>QOZY01000016.1:0-600000 GCA_003351005.1 Cystobasidiaceae sp. HBUAS51001 | reverse complement strand
CCCAGCCGCTGTTTGATGCAATGGCGGTGGCGATACCGGATTTCCAGCCTTTTGCAGATTACTGCCGAAGCGGCCGCGAAGTCTGGGAAGCCCTTCTTCAACAGGGAGAAGAAGATGCTGCAGCGGCACCGGCAGCTGCTGAACAAGCGCAGATGCCACCCGAAGACTCGCCATCTTGCGGATCAGTGTCCTCGTCGCCGGGCTCTGACTGGGGCACAACTCTGCATCAGCACGTACGCCGGACCATTGGCAGCGACAAGTCCACGTTACCACCACACCGCGCATTGAAGTCAATGCCGAGCCACGAGTCCAACCTCACTGCTGCATCTGGTCATTCCGAGATGGGCAGCTTGATGTCCGTCGCTTCCGCCGCCTCAACTTTTGCGACTTCCCCGGCAACTTCGACTTTCTATACTTCAGCAAGCCCTCTTTCTCCCCCGATACCAATCGCATCGCCTACTTCAAACCCTCTTTCTGCTTGGATACCCTCTGCAAACTTGGAAGCAAACAGCGATTTGGCGGAAGAGTCGTGCACCAACAACTGCTCAGATATTACTGCATTGTGCTCGACCTGTGCTCGACTGCAACGAGCCCAAGATAGCTTCATTCATGGTGGTTTTGCACCAAGCTATCTTTCAGTGCCGCAGTACCTCAGCAGCTGGCCTCCAGATCCATTCAGGCCAGCGCCATCTGCAAAAACATGAAAGCGGATCGCCGCCAGCAACCGTGTATAGATCAACAGATTTTATAGATAAGTCTGCAAGCCGTTGCACTCGCCTGCAAGATTTCTATCCGTGGTTATCACTATTCAAGAATTCCTTGTCAAGGGTTTCAGTCGTATCAAATCGCGTTATATGCAGCAGAAGTTGTTTGTCTTTCCGCAATTGTTGTACGAAGCAGTGGTAGCCCGTGTAGCAAAGCAAAAGGCGAAAAGCCGTTTCTTGGATCAAGGCTTCACAAGCGCGTTCTGATGCGGTTCTTGTGCGTGTTGCGAAACATTTATTCTTCTTACCAGCCTTCCAGAACGCGCACGTGCCGAAAGCTTGGCCCTCAGCTCCGCTTCATCTCGAAGCTGCCATGAGGGTGCTCGTCACCGGAGGCTCAGGTCAGCTGCAATCACCTGGCTCTCGCCAGCCGCACTTACTGAGAGCGACATCATTGATATAGGTCTGCTCGGCCGCGCCATTGTCGCGCGCGCGCGTAAATCTGGTCACGAAGGCAAGCCAGTTGACTGGCGCATATGACCACCACCTGTCGACGTTCCTAACGAGGACTGGATCAAATCTGTGTGCAGTCAAGGGTCTAGCCTTCACAAGAGCATCTGAAGGCCTCATCAAGCTTGATCTTCATAATGAGGCAGCATTCAGAACGCTCTGTCAAGACTTCCGCCCAGAGATCATGTGCGTTGCCGCCGCTGGTGCTTTTCCGCCTCCATGCAACAAAGAGACTAATAGCCACTGTTTCGTGAACAGAATCCATGCTGCAGCAGAGCGCCGCCCTGTAAGTAGTGTGACACTTCTACGAGTACAAGAGAAATCGCTGACTGATTGACACGATTCCTTCATGAGTCAGGACGTGGCCGAAAAAGACCCAGAAGCAGCCAGGCGTCTCAACGTCAATGTTTCGCGCCAATTAGCACAAGTTGCCAAGGACATTGAAGCTGTGCTCATCTACATTAGGTCCGCGACGCACATGTGCTGCGCCACGGTGTGTACTAAAGTCGTAGCCAACAGCACCGATTATGTCTTTCCCGGTGAAGCACCTGTCGGAGGGTATGAACCTGACGCAGCTACCGAACCTCTGCAATTGTGAGCTCATACAGGACATCCAAGCATCCGTGACACTGCTAAATGCCTTGTCAACAGATATGGCCAAACAAAGCTTGCTGGCGAGGTGGAAGTGCTGAAAGCTGGGTTACCAGGCAAGACAGTTGTCTTGAGGGTGCCAGTCCTGTGAGGGAGAGCATATGTCTGTACTACCAAAACCCTATCATTACTGAAATTACCATCAGATACGGTTCTACAGAGTCCAATTCTGAATCCGCCATCAATATCTTGTTGGACCCCGTGAAAGCCCGTAAGCCGGGCAAGATGGACGACTGGTCGCCAAGATACCCCACAAATGTCTCAGATGTTGCTAGAGTCCTCCTCGAGATCGCTCGTCATTGTGAGTCGACCAAAGCGACTCATGCTCGCTTCCGACTAAAGCACGCACTGCAGACCGCGACTCGCTCGACATCACGCTTCCCACTATATTGCACTTTTCGGGATCACAAGCGACCCCAGTCACCAAGTACGACATCTCGCTCATCTTTGCGCGCCTCTTGGGCGTGGAGGGCGCCGAGACCTTCCTTGAGCCAGTCAGACAGGGAAATCTTCCCGGAGAAACGCGGCGACCGCGTGACTGTCACCTTTCTAATGCGGCCCTCGCAGACCTAGGCATAGACACAAGCGAGGAAACTCCCTTTGAGGAGTGGTTCAAAGTCTATCTCAAATCGCAGTGAAACGCAATGACAGTCGCGTGAGCAGCGGTGGCGAGAACTCGACTTTCGAGCAATCTCAGCCCAGCCTCTTGCCTGCCTGTGTGCCACGACAGCAGTATTTGTCCTTCCGTGCTAGCTCTTGTAGACGGCAACGAGCGAAGTATAATGCTGCATCCCTCTCGCGTTGCCACGTGCCCGGTCATGGCGTCAAGCGTTCCACTGATCCCGTCCACCACAGGTGTCACTCGACCCAGTTGACCGCAACCACCAGGCCCTCGCGTGGGAGGGGCCAGCTCAACAATGTCGTTCACCAAAGGCATCTTGCTGCCACCTGCACCCGCGACAACGCGCGGAGCCTCGACGAAGCTGGGCTTCGACCCGTGAGCTGGTCCTAATCGCGCAGCTCGAGCAGATGTGCACACACGCAGGCACGGCTACATCACTGACGACGTCCTGATTCTCTCTTCGATCACAGCAAAGGCGAGCGCATCATTTATTGCAATCTCCGCTCCGTCTTCCTCCTCTCGTTGTCAGGGGCCCAGCCTAACATCGCCTACGCTGGCCATGTCAATGACAGTCAGTCACGCACTCTCCACACTGGGCAACCTCCTCCAACGACCGCTGACGGGCTCTCGCATACTAGCAACTGTCGCAAAGGTCAGCCCTTCTGGCTACTATGCCGCGTCCGCCGATGTCTCTGGCACTGTGCGCATATGGTACGTCACGCTGCGCTCGTGCCTCACTGAGACCGCGTACAAATGCCACAATCTGAACCTGCTGTTCTTTCGACTCAGGGACTTGGCGGGAGACGAGCAGATCTTGAAGAATGAAGTCAGAGCGCTCGGCGGACGAATCAATGATCTTGCGTGGGACAGCGAAAGCAAGCGTATCATTGTCGGTGGCGATGGTCGAGACAGGTTCGCCCATGCTTTCGCCTTCGACACCGGCTCGAGCGTTGGCGAGCTTGTAAGCAGCAATGTAGTCCAGTGGAGAGACTATCTGCTACAATGCTGAGCCGTTGGCTTCTGCTGCCCACAGTCTGGACACTCCAAAATCATCAACGCCGTTGCCATACGCCCACAACGACCGTTCCGAGCTGTGACAGGCGGTGACGACCGTACTCTGGTCTTCTCACATGGAGGTCAGTTCCTCGTGCATCCTATTGAAACTGATTGTATGCGTGCTAAAAAAAACCTAAAGTCCCCTACAAGTACGCGAAAGTCTTGTCAGATCACACCGGTTTCGTCCAAGACGTGGCATTCAGCGTGAGCTCGCCTCGTGGACAATGGCTTTTTGGCAGATCACTGACTAGACTCGGGACCAGTCTACTGGTCAACACTTTGCTTCCGTCGGCGCAGATGGCAAGGTGCTTCTATATGACGGCGCAAGCGGTGATTTCCTCTCATCGCTATCTACTCCCGAATCCTCTGGCCACAAAGGAACAATCTTTTCCCTATCATGGGCGAAAGACTCCAAGCAATTTTGTACTAGTGGTGCAGATAAATCAGTCAAGGTATGCTGTATGCGGTCTTGGGCATGGCCACGTGCGCGTCAAAGCTGAACGTTGCCGTCGCGTTCCAGCTGTGGGATGTCGAAAGCCAGAAAAACGTGCAGACCTGGACCCTGGGCGACGATGTTGGCGCACAGCAAGTGGGCAGTGTCTTCTCGCCGACAGAACAGCATGAGCTGGTCTCGCTGTCATTCGACGGCACACTCAACGTCTTCGACACGCGGCAGGGTGACAAGCCTGCACGACAACTTTACGGTCGTAAGCCTAATTACGCACGGATGAAACTGTATATGAAGTTGACGATTTACCGATATCAGACCAGAAATCCGTTACGGCCATGTCTACGCAACCCTTGAACGGCTCTACCTTCTTCACTGGATCCTACGACGGCAGGATCCACGCCTACAACGTAGCTGACCGACGCTGCGAGCCAATCAAGGGTGCAGGTCATACGAATGCTGTTGTTGCCGTTGCAAGCGATGGTGCAAGTAAGGCCTACACCGCGGGCATGGATGATACCATACGTGAAGTCTCTGGCAGTTCAGGATCGTATGCTTACGGGTGAGCGTACGCCCCGCCTGCCTTACGAGATAGCACAGGAGCTGATTGATGTTGCAGAAGCTCGTCAGTACCGACTGATGGGCAGCCCAAAGCACTCTGCATCGATGCTCATGGAAAACGCATATACGCTACTGGCTCCAGCATTAGAATAGCAGACAAAAGTGGGCAACAATCGGTCATCTCCGCTCAAGCGGATGTGCTGTCCCTGGCAGTGTCACCGAAAGGCATTCTAGCGGCTGGTCGAGCGGTGAGTGATACTGGTCGTCCACTAGGCAAGATCGCTAAGCAAGCCTGTTGTCTATCATGTAGGAGGGCAAGATCCAAATCTTCGACCTCGCAAAATTGCAAGCTCAAGGTCCACAGAATTTCAGCAAGAACCGAGGAACTGTTACAGCCCTAGCTTTTTCGCCGGACGGCAACTATCTAGCGGCGGGCGACTCAAATGGCAAGATCATCCTGTATGCTTTACCCGACGGTGAGGTCAAAACCTCTGCATGGGCCTTCCATTCAGCGAAGATCACCAGTATTGCCTGGTCGCCATCGTCAACAAGAGCAGTGTCCGCCTCGCTTGATACGTAAGTGCTGCGTAAGCAAATATTTCATGATATCGCCTGAATTATTCGTCCTTCGCTTCAGCAATGTCTACGTGTGGAACATTCTCAAGCCGACCCGGAACATAGCCCTCAAGAATGTACATCCTGGTGGAGCGAGCGCAGTCGCGTTCATTGACGAGGACAACATCGTTAGTACAGGGTCCGATGCAACTGTCAGGACATGGAGCATAAAGCACCATGCGGTTTAGATGATACTATGCTATAGTGCCCTTAATCCGTGCAACGCTCTGTGAGAGTTAATGCCGCCTGGAGCTACAATCGTCACTTGCATGGGCTAACGAAAGACGGTAGCAGCGTCTCGGACTGTGTGACGGACTCTTCGCCACACGCGAAGGCGCCATTCCGAATTCTTGCACGTGTCGCGCTGCCTCAGCAATTTCCAAGGCCTGATTCTCACGTTGGCTGCTTGTCTGACCATCTTTTCGAGACCTATTCTTGCTCTTCGAAAATACTACTGCGCTGCCCGCAGGCCTCGTAAGGCTCTGTTCTCGCTCGACCGCTCCGCCTTGCAGAGTACCGTTCTTAAAGACTACCGTACAGCAAGAAGAAAGATCGGCACTTCCACAATGCTTGGACAGCTCGCCAGCACGAGCCGCAGCATGCCGGCACGAGCACGCGGCTATGCCACAGTCGGGTCCAAGGCCCATCACAAGATTGTGATTGTTGGAGGCGGGACTGCTGGTACCACAGTCGCCGCTCAGCTTCGGCGGTCGCGCGAAGCCCAAGATCACCTCAAGGCCGGAGATATTGCTATTCTCGATAAAGCAGACACGCATTCATATCAGCCGGGATGGACACTTGTTGGAACAGGTCTGCGCGACATGTCAGCTATGAGGAAGCCCATGGCGGATGTCATCCCTTCTGGCGTCCAGCATTACCCCATGCAAGTGGCGCAATTCGCACCAGAGAAGAACTCTCTCCAGACGGCAGAGGGCTTGGATATCACGTACGACTACCTCATCGTGGCTCCTGGGCTGAAGACCAACTTTGATGCAGTCAAAGGACTTGAAGCAGCGATGGCAGATCCGAAGTCAATGGTGTCAAGCATTTACTCTGAACCGAGCGCAGAGCAGACTTGGCGGAACATCCAAGCATTCGAAGGAGGCAACGCAATCTTCACACAGCCTGCTGGTCTGTTCAAGTGTGCAGGAGCTCCGCAAAAGGTGCTCTGGATGGCATTGAGTCAATGGAAGCTCGACGGAAAGCGAGATCAGACAAAGCCCACTTTCGCCACCGGCGCGCCTGGTAAGTTTCTTAACGAGGCAATCTATCACCCAGCTCTGACGCTGTAATTTGCATCAGCTATGTTCGCAGTCCCGAAGTACGCCAAAGCCCTGGAGAAACTGCGCGTGGAACGAAACGTCGAGGGTCTCTTCCAGCACAACCTTGTCGGCGTCGATGCCGCTCGAAAAGTCGCAACCTTCAAGAACCTTGCATCAGGCACAGACGTCGAGCGGGCGTACGATCTCCTGCATGTAGTCCCGCCGCAGGGACCGCATCCTTTCGTGGCCAAGTCGGCTCTTGCAGATCCTAGCAGCGGCTGGGTGTCTGTAGATCAATTCACTACCCAACACACCAAATTCGACAACGTTTTCTCCCTTGGTGACGCTTCGAGCTTGCCGAATTCGTGAGTTCTCCTCACTTTGTCAAAATCGATCTGCGCAATGCTGACAACGCGTACCAGGAAAACGGCAGCGGCAGTCACCAGTCAAGCGCCCGTGCTCATAGATAATCTGCTCGCTACCATTCGTGGAGAGAAGGACCTCAAAGCAAAGTACCACGGTTATGCAAGCTGTCGTGAGTTAGTTTCCCTAGCTGTGAAGAAACATTGACAGCTTACTTTTGCTTTGGTCTTCCCCCTCGTATATAGCATTGCTCACGGGCCATGATGAGCTTATGCTGGCGGAATTCAGATATGGCGGACAGCCACAAGAGACCTTTGAATCTATCATGGGATCACAAGACATCCCTCGAAAGGCCTTCTACCACCTCAAGAAGGATGTATTCCCAAGCGTCTACTGGAACTCTTTCTTGAAGGGCACATGGTTTGGACCAAGCACGATCTTCCGGCCCGATACCACTCGGGCGCCGTAAAGAGTGTGAAGTATGCGTAGTCGATGATCTGTGCTATCTTTTCCTGCTGTACACGTGCGGGGATGATCACATGTGGTAGGCTTGGTTTCTGTTGTCCATAGATTTCAGTAGTGAAAGTCGAACAGGCGAGACGTGTGCCGTGGTGTATAAAGGTGTAGGTAGTGCTTGGAATAGACTAGTAGAGCTTCAGCCTGTTCTTCATCGCCAGAACCAGTGCGTAGTGATTCTCTTATTGCTTGGAAAATGTATACCTCCGCCGTATCGGCTTAGTAAGCTTTGGGCGACCAAAATCTCGCCTGCAGCTGCCCCCAGCGGAGTTGCCCTGCCTCTTGCTTGCTTCAACTCAGCAGACCGCCGACAGATAGCAAAAATGGCGTCTTATCTATCCAGTATCTACGGATCAGAGTGCGTCTTCGTCTTCCTTGTTCCGAAGACACCTTACTGACAGTTCTCGATTACCTGCAGACAAGACAAGGTCAGTAGCGAGTCTAGACACAGCGTGCGAACGTGGAACTGACCATAGGCGTCCATCACAGGTCAATTGCTCTTTTTATCTCAAGATTGGAGCATGTCGCCATGGAGAACGCTGTTCACGCAAGCATATCAAGCCTCAATTCAGCCAGACGATGGTGATTTACAACATGTTTCACAATCCCCAGCATTCGGGCAACGCGGCAGCTGCACCCGTGTCAGAACAAGAGGTCAGAGAGTACTTTGAGACATTCTATGAGGGTATGTAGCACAGAAAAACCGCTGGCTGGCGAGACGGTACTGAGCTGATGAATTGCTTTCGATCAGACGTGTTCACGGAGCTCGTCAAGTATGGCAATCTGCTAGAAATGCACGTTTGCGATAATGTGGGCGACCATCTCATTGGTAATGTGTACGCTCGCTACGAATGGGAAGATGAAGCGCAAGGCGCCGTCGAAAAGCTCAACGACCGGTGGTATTCTGGTCGGCCGTTATTCGCAGAACTCTCGCCAGTGACCGACTTCCGCGAAGCGTGTTGCCGGCAGAATGATTTGGGAGAATGCAATCGGGGAGGCTTCTGTAACTTTATGTGAGTTGCCATCTCAGGATGGATGTATGACATGGGTGAGGGCTGACTTGGACTTTTGTTCTTGACAGGCACTTGAGAGAACCACCCACCGAAGTCGTTAAAGAGTTGCACGCTCAACAACGAGTGCAGCGGAAGATGTTCCCTTCTGAAAAGGATATCGAACGACAAAAGGTACGAGCGGATGCATGAGTTGCCGTGAAAAGCCTCTTGTTGACATTGCTTCTCGCGTGCAGGAGATTGCAATGTTCGAGCAACAATTTGGCTCGAAGTCAGATGATCGTTTGACCGACCGGAGATGATGCTCGCACGCTCTCACGATGTGCGCAGTAGTTGCTCGCTAGACAAAGAGATCTTGGCCAGTCCTAGGAGACCCTGTGCTAGCTGTATTACAGATTCTGGAACAAGTAATGTTGATTGATACCAAGAGAGGTTTCTCGAATTTGTCAAGTTACATTTGCGTCAACGGAAAGTCTACCTACACACTGACACATGAATTTTGCACATTGCTAGTAAAATTATGATGGCACTGTTGCTCTAAGATTGGGATGTGCTGCTTGCGTGCTAATGATGACTACTTGTGGATCTTCGTCCAGAGCTATGAACACTTGAATTTGTGGTAGATGTACTGCTCCTCGTTGCAGCTGTGTCTGTGCGTGTTAAAGGAGACAATGGCGTGCCCGGCCGAGAGAGAGCTTCACTTTGGTCGTAGCTTGGTAAGCCTGCGGCAGCTGATATTGGCACAACTCCGCCGCCCAAAAATCCCTTTGACGCGACTTGATAGCTTGGTACCTGCGACAGGAATCTTGCGCCCCCATCATCGTCTTGTTGCGGAGCTTCCTCTGCAGCAGGTGAATGTGCTGTCGAGTGATGACCCTGATCTTCTGACAAATCGTGATCATGCTCCTCATCATGAAGGCTAGGGAATGTGCTGGCCCTTTGCTTGCCTTTGCCCTTGTTGTGGCCCAAAGAGAAGTGAGCACGACGCTTTCCCTTGTCTTGCTGTGTCCTTTGAGCTTCTTCCAAAGCCGCCTGCAAGTCGCCAGGCGGCAACCCATTCGCGGGTCCGGGCACAGGTGCTGTTTCATGCGGTGCTTCGGTGCTGTGACGAGACAAGGACGATCTACCGTGCCCCAGCGAATGCGAGTGGAAGAAGCTGGAGAGCGAGCCAGTGGAGTGCGAACGCTCATCTGCTGGCGATGTAGAACCTCGGCTGATGTGAGCGGAATTCGGTTGACTGTGAGCATGGCCACCAAGGGCGGTGAAAGGCCTGAGCGGTTTGGGTAGATGAGACAAAAAGCCTCCTGATGCACTTCTCAGAGGTGCGACACGCTGATGCGGGTCCTGCTCAAAGGCAGGATGCTCGGGAATGCTGACAGGGAGTCCCATTGCCAGGCCATCATTGCTAGAGGGCTGGTTCGTACTCTCGCCACGGACAGGCGAGCTAGCTCGACTGCCCGGGCGCGAAGAGGGGCGGGAGCTTGGTCTGCTGCCGTGTCGAGAGCCTGGCCGACTCGTAGCGGGAGATCCGTGACTTGACGAGTTGTGGGATGAGGTGTGATTGAGATGCCGCTCATCGACGGGTGAGGCAATCGCCAAGCTACTGAGGAGCTCAGAGTCTGCCCAATTGATGGTTCTAGTCACATGCGACGGGAAGTAGCCATCGTGAGCGTGGGGATCGCCTTCAGGGAAGTGGCTTTCGGGCGAAACGACTGGTGTTGCCCAAGGGCTTCTAACAAAGGAGGCATTCGCTTGCCCAGCACTGCTCGCTAAAGTAGTGTTCGTGCCAGAGGCATCGATGCTGGCGACTCGGTCCCTCACATGATCTGCATAGCTTGGTAGGTCGACTTGCGTAATGCCTTCTGCCGTCGGGACCAGCACGCCACTAGGACCGAAAAGCAGTGACCTCGTGCCACTCGAGGCCAGTCTGGCTTCCTCTGCGAGTAGCGGTGAAAGAAGATGTATTGGTAGGGCGCAGCGCAGCTCGGACGTGTGCCCATCCAAGTTTCGTATGAAAGCTGACCACTTGACCTTATGTGACACCATTACAGGTTCGAGGGAATGACTGTTCGTGGCTCCCAGAGGCAGCGAAATCTCGATGACAGCGTCAACGTCGACCTCTTCACCGGCATCATCGTCCACTAGACCAACAAAGTCAGGGTCATTTTGATTTCTGCCGTAGTATATCCGCTCCGGCGAGTGATTGCGCGAGCCAGCGCGCGATGCAGAGTTGGAAGACTGCCCCGAGACTGGTGTGTAGGCTGAGGCAGAGGTCGATGGTCCAGCGACCGCCTGTGGAGACGCGGCGTGACCAGGGCTTGAAGTTGACGATGCGCCAGCGAGCATGGGGTGGTCCTCAAAGTTGAGTCGACTCGCTTGCTGACCCAGACTTGCAAGATCCGTGTGCGAGCCTGACCTACTGGCAGGCACCGAGACCGGCTGGGCGCGCACTGTCGATGAATCTCGGCCACCAGCCAAGGAGTTTGGCCCGGGGGATGTATTCGATCCAGTGGCCGCTAGGCTAGATCGGGCGATAAAGTTGTGCTTCTTCGTCACGATGTCGCGCGTAGTGCTGTGTGGCTGCCCGTGCTTGTTCATCACCGTGACATGCTCTTTGATGCTGGTTACGAGCTGGGTGACTTTGACGCCTTTTGCAATAGGTGTAAACTTTAAGGCTCTGGAGGATACGGGACAAAATTCATTAGCTTTGCAGGGATATGATCAGGGGCACATTCAGAGCTTACATTGGAATGGACTCGCCGGCACAGAAGGCCTTTTGAGGCAGCGTAAAGTTGTACATGAGCTTGCCCGGCCATGTATTGTCAATTTCGAGTGTCTGATTGAACTCTGCAGCTTCTGGTAGTAAACCTCTCAAGAGTATGACGGGTCGCTTAACGGACCATTTGCCGCCAAAGACACCGCTCTTATGTACGGTCGCTTTGAGCTGGTAAGAGATGGTCGACGAGTTGAGGCCAGACATGCGAACGCTGGCAGGCAGGCTTCCCGGCACCGTGAGAGAAAATGGGAAACGATGGTGACCCGCGTTCAGGGTATGCGAGTGGTGATGGTGGCCATGGTGAGAATGGGATTTCGAAGAGCTGGGAGCCACCGATGCTGCATAGTGTGCGAATCCGTGACCCGGAGTACCGCCAGATGCTGACGCTGGTGTGTGTGCGCCACTACCTGAGCCTGACAAGATGGAGGATCCGGCAGAAGCAGTCCCTGTAGCTAAAATTTCGCTGTTTTCGGATGCGGCGGAAGCATCTGCCTGGACCGCGAAAGAGCCTCTGCGCGACGGTACTGCCGAGCCTGGACGACTGCCAGGTGTGCCCGTCGCCGAAGCTGTGGCCTGGCTAGCTGGCCCATTGAAGCTTGGCAGGAAAGATTGGTCATGATGATACACGGGCGTTTCGATGGTATGAGTCTTGTATGTCGATGTGTCGGTGTATGTTATGTGCGCACTGCATTTGAGCATCTCAGCACAGGAAGCGTGGCTCTACATATCGAGGATCTTTATCACTCACCGGCCGTTGAAGACGAGCCTACGAGAGCAACGACAAGCATTAAGTTCACCAGACTAGCTTGATGATGATAATAGAAGATACACTCACACAACGTCGTTGATATGCGTCCTTTCATGGAGATCTAGCACGATAGCGCCCGAGAGCTGTACTGGTTCTGGCTCTTCGTCACCGATAGTGCGCAAGATGACCTGCTCGCTGTCGAGGTGCAGCGAGAGGTGCTGGTCGCGCATGTCGTCCAGATGTGCGCAGGGTTACAGGTGGTGCATGCACACGATGATGCGCCGCAGCCTAGTTGCGCCTGTCGTGTTGCATGCGCTCGACCTCGACAAGACCCGTCTTTACGCGGATGAGTTGGGGAGCTCGGCGACCAGAAAGGGACGTCCGCCTGTCCGACGAGCTGGCACTCGTGCGGTGATTGACGATGGCGTAGTCGCAGTGTTCCCGCTGCTTCCGTTCGAGAGATGGCAGATGGGAGAGGCGGCGGATAAAAAGCTTTGTAGTAGTGACGGCACTTCCGATAGTGGCCAAAAGGGAAGATCTCGGACACAGACCAGGGAGCACAGAGGCAAGCGCAGGCCTCCTTAGAGGAGCTGAGATGTTGGTAGACTACAGATGTGCAGTCTTGTCCTGCATTTCTCTGTAAAATCGCTCAAAAAGTGTCGGCAAAGCCTGACTCGCCAGTCGCACCATCGGCTGCCACAGGGCTCGGAAGCGATCGAAAGAGCAGACACGTTCAAAAGATTAGGGCTACTGTACTGCACTCTTTTGTTGCTGAACCAGCACAGCATGAGCTTTGTCATTCATCGCGTTTCTACAGTATCACAGTTCTGATGTACAGGCGACTCAGGTCGAAGCAACCCGGGTAAATTTGACCTGGCACGAATTGACGAGATCAAATGACCTCGAACAGGCAGATAGCTTTATCGCCCTCTCCAGCCTGGTCTAGTCGTGCTTTCGATGTCCAGAACCGCCTCCCATCGCGGCCAAGGTGCTTGGAAGGGGTTCGCTGCCGATGCCCGCTAGCAATGCAACAGATGCTGCAGAGATGAAGACGAGCAGGAAGACGGATCCAACAATCAAGAAGAACGGACTGGGAAGAAAGATATGATGTGTTGTCAGATCTTGCACATTGCTCTGTCTTGCATGAATCAAGACTCACCTAGAGACGTCCTTCTTCTGGCACATGGCACCGGACCAGTACTCCTTTTGGCCATTCTCAGCTTGCGTAACAGAGCACTGGCAGACCCAGCATTCGCCTTGAGCTGCTCCGACCTTCTGACCCTGGACGCAAGAGCCGTGGCCGAAGCACGAGCTCGTAACGTTGGCACACGAATCTTGCGTCTCGTAGCATTGCCCTGCAGTCGGTACGATAGGCATGGCAGCCGCCAGCGAAGACATCGAATCTCGCTTGCGGTACGAGTGCTTGATGTCACGCGTCGAAAAGACAGACGATGACGAGGCTGCGCCAGACGAGCGAATCTGTTTGTGTGAGCCGTGCGTGTGTCTTACTGGCAGTGTGATCAGGAGCACTCGACCAGGATACGTGGAGATTGCGCTCTGTGTACCAGCAAATGAGAACATGAAGGGCAAAGCATCCCGATGGAAGTCAGCATCATGCCCTAGGCCAAGTAAAATGAACATTCAACGGAGGGGAGCTACTGACCTCTACTGTCAACGCTAGCATTTCGCGTGCCTTTTGCAACTCTTCAGACTCCATGCCAAATTTGCGAGCGATGTCCCTCAGACCTCGCAGTTCGACAGTTGGAACGCCTTTGTAGTCGGATGTACTGTCCTGAAGTGCCACCAATGACTGGATTGATCGCAAATACTGTGCATAGACCTGAATAGCAGTAGGGAGGCGGTCAATGTTGCATAGTTCAATTGTGCGAGATCTAAATGCGTACCTCGTCGTTCAGCTCAGCGCCCAGAGCCGTGTCGCCGTTCAAGGATCCAGGGAGGGGTGGCAGCATCATCCGCTTGTCGAGGCCCTCGTGACCCAATACGGCATGCAGCGACAGCCTGAACTTTTCTGCAATGCGGCTTTGGTATGTCTGCAAGAGTTCTCGCCAAGCCTGCATGCTCGGCGCAGCGGAAACCTTGAAGCTGTGTAGGAGCCTGGAACCGACCACGCCAGCTTGGTCTTGCAAGAGCATGGATGCGAAGAGACCCGCTGTCTTTTCATCCGACTCGGCGTGAACGCCAGCGCCGACATCTTCTGCCAGGATCAATAGCGGGGCCGCTGCGTTTAGACTGCCTGTGCTGACATCGGCATCCTCGAAAGGTCGCATGGCCAATTGCTCGGGCACTTCGAGGCCATTGCGCAGGACCTCGTACTGTTCAATGCGCAGGAACGACGACATGAGAGCGTTGGCATCGCTAGGCGCGTATGCTGATGATGTCGTGGCTGCTCCTTGCGAGCCGTGCGCACTCGACGTCGAAGCCCACGATGACGGACTGAACAGATGCACGCTCGCAGTCCGCTCGTGCGGCCGGCCGGCACGGCACGAGACCAGCAGAGACGCAAACGCCAGCAGCGATGTTGATGAAGCTGCTCTCATCGTGAATGTTGATGTGTAAAGAACGTGTTGAGGCTGATCTGGCGAGTGTCAAGCCCACGATCGCCCTTCTGCGTGGCCGACGTCTGCGAGAGGCGCGCCCACCACCCTTGCAACAGCGCAACTTGAGCTAAAGTGCATCAGGAATTCTATCAAATCAAACGAATACAACACTTCGTCTCCTGCTCGTCGCCGTACAACACAAGTCTGCCAATGAAAGTCTGTCCTCGAATCGACGCGTCAAGCTGCAGCCTTGACTTTGGCCTGATACGCAGTGCACAAGGCCTTGTGTCGGACTTTCCAGTCTCTCTTCTGACAGGCCACGTCGTGATATAGTGCTGCCTTGCAGCCTCCACACGCTTTCAAAGCTTTCAGCGCGAATAAACCTGCGTGACACTGCGAAGATCGAAATCACTCAGCGCCCGTCCGCTTGTGTAAGAACGCTTTCACCACAACTCACATCATAATTTGAACACATGATTTCGTTCTTGTCGCCGCCTTTCACTCTGATTTTCCTCGCTTCTTCGAAATCGCCCTTGGCTTCGTACAGCTGGCCTAGATTGTCACGTGTCGCCGCAGCGTCCTCTCTTGGACCCATTGCCAAGGTGTCCCGAACGCGCAAAGCTTGTTGCAGGGCTTTCTCAGCCTCTACAAGGTCGCCCAATTTGATGAGACATTCACCAAGGCCATTGTACGAGATAGCCGCCTGGACCGAGTCCTTTGGGTATGCTTCGAGTTTCAAGGCCAGTGCCTTGCGATGCAGACTGGCCGCCTCTGCAAAACGACCAGCTCGAGAGGCTGCGACGGCCTGGTTGGAGAACTCGACAGCTTCAGAATTGGCGCCGAGCATGGTCTGCCAATCTGTCCCATTGTCGACGAAATTGAAATTCATGTGGGCATTCATGGCTGTGGAGATCCGTGGAGAAGGATTGACAATTTGTCAAGGCAGCGAACTGAACGCACGCGGGAGCCAGAGGACGGTCTCGTGTGGAAATAGAGGCAAGCAGAGGGTAGGAAAGGATCAGAGGCTGAATGAACCTGCCAGAATTTGACTGTTCCGCATTGTCAACAATGGGAAAGTCTCGCCACCTGGGCCTTGACCTTTCCATTTACGCGTGTGTCCCGCCTGAGGCTGCGGGCCTTGGCAAGACTCCGACTGCACGGCTGCACGATGTTGCTGAGCAGCGCATGCTCAGTCAGTATCTGAGCATGCGCTGCTATGAGCATGAAGCTTGTGACGCTGCCGTCACATCACTCGACGGCCGATCAGCCTCCCAGCTCCTAGCCGGCTTCAAAGGCCGACTGTCTTCTTCCAGCGGGCAGATACTCACACACACACGCGCATATACGCTGAGCCAAGTCGCACCGGCTGACTCCACATCCAGGAACTACCGCGATGGACAAAGGCAAAGGCAAAGCAAAGGAAGAACACAAGAATACCAAAGCTTGGGTGTCGATCATCTCGGGTGGTATTGCCGGTGGAGTCGAAGGCAGGTTGCATTCTAGAGTACCCAGAGATCTTTCATACTGACGAGTACTGACTCTGTCCATGTAGCGGCTGCGACATACCCCTTCGAATTCGCCAAGACCCGAGTCCAGCTACGCAGCGAGCGTGGCGTGAAACCACCTCGGAATCCGTTCAAGATAGTGCTCAATGTCTACCAGTCCGAAGGCGTGCGGGCCATGTACAAGGGCTGCGGAGCTCTCGTTATTGGTAGCATAGGGAAAGACGCTGTCCGATTCCTGTCCTTTGACACCGTCAAGAATACCTTTAAAGATCCACATACGGGGACATTAACGCCTACACGAAACATGCTGGCAGGCATGTCAGCTGGCGTTATGGCTTCCATATTCGCAGTCACACCGACTGAACGCGTAAAGACTGCTTTGATAGATGATGCGCGGTCAGGCAAAGCTAGTGCCCGGTATACGTCTACACTGCACGCCATTCGCACAATCTGGCTCGAGGACGGCTTCGTCGGGTTCTATCGCGGGTTTGCGGGGACGACACTCAAGCAAGCAGGAGCGACGAGCTTTCGTATGGGTTCGTATAATATATTGAAAGACTATCAAGCCACGAAAGGGATCAAACAAGGCACCGGGATGAACTTCCTGAATGGCGCAATAGCAGGTCTAGTCACGACGTTGGCGACACAGCCATTCGATACCATCAAGACGCGCTCCCAGTCTGCCAAGACGACAACGACGACGCAAGCGGTCAGAGAGATCTGGCAAGATGGCGGCATCAAGCAATTTTGGTCAGGCACACTCATGCGCCTAGGACGGACAATATTTGCTGGTGGTATTCTCTTCACGACAGCAGAAGCCGTGCATAAGATTGTTGAGCCTTTATTTGGCGTGTAATCATCAGTGCAATTCGCTCCATGTGGGCAAGGTTGCCGTTCGAGGCGGCTGAGCGGAATCGCACTTGGACATTCTAACGGGCGCGTCCGAGCTCAAAAGATTGATGACATGGGGTAGCGAAACCAGCCACTTTAACAATCAATGGCAAATCGTGACACGTATGATAGAGACATGCCCATCCTTTCAACCCTGATGACCCTGATGAGCCGTGTCAATAACAGGCCGAACCCTGAACGTACGCCTTTCTTGACCAGGGACGCGCACCTGGTCCTCCTCTTCACAAGTACAGGACCACAGTGCAGCAAAGTAATTGTACCATATTTGAACCGACCCTGCCTTCGTCTTTGAAGTTTAACGTATGCTACAGAGGCTCACAAGCTGTGGGGCTGTGAAAATCAGAAAAAGGGAGGTGTCTTAGCTCCTGGCTGCCCGCTTGCAGCCTGCTTGGCCAAAACCCGAAGTCGTCAGCGAAGTGAGTATGTCAGCGGACCTCTCATGCGCTATAAAGCACACTCGATAATAGTCATAGAAAGAGGCGAGCGGGTGAGCCGCGTTAGCAGTAGTTTCAGGAATTCAATGTTTGCTCCGAGTCCTTGTCCGCCATGATCTTCATTATAGATCTTGCATTGAAGTTCCGTCTGACGCCGGGCGCATTTGCGCAGAGTGGAAGCAGTCGTGTGTTAGCATGTCAATAATCAGGATGTCTGGCCAATTCATCTCCCTGCAAAAGTATGTGCAGACTCCCAGACTTGTTGAGCCTTTGTTTCCTTTCGCCGCCTTTCCTTCCATTTCGGCCTTCCTCAACTACAAGAAGGCGATCGGGATTTTGACGGATCCTTGCCCAGGGCAAAGGCCCAGGACTACACAGGCCCAGGACTCGCCCGCGACCAGCTGCACGACTACTCGAACAGCGTCACTCCAGCAACCATGTCGACCGCAAACCGCCTGCCTGCCAGCATGCAGATGACCAGCGAGGATGCCAGCCAGCTCCTCGCTGCCCAGTGCCACGTCGGCGGCAAGGCCGTCGACAAGAACATGACGAGCTACGTGTACAAGAGGAGAAACGATGGAATTAACATCATCAACGTGAGTTTTGGATGCGGAAAAGTCCGCTGGTCGACCTGCTCCGGGTCTCTGGGCCCTCGGACGAGTGTTTGAGCTCTAGCTAACCGATCATGCAAATGTGCCCTTTGCAACACCCACAGATCCAAAAGACGCACGAGAAGCTCGTCCTCGCTGCACGCATTATCGCTGCCATCGAGAACCCCATCGACGTCTGCGTCATCTCTGCTCGCCCTTACGGCCACCGAGCTGTCCTCAAGTTCGCCGCCAACACTGGCGCCCAGGCCATTGCAGGACGCTTCACTCCTGGTTCTTTTACCAATTACATCACCCGGTCGTTCAAGGAACCCCGTCTGATTGTCGTCACCGACCCTCGTGTCGACCACCAGGCCATCCGTGAGGCCTCGTACGTCAACATCCCCGTCATTGCGCTCTGCGACACCGACTCCCCCGTCAAGTTTGTCGATGTTGCCATCCCAACGAACAACAAGAGCAAGCACTCCATCGGTCTGATCTGGTGGATGCTTTCCCGAGAGGTCCTCCGTCTCCGAGGCACCATCGGCCGTGGCCCTACCGACTGGGGTGTCATGCCAGACATGTTCTTCTACCGTGACCCTGAAGAGATTGAGCGAGAGGCTCTCGAGCAGAAGGCGCTCGCATCGGCCGAGCAGGGTGGTACCGCCGAGATTGGCGGCCAGGACGCCCAGCAGGTCGCTTCCGACTGGGAAGTCACCAACAGCGCTACCGGCGGTGCTGCTGCCGCTGCAGCTGCCAACCTCGCTTCTGGCTCCGCTGGTCAGAGTGGTAAGCATGCACCCCAAGTAATTGTACGAAAATTTCCGCAATCTGACCGCGCTTCTTCCTCTGCTTTTACAGGCCTCGACTGGGCTGCCGACACTGGCAACTCCAACTGGGCTGCCGATGACCAGCAAGGACAGGGCCAGACTCAGGCCGCACCTGCTGCCACTGGCTGGGAATAAGCGCCTCCAAATACACGGATGCCATCGTCTAGCCTTTAGACTCTCCAATTCACAACAAAAAGTGGACGTGTCGATTTCAAGCACACTCGAATTCGACAGCATTCGTCACATTCCTATCAGCTCTCTCCTACTACCCCATGAACATCATCGACGAAGATAGATGCAACATAAACCTCTTCCTACCTGTCCTCGCATCCTTTCCGAAACAATTCCATCCTCCGTCCCTTTACCCGCGCGACATCAAATGCAGTAGGGAGATTGGTAGGGCGGCATGGGCGTGGTTATTCTGTCAGCATCTAGTTTATCTGCCTTTTGTCCTTCTCTCGCCGCACCTTCTGCTGCAAAGAAAGCCACGGGCTGCTTGATACTTGGCAATGGAAACCCGCGAAAAATGTCGCACTCTTCGAATTTCGACTCGAGTCACATCTTCTTTTGGTCTCCTTGCTCTGCCCTGCTTTTTTCATTCTCTTCTGCATTGTCATGGCTTGTCTATACTTGAGTTGCTCCACTGCTTGCGCATTGCCGAGACTTGTCCTCGTGCGTCTTCACGCTTGTCATGATCACACGCGCTCTAGGTGAAGCTCGAGCCTCTTTTGCAATATCGAGCGCTACTCGCTCGTTGCAAGTTGCGCGTCACGGTACTTCTCCCTCGCGACCTCCAGCTGGCAGTCTGGAAGCAGCGCGTGTAAGTGCCTCCGCCATTCGAATTCGCCGCCAAACAGACGCGGCGCGACTTGTTTCGCTGCTTCGATCACTCGCGGCGCGTAGATTGGAATTGGTGACGAACCGGGTTGTTTATCCTGGACCGCACCGAGGAACGCTGAGGAGAGCGGGCAAGCGAGGCAGCGCTTGCCCTCCAACAACCGCACACCCAGCAAGCACAGCGCTCGACGCTCAGCAGACGTCTTTATCACCCACACTCTCTTCCTCTCCACTGTCCAAAACATCACAGAGTCCCGCTCTCGTCTTGTCCACGCGCATGCAAGCATCTGCAGGACAGTGCGAGCAACGACGAAGAGGTGACCAGAGAGCACCGTAGGATCAACGATGCAGCTCAAGGTCATCTACACCGTCTTCGAGAACGGCCATGGCGGTCCAGCGGCTTCCTCGACGCACGTCGCGCGGTCCCCCAAGGCTGTCAGCGCTGGCGTTGTCGTCGAGGCCTCGCGCCAGTATGCCTCGATACCACTCAAGGCCTGCCTCATGGTCCTCTGCTTCGCTAGACCAGACTTGATCCCAGACACCGACACGGATCATTCAGTCAGCGTGCTCGACCACCGCGATTCCGAGGCAACAGGCTCCCGCGTGCTCGAAGGTCTGGGAATGCTCGCCTGGGTCCTTGCAGAAACCGGCGACGGCTCGACCCGTGTGAATGGCAAAGTCCGAAGCACGGCATCTGGAGATGCATCAGCTAGTGATGACACCCTCGAAGTTGTGCTCGAGCTCAAGCCTGTGCGTGTTTTCCCTTCTGCGTTTGCATTTCCCTCACGTGGTCTGTTTGTTTACCTGAGATTTGGCATGCTCACGCATACTTTCTTCTTTTTGTACAACTACGCCCACAGCGCAAACCACTCCCTCGAGATCGTTTTCTCTCTGCTCTGGAGCCGACAAAGGCACCTGTCCCGCCAACTGTCGCCCCTGCTTCCACCGCTGAAAGCGCGCCAAAGCAGCTCGTGACGCTTCCAGATGGCTCAAGCATTGATGGCGGAGCAGCACTGGCATTGCTGCAAGCCCTGATGAACGCCAGCGGAACCGCTGCCCAGACTTCTTCCACTGCAACGTCATCGACAAGCTCCGTCGAGGCTCAAGACCAGGCAAAACAGCTGGTCAGCTCGCTCGCAGGTCGAAACATGGCCCTTCTTCCAGGTATCGATCTTTTCAACCCAGTACAAGCAAAAGCTATTCAACAGGCAGCACAGAACTCGAATGTGATCTTGCCGCCGTCCCTGTCATCTGGAAGCCAGCCTGGTAATTCGCAGGAAACTGGAAAGCAGCAGTCCCAGAGACCCAAGGCCAAACCTCGCGCCTCGCATAGCAAGTCCAGCAGCACTTCCATCTTCATGCCTATCGCACCGAAACTTGCACAAAAGCAATCTACGTCTTCGGACATAGCGCAAGGCCCGGCTGCACGTGCAGTCCCAGCCCATCCCACATCCTACGATCTGCCAGTACACGAATTTCCAAGCGTGCAAAGCTCCAGTCGTGGTGCTCAATCCCGTCCGCTCAAGTTCTGGCCAGACGGTTGTTTGCAATGTGGAAAGACGCAAAGCACAGGCTGGCGTGTGAGAAAGAAGAGAAAGGCACCATTGGATCCAGCGCTTGGCAGTGGTGACCATCTCGTAGACAATGACGACGAGCTCAAAAAGCTCTGTGAAGGTGCGTGGAAGCTTCCACACGCTTGTCCAGATAAGAAGTTTTCTGTCGGAGCTAATCCTTCACCTTTTGATCATTGCAGAATGCGCTCAGCACTTGCCTTCAGAGAGGCAGAAGCGAAAACGCGCTCGCGAATTGGCAGCGTCTCGAGCTGATGGACCACGGTCTGATGGGCCGGCAGTTGCTCAGACTTCGCCTCTTCGAAGATCGCCCCGCCGACTTCCAGGTGCACATGATCTTGGAAGAGTCAATGGAGGTCTTTCGGCTGCACCGTTGACTTCGCCCACTGGACTCGGAAGCCGGCTCGCAGCATCAAATTCAAAACGCAGGAAATTTACCTCGGCCCTCAGTGCAGCGGCTCTGCGTGAAGAAGGACGAAGCGCTTCTGCTGGTCTTACGCCAGAGTCGGAGGCCTTCCCTCCCATTCCGGCCTTCAAGCCCAATGGCAACAGCAACAGCAAGAACATTGTCGATAGCGGAGATGTAGCCCAAGCGAAGGAGGTCTTTGGGTCCACTTCAGGCCAGAAAGCCAACACTGGTGAAATCAGCCACGAAGACGAGAGCTTCAATTTTTTCTTGAATGCCTCGCCTGGCACGATCATGCGCTCCTTCAACATGGGCAGCCCACAGAAAGGCGGAAATCAAACACCGGGAGCAGGTGATTTCCCGCGCTTTGTTAGTGGCTGCTCTCCACGACGACCTCTGCTTGCGGGATCTCCAGGCGTCAGCGCCGTCTTTTCGCCGCTTGGTTCATCCCTTCCTACTCCTTTCAGAGCACTTCTCAATGGTTCAGGCAAGGAAGTGCGCAGAGAGCGTGCAACGAGTGAACAGCCGCCCGCCAGCCATTCGAAGCTCATGTATCAGCTGGGCATCAACAAAGGGAAAGAAGAATTACCCGAGAATGACACCGACAAGAACAATGTCAATCAGTTCCTGCAATTCGTATCCTCCGACGACAACCTCCTTGGCTCCAATTCGAATTTACAGATCAATCTCTTGCCGCCCACTGCGGACAGGCGTCAGGGCAACGCTGCTGGCTCAGCCACGAATCAAATTTTGGCGGATTCCATTATGGATGACTTCAATTCTTTCCTCTTGAATTCGTCCAACAATCTATTCTCGCCAACACCATTCAACAGCAAAGCCAACGATCCGACTGGCAAGCCAGCTCTTGCATCCCTGCAATTCAGCCTGGGCAACGGCGGCTTTCCCGCCTCCACCTCGGCAGGAGGTGCCTCTAATAATCTTCCGATCCTCTCAAGCGAGATGGACTTTGACCTATCCAACCTACCGCCTTCGTCTCCGCCGCCTTTGCCGGGCAGCTCGTTCGATGGAAGTAGGAAAGGTGCGCACGCAGCCAGTGCATCGTTGGCCAACGTGCAGGACTTTTGGAGCAATTTCAACTCTAGTATTCCAGGTAGCGGAGGCTATCTTGGACTGGGCCACAATGGCAACATGGACGATGGCCAATCGCCAATTTCAATTACGACTAGCGTTACGCAGGGAGGTACACCGCAGGACATGCCCATCTCACACGAGACTGGCTCGACTGAACCGGGCTCGCATCTGGACCCTGGCAACGCGGGTGACAAGATCGCGACAAGCGATTACAATCAGAGTCTTGCAACCGACAGTCCACTTTCGGTAGACATTGGCGGCGTACAAGATCCCCTCTTTGACTATTTCCCGCAGTACGTGAGCGGAGCAAAGCAAGGGTCAGCCAGCGGTCCAGCGCATCATCGACAGTCTTCGGCTTCTTCCGTTTCTTCGGCCTTCTTGGACCGCCTTCGTGCTTCGGCAAGCGGAACTTCCACCAAGCTCAAGTCGTCTTCTTCAATGTCCATGACCTGGTCCGACTCTACAGCGTCATCTTGTTCCATCACGAGCTTGCCAGTCACAGATCTCACTGCGAGAAGCAGACAGCTTCAGCAGCAAAAATTAGCAGAACAAGCAAAACAGGCAGAAGCCCTTGACGTGATCAGTCCGGGTGTGCAGAGCCCGACAGACACATTGTTCAGTGTAGAAGCCTAAGAAACACGCGTGCAGCAGAACTGTAGAGTACGAATGGCAGGGCAAAAGCCATCCCTCGACTAAAGCCAATTTGTGTGCTGGCACTTTCGATGCTGTCAATTCATCTATAAGCAAAGAGATTCCGTCATCAGAGAAGTTCATTCCTCCAGCGCTTCTGATTAGACCTTATTTCGGCCTGTTCAGTCCTGGGTCTTCAGTGTTGCTCCTGGGCGTGTCAGCTGAGGTGGCGCGCAATGCGGAGGTCGTGCGCCTGATACTGCAGATTACACGTTGTGTTGCAAAGATGCACCTCGCTAATATGTTCAATGCTCGTCTTCCTGAAGCTGTGCGTGAGCTTGGATCCACATCACGGCCTGCCCGTTTGGGCTGGCTTCCAGAAGAAGTGCCACGCAGAAAGCGCGCAGCCTCTTGCGCTCAATCCAAATCTCAATCGACCAGCGAAAGTGAGCTGCAGCTGCTGCATCACCTGAACATAATAAGCGCGCATTAGTGCTGACAATTGCATGCGTGCAGTCCTTCTCTGGGACTCGCCTTTGCTCGTTCGCAGCCTTATCGCCCGTGAAAATGAACAGGTGAGTAGATCCACGTGGACTTGTCAGGACGAGAATGTGTCGCAAAGCTCAGGGCGAGACCACTCGTCAAAGTCAGGATCATTAGCTGACATAGTGCGTGTCGTCTGATATACAGTCAGGTTCAAGGACTCGTCATCTCCCTGCTCGTGATGCAGGGAGCCCGCAAGGTTCCTGTGCGTTTCCTTTGCACTTTTCTCGCCACGCTCGAATGAGCTGTGCAAGCCAAATTCGTCTTCGAATGGGTTAGCTGACCATTCTTCTCTTTCCTCCCTTGTCGAATCTCCTTGACCATTGCTCTCTATGGTTGCGCGGCCTCGTCACACGCTTGCCTATCACTTGCATTTTGGCCATTCCAGACGGACCGACCGGATGTTCTGCTCATCGTCCGATGCACGTACGTTCTTGTGCAGCTTCTGCATCTGGCTGTATACTACATTGCCTCTGTGCGGGTCAAGAAGGCCAACGACACGAGGGTACTGAAGTATCAGGAGCCACCAAAAGGATTTGGCCAAGTGAGTTAAAGATAGGCGAGTGCCTGCCTTTATAATTCTGACGAACTCCCTTTGCTCCTCACATTAGACTGAGCCAGGCGAGGCAGTCGTCACTACCAACCGAGACTATGATCTCCAGCAGATCACGAAAGCTGGACCGTCCATGCTTATCGGAATCCTCATCATGGGTGTCATGCACCTCAAATTTGGCTACACACAGCCGCTTCTCATTCAGAGCATCATGCCACTCAAGGCTCTGTACGACAACCCCATCGTCCAAATTTGGATCTTTGGCAAAGAGGGTGTGTCGACTTCCCTTAGTTGAGGTGTCGAGATCAAGACAGCTACTAACCTGCCCGTGTATAAACAGCCACTGGCAAACTTGAACGCCCCTTCAAGGCTGCACCAGGCATGATGGCTGCCCTGAATGAAGCCAACCAAGCCAACAACGAGACAATCAACCGGGAAGCCGAGGCTACCACCGTGCCCAAGATTACAGAGATCACGGATGATGACGAGAAGAAGGCAGCAAAGCCGGAGAGCAAGAAGGACCTGTAAAGGGACAGTCTCGTGATCTTCCAGACGTGCATCGTCACTGCCTTGCGAATAGGTTAGCATGCCGCAAGTCCTGTAGATTCGTGTCGCGCACACGCACCAGTAGCAGTCTAGCATATCCTGCAATTGAACGCGATGAGGGGTCTCTCAGAAATTGTTGATCATCAAATCTGGGATATGTTGATTGGTGAGCGGCTCAAACGCTGCCAGTACCGCACCCGTAATTTGCACGATTCTTCAATCTGAGCTGTCCAGCCGCGTTCCACGTGCCAGTGACGATCTGATTTTCGATCAGCCTGACAGCGGCACTTGACGACCAGAAGAACAGTTACTGCGCTGTTTGTCCTTCTGCTTTGCCTCACTCCCATCCTCCTGAATTGAGCAGCAGCTTGCGTATACTGGTACACGCAGCGATGAGTGCGACTGAGCAGAAAGATGGCCGGAAGCCAACTCCCATCAACAACACTCTGTTCCAAGGTCAGGAACAACTTTTGTACGCAACAACAGCGCTGCGGCATGAGCTGACTGCAGCATCTACAATGCAACGCAGGCTTCGAGTGGAACACGCCTGCGCACCACTGGCCTCGCCTGGAGAAGCATCTTGAAGCTCTAAAGGGCATTGGCATGGGCACTGTCTGGGTGCGTCGACTTTCACAGGCGCATGGCAGGCACCGCCTTGTATATTGACAGCGCACCTGTTATCTATGCTAATGTATACCTGCATGCGCAGATTCCACCCGTGAGATCTCTACGTGTCTAAAACCTCTTGTACTCGACGCCGGACTGACCTCAATGTGACGTGCCTTCTGTGTCACTTCGTCGATCACGACTTAAACAGGCCTGCAAAGGTGCAAACCCTCAAGGAACAGGATACGATATATATGACTTGTGGGACCTGGGAGAGTTCGATCAAAAGGGTGCGAAGAGCACGAAATGGGGCACCAAGGAAGAGCTCCTCTCGTTGACCAAAAAAGCCAAGGAGCTCGACATTGGTATCATGTTCGATGCTGTACTCAACCACGTAGGCCGAGCTCGAAAAAGCAGGCTCCGTCGCACTACTGATGACTACATATGCCTCACAGAAAGCAGGCGCGGATTTCAAAGAAAAGTGCAGAGTGGTCCGAGTTGATCCAGACCAACGCGACAAGGATGTGACGGAACCCTTCGAAATCGAGGCGTGGTTAGGTTTCGACTTTCCTGGACGAGGAGACAAATACTCCAAGATGAAGTGGCAGTGGGTCAATACTTTACGGCGCTCGGTATTGTGATGCACGACTCAGTGTAATGCCCTACTCGCAGCTGGGAGCATTTCTCTGGCACAGACTACGATGCTGGCAATGACGAGACGGCCATCTACCGTATTATCGGTGACAATAAACATTGGTGTAAGTGGTCGTCGGCGGCCGAATCGGTTGTAGTGACTGAAATGTCTGTTTCATCAGCCACCAGTGTGGCCGATGAGAATGGTAACGCAGATTTCCTCATGTTGTGAGCATAGTCCTCTCATTTTGCCGACATGAGTGCTCAGCTAACTCTGTCTATCTTCTCAGTGCCGAGTGGGTTCATTCCTCAACCGATTTGCTGCCCTTCACTCGACATGCACTGACTCAGGTTGACATAGCGTCGACTACTCGCATCCGATCGTCCAGGAAGACGTCCTAAACTGGGGCAAGTGGGTCGTCCAAGAACTTGGTCTCAAAGGCTTCCGCTTCGATGCGGTGCAGCACTTTTCACAAAACTTTACAAACAAGTTTGTTGAGATGATTGAAAAGGAGTTTGGCAAGAATTCCCTCTTCCTTGTTGGCGAAGTTTGGGATGCCAGCGCGGACAACCTCGAGCATTGGCTGTCCACGATGGAGCACAAATTCAGCTTGTTCGACGCGTAAGTCAACGAGAGCTAAGTCGCTACCGCTTATATCAGCTGCTAATGTCCGACTAGCGCTCTCGTCAACAACTTCTCGAGCATCTCGAAACAAGAAAAAGCGGACTTGCGAACAGTGTTTGATAACACGCTAACGCAACGTCAGCCGGTCAACTCAGTTAGCGTACGTCGAGCCGCGTTTCAAATATTCTACAATGTCAACTAAGCTAACCGCGTGGATTTATCCCAGTGCGTCCAAAATCACGACACGCAGAAAGGACAGACCGTAGAGACTACAGTCGAAGGCTGGTTCAAGCCTCTGGCTTATGCCCTGATCCTGCTTCGAGTTGACGGATACCCGGTCGTCTTCTACGGTGATCTGTACGGCACCAAGGGCGAGCACGCGGAGCCACCGTCCTGCGGTGGGCAGCTGGCAGACATTGCTCTGGCCAGGCATTTGTATGCATATGGTGAGACTTTGAGTGCATGCATGTCAACAAAACGACTATCTGCTTACCCGTCATTTCATGGCAGGCGAGCAAAACGAATATATGAACGACGCAAATTGCATAGGGTGGGTCCGACGTGGAACATGGGATCGCCCAGATGGCCTGGCCATCGTGATGAGGTATGTCATTTCTTTGTCTTTGTAGGAGCTATCTGATCTTAGACTGACCAAGAGCACTTTTTGCAGCAACGCCGAGCCTGGCCAGATCCGTATGGCTGTGGGCAAAGTTCACGCTGGCGAGGTGTGGACTGACGTCCTCGGCTGGAGTCAGGACAACGTTACCATCGACGAGGATGGATTCGGCACATTCAACTGCCCAGGCGTCAGCATGTCTATCGTGAGTGACGATTGTCATTACGAGCATCTGTGGAGGACTGCCGGCTGAGACAATCTTTGGTGCGTATATGCAGTACGTCAACGAGAAGGCAGAAGGCCGAGATCGTTTCGGCAAATTCGACGATGACATTTACAAGGGCGAGAAGCTCGAGTAGTCAAGGATTGTGACGGGCATGTCGGGAATTGTGGAAGACTCGTTCGAGAAGTCTTCCACTCGTGCCTCATCGCCCATTGGGCGATGCCAAATGTCCTGAGCAAAGTCGGGCTACACGGACATTATCGTAGAGGGAAATTAGAGAAATTCTACACAAAAGTCGCATCAATAGAAGCAGCTCGCGGCGGAGGGCAGTTATATACGGGATCTTCCCCGCAGCACTAGACGATTGACTTGTGTCGTTTGCTTGATGAGTCGTAAAGGTTGAGAAAACTGGTTGGAGTTGCAGGGTTCCGAGCTCGACAACAGAAGTGATACTGGTAACAACACAGGCTACTTCTGACCGAAGACACAGCGATCCTAGATTCATTCCTCACACGAGCAGAATAGCATTGACACAACCATCGTTTTCTGGATTGTTTGAGATCTGGGCATATTTCGCCCACACGACTTTTCCGCCTGCGGTGACCTGACCCAATTCGGAAACATTGACTTCGATGATTGTACCGCGTGTCAAGATGCCCAGCTGTGTGTAGAGTGGCGACGAAGGGTTCTTCTTGATTCCAATAATTGGCAGTTGGAAAGTCGCTTTCAGTTCGGGATGTGTCACGTTGGCCTTCTTCATTCGCAAGGCCATGGGTCGGATGAAGCGCTCGAGCTTGGGTGGCTTTCGAGTGAAGGCTGTGAGTAGGGCGGTCGGTCAGTCAAGGCCTCAAGTAAAGGTTGGAATCTTCCGCAGCTCACATTCTGGCACGAAACTTGCCTTTGTGACCCTGTGGAATAGTTCAGCATTAAGCGATCTATGGTGGCAAACCGGCAGACTGCAGACTGCAACTCCAGAGCGTAAAAAGCACCCACATTCGCTTCCAGCCCTTCTGTTTCCGCTTTCCCGTCTTCATGACCCGGAAAGCCTCCTCCTCGCTGATACCACGGACTTTTGGCAAGGGCACAGCGAACTTGCCAGCCTTGTCCTTGCGTCGCTGCTTGAGTGCGCTCGAGAGTACCTTTGCCTGATTCTGGTCCTCGCGGTCGAGCAGATACGAAGGCAGAGCCTCCTTGTGCTCGTTTGCATCTTTGGGTTTCGCCTTGACCTTTCGCTCGTCGTGGGCTTTGAGCATCTTTCGCATCTGCACCTTCTCCGTGTAGCGCTGCTGGTGGAGCAGCTTGGCCTTGCGGCCGTGCATCGACTGCGCTATGCTCGACTTCTTGTGCGCAAGACGCGCCTCCTTCTTGCGCGCCTTCTCCTCGGTGTCCAGGCGCTTGCCATGGCGCTTGATGTGCTCTTCGATCTGTATGCATGAGAGGCGTGGACCAGCAGGTCCAGTTCCAGCGTCAGCAAACGGCACTCAGAACAGCCCAGCAGCATCCACAGCGCGGACTCACATGCTCGTTCTGCGGCATGGTGGGCTACGAGTCCTCTGTTCGAGGAAACAGTCGCTGTCGGTCAGACCGCCTACTGTTCGCCTGAAAATTCTCCTGTCAGCGGTGGCTAGGGCGTGATCGGGTCCCACCTTGGACTGCCCAGTCTTGCAGCTATGTGATGTGTGCAGTATCGACCACTATAGCTATGTAGGTCTGGGGGCATTTCTGCTTTCCATTGCCCTTTGGGATTCTTCACTGCTATACTATCGTCCGACATTCTGTATGGTGGCAATTGTGCTCTCTGCAGTTTCAAGCACTTGAGCTTCCTTCTCTGCCTTCAACCTCGCGCATTGCCCAACGCGGGCATGAAGTGTGCTGGCATGAAGTGTGCTTTGCACAGACGTTCGTCTACAGTAGGACATTGCGACACGGACGCCCCTGCAACCATCTCTCGAAAGGCGATGATGGTGCACGGCCTTTGCGAAAGAGGCGCAAGTCGGCGGACGGGCCTGCGGCCAAAGCTTCTCGCGCTCAAACAACGCGATCCTCACGACCAAAGCGACCACGCAGCCCTGCGCTGACGGATCTCGCTTCCCATGCCGCTGACTGCAGCCTCCCTCCGCCTGGCGCTCGGTGAAGTTTCAGCTGACCTGCACTTGACAGCGACGACGGCCCGCTCCTTCTCAATAGCGGACAGGCCAGCGTCTTCGACGACCATCACGACATTTTGCGACAGCCAGGTCACGCGACTGGACTGCGCGCTTGGTGCTCTCTTCCTCTCCGGCCCATGCTGGAGCCACGCCAGCGCGTGCTTCAATCATGCAGATGCAACACCTGCTCGACGGCTACTCTCGCCAGCACGTCCCAGGAGGCAGCAACAACAGCAGCAACAGGAACAGCAGTGTCAATGCACTGATGCAAAACAGCAGCAACAACAACATCGATACAAGTCAGAGTAGCCAGTTTACAAGCTCGCCCACAACGCAAGCCCCAATCTACGGACGACCGCTCTCCCTCGGGACATTGCTCAGTAGTCACCAGCACACGCGTGCACCGTCAATCGCAAGCAAGCACAGTGTTGACGTGAAGTCTGCTGCTGCCTATGCGCCAGGTCTCGCCGGAGAAGGGCCGACCTCTTCGTCCTCCCCTCCAGCAGGAGCAGCCGCACACCACTCTGCGCTCGTGTCGCCAACAGCCAGCTTGCACTCGCTCGGGGGTTCAAGTAGCAGCAGCTCAGCTACAGCAGGACCATCTACGCGCAAAAACGTCGTCGCTCTTCCCCTGAACGAGCACGGCGTCCGGACTCGCGTCAATATCCTGCCAGCGGCCGCAGTGGCCAGCTTGAGCCGCTCCCCCACGACGACCACGACAGCGAGCGAGACAACCACAAAGGACGCTGCGCTGCATCGCGCATCGGCTCACACCGCTGCTCTGCTCGGTAGCAACTACAGCGGTCCATCTGGGACACGCTCCTTTTCAGACAGCTCTGCAAGCATCGGCGCTGTCGGTCCTGGTCTCATCAGTCCGCGCCTGGCAGGCCTGTCGCTCGTCAACGGTCCTGCCAGCACCGCGTCGGGCACGTCGCATCAACAGCAGCACTACGACGTTCGCAACTCAAGCCATTCCGCAAGCAGTACTGCAGACGGTACAAGACGCGCGGCTCCTGGATTACTCAGACACGCGCCGTCGACATCTTCGTTAGCCTCGATTGCAGCCATGGGCGGTCGACCAGACTCGCCTGCAAAGTATGCATACTCGGCAGAACCAGGGTCGACTTCCAGCTATCGCTTTCCAAGTGGGACGCGTGATGGAAATCACACATACACATACGGGACTGCGGCAGCTCCTTACAGCGCGCAGGTCACCGAGCCTGGTTCCAGCACAAGGTCCCAGAATTGGCCGCCCTTGCACAGCACCAGTCTCTCTCAGTCATCCTCCAATGGCTCTACGCATGCATCCAGCAACTACTTTGCTTCAACCAGTGGGAACAAGCTCAATAGCACACATAGCACGCCGCTCCAAGGGAGCATATCAGGAAACTTCGAACCAGGCACAGTATCGCCAAACGAGCAGTCTCAAGGACAAAGAGGCGCACAAGGCTGCTATCCCAACCTTGGCATCTCTCAACAACCGCCGCAATCTGCTCGAGCCGGTCATCTCGCAAGCCTGCCCAAATCACTCATTCCAGGAGGTTATGACTTCTCACCCGTCTCTGCGTCCACGCATGATACCCATCAACAGCAGAGTCCACTAGCACATGACTCTGCCAAAAGAAGATCTTCTGCTTTTGCGTTCGCTCGAGACCGGTCCGCATCTGTTCCTCGAACCGTTTCTAGCTTTGGCGACATTGATAGCGGACGCAGTTCAATGGATCGGCAACACAGTCGGGAGCCCTTGCCCGACTTAGATGCTAGCTTCCAGACAGCTCGACAGACCTTTGAATCCATGAATATGGATGCTTCCAAGTCTTCGGTGCACACGCAGCTAGGAAATAGGCATACTCGGGACGATAGCAAAGAGAGGAATCAAGGAGCCTATTCTGGGTATTCTTCCGAAGCAGGTAGCTCGCGTCCATCGACAGACGAGCAGGAGAGCTCAGGCTTCACCTACGAAGATGCACCCCTCATCAGCCCTATACCGCCGAAGCTCGATCTCGACTTTGGCAGCTCTAGCAGTTTCTCGCTCGATTTTGGGTCCGACTTTTCGAGCAAAGCGACAAAGGCAGCTGAATCAGGCGGCTTCGGAGGTGGACTTGGCTTGTCATTCGATACATTCGGCTCATCGTCGTGGTCTACGAGCGTGCCGGCACCCAAAGCCGACTCCTCTATGCCGCTGCCCGCGCAATCTCAAACCGAAAGGTCAAAGAACGACAGTGAGGCGACGACCACCTACACCTCCTTCTTGCAGCTGCAAGCGCCTCCTGTTGCAAGCCAGGTCCCCTCCACGAGAGCCTCCCTTGTGTCGCTCGAACCTACCCCTCTTTCTTCAGTCTCCGTAGCAACAATTGTGCCGCTTCGCTCCGTAGCCCGTGATGCTCATGCTGACCCCTCTCAGTCATCAACGAAGTCACCTGAGGATGATGAAAAGCCGCTTGCTGCCTATTTAGGGCCGGCGCGCCTGCCAGGTTCACACTTGCAAGACCTTGACGCTGTGACTGCAGGCAAGGCAATCGTGGAAGATCACACTCCTACAATATCGCCCCTCGCAAGAGCCGCCGGCAACGAACTCCATGCTCAGCAGAGCACTGCATATGAAGAAATGGTTGAGTCGCACTCGCAAGCGATGCATGGCAATCAGCCTGTCGGACAAGCTGCTCCCGGTAGTCAAACGCAGACGACACGTTCAGACTCTCCGGCAAGTCAACCCTCCTCGTCATCTTTCTCTCGGCCCGCCTCGAGCATATTTAACAGCCACGCACCTGCGTCTGCTAATAGCATGTCGCTTCGCCGCATGAACGAGGAGCTCTCATTTCTCGGTGATTACACGGGCAGTGATGATAGTCGCCGCACAACTCTCTCCAGCAGCGAGCAATTGCCTCTCAAACCCTCGCAGAATTCGAGCGCTTTCAACCTCTCCTCGCCAAATTCGAACCAAAATGTAAGACTCTCAATGAATAAAAGCCTGCCGCCTGTGCCTCCTGCTGGTGATAGCGCTGGCGCTTCACCGTTCAAGCCAATTCGTCCGGGTAGCGTCAGCTCTCATGGATCTTTCGAACGCAGTATCTCGTCGACATCGTCGAGAGAGCAACTAGGTGCTGGCAAGCGGTCTCACTCCGAGCAAGCTAGCGGCTTTGACGAGAGGCAAGCCACGCAACCCCGACATAAGCAGGCAGAGTCTCTATCAAGCTCCCAGGGGGACTTCAAAACCCCCCAATTCATTCAAGGTATCGAAGCGACGAGACCTCGTAGTCAGACTTCAGGATCGGATACAGGTTCTTTGGCATCTACTTCTACCACAGGCTATTCGAGTCTCGATGTGACGAAGAACTTCACCATGCATACAGCCCACCATGTAACGCGCGTACAAAGGGCTTCTTCCTCATCCGAGTCCATCACTGGCTCTGACAATGGAAATCGGCATCGACCGGAATTGGGCAAGCTTCCATCAACCGATGACATAGCAAGCAGCAGTAGTTCTGGCGGCCCGGCGGGCAGAGTGCATGCTGCGCGAAATGTGCCTCTTGCACATTTGGCGCGCCCGAAGCTGAACACTCAAAACACCTGGCCTAGCGGAGAATTGCGGAAGAAGGATGCTGCAACAGACAAGGTCCTTGTGAGTCACGCCGTGCTTGTGGGAGAGGGTAGACACCTGAGCTAACTCGTATCATGCAGCTCTCGGCTACCGCAAAGCTTGCGGACTGGCTGCAGCGGCATGCAGATCGTGAAATGACGGATGAGGAAGCTCGCTGGCACAATCGGCGGCTGTCCGAGATCTCCGCCAAAGGGCAAGACGTGGACGTGTCTTCGGGCAAGTCGCAGGCCCGCTCGACGTCGATCCCTGTCGCTACAGCCTCTGGCAGTCGAGAATCTGATGTCAGTTATGGATCGCGCGACATAAGCTTTGAAGTGCGAAACGCTGTGACGGCGACTGCCAGCGTAGCCAAAGCGGTTCCGCTCAAGGGAGAGGACCACCCAGAACGCCCGACACGGAGCACGGGTCAAGCTCCTGTCCTGCCTATGCAACCTACTGCAAAGGAACTGTTACGTAAAGAAGAAAAAGTCCCTTCCAATGTCGCCTCAGCCCTGCAAGCGGACTCTCGCTCGCTCGCGTCACCTGCTCTGACTAAACGGCCGCCCTTGGACGTCACCTCAACTTCAAGCTCATTGTCACAGCTATCGGTTCAGACATGCTCATCCACCACCACGGCGCTGCAGTCGTCTCCCGCTCCGGATCCTGCGATGCCAGCCGCAAGTGCTCTACGCGTGCCGAATAAAAACAAGACTGGTACGCCAACAAGCAGGCCTCGGCGGCCTTTACCTCCTGGGGGCGAACAAGCCTGGAGTCAGGCTTGGATTGAAATAACAGAAGCACTCATAAGGTATGTGCAGGGAAGCATTAGCAAAGACCTGGCACTGATGTCACCTCACATGGCAGCTACAAGAGTGCCTTAAAGCAGCACAAACAGGACCGGGCATCGTTTTGTCAGATTGGTTTCCTGCAAACCTTCAGGCAGGAAGAGCTCACCGCATTGTGCCAAAATCGTACCTTCGGCGCAAAACAGCGCAACGTGCTGTTTGACTGGATAGACGTCTTGTTCGAGGATCTGCAAGGTACTCCGCCGAATCGCGGGGCCTGCTTAGACGGTATTGCAGCCGTGATAGAAAGGTATGGGTACGAGCGCCTTACGATGACGAGCTACACGCTGACTTGTGGATTGTTGCAGTCGCTTGATGACGTCGTTCGCCTTCGGCTCGGATACCGCTGGCTTGCAAAGACTGGAGCAGACCATTGCAATACTGTTGTCGTTTGCCGTTGAGAAGCTAAATGGCAAAGGTTGGTCTGCTTCCCGCGGTGTGCATGATGCTTCAATACGTGCAGCTGATGCTGGTCCATTCGTCAGCCATTTTTGCCAATACTCTAGGCTTCGCTGGGAAAATGCTCGGTGAGCTTGTCACTTGCGAAGTCTCTTCGCAGTGTCAACATACTAATAGTCGGTTGAACAGCTGCTGCTTTCTGGAATTTAGAAGGTGTTGCTCTGAAGCTCTTACGACTGCTTCCAGCAGTCAAAAAACAACATGTGTTGCGTATAGTCGCCGAGACGGGTATCGCTCCTTGGTGAGTGTTAACACCGCCTCGTCATATGACTCGCGCTGACAAACCAATGCTATGTGCAGTCCGGGCACCTTTCCGTCGCATCTTGAGTGCCTTGCCTACAAGGATCCCGCCGCGGACTACTTGAAACTCTTTCCACCCGTGCGCCAGGGGGCCCATCACGATACCTACCTCTACAAGGTCACTTTTGCCGCCCCAGCGATGTTGTCGCCAAGCAGAACAAGCATCACAGATTCAGCAGAGACCCCTTCGACATCCAAAGAAATCGTCATCGAGATGGCAGGTAACTGGCTTATTCGGTGGACAGCAACAGATTCCGATCTTCCATTTGCCTTCATGCGAGCTTATCATCGACAGCTTTCCAATTACCTTCCCCTATATCAGGCTGATAATGGTGAAGGCCTGAAAAGCTCACAGCTGCTTCGGGCACCTGGCTTCGCTTTCATTTCGGCCACGCTGCTCGAAGTATGTGACGCCCTCATCCACCGTAATCTGAGATCAGTGACGACCGTAGGTGCAAAACTTTCTCAGTTACTGGCTGCATGGCTGAGGTGAGATGATCTCCAGATGGCGCCATCCAACACTGGCGTAAATGCGAACGAGTCTGCCAATCCAGCTGCTGGCCAGAAACCCAAAGCATTGGAAATTGTCAGCAAGCGAGTCATTCAGACTATCTTTGAAATAGTGGGAGGTGCTTTACAAAGTGGATCTGTCACGTCAACGCCAGTTGCGTTCGCGTCAGCTGCCATGCGGTCCAACTTTGGATGTTCCATTTCTATGTGGATTAAGGCGGTTACCAAGAAGACCTCGATGTGGGATACGCGCGGAATCTTTGCTCTGCTCGACCTGATCGAAGGTCTGGCGTACAATGTGTGCTCGCCGCCATTCGAAGAAGGGATCGACGACGAGGACGAGATATGGGTGCCATCGGAAATTGGGCTTGCATTATTTGACATGCAGTTCATCTTGAGCTTCATCAAAACGATATTGAGTAAGGCGGACAATACAACATGCCTCTTACGGACAATAAGCTTCCTGTACACCGAGTTCCAAACGTAAGTCTTTCGAGTTGCCGGCTACCTCACGCATGGTCTGATGTTCGACATTAGGTTCACTCTACGACCTGATGACCGTGAAGAGCTGTGCGACCGGATCCTGCTGGATGCCGAAATATTCGAGCGTCTCTTCTTATACTACAATGTTGGCGTCAGAGGTGTGTAGCTCGAGAGGCGATCACCGCGTACCTGCGCATACTGATGGCCCGTGTTCAGGCTACTTTCTTCGACTTCTCATCTACCGTCTTGCGCGCTTGGGCAGTTCCGACGATGGCAAGCCAATCCTTCGAGATCCAAGGATCTTCGCGACTCTTCGCCTGTTCGAACATCGTTTAGAAAAGATACGCAAGCGACACGAGTAAGCACATGTGTAATTTTGGCGAACTCCACTGACGATCGCCATCATCCAGTCAAATTGACCCTCTGGATGACTGGGATTCAGATTCTTCTGATGAATTCCGACCTCGTGCTAAGCGTTCCACTATATGCTCGACCTGGGGAGTACATGAAAAGCCATGGACAATGGACCTAGAACGCAAAGGTCGTAAGGCTTCGAGCGAGACCAGTGAAGACGATCGCCCAACTGGCGAGCCAGTCGAAAAAGTTGTCATTGGCCTCGAGGATATACAAGAAGACAGCAGCACAGAAATGCCCGATTTGGGGCATCTGCAGCGAAGGAGCTTGGGGTCTCAACAGATGGGCCCGATGACCCATTCCATGACTCTGCAGGTGCCAGACACGTTACCACCCGTTCCTCAGCAAGCTGGAATGACTGCGAAGAAAGTCAATGTAGCAAAGTCTGCCAAGAAGGTCTGGAACGCTTTCAAGAATCGCAAGGGCGTCGCAGCACAGTCGCCTAATCCCAGCAAGAGCCAGAAGCCGCTGCTTCAAGATCACATAGCTCCTTTCTACGATGATTTGGTACCACCTCCACGTCCTCTTCTTCAACCCAGGCCACTCTCTGCAAACGTAGCTTCACTGGAGCCGGCCGAACGTGTGGAAGCTCGGAGCCGTGCAGCATCCGTCAATCTGGCCTTGGAAGCTCTCGAAAAGGCTGCTCCGAAACGCGTGACACCAGTACCACAACAGCCATTTCCCAGCGCTGGTGAGGAGGTTTCCGATCTTGCAAAGCCTCGCACACCCGGTGAAGAACCATCGCCGGACTTGTCTGTTGGGAAGCCAGATTTCCTCAAGATCGACGTTGCGCCGCCGAGATTGCGCAAGCAATCCAGCAGAAAATCAATACGCCGGGCAGCTGCGAACCAGGCTAATGGCAAGCCTGCAAGTGCAGTATCGCCTCGCTCGCGGAGGTCGTCACTATACAGCTTCGACCTGGATGTTGAAACGCCTCGAAGCGATTCATTCGATTTTCCGAGGTCGCCCCTTGTGCCGCAAGCGAATGGCAGCACTGCGCCCGCTTCTCCCATCGCTGGCAGCGGCGTGCTCAGCATATCACCTGTTGCCTTCGGCGCTCTCATGGACGGCGCTTTGAGCTTTGCAGCCGAGCAGGACGATGTTACTGGAGATAAAGCAAGTGGCCGGCTCACTCCTGGAAGTACCCACAGGCGACACAAGTCGGCTTCGTCGATCAAGGGACGCTCGAGGCCTGTCAGCGTTGCGTCCGATAAAGGTGGACCATCTCCTAGAGTCTCCAAGCGCTTCAGCAAACGTGCTTCCATTCTGCCCCCTCCCGCTTTGGATTTGCTGCGAGAAAGTCCAAGTGAGCCAGTGCCCAAGATACCGGAACAGTACAAGACACCTACGAGCGGGACTGGCAAGAGCTTCGCGTATGGGTCGGCTATCAGCAGCGCAAATAGACCACCAAGTCCTCCGCCTTACGCCGAGAAGTTTCATCCATATGCCGTTCGCGGGTTGCGCGAGTACGAAGATTGCTTGGATGAGTGGGAGCTCTTTGTCAATCGAGTGAAAGAGGAGGAAGGCGAGGATGGACGGGAGGTGAGCTATGCTGTTGAAAGTCGCGATGTACATTGGATTATAAAATTGACACTGCTATGACTTCAGCTGGCTGCGCTCATCCCACGTCTGCAATGCGCTTGGCCCTCAACCTGGGAAGAGTAGAGTTTGCCCAGTTCATTTGCGTATCGGCTTCGCCGTCGCAGGTCTCGTCCAATGTTACGTTGTGTCACGACAAGCACTTAGACCTCATCCTACTCATCGTATACTCGTCTACATTTCTTGTAATACCGGTATTTTACATAATACAGCGCTTGAAGCGCAATCTTTCAAATCGAATCAGCCCAAGATGGCTCAACAATCACCCATGTCTCACTGCTACTCGTTGGCAACGAAGTCACCGCATTGAAAGTACTTGGTTCTGAACATGGACTCCCTGATAAAGTTGAAAGATCAGACTTCTGGCGTCTACACCCATATCATCGGAGCTCACCACTCTCTCAAATTGTCCCATTCTGAGGGCGACAGATCTGCAAGATCATCTATTGGCGAGTCTATTGGTGTGAGCATGTCCTTTTGCGCATGCGTCAGTCAATAGACGAATGAGAGCGTGACCCTATCTCTTCATGCTCACCTCGTCAAACGACTGCTTTGCCAGTCCACGGCTAGCATCACGGCCAGCGAAGTTGCCTGCAGACGGGTTCAGTACAGGCTTTGCAGACAATGTTCGATAGAGGCAGGACTCACCATATGGCCCTCCTGGCCCATAAAAGTTCCGACCAGATGATACATCATAGACCTTGCCTCGAATAGCGAACAAGATAGGCTTCGACGTGCCTGGTCCGGTACCGTCGAACGATCTCAAGGACCTCGGCGTGTATTCCTTCCATAGTACGACATCCGAATGCTTCTCTGGCATCCACGAGTAGCCTTCGAGATGCGAAGATGGTGTCGCTTCTGCTGGCCCGCTCGGAACCAAGGACTGCAGGATTGGCGTGAGCAGATACAGCAGCACGACCACCAAAGCGATGTTGACAGGGTTCTTGAGTTCCTGTGAGACGTTGCGGAAGTCGAAGAACGCCATGTCTGCAAGTGGAGGTCGTGAGCTGGGTAGAACAGAAGAGAGCTAGAGCCGGTAAGCACCGTGCAAGTGTTCGGCCGGTGGCGACTGGCTATGTCGTTGGATGCTCGCTTCTGACACAACATAAGCAGAAGCAGAAGCACAAGCACGGAGAGCTTCACTCGGCGACCACGGCTGGTCGATTGAGCGTGCCGTCTGCCAGTGTTGCTTCTCAGTTTCCGCGTGCTTCTAAGAGCATCGATCACGCGCTTTTGCATTTCTGCTCTCTTCCACACCATGAAGCGCCAGCTTCGCAGCCAGCAGACGTTTCATCGTGTCCCCCGTCTTGTTTGTCTGTCAAGCACCCTCTGTAAAGCATGGCGAACCGGCTCTTCCAGAACGCAGAGCTCAAGATCCGATACCCGACCGACCTCTTCTTCGTGTACCCTTCGGGTGCAGGGAAGCCGACAGAGGACACCGTCATAGGCAAGCCTCATGAAAGGCGATCTGGGTCAGTATACTGACAATCTTCTACAGATGGCACTGTCATCCTGCGCCTGCCCGCCGCTCGCAAGGTCAAACGACTGGATGTCGAATTTGTGCGCGCTATTCAGAGGCGGATATGACACATGCACGTGCTGACCCCAGTGAACATTTCTATTCATGACTCTTTGAAACTCCTTGCAGGTCGGACGACAGAATATGTACCTTTTGAAGCAGTTTACAAAGTATGACACGATACGACGCGTTCTCACGTTGAACCTATACGAGCAATTCGGTGAATTATCAGCTGGCGAGCACGAATTCGCTTGGTCTTTCATCGTCCCGTCCAACACTGCTGTGAGTCAACTCTCACGAAATTCGTGGGCTCGCCGACATAGCTGATAGAGATTTCATAGCCGTACGAGCGATGTGATTATGGACGATGCTATCACCGCGTGAAAGCAACAGCTTACGGTGTGGGCAAGTTTGGAGGCGATCTAGTTGCAGAGTCGGGCGAGCTGGGTATAGGTGAGGCGCCTTTCCTTTGAGGTGACCAATGAACTGGCTTACAAGGTTATCGTCCGGAAGTCAACAACTCAAATGAGCCAGGTCAAGCGGCTTCTGGCTTCTATGCGGACACGGAATCCATGCACGAAGTCCTAGGCCCGTTGAAATGCAATCTCTTTTCGAAATTCTTTCTCATTTCTGGTTTCCTACGCTTCACATTCAACCTCCTTGGAGTCGCTCAACGCGTACGTATCGACGACCTCAGCGTCATCTTGAAGCAATCTATCAGTCTCAAAGACATATTTCATCCGGAGAGAACAGAAGAAACGCGGCCACGTCGTATCATATTGTGGAAGATGAATGCAGACGACTGTGGAAAGGTGTACAAAGAAGACGAGGCGCTCAATGTAGTGGCTCAGATGCGTCTAGCCGACGATGATACGATACGACCGACGACGAATGAACATGCTGAAACGGGAATCCGAGTGTCTCACGAACTTCAAATACTCGTCCGCTTTACGCCGATCCCGCAAGATTACGTTGAAATTCCAGCATTTGGCGGGGGCTTGGACACGAAAGAAATGAAGATAGCTCATCCGTGCTCGATATCTTCGTGTGACTGCTTGGTGTCAAACTTGCAGCTGCCGAGCTATGCAGATGTTATGGAAGACGACGCGGGAGCCACCGCCTCTACATCAGTTGGAGGAAGCCTACGACCTCAACACAAGGCCGGCAAAGCTCGCTATCTATCAAAATGCCTGTGTACGATCGCATCAGAAGCGAAAGCCGAAGAGCTAGAGCGCACGTACGGAGCAGATTCGTCATTGCTTGGCGGATCTGTGAATTTCGGAGCCTCTCGACGCGCCAGAGAAGGCAATTCCAATTTACGCGCAGCAGGGTTTAAGAGCGAGGAAGAATATGCTGCTCTGCTTGAAGATGCTCTCCGTGCACGAGGCAGGACACGCTCGCCGCATTTCAGTCATGATAGCAGTCGCGCGGATAGTCGCGCTGACAGTCGCGCTGAAAGCAGAAGTACCTCGCGCCCGGCCAGTCGTCCTTCCAGCAGGCCACCGAGTCGGAGCGGGAGCCCATTTCCAACGATGCGGTTCTCCATGGGGTGAAGAAGGGAGCGCGACGTAGGACGCAGATTGATGGACATTTGCGCGGCATGTCGAATACGTGACTGCAGGCGTTATCAGGCGCATGAAAGATAGCATTCTTTATAGCATACAACGCATCGTATAAAGGCCGGAGCAACTCAGAACATATAGTTACCATCGTTGGAGATGGTCCAGTGCGCTTTTGTGCCCGCCTGGGCCATTCTGTTGCTGTGACAAGCTTATCATTCACAGGAAAGATAGTGAAGCAGCTCAGCCACCGACTAGCTGCAGGTCGTAGGTCAGCCATGCCGGAATCCAGGTCGAGGGCCGGTCAGAGCATGCATAGCATCCTCAGAACAGTCACTCCACTCTAATGACACACTCGACAGCTCCCTCCCAAGCGCATTTCTCGCACAAGCTTTGCCCGCTGTGTCACTTTTCTGATTTGCCACTGCGAGACTCGATCAGCCCCCAAGCAGACGACGATAAGGGAAAAAGCTCGAGGCGCCGAGGCGCCGGGAGAACGAGGGAGGAGCATAACTCAGCGTGGGGGCTGCTGCTGCTCATCAGCGTGTGCAGTCGTCTTGCTCTTTCCACCAGTCTGTCCTCTGCCGACCTCGAGAGAGCTCAAGCTCGCTGCGCTCACAACTCCGCCGCTTGAGGACGACCACCTCGCGAGGCGCGCGCGCAATTCTCGTTCTTCGGACACACGGCAGCTTCTCTGGCGCGACAAACGACTTGTCTAAAAGTCTCGTCTTCTGGCACTCGCAGCTCCTAGCCTGCCATAATGGTCAACCTCACGTAGGCTTTCGTCGTCGTCGTCGTCAAACAAACCCCGCTGGTTGGGGGCGCGCAAGGCTGACGGGGTATCTTCTTTCTTTTCTGGCCAGTTACGGCGTCCTGGATGTTGGCGAGCCCACAGCGGCAGATGCAGTGACCTTTGGACCCGGTGAGCAGTAGCTGAGCTCTATCTGTAGATGCGGCCGCACTTCTGACACTTTATTCTCTTTCTCTTCGAGCGCAGGCACAAATCTTATCGCCGTCACGAAAGATGGGATAGCCGCGGAATACGACCCCGGCGACATGGCCTGGATTTGTGCGTACTCATTTTTTAGCGCTGCGAACTGCACTTCCGATGCTGACAGTTGTCTGCAGTGACATGTACTGCTCTAGGTATGGTGTTGAAAGTGTTGCTTCTTCAACAGTGTCTCGAGGCTAAACGGTGGCGCGTTTTCAGTCTTCATCATGATTCCCGGGCTTGGCTACCTGTAAGCCTTGTGCGATCTGCACGCAAAGGCTATGCATACTGAATACCTCGCCTTTCAGATATTCCGGCTTGGTCCGTCGAAAAAATGCCTTGCGTAAGAAGCTAGCTTCCGCAGCAATGCTTTACGAGGCTGACGAGGTGGTTGTAATCTGCAGATATGTTGCTTGCAACAATGCTGTGTCTGGCAGTGGTTTCTTTCGAATGGTTCTTTTGGGGCTACAGTCTTGCATTTTCTGCGAAAGGACATCATATCATTGGAGACCTCTCCATGTTTGGTTTCCAGAATGTTTTGGAACAGCCAATCGCCGCTGCCAACAACAAGGTATGCCAATCGTTCTCGTCGAAATACGTAGCGCGTCTTGCTGAAGGCCGGTCTTTCGTAGCTTCCTGCCATCATCTTTGCGATTTATGAACAGCAGTTTGCTGCTCTCGTGCCAGCCATTGCTATTGGTGCAGCCTGCGAGAGAGGCCGGATATGGCCAGTCATCCCATTTGTCTTCTTCTGGTCGACCATCTGCTACAATGTCCTAGTCTTCAGCGTTTGGAATCCTGAAGGATGGGCGTACAAGATGGGCGTGCTGGATTACGCAGGTGGTGGACCAGTCGAGATCGCTTCTGGAGTCACTGGTCTCGTATACTCGCTCTACCTCGGCAAGCGCAAAGGTTTCGGCAGCGACAGGCTGCAGTATGCACCTCATTCGGTAGCACACGTCTTCTTGGGCACTGTCTTGCTCTGGTTCGGATGGCTCGGCTTCAATGGCGGCTCTACCTTTGCCGCCAACCTGAAAGCGGGCATGGCTATCACTGGCACGAACATTGCAGCATGTTTCGGAGGCGTTACATGGATGTTGCTTGACTGGCGCCATTTCTACCGATGGTCCGTCGTCGGCTTCTGTACCGGCGCAATTAGTGGCCTTGTCGCCATCACTCCCGCTGCTGGCTTTGTCGGCGTACCTGCTGCTGCCTTGATTGGTGTTGTGGCAGCCGCCGTCTCCAATTGGCTTACTAGACTGAAGATCTGGTTCAACTTTGATGACACGCGTGAGTCTTGGGTAGAAGCTGTCCTTTGCGGTGAAAGATCAAGCTGACGAGGTTGGTCACCCCAATTCAGTCGATATCTTCTCTTGCCACGGAATCTCCGGAATGGTTGGCCTTTTCATGACAGGCATCTTTTGCCAGAAATCTGTTGCTGTGAGTGCATTCTCCAATGTCGACGCTTCGGTCCATTCCTAACTCGATTTTCTTTCCTCCTCTGTTGCTTCGGCCAGGCCAATGATGCAATCGCAGACATCCGTACGTATTGCTTGCCCAAGTCTCATTGACAATGACTAATGCAGCCTTGTTTGTCCAACAGCTGGTGGATGGCTTGATGGCAACTTCGTGCAGTTGGGCTATCAAATGCTGTGGATCGTCTTCTGCACAGGCTGGACAGCCGTCACGACCTATGCCATCATGTTTATCATCGACCATATTCCATACTGCCATTTCCGAACAGACGAGGATGGCGAGCGATGCGGTCTTGACGAGGTGGAATGCGGCGAGGTGTGTCCATGTCCTTCTTCCAACTGTTGTCCTCGAGAAAACTGACAAACTGTTTCGCTTGCAGTTTTGCTATGACTTCGCCGCTATTGAGCGTGATCTGGAGGGGTAAGAGCATAACTTATTTAGCTTGCACGATACACAATACTGAACTATTCATGCGTTACAGCAATTACCTACCCGCGGAACATTCTTCACATCATTCGAAACGTGAAAACGGCGTTGGCGTGACCGTGTCTTCAGACGATGAAGACCCAATCATCAACGATCCGAACCGTCCTCGAGCGGTGACAGCGTGCGTAACCTTGTCTTTCCAGATGCTTTTCACGACTGTGCCTGACGTGGTCTTCATGCCCTTGTTTATTACTTTCCTGCCCTTATCGATGCGCGTTTATGCAGTATGGAAAGCCAGAAAGCCGCACTGCACGCCGAAAACGAAGGCATTGCTGTCGAGAGGAGCGAAAAGCCAAATCCGCGAGCAGCCGACGAGGGTATCTCTGTGCAAGAGCAGTCGGTTGAAGATAATGAAAAGCGACAAGCGCCCAGAACTGGATAGATGGAGGCGATGGTGCCGATAAGAGAGGACCCCGTGACTTTTTCGATCATCGAAAAGCCCGTCCGTTGCCGAACGGGCGAGCGCGCCCGTGGACCCATGTCTCCCCTTGGCGCTCTCACTTGTACTTGTATGCTGCAGCACATCTTTTATCAACAATGCAACATTAGCATAGTCTTTCTTTTGTATCGGCGGACGGTGAATAGGTGGGCAAGCGAGCAATGCAGCCGCGATGTTAATAAGAGCTTCAAAACCGCGCCTGTGGCTAGCCAAATAGCTATTTCCAATGCGTACGCTGACAAGGCAGGTGCTATCGACAGAGCCTATCCCAAGCTGTAGCGATAAAAGGATCGAGACAAATCTCGCTAAACAGTATCTGCCGAAACGGCGGTTGCGCCATATCGCGCCTTGAAGGGCCAAATTCTTCAGCGCTCTTGTATGTCCCCCCAAAAAGAAAGCAAAGACGTCTATGAGTATGTTTTGTTGATACAAGTCACAGCGGAAATGTTTTTGAAATTTCTATGCGCCTTCTTCAAAGTGTCCCGACGCCGGTGACGTGAGAGTCAAGACTTGACTGGACGGGAGCGATAGGACCGGTACCTGAAGCGCCGAGGTCTCCAAGGCCGATCTGCAGCGCGCAAGGCAAGTAAATACGTGTAGTCCGACACGGCGTCGCGTGTGGAAAGACTAACCTTTCGGATGACGAGATCCCTTAAGAATGCATTCTCATTGCGAGTCTTTACGAGATCCTGTTCGAGGCCGTTGATTTTGCCCTTGAGCTCATTGACAGTATCCTCGAGCGCAGCCTCTCTAGCTTTTTTCTTGACGCGGAAACGAGCACTAGCCGCTGTATTTCTTCGTCTTTTATCGTCCTCCGCAGCGATTCGATTGAGTTCAGCAACGCGAAGTGCTTCTTCTTGCGGAGTTCGACCTTGCTTCTTTTGCAAGTCTTCCAGTTGCTTGGCTAGAATTGCAGCTTTGGTGAGCAACGGTTGACGTTTGACGATTATTCCATTCTCGTCTCGCTCAATTTCTTCCCCATTTTCGTGTGTGGTGGTGGAAGTGCCGGTCTTGGAGGTCGCAACAGCGGCAGACGTTGATGTAGATGTATTGGACGTAGCGGGCGACTTGCTGCTGTTGCTATCAGACGAAGAGGAACCACTAGTGCGCTGTCGCTTTGCAGCTGGCGCGGCAGAAGAGTCGCTACTGCTTTTAAAGGCCGGCGATTGCGGTTGCGACTGGACCTGCTGCTGTTGCTGCTGGCCGACAGACTGCTGGAAAGCAGCCAAATCCGTCGGAAAGGCAGTCGTAAAGTCAAACACAGGCAGTGTAGTCTGCTGCTGGTGCTGCCACGAGTCATTCGATCCGACCGATGCTGCGGGGGCTGCCGGAGTATTGGCGGCGGTAGACTGAGCAGTCGATCCTGCAGTCGCATTGTTCAAGGTTGAGGACAGGTCATCGCGGCTGGTGGAGTTGTTTGGCGTGAATGCGTTGAAACCACGCTCAAGAGCTTGATAGTTTGAGCCAAAGTTGCCAAATGGTCGCTTGGCATAGGGCGATGGGTCCTTTTTGATGTCCTCTGTACCCGCGAGCAGGGAATTGCCGAACAGCTGCGCAGGGTCGCTAGGTGTCGGTGGGGGAGCGTTGCTGTTGGTAAAGTCGCCATTGCGACTGGCAGACACGGCGTCCTCGCCGCCAAACGAGACGGTAGTCCACGCCTCGAGCTGCGCTTTGAGGTCGTCGGAGAGCGGACTTCCATTCAGGCCGGCGAAATCGAAGAGCATGTTGTTGCTGTTGACGCCGGCCGCGTTGGGCGTGCCAGTAGCGTTGGTGTTGGTGTTATTGTGCATGCGGCTGTACTGATGCTGCTGCTGCTGCTGCTGGTCGTAGGGCTGCACGGATTGGAGCTGAGCGGCCTCAAAGTCGAGATTGAGGAAGTTGAGCCAGTTGTTGGGCGACATTGCTCGCGCCGCAGTGCCCGTGCATGCAACACCTGCACGACGACGTCTCCTGCTGCTGCTGCTGTCTCCCCTCCTGCTCTGCTGCCCTCCCTGCTCCTGTGTGACTTCTGCTGCTCCCTCCGAGTTGGCGCGGATCGGGCAGTCGCTTGCTTTGTGAGCAGGCAGCCAGCTGGGGCAAAGGCGCCACCGACGCCGACAGCGATTGGACACACCGGCAAATCCGCAAATCCAAGGGGGGAAACAGCAACGATTGGCGAGTCACACAAACAGCAGACAGGCACTGCATATTAGACGACGAGCACCGTGCAACTCCGACTGCAGTGTACGTGTATATCCAGGCTGCAGACTCGGGAAAAGCTCCTATGCCACATGGGGCATCTTGATGAGCAGACCGGATGAGATCTTATCTCATGATATATATATCGCAGCGTTCTCTTCTGGCCAGCTCTCTGCTTTCATCTTGAACGTGAAGCCAGTCTGCCAGTGAAAAATGGCTGACTCGGACTTTCAGCCAGCGAAGCTGCTACATCATCCTCAGGCTGATTTGGTTGGCGCTGTCTGCACCCCTTCTTTCTGGTCCTCCCTCAGCTCCTCGGCCGCTTCCCGGACAGTCTCCTCGACGTCCCTGCTGTGTCCGTCTCCCCTGACAAGCTCTTCTGCAATGAGTTCTCCCTGAATTGTCTGAACGACTTTTTCCAGCCTCAGCGGCCAGATCTCCAAGATAGTCCTCTTCTCCCCCTCCTTCTTCGGCAGGAGATTGTCAATCTCAACGATGCGCGGACCACCAGTGACGCGCAGGTTCGGTTCTCGACCAGCGTACCAGCCCCGGTCAACGAGCTTAACCTCTTCCAGCGCTTTGGCAAGCTTTTGCCAGCGACTCTTCTTCCATCCTTTGGGGCCTGACCCACGCGTGTCGAAGACCTCTGCAAGTTCCGCTCCGCTAATATCATGCACCGAAGTAGGCTGTTCCGGCATTTCGATGAGCTTAGGATCCCCTCCTTTCGTCTTGAGGTGCTCCAAAAAACCTTGAATCCCGCCTTTTTCCTGAAATGATTGATATACGTCTTTGGCGAATTTCTGTGCGTCTTGTCCTTGTGCTTTGGCGTTTGAGATTGCTTTTTGCTTGTATTTGCCCATGAATGGTAAGCGCGACGTGACGCCCACTGCGGTCGAGAGGCTCGCAAATGCACTGGACACGCCAGATACTGCTGCTGATGTGAGAGCAGCTATGGAGATGGCGCCGGTCGAGAGCATGACTAGCGGAATCGCGGCCAGCGATATCGCAGCTGCAGACGGTCCAGCTACAAGCATCTGCAGGGGTCTTATCAGCGCGCCCGGAATGCAACAAAACGAGCAAGGACATACAATTGGCCAAGCTACACTCCATTTTGTGTATTCGCTTGCGGGACCAAGGTGCAGTCGAACCTCGATAGTGAACCAGACTAGGCGCGACTCAATACAGTGTCAGTGCGTCCAAACTGCCCAATCCGGTTGTAAGAGTGTCATACCTTTGCCAGTTTCTCTTGAGAAGACTGTGTGACGTGGATCAGCTTGACTTGTCTCCCTTGTCATTCTGGTTGGAGCCTACCTTCGCCAGGCTTGACGGCGTCATAATATAGAGGACCGACTGCGCGAACCAGGCGTGAGCCAGCAGGATACGCACTGACAGTAATATAGTACTCACCATGGTTCAAACTGATGTTCAGAGGCAGTGCGGTAGCGTTCTCTGAAATCACCATCAACCAGACGTCAGGTGTGTCACACATAAGTCGATCAGGCTGGTGAAGTCACCAATGTCAAATTGGCCCATTGGGACCTTGAAAGCGAGTCTGTCCTTGTATTTTTGAACGGCAGACGGAGTCACAGGACTCGCAATGGTGGATGGGCCAGCCTCTGGCGCTTCATCTGCTGTGACTGCTGCTGCTGCGGCGGGGTCCAGCGATATTGCGCCAGTGGCGGTTGTGCTTGCTGTCGCAGCAGAAGTGGTGCTAGACTCGCTTGCAGCCTTGTCATCCTTCTTGTGCTTTTGCTTCTCATTGTACTGCTCGATGTATCCGTTCAGCGTGTCTTTGCCTTGCGCGTAATAGCCTTGCAGGTTGTCCTTGATGCCCGTCATGGTGGTCGCTGAAAAGGCAAGCCTACTGGCAGACGGGGTACTGACAAGCATGCAATCACAGCACAGATATATCAGTCTGCTGATTAAAGAAGGGCGGATATATCAGTCTTCTGGTAGCATAGCCTTGATATATGAGTCTTCTGGTAGCATAGCACTGGTATAAAGGATGGACTGGCGCCACCAAAGGACAGATATATCGGTGCTCTGGTGCTTGCCTATACCCTCACTCAACACCATCATGAAAATTCCCAAGCTCAAAGTCCGGGCACGCTCGCTCGCGCAAGGCACTCCATGTGCTGCAGAGCTGACTACAATGCTCGACTGCTGGGCTCAGCACAATGACAAAATGAACGCCGGTGTGTGCGCTGCGCATGCGCAGACGCTGCAGCAATGCATGTCGACTTCGCTCGCTGGACGGAGAGGCAAAGTCAGGAAGCCGACTATCAATTATCGTGAGTCTGCAATCAGAAGCATGCAGGTAATAAAGCATCTGCTCACTCAAACATTGCCTGCAGATCTCGCTCGTCTTGGCAAGAACTTTGACTAGAGCTTCGCCGACTCACTGGCAGAACAGCTTGCTGCGCGAGTCGCAGCGTAGGACGGCACAGCGCACGCACGCACGCACGCACGCACGGCCAGGCAGAAGAAGACAGTCACGCGCTATGACTGCCTAGACGAGTGCTACAAGACTAGCCCTTTCAAGATCTCGCTCTCACCTGCGATTCGAGTCGAAAGCGACATTCGAAAAGCAAACGAGCGCTGAAGCGGTCCTCGATTTCTTAAACAACCAGCGCCATCGTCTCTAACGATGTGATACGGGCAACAACCACGTCTGCTGGCTGCAGTTGTAGCATTGTTGTTGTAAAATCACATAGCTCTTTGTCGCATACTCCTCGATCATCTCTTTTTACGCGCTCAGATGCCGCAGAACTGCAACAACGCCCTTTCTGACAGCACATCTGACCAGGCATGAGCAATGCTGCTGCCTCAAAGTCTACGCTCAAGTATCCGGCAGGCTCGCAGTCCTCTTTCGACGATGATGGACCCACAACGGCCACTGGCCGACTAAACGTCCGCAACCTGCTGTTCCTCAGTATACTGTTTCACATACTGCTCATCCCATCCATCTTCGACATCTATTTCACGAGTCCAGTAGTGAACGTCGACCAATGGTTCAGCGTAGAGAACCTGCAACCGCAAGTTGGCCTAGATGGCCGACCGCGTCATCCGCAGGATGTTGCGCCGACCCGCCTGGCTAAACGCGTCGTCGTTATGGTCGGTGAGACTTGGAGTCAATTGTCGACCGGCAGAGCAGCAGCCCTGATATTGTGTGTCCATGACATAGGCGACGGACTCAGAGCAGACAAGCTCTTTCAGCTCTATCCAGACCCTCCATTTCCCAACCTAGATCCTTTGCCACCACCGCTGGATAGCCTTTCGACTAGGTACGCAGAGGCACGACAAGAAATCGCCAGACATGCTGGGAAAACTAGCCCTGCACCTTTTCTTCGTGGCCTCATTGAAGGCGGCAATGCCACATGGGGAGTGTGAGTTGAGTGACATCTGCTTGCTAGCTCGCATGCAAAAAAGCTGAGACCAGTGCAGATCACATACAAGAGTGTAAGCCTCGCAGACCTCTCATACTGCTTTCATATTATAAGCTCATTCGTCTGTTAGGCCCACGGAATCACGGCCAGGCCATGTATCTCTCCTGGCGGGCATGTACGAAGATCCTTCCGCCGTACTCAAGGGCTGGCAGCACAACCCCGTAGAGTTTGATAGCGTCTTCAACCGCTCCAGCTATTCCTACATGTTTGGAAGTCCGGACATCATTCCAATGTTTGTGGATGGTGCCCGACCTGAAGGCAAGGTGCACGGCTGGACATATGGCGGGCAAGAAGAAGACTTTACCGCTGGTAGGTAATGCCATTCCAACAAGTAAGAAATTGGAGTGACGGAGGATGTCTCTCAGACGCCGTTCATCTGGATATCTGGGTCTTGGACAGGTTGCGAGAGCTTTTCAAGAACAGCTCCAGTCCAGCGTACCCAAATTTGAACGCCCAGCTACGCTCATCCGGCACCGTCTTCTTCCTACATTTGCTCGGCCTCGATACCACGGGACATGCATATCGTCCACATGGGCCAGAATACTACCGGAATATCCAGGCAGTAGATGTCATTGCCGAAACTGTTCAGAAAGAGTTCGAGACCTTCTTTGGCGACAAGGATACCGCCTATATCTTCTCTGCGGATCATGGCATGTCTAGCCGAGGCAATCATGGTGATGGACATCCAGACAACACACGGACCCCTTTGGTCGCGTGGGGCGCAGGAATCCCTCCTGCTGGCCCACGAGGCAATTGGAGTCAGGCCGAGGACGATGAAGCGGACTGGGTGCTGTCACCGTTCGCAAGAAACGATGTGGAACAAGCACAAATTGCGCCGCTAGTTGTAAGACCACTTTTTAAATATGCAAGGCACTGGCTAAGCGAAGCTGCGTCTTCAGAGTATACTGGCGGGAAACGAAATACCAGGCAACAACGTCGGCTTGCTACCTTTGCCGTACATACAAGGTTCCTTGGAATTCAAAGGTCTTGCAAAACTGGCCGTAGCGAGAGAGGTCTGTCAACAGTACTCGGTCAAAGAAGGTGAGTAGTCGTAGCTGTGCGGATATAGCGGCGGTTTGATGAAGTTCCTGCATCCGCAACAGCATACCGCCGTGCTCATAGCCTACTGTACTGGCCGTGTCCAGGTCTCTCGCATCTCGAGCTGAGGCAAAAGGTGGAGCAGTTGGACTACTTGGCTCGCGCGCATCGCTATGCGCGCTTGAGTCTGGAAGCATCGATGCTTGCTATCAAGGCCTTGGATGGCTTAAAGTACCTGCAGCGGTGAGCCCCGGGGCTTCCGCGTTCGTACGGTGCTTGAGCTGAGAACTGCGGACGATGCTAGATACGATTGGCTCATACTACGATGTGTCGTCGTGGCTGCGTATCTTTCCTGGATCGCATACTGCTTGCTCTTCGTTCTTCGAACCTATACAACTACACTGAAAGGTGTCAAGTCCCGCTCCAGTCCTATTCTTCACATTGCGAGTGCCGGAGGAGTCGCATTGGTCTCGGCGCGCTTCATCGTTCAACGCTCTCCGATAACGTACTACGTATACCTCGCTTTCCCAGCGTATTTCACCTTCCGGCTGTGTCAAGACGTTGACGCTATGGCGCTAGTCTGGAAAAGGCTTCTTCGGCCCAGTTGGCTCTATACGGTTCCACTGCTGGTTGCTGTCGAAGGCATGGTTCTGGGATATTTTCAAAGGCGGGCTTGGACTGCTGGGTACCTCTTTATTGGCACGCTTTGGCCCATGGCAAGCCTCCAAAAGAAAGTCTCGAAGCGGTTCCTCCTGTCGTGGGCAGTCTTATCGTGCTTGACAGGGCTGTTCACGACACTGAGTGTGGACAGAGAGAGCGACATCCGGCTTGTGTAGGTCTTTTTCGGACAGCTAAAGGGTCACACTGAAAGTCTCTGACGTTGCCTGTTTTCAGTGTGGCGGGTTCAGCTTTATTCTTGCTGGCATCTACGGCCTATCAGATAGCAAAAGCAGGAGACGGAAGCTCGGCAACCACCAAGCACTTAGGAGCGATACAGACCGTGCTGCTGTTAGCCACCACTGTCGTCACTGTCCGCTCGGAGAAGCATCTTACAGAGAAGCTTGGACTGCCGCCCTCACTCCAGATACTGGGTTGGGTGTTACTAGGTGGGCATAGATATCTGCACACGTACCTTCGGCGCTCAATAACCTTGTCCTGTGTCAGTGCTCTCCTCCGCAACTGTCTGCTTTGCTCCAAACAACCGCGACGTTACCTTTCAAACACAAGCAGTCGCAGCTATCATGGCATTCGCTCCGACAGTCAGTGCGCAAAATTTGTTTAGATTCATGCAGAAGCTGATAGGGTATATTCGCAGTTTGTCATACTGTCGCTTTCGTACGAGACACTCTTCTTTTTCTGCTTTTCGGCGTCATTGGTGTTATGGCACGAGCTCGAAACCCGGGTGTCTGTTGCAGATCAACAAGCTGCCGGCCAGGACCGCAATCCAGCTCAAGCCGAGAAGACGCTCACTGCAAGACACATGCGCATTGCGACCTTCTTCCTGTTCTTCATCCATTTTGGCTTCTTTGGTCCGCAGTGAGCAGTTTCTTTCACAACGGTGCAGAGCTATCATTGAGCGGTGTACCCTGTCCTCTTCGCAGAAATGTCGCATCCATCGCCTCCTTCTACCTCGAGCCAGTGTATCGTCTCATACCGGTCTTCAACCCTTTCGCAATGTCGGCTCTATTGCTGTACAAGATCCTCATCCCTTTCTTCGTCGTCGCTATCGTCTTCACTTCCATCAGTCATCAACTGGAAATGGACCCGGTAGCGCTCGTCCTGCTGTCTTCAATCTTCTCTGATCTCTTGTGAGTCCTGGGCACCAATTGCGAGCGCGGCATACTCAAGGAGGGTAGCTGACCTGTCGCGGCTCTGCGGTTCTACCAGAGTCATAAACTTCTTCTTTCTCGTCACAGACGAAGGTTCATGGCTCGACATTGGACAGTCGATATCGCACTTTATCATTGCGAGCTTGTTGGGCGTTTTCGAGCTGGTCCTGTGCGCCATCGGTCAAGTCTATGTGGGCAGCCGCAAACGAGCTACAAGTCCGATCCAGAAAAAGGCACAATGACACTGAAGACCACAGGGACACTTGGGTGCTGAAATCATTGATATGCAGCGCGGCAGTGCCAGAGCTTCGGAGGTTCGCCCCGGCCACGCAAGTATGTTTCACTGCGTAACTGTGGAGATGACGCACTTCCGGAAGAACATCGGTACCAGAACCGACCGTGAAGGAGTGCAATGCGAGACGGCAAATGGCAAGAGGCTGAAGCAACAGACGTGCGCGGAGAGAAGCAGGGTAACTGCATTGCCTGCCAGGTCAAAGGCTACATTGTTGGTACTGCTATCTGATGTTTATTGTCATGTTGCCAACGCAAGACGCTGGAGCGTCCATTCGCTGAAGGCAATGGATGACTTTAGAGGCTCTGCTTGCTGTAGACGGAGAAACCGAGAGGAAGAAGGGTTGCGTTGTCAGGCACAACGGTAATGAAATCATCGCAAGAAAGTGTAGTGACTCACGCGTTCTCCTTCTGAGCACCGTGCGAGGTCTCGGAGCCCTTGTCGGAGACAGCGTTGGCGGCGGCACTGGCACGCTCGCCGAGGCCAGCGTTGGAGTTCTGTGCCTCTTGCTTGTTGGCCTCCTTGGAAGCGGCGGCACCTTGTTGCTTGCCCCCTTCAGATACCGCATTGACAGCGGAGTTTACAGTCTGCTTAATGGATTCCTGTATGGGTAGAGTGAACGAAGTGTCAGAAGACGGATGTCCGGGAGGGCCATGTGGAGGATTATGAAGGACTGACCATTGTGTTTTGAGTGTTCTGTTGGAGTTTGCTGGTGAAGTGTGGTGCCTTGTGTTGGGAGCTTGTGGAGCAGAGTAAACCAGCAGAGCAGTCGAGTTCTGCCTTTTATATCCGGCGTCAGTTCTCGCTTGTGAAGAGGGGATCGTCGTCACTCGGCAGTGCACGCCACCAAGAGCTTGCCACGTCATGAAGGGCCATGACGAGGACAGTGAGCGTCATGGAATAATACGTGGGTGGTGAATGATATCACGTTGAACAGCGTTTCTCGGCTGTTGTTCTGGAAGTCTTGGTTGTCTGGCAAGCCCTGGGTCCCTCTCTCTGCTCTCTTCTGTTCCTAGGCCTGCCCGACCTTGAAGCAAACTTGAACATGGTCGATCCCGTCAAGTCCGACAAGGCACGCGTGCAACGAACAGCAACAAGAGAACCAGCTTGGAAGGTCAGAAAGTGCAAGGATTCAGACCGGATTGTCATCCACTTGAGACCCGGGGGCCTTGCACGCGTCCATGGGACGCGACTGACTTTAGGAGCAATTGGCATCGCCGGTACACGCCTACGCCCTGCCGTAGCACGCCCGCTGGTCATGACCAACACCACCGTTCTAGAAGCTTCTTCTCCTCCGCAGCTGCCCTGTCGACGTCTGCGTTGACGCCCAACTTGGGCAGTATCATATGACGCAGCGTGATCGGCGATCACGCCTCCTCGACGTGTCCCTCGAGGCAGGGCGATGTTCAGCCAGCCTATAAAAGCCGGTTCCGCGAGATGTCTCACCTTGGTTCTGCTCTGACACGCAGATCTCGCACGCACAGCACAGCACACCACAACCTCACACCAACAACACCAACACGTTACAATGGAGGTACGTGACCAGCTCGCTCGTGCCTTGGCCTGGGACGGCGTCTCCACTTTCCACTCGAGCTGACCTCCTGCCACGTCCTCGTCTCACAGTCCATCCAGAAGACCGCACAGTCCGCTGTCAACTACGTCTCCGAGACGCTCAACGGTGCCGCTGCCACCACCTCCAAGGAGTGCGTAGTCTACCCTGTCTCTCACTGTCCCTTCCCTGTCCGTGCCACCTGCTGACGTAGCCCCTCCGTCTGCAACCTCACAGGGCCAACAAGGAGCAGGCCAAGAACTCCAACGCTGGCATTGGCGAGCGCATCTCTGCCGCCGGCAGCGCAGTCTCTGACAAGGCTGACGAGCAGTCCGCCGAGGCCAGTACGTGTATTCTATCCATCCCGCCTTCTACCCCGTGCTGACCACACCTCGACTACTGCGCTCTCTTACCGACCCACAGAGAAGGAGTCCGCGAAGCAGTCCATGTAAAGGTCGACTACTAGCAGTCTAGTTCTCGTCTGTCTCCGACCTGCACGTCTCCAGATGTTGTTTCAATCATCCGTCGCCTACGTATCATTGCTGAACGAGGTGGAGTCACGTAGCACATGCACATTCTAATAAGGATGTAGCCAATAAATGAAATGCAATAATACAAACAAAGTCGCATCGTTCTATCTCTACCTGTCTCTTGTCTCGCTATATTCTTGCTCGCTGTTTGCCTCGCATCTCGTCCCTCTCGTCTTGCCTCGTCATCTCGCACGTGCATGAAGCAGGCAGACCTGTCGACCATCCGCCTACTTCAACGCAATAGAACTCTTTCGAAGGGATGGAGGGTCCTCATGTATCGTGGATGTAGGCACCGCTGTGTACGACAACTAGCCGCTGCTCCAGAAATTGCCACTACGTATACCGCCTTGATGACTTCTACGCAAACGCAACGTATATCTTGTTGCTCTTCCTGTTACAGTCTATCTCTGTCTAACAACATGTACAATATAGCTCCACTTGGTGCACACCATGCCATGCAGCAAACCCCTCCACAGCTTCAGAAAGCCAGCCTCTCCAAGAACGCGCCCACGCCACCCTGATCATTCGTTTCAGTGACAAACGTTGCAGCAGCTTTGGCAGCCTGCATTCCATTTCCCATCGCTACGCTATATCCAGCTTCGCGGAACATTGAAATGTCATTTTCGCCATCGCCAAAGACGAGACAGTTGCGTGGAGAGATGTTGTGCTTTTTGCAGATGAATTGTAATGCGGTGCCTTTATTCGTATGTGGATCGTGCAGTTCGAGAATGAAGGGTATCGCACGTGTCAAGCCGAGCATGGGATATTCTTCGCGTAATTGGACCATGTATTCTGCAAGGATACGCAGAAGCGCGATGCGACGTCGCTTAGCACGTGCACAAGAAAGATGTATACACCAAGTTTAAGACACCCACCTTCAACAGACTCTGGATCCGCACACACTGTGACCTTGATGATGTCCACGCTCCCGTCCTCAATCTGTCTCAGCAGTTCCTCGCGCTGTGCAACGCAATCTTCTACATTTCCATCAAACTTGTTTGCGATGGAAAGCCAGTCCTTGCCGCCTTCTTCGTGATTCACGTATAGACACCGGGACTGGGTGAAGAGGAAGGTAGCCCGATTTGAGGCGCGCAAATCTGCGGTGAGACGAAGAACCACGTCTCGTGGAAGGGTATTTGAGAATAGAATCTCTTCTTTTTTGCCGTAGATGACACTGCAGATGCAAAGGTAAGAGCGAAACCCAAATTCAGCATGCTGTCCTACAAAATAGCCTCGAGGCCAGCCATGCTCAATGAAAGATTAAGCAGGGGGAGATGTTATTGGCAACACACATACCTTCCGTGCGCGTGAGAAGCTGGAAACTCGTGTAGATCGAGTTCGTCCCGCAAGTGAAGGCAGGAAACGTATTGTTTTCCGCTGCTGATGACTATAGGAAGCGTCGGACGGACCTGCACGTTAAGTTGTCATGGGTCAGCCAGCCAAACGTCGAGTTTATACTTGCGCGCCACTAGTAGTGAGGCAAAGCGACACGACTCACCTCTCGGACATGCTTGATGGCAGCTTCTGTCCGCGGATGGAGTTCATGCTTTGAGGTCAGGAGTGTGCCGTCGACATCTACATCAATTGAATCAGCGCACGTCCTTCCCATGTCGACGCAAGCACTTCTCGGTTGCAAGACACGCGAAAAACAGCGTCGGCGGCGGTAGCGAGCGCCGTCTACTCGATGCCAGACGACCGAAGAGGCCAGACGTGGCCAGACTCACCACACGCTATAAGGTGGATATCTTCAGCTCTTGGGAGCTCTGGCTCCTGCTTTGCAGAACCGTTCATGCCTGAGCCCAGATGTTTGGAAGTGCTCGCTAGCCGTGCGGAAGCCAGCTTGTCAGATATTGGGCGCGGATATGCCTCGAGGCTGCCGAGTCTCCAAAGATGAAACAGAAGGGCAAGCGTAAGTGAGGGATGAGGGTAAGAGAGGACAAGCGTGGGGGGTTCGGTCAAAGCATGGCCTCGCAGATTCACGCTCGGCAAAGCTGACGGTTTGCCACATGGAACGACCCGACAACGAGCGAGAAAGTCCGCGCAGAGTAATAATGGCCAAGTAACTGAAAGCGATGCATTGGTGGAAGTCACCGTGTCACGGGTCGCAGCAGAGGCGGATTGTCCTTTTGTCAAGCTCAATAGCCTTGTTACAAAGCTGAGTACACTGGAGCTTCTATTCTGGCCGCACGCCATTGTATGCATTCTGCAACATGCGTAACAGCTTTTCCCTAACTAGGGGACCAGGATTAGGATATGGCGTTCTAACCGCAATATCAGCAGCTTTCTCAAGGTCTTCCTTCTTCATTCCGAGCTCTTTGAGCGAGTACGGCGCGCCATTGTCTCTCGCCAGGTCGTACAGACCGCTTGCAGCTGAGCTTGCGCCCAGTATCTTTGCAATTTTGCGCATAGGTTCTTGCGTGTAGGGTGTATTGTAAGCCGCGGAGTGAGGTAACATCACCGTATGTACCTCGGCATGAGGCAGGCCAAAGCTTCCTCCGAGCTATTATCTACAAGCGTTAGCAGCAAGTCGTCGGACAATCCTCCAAGCAAGGCAGTACTGCTCACCACATGACATATCTTATGGTGCAGACCCATGCTGGCTGATCCGAGACACGTCCCACACGTCCACGCGCCATATAAAGCATCGCTTCGCGCTTCGAGCTCCTCCAAGTTCTTTGCAAGCCTAGGAAGTGCATCGGCCAAGCTCTTGATACCTTGAAGTGCCATCGTCTCTATAATTGGACTGCATTCTTCCGCATACAGGGCTTCAACAGCATGCGCAATAGCATTTATACCGCTTGTTGTCGTCATTTGAGCGGGAAGTCCGAGCGTCAAGTCTACATCGTAGATGATGACATGCGGAACGACCAGCAAGCTCTTTTGAGTGTTCTTGACGCCATCCTTCTTCTGACCAAGTATTGCAGTAGTCTCAGAACCCGAGCTGTGCAGCGAATAATCAATATTCGGTTAGCCCTGAGAAACCTGAGGTCCACGCCTGCTTGAATCTTGCGGACTCACTATGTTGTCGGAATGGCAATCTGTTTGATCCGACCGCTTGAATGAAGAGCAAGCGCTTTTGCAAGACCTATCGCTGAACCTCCTCCAACCGCAATCTATATTTTCATTATCAGAAGCAATACTGTCAAACGGCGTGTTTCTTCCTGGCGCAATCGAACAGGACTTACAGCACAGTCTGCTGACACGCTTTCAGCGTAGCTCAGAGCATCTTTAGTGACTTCTTCAGGCGTGTGCTCCACAGCTTTTGCGTAGATGCCGGCAACGAGTTCCTGAGGCAAAGCAGCCATGACTGCTTCTCCGTCTGCCTTGCCACGCCGGCCCGTAACGAGAATGGCTCGTTTGCACCCTGTATGCATGCTCTACGTTAGTCATATTCCATCTTCAGTAGAGTTTGCGTCTTGTCTCACCCAAATTCTGCACCTCCTTGGCTATTGCGGACCTGTAGCATACTGTCAGTGCATGAAGCCATCAATTGTGTGACGCGATTGACTTGGAAGTTCCGCTGCCAAAAATGACACGCGCAGGTAGAGCATTGTGCACGAAGCTGCGCATGTCCTTCGTGAGTCACAGCAAGTAGTCGGTGTCAGTCAGTCAGAGATTATCGAGCTCCGGCAGAAGGGCTGCTTGCTCCTGACCAGCTTGGTGTGACCCCACCATCCGATATTAGTGGCGAACTTTACCGCCTGCCGGTATCGAGGCAAGCAAGAGAACGAGGTGTACCAGGTCCAGTCTCTAGATCTGCGTGCAAGACATGACAGACTGAAGTATTAGATGTACAAGGATAGGCTACAGATCTGAGTTTTCCATCGTTGTAATGCTACAATATATCTGACATTATTCGAACAACTTCACGATACCTGACTAATGCCATATGTCGCCAGACTCCCAAGAAACAGCCTACGACACTCAATCGTATGTAGTGACATCTCTTCGCCTCCAATTTTGTATCTTCTTCCCGCCTGCGGTCGATTTGCGCCTTCTCTGCGACGGAGACTGTAAAGGCTCTTGCATATCTTCCCACCCTTCGCCGCCTTCTTGCCCATCCAATCGTGTCGCACCCACGCGGCGCTCCTCACGCGTTGGACGATTGCTTCGTGTGCCGGTCTGACCCGCGGCTGCCGCGTTCTGCAACACGTTGTTTTCCCGGCTTTGCAAGATGCCCCCGACAGACCAGCCCTTGCCCCGTCGACCAATGATTGCATCATTCATTGCTGGATTATTTTCTGCCGTTTGTAGCATTTCCTTGTGCGCAGCCTTGACGCCGGAAGTGTGCGCTTTCCTGATGTGCCGGACCAGGGTTTGTAAGAAGGTCGGAGGCGTGCTTGTTGATTGCGATGAAGAGGATTCACTGTCAATCGTAGCATTATTCGAAGGCGCCGCTCTTGTGCGTCTCGGAGGTCGTAGACCTTCACGGTTCTCGCTCGTCATGGACTGGAGCTCAATGGCATCACTTGCTTCACCATCGTCGGCTTCTCCAGTTCCAGTGACTCCTCGACGGCGCTTTCTCTTTGATAGTCCGCCAAGATTGTCATTCACAAACCGGCGAATGCTGCCGTTGCCGCGAAGCTTGCTTCGGCTTGATCGACTGGACACCATGTCGTCCGCCTCGTCATCGAGAGGCCGTTCAGCACCATACATGCCGGCGCCAATCCACCACCACACAGTGAACCATGTCTGCCAGAGAAGGACCAGCCAGGTTACACGATCTAGCCAACCATCATTGCCAACACTCTGAGCACTTCTGCTGATGCCGATAAAGGCCAACACAGTGCCGAGTATCGCCATTCCAAGGGCACAGCCCCCGAAGACAGTTGTGCTTCCCGATGCATCGGCTTGACCCCATGCTCGCTTGCGGGCGATATAAAGACCCCAGAAGAAGAGAGCACAAGTGTAGAGTAGGGTCAAAGCACTATTGCAGACCGCTGCGCCAGAATCGAAGATATCCTGTTCCCGTTGCGAGGAGAGGAGGGGCGAGAACGACAGAGCACAGCTGATGAGGGCTAAGGGCATGAGCAAAGCCATAAACAGCCTTGTTTCGAGTTTGGATGGGTATAAGAGGGTGAGGACGTGTATGTGCGCTGCCTACATAGTGATGAAGCTGTCAGCGCGGGTGGCGCGGAACAGTCTATTCTGGGTGCTGTTCCCGGAGCGGACAGAAATGCTTTACTTACATGGCACAAGAAGACGACAATGGCGTTCAAAAGAAGCCACCAGACCTTCTTTGGACTGCTCCATTTGTCTCCAGGGAACGAGTACTGGAGGTAGTCGAACATGTACGGCCACTCCTGCGAGCGGTTCCGGCCACCCAGAGCGCATTCCAGCATCTGCCAGAAGATGGCAATGAACGAAATGAGGCAGCCGCCAGTGAGGAGGAAGTAGTTCATGCGCGACAAGGGAAGGTGGTAGCGCGTTGTGAAGAGTAGATGCAGCATGAGCACGATGTGCAGGGCGCACACCGCGGAGAGCACGAGCAGCTGCACAACCAGGGAGCGGGAGTAGGCTGGCTGAAGCTCGAGGAGCGGATTCGTGGGAGTCGAAGCGACAAAGGTAGCGGCTGCGCTAGCTGCCGTGTCGGTGACGGAAGAGACCGACATCCTGCTGTGAAAGGTGTTGGGTTCCCGTACTGCTGTTGCTTGAGAGAGACCTGGTTGCCGGTCGTTGTGCAGAGAGCGCCTTTAGATGCGCTTTGGCGGGTGTTTGCAGGTGGACAGCCGAATCTGATGCATCACGCAGGAGCGCAGAGCGGTGCAGGACACATCACAGAAGGGACAGCGGTGTCCTATGCTGTATCTCTGACCGGTCTCGGAAGATCAATGTGCTGGAACAAAGGCAAGCCTGATCTTGAGGAAGACATTCGCCTTGAGCTCGGCGTCTTCCAGCTCTCCCTCCGTCCGCCAACTCGATGTCTTCGACAGACGACAGCGATAGCGGCAGCGAGCAGTCCGACGCTATCGCAGCTGCAGCGGCAGAGGGTGGAAGCAGCTCTGCTGGGCCCAAGCGCAAGGTCGCGCCAGAGCTTGAAGGTGGCGTCGACGAGAACGAGGATGTCGCTCGAACAAAGCGACAGCGCCGAGGAGAGGCCATCAGTGACATTGGCGACGAGTCTGAGAACTCGACCTCGCTCTCGGACATCGATGACAGCGACAGCGACATGCCTCTGCAGGAGCTCGTGAACTGCCACGCAAGGCTGAACGGCGTGCCTTCAGGCAAGAGCACGACCAAGAGCACGACCTCGAGCAAGGGCGCCCGCGAGACAGGCTCCAAGGCAGCAGGCTCAGCAGCAACTGCTTCGAAGAACGTCGCAAACAGCCGGACTGTCCCAGAGCATCAGCCGGGCACACCGCATGCAGACCTGCACAATCCGCCTGCTGAAGATTACGCCCCTCCTGGTGCACAACCTTTGAGTGACCATGACTTGCAGGAGGCTATCGCTACACAAGTCAAGACGGAAGAAGGTGACGATAAACCTCCTAGGAGTCCGTCAAAGCCTCTGGAAGACTTGGTCAAGGGTCCTGCCGTAGATGATGACGAAGTAGTCGCCGATGTGAGTTACCAATGATGTCTCTATGTGTCGGTAAAATGACTGAGAGAGTTCAACCCAGGTCAAACCACGTGAAAGGCCTGCTCAACTTGAAGAGAGACTGGGCGTCATCCGCTTTGTCCCAGTCACCTCCTCCCTTCCATCCCTCACAACCTCCATAGTCTTGACAGGACTCAAGAACATCTTCCAACGACAACTGCCCAAAATGCCGCGCGAGTACATTACTCGTCTCGTCTTCGACCGTAATCACTGGAGCTTGGGCATTGTCAAGCGCGGCTATCAAGTCGTCGGAGGGATCACCTATCGACCGTTTGAACAACGCGGATTTGGCGAGATTGTCTTTTGTGCCATCACTGGTACTGAGCAAGTTCGGGTGAGGCCTCTTCCATACGAGTAGCACTCTTTGTATGCACGCAGATGCTCATTGTATCTCTGCAGGGATATGGCTCGCACCTGATGAACCATCTGAAAGATTGGGTGAAATCGGCACACCCTGGCGTGAAGCACTTTTTGACATACGCCGACAATTACGCTTTTGGCTACTTCAAGAAGCAAGGCTTCACAAAGGAGATCACGCTACCCCGACAATATTGGGCTGGATACATCAAAGACTATGAGGGCGCGACCATCATGCAATGTACCATGCTGCCACGTGTCAAGTACCTCGAGGTCGGCATGATGCTTCTCAAGCAGAAGCAGCTCATCTTGCAAAAGATACGTGAAAATTCAAACTCGCACGTCATACACAGTGGTCGCGAACTGTTCGGGGATCGGGAGCGTGTAGATCCCTTCGAAGTACAAGCCTTGCGTACGTCACAGTCACCGCATCGGTATGCAATTACTTGCTGAATGTTTTACGATGTGCAGGTGAGATCGGTTGGTCGCCTGAGATGGATGCCTTGACGAGGAGGCCGGAGCGCGGACCTCAACATGCCATCATGCGGCGGCTGCTTACGGACATGCAGAACCACCCGGCAAGCTGGGCCTTTGCGAGACCGGTCAACCCTGATGAAGTAAGAAAGCCTACTTTGCCCACATCAATGGCACATGCTTACTGTCTTCCGATACTCTAGGTTCCGGACTACTACGTTACAGTCAAGTCTCCGAGTTGGTCTTTCACCTTTTGCACGTTCCACTAGTCTGGCTGGCTGACCGCATTTTCACCCTCTTCCCAGTGGACTTCGAGACTATGGAGAACAAGCTCAATGCTGGCAAGTACGATATGAGTCCACGCGAGGACGGCACAGTACCTACACCGCGCGAAGGGTTGGAACTGTTCATGGAGGACGCAACGTTGATATGGAACAACTGCCGCCTCTTCAATGCGGAAAGCAGTAACTACTACAAGAACGCGAACAAGCTGGAACGTTTCTTGAGAGAGCGAGTTCGGGCGTATACGGAGGAAGAATGAACAAGAGGAAGGAGCAGTCAAGTGCTATTGGATTCGGTGCTTTCTTCAGAGCTTCAGTCGGAGTGGCAGTCACATTGTCGTTGTATTTTTTTTTGGCCACGGACATCGTACCCTTTCACAACTACTCTTTCGCCTATACGTGTGACCTGCAGTTTCACGGGGTCAGGAGTGCATGAATGTTCACGAATGCTCAATGGCCTCTGCGCTTTGTGCTATGTACGGCTACTCCAGTCATGTGACTTCCAACACGATCGGATCCTTGGCTCTGGACTGTTCAATAGCCAGCTCTCTTCTGTCCTGGTCCAGCATAATTCATTCTTTCGATAGGAATGTCGGCTTCCTCACCCGCTTCAGCACTGCGGCCTCTCCTTAGGACAAGAACCTTGGGCTTTCGTCGAAATGCGGCATTGGCGACTTTCACTCGTCGCAGGACCGGCACCGCCAGCCGAGGAGCTGAGAACACTGCTGCGAACGCTAGGCGTGGCCTCCAGGCATGGCAGGCAGCCCTCCTGGGTGGCATAGTGGTCATCGCCGCGCAGGGTGCGCTCTTGTACGCCAACACCCCGACTTTGCTCGAGGCACAGCACGCTCAAGCGGGTCCTTCGACTCGGCAACCGCCTGATCATTCCAAGGCTCTCCAAAGGCTCGAAACTGCATTGAGAACCATACAAGACGCCAGTGTAGAGACTTCGACTGTTGCCGAAGTATTGCAAGGCTATGCGACGGCGCCCGGAACGAGCTACCCACCTTCGTTGCCACTGGCGGTTGTCTACCCCAAAAGCACGCAAGATGTGGTTGCAATTGTCAATGCTTGCAGGGACAGCAGAGTTCGTGAGTCTGGATCTCTCTGTAATTGTCCGTGCTCACCTAGCAGCTCATCTATGTATAACTGCAGCAATCATTCCAATTAGTGGCAGAACTTCGCTTGAAGGCCAGACCCTCGCTGTAAACCAGAAGGGCTCTGCAATTCTCATATCCTTTGACCAGATGAATGAGATCATAGAGATCAACCAGATGAACGGGGATGCGATAGTCCAGCCGGTGAGAAAAGCTGTCGCATGTCGCATGTACATCTGAACAATACTGACTTCACAATGCAGGGCGTTCAATGGGAAGCCTTGAATGAGCATTTGGCGGACCAAGGGATACCCCTGTTCTTCCCTATAGAGTAGGTTGTTGGAGCATGCTCGAGAGAACCGGGGCTTAAACCGCATTGGCCGTCAGTCCAGGGCCCGGTGCAGCCTTCGGTGGCAGTGAGTTCCAAGCTTCCAGAGCGATACGTGACAAATGTGCTAATGCTGCATCAGTGATTGGATGCGGCGGATCTGGAACAGCTGCAGTACGGTTCGGAAGCATGAAGGGCGAATATATAGTCAATGCAACAGTAGTCCTGCCCTCGGGCGAAGTGATCAAGACACGTTCTCGCGCTCGGAAGAGTGCAATGGGCTATGACGCGACCAAGCTATTCATCGGAGCCGAAGGGTGAGACTCCGCTCTGCGTGATCCGCTCCTTCCGAGCTGAACAGCATTTCTGCGTACAGTACGCTGGGCATAGTCACGGAGTGCACGGTGCGGTTAGCACCCAAGACACCCATCAAAGTGGCGACCACCTGCTTTCCATCAGTAGACGATGCAGTCCGTACTGTCGTAGAGCTACTCAACAAGGGTGTTCAGGTCAACTGCGTCGAGCTCCTTGACGATGTTACCATGAAGGCCATCAACATGTCGGGTCAAATGGCCAAGGCTTATCCCGAAAAGCCTCACCTATTCAGTGAGCCAAGCTTCGTTACATCGAAAGGTGAATAGGTGGTGCTGACTAGATGTTCTACTTGATCAGTCAAGTTCTCTGGAGGGCCAGGTTCAATGTCGGACAATATTCAGCTAACTAACGAGGTCCTCCGGAAGCACAAAGGTGAAACGCTCCAGCTGGCGCGTGACGAGGCGGAGAATGAAGAAATATGGCAAGCGCGCAAAGGCCTGTTCTTCTCGCAACAGCTCTTAGTACCAGGCTGTAAAGTCTATATCACCGATGCGTGTGTGCCACTATCGCGCCTGCCAGAGTTGGTAGAAGAAACCGCCAAAGATATCCGAGCTAGCGGCTTTGTAGCGCCGATTCTAGGTCATTCGGGAGATGGAAATGTAGGCTTGTTATTCTGCTGCACTTTGACACGGTGGCTAACACTTCTGGACTTTAGATCCAGTAAGCTCACACCAGGGCCGAACTTGCGTAGTTCTTTGGCTGAGTCGAATCTGTGGCTAGTGCGGCTATACTGTACAGGCCGGATCAGGCCTATGCGGACGTAAAAGATCTAGCGCGACGCATCAGTCGGCGTGCTATTGCACTAGAAGGCACAGCATCAGGCGAACACGGCGTAGTAGGTGAAATACACTTGAGAATTAACGAGGTACGCAAATGGCTGACTTGACGCGCCTCAAACGCAGGGTCAGTCTAAGATCGAGTTCATGGAGCCTGAGCTGGGTCCCGGCACTGTGAAGCTCATGAGAACAATAAAAGCCGCGATAGACCCGCTAGACCTATTCAAGTAAGCCTTTGCTCGTTTCTGAGTGAGATTGCGTACTCATGCAACCTTCAGTCCCGGCAAACTCCTGCCGGAGCAGTCTTGAAAATGGCTCGAGGCAACGCTGAAGTCGCTACTGGAATGCTTCAAGTTTTAGAGAAAAAAACCTGCCGATGATCGCTGTACTGCGATTGAAGCTATGCTACAAGTGAACTGATAATCTTGGGCACTCGAACTGGGCAATCCCGGCGCCCCTGTCCCTCTACGCATTCCTGACTCCGTTGAGGCAGCGCAATGTCAATCTTGCATCGGCGATTTACGTTCACAGGAGACCCTAGATAGCGACAGCGCCATCGGAAACCGGAGGCAATCGCAAAGTCAGCATGAGTTGAAAGCCATGTAGCAGAGAAGGAGATCGCTTACAGCCGCCGAGATGTGACTTCGCATGATAATGTCCGACACGTTGCTCAAAACAGCACGCATATTCTCTTGATCTACCGCAGTGCACTGTATCAGCAATGTAAATCAGCATTGGGCAACAGCTTAACGAATCTCGCGAAGATGCATGCGCCGATTGCTCACCATGTGCGAATACACCTTTTTATTGCGGATCTTCTCGTCCGTGACTTCTTGAGATTTCAGTGCATCGACAAACATCTTTTCAATGTATCTAAAGACCGCTTTCCAATCTGCGGGATCACCTTCAAAGTCCGCATATGTTTGATTGATCATGTTTACGGGTAGACCCGAGCGACATTTCTTGCGTAGCAAATCCGCCTTGTTTAGGAACAGAATCACTGGGATTTCTTTAAGGAAGGGCGAGGTGACGATGCTTTGATAGAGTACGAGTGCTTCTCGCATTCGATTCTGAATAGGCGCGTCAGCTGTGAGCATGTCTCGCGCGCGTGGATCTGACTGACTACGCTCTCATCCTCGCGCAGCATCATGTTGTATTCGTTCAGCGCAACGACATAGAGCAGACACGTCACTGCATGAGCCAGGCGTACATGGTCAGCTACTTGCATACCATCGTGTCAGGTCAACGCAAACGGACTCACCGTTATCAAAACAGTGACTAGACAGCAGCAAACGCCAGATGTAATGTCATTAGCACAGACATCCTATCGTCTGGATCAACGAGGGTACCTACAGCCATTTCCGCCGTTCGCTGCGTTGACCACCAACGTCAACGACATCAAAATTCCTTCCTCCCTTTTTGAACGAAGTAATAGACACGCCGGTCGTTTTAACTCTAGCTTTAAGGACGTCCATATCATTCGGTCTCCAGCCTTTGGCGCCTATACGAGCTGCCGAATCTAGAAAGTACTCTGCCGAGTCGTTTAGTTGAAATTCATTTGATCGAGTCGCTATTGTGTCTTGAATGTTTGCATCTGACCAAAGTGCAACTATTGCTTCGAGAACACCTGGCAAGAGCTCGCCTGTGGAGCTGTCTAGCCCCACCGAGCCAAAATCGTTTTCTAAAGCTACGATCATGTTGGCTGGCTCTTTGAGTTCGTCATTTGCGAGTGGTATGCCAAGAAGCATGTTCTGGGAGCAGACACAGAGAGAAAAAGAAAAGCAAAGTCGGCATGGTAGAAGCCGTCTTGACCTCGAACCAGCTCACATCAAGTACGACTTGTAACGAAGACACCATGTTCGTGCGGCAGACATCGGCTGTAGAACGCGATGAATTGCCTCAGTACCGTACCCTCGATCCTTGAAACTACACTCCATTGAAGGCAAGACTCACTGAATTGCTCCTTCTCCTCCTCTGTCAACGGATTACCCTCAATATACCGCATCTGCGTCTTGATTGTAGTTTTGCCAGACTCTCCAGCTCCGAGGAGCAAAAGCTTGATATCATCTTTTTCAGCTGTAGCTTCTTGCTTGAGACGATTGTCTGCGGGGCGTGTGTCGTCAGGTTGCTTGTTGGCAAGGCACGTGAGGGCGTCGGACAAGCTCTCGAACGACACACCTATTGCTTGTGAGCGGACATCCTGGTAGGCGACATGGCGGGAAGGACCAAAGCACGTAATAATAGCGGCATATGCATCGAGAGAGCAGAGAAGACATGCGCGGCGTGTCAGCCTCATGCATTGTCGTGTTTGCGCGACTGGCCGCCACGCCCCGAAAGACTCGGACTGCCATGACGCACCTCTTCCGACTTGCCCTTCGAGGGGAAGCAGCCCATGGTGAGCAGGAGGGCAGGATGGTGTGACTGTGGGCGCCTAGCCTTGTGGGTATCGAGATGCTACAGTCTTGCTCTTACTCCGGTCTCTTGGGTAGGCTTTGGGATACAGGGCGGACTTCGAGCAGAGCAGGCCAGTGCCAGTATTTGGCGAGCAGAAGCAGGCCTTGCACCACCACTAGAGGCAACGGAATTGAGGTTGAAGCACTTGTGGTCGAGGTATTATAGGTCGACGAGAAAGCGTAAGACAGCCTTTTGAATATTGCGAAACGGGATTTCATAGACTGAGCGATGTTCGACAGACTGCGAATTGCAGCAGTCCCGGACACGCACCGGTGCGAAGCCTACTCGAGGATGGTGACCACAGTGGGAGAGAGAGTCAGGGAGGCGGTAGAAGTAGGGTGAGTGGGTGCGAGAAAGAGCCACGTTTCTTTCGTCAGGCGAGCATGGTCTCCAGCAGGAGACGGGCCCGCCCTTCGCGTGCTGAAAAAATGGATGTCCTAGGCAAAGGCAGATCCTGTTTGGCGAGCCAGTAGGTCCTACAGGGCTCTAACTCGGAAAGCGCCCGCGCATAGCTTAGCTTCAGAACAGGCTTTTTGAGGTGGCTTTCTCCATGATCTTGATTCCGTTTGTCTCGGGAGGTCATGGAAGAGCACCTTTTTGGAGTCCTGAACATGCCCAGAATGCCGCTGCATCGCTCCGAGACGGCGATGTGTGCGCACGCGTGGACCACCCTCCAGTGAATTCACACTTATCAATAGGCATGTCAATTGAAAAGCGCCAGTAGTGGTAGTGTCGGTTCCAAGCTCGCACGAAAAGTGAAAGAGAGCCAGCTCGTAGCCGTCTCTGCGCCGTGGCCAGCAGGATCTCCCTGCCACACCTCAACTAGCCCCAGGACTAGGGCGCACTGTCATCCCACGAGCACGACATTGAGATCACGCTGCAGTTGCGGCGACGAAGCTCAAGAGTGCATGGTGCATGGTGCTGGTCGGGAGCAGCAAGCGACACTGTTGGCTGATTCCACCTCGACCACGCATCGCTGGTGTGTGGTGGCGAACTCTTCCTGATGTCACCTGGACGCGATGGCCGCTGAACACCTGCACTCTGACCCACCCACACATCACCCCCGTCAACGTAAATCAGCACACCAACAATGAGCAGCAACCAACAGCAAGAACCAGGCCTCGTCACCGGCCACGCCAAGCTGTGCGTCTGTCCTCGAGGTCAAGTAGGCTACTGACGACGATGATCCCCAATTGCAAATCGTCATCCTCTCTACCACCAGGGCCGGAGGAGCAGTCGAAGCTGCACTGGGCAACCTGACTGGCCAGCAGTCACTGCAGTCTTCGGGCGAGGACCTCAAGCAGAGCGGCATCTCGGAGCTCAAAGACTACCAAGACAAGCATCCCTCGTCTGGAGCCACCCAGGGCACGACTGGAAAGCTCGAAGAGCGCATCGGCAGCGCGGTCGGCTGCGAGGGCATGGTCAATGACGCTCAGGGCCAGGCTGGGTCCGCCTCCTCCTCCTCGACATCTGGTCCTGCTGGCACCATCAACCCCAAAGATGCGGTCACGCCTGGCAAGATTGGAGGGACAGAGCAGCCCGGTCTGTCGGTGAGTGCGGTGGCAAAAGAAGTGTACTGGCCTGTCAGTTCTCTCGCTGAGCTGGTCTGCCTACTTTCTTCATTTGCTTCCCTATTCGACAGACTGGCGGCGCCGATCCAGGTGAGCTGCAGCTTGCATGCTCTGCTGTTCGTATATCCAGCTAATTCGCGTTTGTCGTCCTAATCTCCTTCGCAGCTGATGGCACGCGAGGTAACGACCCAGGACACCGTCTTGTTTAGACTATGAGACCATCAAGTACAGATGATGCAAGTGTAGCGATATAAAAAGGTAGTGAATAGAGGTCTGCGTCTTGCTTGCCTGCTTCTAAGATCCCGTCGGGACACTGCATAATTGCAGTGACGCTATGTAGACCAGGGTCACCGCTACCAGAGCATCGAAAACGCAGAGCAATCTGCTTGACGGTGACAGTCTCTTTTCTTGCTCTTGGCTCTTGTACCTTCTCGCCAAAGATCGTCATCATCTCGCTCGCCCAACCTTGCACCTGCCTGCTCATTCCCACCTTTGCTTCCACTCCAGCAGTCCTCAAAGCAGTCGAACCAGTCTGCAAAGAGCGCCTCGACTCGTACCGCAACGAGCCCACCCGCATCCGACGCAGACAACAAGGACGCACTCTCTGCAAAGGCGCATGTCACAACCCGGAAGTGGCAGGGCAACCCCCCAGGCGCAAGGACAACCAGGCGCAAGCTCAGCCTACGCGTACCAGGCCGCCCAGCCTACCACCGCTTCGTCAAAGCGTCCTGCTCTAGCTGGCGCAAAGACTACTCAGAGGTGCGTTTGTTGGGCTTTGATCTGTTGCGCGAACTCTCTCTATCCCTCTGCAAATGCCAGCCCGCCTCGAACTCGCTGTAAACGCGCGAGCCTTTCATTCCCAATTCCCAAAATCTGTGAATTGCGAGGCTATGCGGGTGCACGTAGTCACTCGAGGCCAATCTGGCAGGCCACAAGCACTCCATAGATGGCTATAGTGAGATCTATGGAACAATGCTGACGCCTGCTTGTCTCTATTCTTCATCCACCGTTTGCTGGGTCTCCTGAACGTCGATGATCGAATGCACCTCATTCACGCACTCTACTCGCTACTCCCCACGAGCAGGAAAGGCGTTGCAAAGGCACAAGCCAAGTTCGAGCCTACAGGTGCGTCCCGTACTGGCTTCTTCAGATTTCTCGCGCTGCTGACTTTCACAATTCCCCTCGCGCTCAAGTCTTCCGAGACGATCTCATTCGAGGTCTCTCATCTGTCCCCAAAGACGACTATGATGGCTATTCTCGCGCACTAGAGACGCTCGCCAACGAGCTCGAATTCAAAAAATACGAGGCTCAGCTATTTGAGCTCCTCATTCTCGGAAGACTCTTGGCTCCAGGAGGGAACCTTTCCACGGAAGGTGAAGAATGCCCCCTCTCTGTCCTCGGACGTGATGCCTCGGATATCAAGGAGATCCTTGGTGTCTTTTCGAAGCTCATCAGAAGGTGAGCGTTGATCGACACCTATCAAATTGAGCGTTTGCAGCGCGAAAGGCTAATGTAGATTTCTTCTAGGTACAAATACCTGCAGAGACCCCTAGAGGAGGCCTCGCTGCCTAGCATCCTGGTCAGTGCATCGCTGTTTTACTGTTACCCCATCGTAGCACGGTCTAAGTGTCAAATGTTTTTCACGTACAGCAAAACTCCAACAAGCTGGACAAGGCGACTCCTCATGCTGCGGCAACCCTCGCTGTCCCCGGGAGCGATGGCAACGATGGTGCTCCAGGTGAAGGTGCCTCTATTTCCGGCACTTCGACCCCTGTCTCGGGCAGTCGAGCACCCATGAGCGTTTCCAGCCACCCGAGGCCGTCTGTCGAGAAGCTGGCTGCTTTCACCGCAGTCATGATCGGCGCAGACCAAGTGTCGCCCACCCATGTCTTCAGCAGCATGAAGCGCGACCACCTCGTCAAGGACGGTACCTCTCTCGCTTTCATCACTGCCTTCCTGCGGTCCTTCACTGGACCGGCTGCCTCGGGCAGCGGCGCAGGCGAGACAGTCGATGCTCTGGCATCCCTGCTCCGAAAGACGGGCTGCACGGATCTGCTCGAATTCTTTCCCCTGCAACGTCGCTCCGTTACAGAGCTCACCAAGGAGTTCAAAGATAAAAAGGTAGATACCAAAGTCATCGACTGGTATTTGAAGATCGTCGAAGGCTGGAAGAAGGAGGAGATCCTACGAAAGCTCAAGGAACTGACTGAGGACGCCGGTCAGGGACGCGCCGGCAACGAAGAGGTAATACAATTTGAATCAAAGGCTCATGCTCATGCGAAATCAAAAGCTGATGGCCTCCCTCGAATTCGCCTCCAGCTCATCGTCTTCCTGCAGACCGAGGCTAAACCCTCGACATCTATGCCAGAAGGAGACTTTATTGCGCTCGTTTGGCAGGGTTTGATGATCAACTTTGGCGCAATGACCGAAGAAAAGACAGACCAAGAAGTCAATGAAATCCTGTTGCGCTGGGTCAAGGTATGCAGAGATCCTTTGATATGCTGAAAGTGGCACTCACGTGGCTTTCATACTGCCCAGGAAATCATTCCCGTGCTGGCAAAGTTCACCGTTGGTGCACGCAGCGAGATTGCACTCATGTATGTCGACTATAACTGGCGTGCATACTGTTTGCCGTGCCTTGTAGGCTGACGACCACCGGTATTCCAGCAATGCGATCCAAGTCTTCATCTATAACCACTCGAAGCTTTTGTCGCAATTCCCGCGAATCGTACAGATCCTGTACAATGATGATGTCCTCTCGTCCCAGGCCATCTTTTACTGGTACGAAAAGGGCGCAAAGAGCCAGGGCAAGCAGTCGATGCTCAAGGCTATGGAACCCCTTGTCAAGGCCATCAAGCAGAGCGAAGAGAGCGACGAAGATGATGACGAGTAGAGGCTGGGCATTGATCAGGCCCGGGTTGCTTGCATGTACCCGATTTCAGTCTGAAATGCATCTGTCCTTGGATGAAGAGAGCTGGGTCCCCAGCCGTTGGACAGTCTGACTCACTCGAGACTTAGCCGCAGATCGGCCCTGTCTGATCATATCGCACGATACAGGCATCCATGATAAGCGGCCGGCGTTGCAGCGTCCGTAAAGTGACACAGCTCTCCCACCTGCTCGCAAGGACTCGCATTGAGCACATGGACTTGTTTCACACCCAACCAATACAAGTTTACTCGACAAAGGACGGTTTGCTTCCATTTGACGCACAGCCTGCAAGCAGTCTAGAACGAATTGTCTGAAGTGAGCCGGGCCGGTTGGTATGCGTCACGGTCGAAATCCTTTATACCTGCATCACCTGAGTTCTTCTTTCGCGTCCAACACGTGTGCTGATACACCGCACGCTAGTAAGAGTCCATGCTGATTGAAAAGCAGGACTGGCCAGGTTCACGGCTTGTCTCTGCCTCATCACCTCGCGTTATAGCCAAGCACCCACCAAGACCAGCAAGACATCATGGTTACCTTCAATTGCTTCAGGCGAGACAAAACCCATACATACGAGAACGGTACGTTTCAGAAAATCATTGTCCACGAGGCCGAGCTCGGCCGGCTCGCCAAAGGGAAAATAGTATTCGTTAGAGTCAAGGGTAACGACACTGGCACGGTCTACTCGATACCCCTCGAAAAAGTCCCTGCATTGCAGCCATTCAAAAGATTGTTTCTTACCCTCGAAGCACAGCACCATACAATAGCTCCCAACACTTTGGTATTTCAGGTGTCCAAGATCTCTGCTGCCAAGAAATACGATGAGCCCATGACAGCAACGGAGACCAGGGTTGCCGAAATGATATCGTCATTGGCAACGCAGACATCGATAAGAGCACAGCCAGCTGTACGTGCATCCGTCGGTAGAAGCTCGCCGACACCATCGGCATTACCACCTAGTAGCCATACCACCGGTGTGACCAAAGTATTGCTGCCTGCGTGAGTCTAAGATAAGATTGTCTGGGAGAAAGATCGACCGGCTGAGCGAATCACCCCTCCCCACTGCCAACATGCACTCCCTATCGCTTTTACCTCGCATACCCACGTCGCTGTCGCCCACGGTGAAAAACGTGCGTGTATGCACACGTACGGGACATCGATCTCGTCATTTAGGGCCACTGTGGAGGTTCTGCAATCACTGAAGAAGCGTTACCGCGTGTAACACAGCAACCATTCGTTGTGATGCGTACGACATATGCAGAACGGAATTGGCTGTACATCACGGCTAGACTATCGAAATGACAGGCTCTTCAATTTCTCTTTCTCATCTCTGTTATTGCAGTCTTATCTTCATTTACGCCTGTTACTGCAGTCCTACAGAATTCCCTCCAAGCTATTTATCCTATTGCAGGCAGAGCTTAAGCGGATGAGTGAGGGTTGAGTGCATCCCTTCAAGTGCCATGGAAGTCAATTAGATCAACACAGATACTTGAAGCGCAGCAACTGTTATTTGTCGACTCACTTAGCCTCCTGTCCGAGGCTCTTGTCTTCGTGAGGGACGGCACTGCCGACCTTGTCGTCGGCTCTGCCAGCGAGATGATCGCCATGAGCTTCAGTCGCAGTCTTGGCTGCATCCGGCTTGACAGCAGCGGCGACCTTGTCAGACGTGTCCTGGCGGTAGCTGTCGCCGGTATGAGCAGAGTGATCGCCAGCATGGCTCGAATGTCCAAGGGTGATGACTGTGAAAAATGACATAAAAATGTCAGGAAGAGTTCTGATATCAAGACAAGTCCAGCTGTAGGACATGTGCGAGCTCACAGTCCTTGAGCTTCTGACCAAAAGACTTGTGGTCTTCGGACTCGACGTGGGAAGCAGCCTTGTCGGCGTCTCCAGCAATGTGATCCTTCAACTTCTCGGTGCCGGTCTTCTGCGCATCGGGTTTAATCGCAGCATGAGCAGAATCATGCGGGTCCTGACGAAGTCCGTCGCCAACGTGCGAGCTGTTGCCGGGCGTGACAGCTGTAGAACGCCAATACGTCAGCGTTGCACGGGCAAAGCAGCAATAGCTAGTAACAGATCATTGGTTTGCTCACTGTCAATGACCTTCTGAGTGGTCGACTTGCTGCCCTCAGGCTGAGCATGACTGGCAAGCTTGTCGGCCTGGCCGCTCAGCTTGTCTCCTTGCTTGTCTGTCCATGTCTTCTGAGCGTCAGGTACGATAGCAGCCTGTACGGGTATTGGAGAATAAGACGGTGTGCTTTGAAGCTACAAGCTAAAGCATCTTACCTGGATCTTGTCCGAGGGAGTCTGTCTGAAGCTGTCTGCCATGGTGGATGTTGTCTTGAGTATGCAATTGTGCTGGCTTGAGGTGGTACTGCGAGCGTCGACAGCGAAGACAAGCCTGAAGAGTGCCTCGAGTCGCCTTTTATAGGGACGCAGGTGTCGTGACTGGACCAGCACATGACGACAAGCGTCACTTCCGTGGCGTGCTGTTGAACATGTTCGTCAATCCACGTCATGCTGTTTGGCGGTAGACGGCAGATAGCCGCCCACATCGTGCCTTTGAGCTGATCGTAGACTGCTGAGGCTTGTGACGTGGTAGCGTCTTGGCTCTGATTAAAGGTACTCTTGATGATTCTACCACCCTTCAGGTCAAGCTGGGCATCCCAGCCTACTCGAAGAATTCGTCTGGCTCCTCTGAAACCTCTGAAGGTTGATGATCATCTAGGTCGTGACCTTCGCCGATGGACTTGCTACTTTGTTGCGTGGATGCTTTCGTGGCAGCTACTTTGTCCTTCTTCTTGCTCTTCGTCGGCTGGCCGGTCAACTCTCCCGAATCGAGTTTGCTCTTGACCACAGCTCTCCAGTAGTCGCGCACGTCGTTTGTCGACTTGCGTGCAGACGGCATGTTCGTTATGTACTGATCTGCGCCATCGTCTTGCGCAGGCTTTGGGATCCTGGGGAGTTCTCCAAATTCGACATATGTCCCTCCAGGATATAGCGCGACGTATTTGAACTGTGGCGGAAAGGTCTGCAAGGCGACGACCAGGATATGGCAAAGCGATTAGCCTACTGCAGTGTTGTGAAGCATCAAGTAGTACTTACGTTGTTGTACCACGCATCTATCCGTGCCTGCTCGAGCTGCAACTGAGCGGCGCCTTTGCCCTTCTCCAGAGCCCGTAGAGCTTTGCGGCTCGCCTTGCTGTCATCGTGCGGGACCTCCTGCATCTGTTTCATGAGATCGTCCAAGGTCTTCTGAGCTTGTTTGAACTTCCTTTTTGTCTTTTGATACTCGACATGTCGCAATAGCTTGTATTTCGTCACGCGCGCGCTATCACTTTTTGCTCCAGATTTGCTTGCCTTGGTGGGTGGTTTGCTGGAGTCTGTAGCGACAGATATTGCCTGAGCTGCAGTCGACCTTGATGGCTTGGATACAGTAGCAGATGATTGAGTCGTAGCTGAACTGTCTAGACCGCGAAGACGCTGCTCGTCGCCAATTCGTTGCTGTAAGCTCTCAATTCTGCGTTGCGTTTCGACTTTGAGGCCAGCGTCGAGGCGGTCCTTGCTGAGCAGGCGCTGGGCTTGTCGCAGCTCTGACTTGAGCTTCGATACAGAGACGGCGTGTGATCCGTTCATCGTGCTGCTGGACGAGTGCCGCGGTGGTCAAGATGCAAGGAGGCAATTGCAGAGTACCCGAGCATGCAACAACTTTGCAGGTCACGTGCTGTGCGGAAGCTATGATGTACAAAGACGTATTCTGGTCGGTACCTGGCACTAACGGTACTCTCAGATCAACGATGTGCACATGTAATTCCGCATCGATGCTCTTCAACAGGCTCAATGCCGCCTAATTCGAGTGACCCTAGGCAGGCTATCCTTTTGTAGGTGTGATCTTGCATGATGTAAAGGTGATCTTGCAGGAAGGTGTGATGTCCAATAGCGAAGCTGATCCTATCCGGAGGAAGGCAGTCGTAGGACTCTGAAGGCCATGCTGATCCTGCAGTATTCATTTCAGAGTGATGGCGCTTCTAGAGCATCGTGACTTTCAAAAGTGACGCCGTGCCTTCTGGCCAAGGCAGATTTTATGCGAATGTATGCGGACATCTCAGACACACTTTCGTATACGGTGAATCCGTGCTTTTTGGACGGAATGTGCCGGCAGCCGCGAGTCTTGTACTTGAGTATGCAGCCTCAGGTGAGCCTGCAGAGTGGAGACTCGGCAGGTTGTGCCAGGCGCAGGGCGGCGAATTGTGTTAAATGATCATCTGTGGCTGTCCGGGTTTGGATGACGTAGCGCTCGCTGATGGAGTCTTGGGAAGTGCGACTGGCGTAACCTCTTCTTGCTTCTTTGCCGGCATCGAGGACGATGGAACTGCCTCGGCGCGACGTAGCGCTGCAAGCAGAAGAAGTAGATGAGTACGCATTGCCGAGGTCTCAAAAGTCAGAGCATTCGCATACCATTCTCGATATCCGCTAGTTCCTTGTTCTCGAGATCGATATCTTGCTGTTGGCGTTGCCGACCAAAGAGCATTTCTCGCCAGCTGACAGACTGCAGGCGATCTTCGCGAAGGTCTTCGCTCCTCTTAATGATGCCCACTCTTGCGTACTCGCGTTGTATATCCTCTCTGCTGAGTCTCTCGCTGTGTTGCAGGCGTTTGACGAGATCTTGAAAGACAGACACCTGAGCAGCATGCTGACTCTGCAGGATGCGCAGATCTTCGCGGCTGTTTCGCAAGTTGATAGCCAGAGAAGAGACAGCGGAGGCTAGGAGGATTGGGTAAATCACTCTCCGTCCAAGGCGGCTTGGCTTCGGTCGTGCGCCTGCGCTACCTTGAGAAGCAGCCTGTGTTGCAAACGAGCAGCCAGCAGGACGCGTGAGGCGTAAGCCATGTAGCGCTGAGAGGCTCGGTGCGCGTGTAGACGACATTGTGATTCTGCGAGCTGGCGCCGGGATGGGCGGGAGCCAGATCAGTGGCTGCTGGTGTGAATGCAGCAAGTCGCGACTCTACGGCCGACCGATCAACTTTCAGACTATACAAGATCATGACAGGGCACTCGCGCCTTTGTGCGAGGTGCTGAACGTCGCGCCCGGCGCAACGACGAGTAGCAAACATGGTCGGCGCCTCTGCTCTCGTATTCCGTCTGCGCCAGTACCCTCCATAAGGCTGCTGGGTCACAGCCATGGCGGGCAGGACCGCACCGGACCTCGACGGGGATCCCTCGGGTTCGCTACCTGGACAGCTGCTGTCAGCATATGCTCTAGAGCCTCCGGAATGGTGCAAACCTCTACTCGCAAACAAAGAACCGCCCCTCTACGCGGACTTCTACCCTGGCGCCACCGCTCTCTACCCCCAGTCGCACTCGCAGGCTACAGCGCACTTGCCCGGGTTTTCCAGAGATAGCTCACTGTCTGCGTCCGGATCTGGCGTCAACCATTACGCTCAAGTCCCTGGCGTTACAGCTAGCAAAGAAGATGATTTGTCCGAAGCTTTCATCAAGGGCGGATTCGTCAACAAGGCCGTCGTTCAGGTAGGCGGGGCGCAGCAGGATGAAAACCCTGAACGTTTTACAGCCTCTGACTTATTTCTTGTCCATATTCTTGCATCCTATTTGCAGACGGAAAACTTCTCCGCGCACGCTTTGATACACAACAAGCTGCACAATGGTCCCTCTATCCCAGCATTGGGCAAGGTCCTACAGAAGGTTTTGGAGCGACAAGCTCAAGACGATGCACTCACGCCAAATCCAGGGTATGTACAGTAGGTGCAAATTATGACAGTGATACTGATCACCCGGTCATACCAGGCCCTGGACTTATAAGCCACCCTCTAAAGTTGTTTACAACGCCAGCCGATTGGAAAGCTGGTACAGCGATTTAGCAAATCCCTCGGTGCCCTTGAGCAAACTGGCCAAGACTATTCCAAGTGCTCCCTCTGCATCCTCTCAGCCAATCATCTCTGCTGGCATCGGAACCTATACCGGTACAACATCCTCTTCTGTCGGGAGCAATACCACCCTAAAATCATCGGGCTCGGCGATGGACAAGAATCTCGAAATGCTCATTGCCAGACAGATACCTGTCAGCAGAGCCGCGTGGTTTCTGCAAGCAGTTGGGCAAAATGACATCGCGCAAATGACCAAATCCAAGAACTTGCATGTCCACCCGCTCCTGGCGTACTCGAGCGATTTTACGGCCGCTCTCGTTGATGCTATCAAAAGACAGATCAACGAAGTCTTGCTTCCCCTTGCGCATCAAGGTCACGGTCTTAACACTGGCTCAGCTTCAGGAAGACTTCTTCCCGGTATGAGTGTTAAAGGCCGGCCTCGCAACGTTCTGGCGGACAGTTCGAGCAAGGAACGTTGGCTATCGAAGTGGACTTACTCGGTGGAACTCTTGGTACATTGCGTACTGGAAGACATGATCGATAAGCGTCGATTGTGTGCGCTTCTACTCGATCTCTTGCGCGACTCTAGAGACGCAAAATTCTACTGGTGGATGTCTATCTTACTACAGACAGTTTCAGAAGAGCTCATGCAAGCGGATTGGATGAGAAGATCGCTGCTCAAAAGCGTGCTTTTGCGCATGAATGATCTCCAGCCTTCATCGGAAGGCGATGGAGAGCGCCCCACTCTAGCAGAAGCTTGCGCCTCGCTGGTACTCTACATCTGGCGCGTAAAGCCCGAAACTTTCATCCTTCCAGACCTCTTGGCCGATTCTACCGTTCGCGAGACGATACGCAACATACTGGAGAACGATGCCAATGGCCTTGTTGACCCGGAAGATGCTTCTACTTGGGTGAATATACAGGAAAGAGTAGATTTTCTACTTTGTCGCAGATCGTTGCCCTCGAACAATTTCCAAAAGACCGACATTTACTCTGGGGATGCAAACGAAAATAGCCTGCCTGGGTATCCTAGCACGGAAGTATTGGAAAAAACAGCAGCAACCCGTGAACAGCTTGAGCAGATCGTGATCATTCTAGATGGGTTCGACGGCACGTCATCTGTAGCGATGGTCACTGTCGAGATCATGGCTGCCATCTCTTCAGGCCACGGTAGCGCTCTTACCGCCGACGAGATGGACACCCATCTTGTCAGCACGCTACCTCAGATTGTCAGGCTCCTCGCTTGTTGGGCTACGAGCCGCCATCGCTTTGGCCGTCACCGCACTTTTTTGGTCTGTGCAATTATGTCGCATTTGCCAATCGCCCGTCCTCCGGGTGAACATGAAGGGGAGCGAAAAAGGTCCCACGAACATAAGCACTCGACCAGGGTGGATCTGCCCGAGCTTATCCGCAGTTCAGTCATTGAATGGCTCGACGAGACTGCTTCAGAATCAACGACCTTTGGCGGCATGGAATCGCCTTGTGACGCTGCCTTGTACCAGCTCTGCCAGGCTCTCTTCGATTATAAGATCCTGGCAGTCTCTAGCCTTCTGCAGAAGGTCCTCGCTCGCGGATCAGAAACGGATGGCAATGCTCAGAAGAGCATTTACATGACAATACTACAGCAGTGTGATCACAGAGGCCTATCCGGTGCAACACTTTGGCAAATGCGGAAACACCTCCTAATCGCACACGATAAGAAGCCCCCAGACGTACTAGAAGCAGAAGTGAGAGACCACGTGCAGTCTACAGTGCAGACCATTGAACGAGCTTGGAACGAATCTTCTGGCAGTTCTGCGATTGCCTTTGTGAAGACTCTGCCGCAAGATAGGGTATTATCGTCAGATCAAAGGCTTCCGGACTCATACTTTGCGGTTGTTAACAGCTTGGCCAGCATTACGGCAAAATGTTCCCAATTACCGCACCTGGTCAAAACCAGGCTAGTGCGTCAAAGCTTCGTTCCCGCAGCTGAGTCCTCGCTGAGCAGAAAGGATGGGTACGTCAATGTCTGTCTCTCGGTGGTCTAGTACAATCTGATTCGACTGTATCTCCCACGGCTTCTAGAATGGTAGTTGGGCATTGGGTTGTACCTCTGCTGCTCGACTGCTTCAAGAATCTGAATGCCATGTCAGAGCTTTGGCGGATCCTGGTCTTACTCTCGGAGCGTCTGCAAGCGTCTACCAGCGAGCTGTTTTTACTTGTGTGCATCTTTCAGACCTTTCGCCCGGTCTTTGCTTGCTTGCAAGACGTTTCACGCTTTGCGAGTAATCTCTTCAACGCATTTGTGAGCCTACCCGAAGAGCAGATAGCCGACAACCGCATTTTGGATGAATTGGCCAATTTCGCCCTACTCGGCTACCTCTCCTCGGCCGATGCTCTCCTGTTAGGGTCACGAATACATGGCTGGACACAACGATCGCGGGACCTCCAAGCGGACAACCTCGCGCCGCCGGAGACAGCAGCACAAAATGGCGATACGGGAACGATGCAGAAAATAGTAGCACTCTTTCGTAAGACCCTCGAAGATCCAGACACCGCGGCCTTGACTTCACACCATCTCGCAAGTGCATCTGAGGTGACATCCCTAGGCTCTCGGCATACCAACGCAGATGCGTGCATCATTGTGGCGATCAAGACCCTCATGAGCCAGGTCGAGCTTTCCGATGTCGCCATGCTCCGACTTCTCGAGTTGGCAGCATATATCAAACAGACTTTGCAACCCTTGAAGACAGAGGCAGGCAGCTGCCTGTCCTCCAATGTGGAAGCTTCTAGCGGGGTTTACCGACAATTTGGTCAGAGGGACAGGCTCGTTTGCCGGCAGCTCCTGGTTCGCGGGATCTGCAGCCCAATCTCAATTTTGCGTCACTTGGTACTACCAACCTTGGACATGTGGAAACAGCGGAAGAGTGTGCCGATTGAGAGTGCATCTGTGCTCTCTGACTTTGTGGATGACCTACTGGCTCGGGAGTCTTTGAAGCACAGTGACGACGTGATGCTCAATGCACTTCGCCTCAAGCTTTACACCAAGAAGGCCTTCCCCATAGTTCTCCGAGTTGTCCAGGCAATCAAGCAAAATGAGCAACGGCTAGCCAGTCAAGACAACACCCCTCAGGCCGAGGTCTATGCACACTTGAATCAGAAGATCCTTCGCACGCGTCACTTCCAAACAGCTTTCATCACGGACCATGAAAAATGCGCGGCTATGCTGCAGGACCGAGATACTGAGCACCACACCACTACGCCTATTGCAAGTAGCAATGATCTTCTTTGGGAAGCTCTCCAAATACATTTCGGCGCGAATGGCCTTCTGGATTGCGTAGAAAACCCTGCCGAATCGGGTCAGGACAGAGGTGAAGTATGGCCAGCGATCAATGGCAAGGAGCCTAGTTGTCACCTGGTGATCGTAGCTGGACTTTGGCAGCTCTACCTGCAACAGTACATGGCGAGAACGAAGACGGAGGAGACTTATGAAAGCTCGGCTCACAACGCATCGCTCCCTCTCGATGGAGGCCCTGACAGGCGCCGCGAGCGACCCAAGTTTGTGGCGAATTACCTGAATTTCTTAGCGAAATGTCACCCCCTGGAGCGCGCCGAACATCTTGATTTGCTGGTAAAATACGCTGCACAAGAGGTGCGTACATCTGGCCTACCGCAATCACTTCGCCCAATGTCTAATTCGCTTTTGCGACAGCTCGTGCAAATTGGGATGGCAGCTTTGACAACGACGCTTTGGAAGATGCATAAGCTCGCGTCCAGCAGCCTCACTGTAACGGACGATCATCTGGGCTCCAAATGCAATGTTCTGGTCGACATTCTGGCGCAGTCGACTCAGCTCATTTTGTCTAGGGCAGGATCTACGCGCTTGGCAAACAATGATCCATCCTCCTCACACTTGCTGCAAGCCATCAACGCCTGGGCCCGATCGATTCCCTCAGAGGATGCTCACATGCGCCTCCTACTGCACTGCAAAGCTACTTGTTTGGCCATGACTTGGACGTCGCCGTCCGCCAGACCCGAAGGACTGTTTCTGCGCACGATTGAGTCAACAATGCTCTTGTTGGGTTTTGCCGATGCGCCCGTTTTACATCGCGAGGCAGCTCAAGACATGGTGGTGTGGCTTCTAGACGGTAAGATCCAGCCTTGCTTCCGTGGGTACAGGCGCAGTCGCTGATTGGGCCTTTGTCTGCGTAGATCTCTCTGGTACGTCGCGAGAACAAATTCTGCGGCCATATCAGCAATACTTTCCAACAACTGGAGCGGTCCATATACCGATGCTGCATAATGGGGAGGGACGCTTACACCCGGGACCATTGCCCTCGCTTGCATACTTCCTTCTGGAAGGTAATGGCTACATTACCCTACATCGAGCATGGAACAGCTGTCTTGGTCAAGAGCTCCGGTCATTCAAGAACAGCGCGGTTCATGCAAGACAAAATGCCCAAGGTCTCGACCTCTTGAAGTTTCAATGCGAGACGATCAGCCTCTGCGACGAGCCAAAGGAGTTCCCTGTGGCTGCAGACTATCGAGGCCAGCCCGAGAATTTTGATTTCAGTACGTCAGTTCAACGGGAGACCACCTTGCAGCGGGATTTTCGGCGAGCAGCTGTCATTCCTCCTGACTTCCTTCCGCCTGGACCGGCGAACGCAAAAGGCACTGCTTCGGTTCCCCCTCGTGAGAAGCGGCAAGAGAATGCAGAGGTGGCGTCCACGACCAAGTCGGACCCTAGCCATCGTGCCGCTCCAGCCAAGAAAAGGAAGGCCGTCCCGGACGTTATAGTCATTACAGAACCGTCGCCAAAAAAGCGGCCGAAGCCGTCAAGCGCAACGGTAACTGCCAACAGCAAACCGCAGAAGCAGAAGAAGTAAAGACTGCAACCATGCGTACCGAGCAGAAAGTAGCAGCATCTGGGACATGTGGGCGTGTATATGCGAGATCCGATAGCTGCGCCTGCGCGTATCCATAGAAAAACGCTCGGATCCCAGGCTGTCTTGCCGTACTGCACTTGCGCACTGCCGCTACAAGCAACTCCGACCCAGAGGTGCATTTGTGGGCGTATCGCCTGCAGACTGATCTGACAGGGTCTTCTCGGACTTGGGCAATAACGCGAATTGCAAGATTTAGCTTGGTGCGCAGGGAAAGGTCAATTCTCGGCATGTGCACACAACAGGATGCTGGACGCCTGGACGTCGGCATTATTTTATCAACAACGCCAGAAAACCCTAATTTGAGATTGATCAGGTTCAGTGCATTCCGCAGATTCTATCAGGTTTGCCGTGCTCGCGCACAGATCTTGTCGTCTTTGTAATGAAGGCAAGTTAGTCGGGGACGGGCGCTTGCAGATTAGACAGGACCAAACTCACACATCGCTTTAATCTGCCGCCATTGGACACCATCAATCGGCCAGAAGCCAGATGCGAGCTTCCATAGATGTTTTTCCAAAGTTTCCCTCTTCCCTGGAGGGGCGCTAGCCACAGCCAAACCCACGCGGTCACCGACAGTCTTCAGACATCTGCTCAATACTTTGACTTTTTCCTCCCTGACCAACTTATCGGAATTCTTCAACTCCTTTAGCTCGCGCTTGACCGGGCGCAGCAATTCTTTGCAGGCATCGGTATCCATGCTTGCTCCGGAAGCATCAGATTCATCGCTGGAAGAGTTTTCATCGGAACTGACGGGACCTTTAGGCTTTTCTGACCGAGCTTTGCCATTGACAGGGTGCTTTGGTGGTCGCGCCGAGCCAGAAGGTGGACGTTCCCTGGTCCTTTCCGTAGGAGGCGCCTTGTCCTTAGAGACTGGAGCAGGGGAAGCCTTTCTTGACGATGACTCGTCAATCACCTTCTGACTCTGTTTAGGCTTCTTCGGGCGAGTATGCGTGTTCTCGCTTGATTTTCCCGAGATGCGTTCACGCTCCTTTGAAACACCCTCTTTGCCTTTGTATTTGTCCATGCCCTTGGATTCGAGCATGGCGAGTAGCAAATAATCGCCTCGTCGGACAAGATGGACTGGCCCTGGGGCGTTCTGTTTCTTGCTTTTACTCCGCGCCTTACTTTCCTGCTGGCCATCTTTGGGACCGTCATCCACCGTGGGGGTTCCAGCGTCTTTCTGTTCTTTTTTCTCGGGCTCGAGGAAGAATTTATCTCTCAGCTCCAGATCTTTGTCTCCTTGAATCTCTTCCCAGCAGCCGAAGCCGTGCTTCCATATGCCAATCAAGAGGGCAGCATCGTCTCGCTCTGACCAAGGAACAGACCAATTCTGCGTGGCTTTCAAATGCTCGATCGGCGGCTTCCACGTCAGAGGGTCTGACAGGCCGGACAATTCTTTATCGAATCTCGCAAAATCAGCACTACCGAAGGCAACACCTAAAAGCTTGACTCACGATCATTGAGCATTCTGAGGTTCCGGCTTCGCGAAAGCGTAGTCTCGGCATTGATGCCAGTTGCGCCATTGTGTGCAATGATGATGGCTTTATGCGTCTTTTTGCTAACCTCTTCGCCCCCGGCTGCTCTTGCCCGCAACTCGTCTTCCTGCGCTGCCAGAGCGGCTTTACAAGCTTTGATGATCTCTTCTGCGTGTTGTAGGACGACTGAGCGATTCTTCTTTTCGAGCTTCGCGTCTTCAACTACCTTGTCATAGCGGAACCGGATGTCTCCGAATCGCTGTATACCCCTGACTAACAGACGAATGTCCTTCTCTTTCAACTCGATAGAACGCTGAGCTTTAGTTTTGCCAGAAGGCGGGCCAGTCTTCTTCTTCTCTTGGGGATCGTCGTCATCAGCATCATCGGGCATATCGTCTGCTTCGCCTTGCATATGCATGCTGGTGGCTGCCAATGACTTCAACTTGCTTTTACGCTCGACTTCAGCTGCGGCCTCGGCTTGTGCCTTCTCCATCATGGCGAGTTCACGATCCGCGACAGGGATAATATCATCCCAGGATGTGAGATCTGCCTTGATGTCCTGCACAGCGACACGCAAGAATTCATCTCCACCTAACGAAGTTGCGCCTGGAGCTGTCTCGGTCTCGTAGTCTTCTGCTTTATTAAGCACGTCATCGAGATCCATCTCCTCGAGCTGGGCTTGATTAGCCTCATTTTTAAAGATGTTGGAGGCACCGAACATCAGAATCTGCGCGAGCTCTTCCTTGCTGTAGTTCTCCTTGGCCGTCTGGTTTTTCTGTTTGCGACCTATATTCAGGCCGGATGTGTCTACTTGCGAGATGATCGCGTGTTCAAGAATCATCTTCTTGCGCGCACGTTCGAGGACATCTTCTTCGACCGTGTCCTTGGTAACGAAGCGATAAACATTAACGTGGTTTTGCTGTCCAATGCGATGCGCGCGAGCCATCGCTTGAAGATCGGCTTGCGGGTTCCAATCGCTATCGAAGATAACTACCGTATCTGCAGTTTCCAAATTGATGCCCAAACCACCAGCCCTCGTTGACAGAATGAAGGCGAAGTCTGGAGAGCCACGGGCATTGAAATGTTCGATTGACTTGCGACGAAGCTCCGAAGGAACAGTGCCATCGAGGCGTTGATGTATATACCCACGAAGCGCAAGATAATCCGATAGGATATCCCTGTACGTGGAATGGCAAGGCTCAGCATTTCCGCCAAGCTGCAAGTGACTTCATCCTGCTTACAGCATGCGAACCATTTGCGTGAAAATGAGGACGCGATGCCCATCTGCCTTGAGTCTCACTAGAAGTTTGTCCAAGAGGATCATTTTTCCGCTGTTGACGACCAAACCTTTGAGCGTAGCATCCCTATCCTCTGTCCTAGTCTCTGCACCATCGAATAGATATGGGTGATTTGACGCCTTCTTGAGTTCCATGGCAATATTCAAGAGAGTCATTTGCGAATCCCCAGCTGTCAAAGCGGCATAGTTCTAGGGACATAGTTTAGACGTGTCCGTTCCGCACGCTGCAAGCGGAACTTACCCGTGCGAGAATGTTCTTGTACCACCAGACCTGCATTTGTGACATCTCGACTCGAAGAATCCGTTCGCTCTTCGTTGGCAAGCTTTTGACCACATCCTTCTTCAGCCTGCGGAGCATGATGTCCTTGAGCTGACCGTGCAGTTCTCGAATTTTGGCTTCCTTGTCCTCATCGGTCAAGTCGAAATCTTGCTCGAGTAGATCATACTTGTCCGGTTGCAGAAAGTGCATGAGTGCCAATAGTTCTGAAGAGCCAGCTCATCAGACAAGTCCAATCCCACACATCTGATACGCCAACCTTTCACGTTGTTTTGAAGCGGAGTGCCGGTGATGAGCAGCTTGCCAGCGCAGCTGAAGCTAAACAGGGCGTCGTATAGCTGGGAGTCCGAGTTCTTGAGACGATGAGCCTGCCCACCAGAGTCAGCAAAATATCCTGACTTGGCGTAACTACAGTGGGGTGTTGCATGCTTCCCGAGCTGACTGCCTAAGACGCACCTCATCTACCGCCATGTACTGCCATTTGATTTTGTCCAGGTCAAACCGATCTTTCAGAACATATTCGTACGTGGTGAGTAGGAGATTGAACTTGAGTTTCTTCTTGTCACCGTACAGCTCGTGCTCTCGAATAATTCTTCGTGACTCGGAGTTACCGGTGTACGCGATAACGTTGAGATCAGGTGCCCAAAGTGCAAGTTGCCACTGCCAAGCGGGCAAAGTCGACAGAGGGACAACCACCAGGAAGGGCCCATACTGCTGCATAGTGTTGAAAAGGTAGGACAATATCGCGCAAGTTTGGACGGCTGCAGATCACAAAATTTAGTGAAAGCAACAAGATTGCACAACACAGGTTCACCGACTTTTGCCCAATCCCATCTGCACGAGTCAAGAAATTCACAGTCAGCAGAAATGACCACGAGCTGAGGTTACCTTCTCACCTCGTCTGCAAGAATACCGTTCTCGTGTCGGCACCAAAGGTAAGCAAGCCAATTCAGGCCCGTCACCTGGAAGTCTTTGAGCTCGCCACCCTTGTCAATGTACTTTGGCTGTTCAGTCAATGCCTTAAAGGCAGGACGATTCCGAGCATAGTGTGCAGATCGATGAGGTAATGTCGGGGCGGAGGTGCGGGCGATGAAGTTGTCTATCTCTGCCTGCGCGATGCCAGCGATAGTATCGTGGTCTTCCCAAGTAGCTTCTGCGTAGACCAAGCCTTTCCACTTGCAGAGATATTCGACTGACTCCAATGTCAGCCTGACGCTGACTTAGCATGACTGAGAATCTGTCACTCACGGTGATCATACTGCACATCGATGTTGGCGGCGGCATTGCGACTGGCGATGATTCGCTCCACGGTTCGGAAACCTTGTAATCTCTCTCGCCGCCTTTCCTTGTCAATCTCGAAGGCTTCAATGTCCTCTCGGGAGAAGCCAGACTGGTCCTTGACTACCTTCTGCTCCATTGCATACGTTGACTTGATGTAATTCTCCACCCGCTTGTACCCCCTAAACTGCTTCAGACTCGCCAAGTCCTCCCAGGTGTCTATAAGGAAAAGGCGAGGTAAGACCAGGCAGGAATTTGCTCTGCGAAAGGGCACTCACTGTGCAGATGGCTGTAGTTCTGCCACTTGACCAGAAACAGCATGTTGGTGGCGTGATCATCCTCATCGTCATCGACTGCAACAGGCAGACGCTCAATACGATACCGAAAGCAGTAAACAGCCAAGCTTACCCATCTCCTCGTTCCTTTTGTGATCAAAAACGCCCTCGATGGCGTCGCCTTCTGTTGCAACTTCCTTCCAGCTCTTCTTGCCATGCTTGCGGCCCTTCTTTGATCGTGACACTGGTTCATCATCTTCATCCTCTTCGTCTTCCTCGTCTTGTTCTTCGTCGGATATCGTCTCGCTCAATGCCGAGTCATATGCATCATTCTCGTCATAGTTCACTTCCTTTGACAGCGTCGAGTTTCTCGGCGCGTTTTTGCCAGCAAAAGCGGTGTAGTCTGAAGAATCCTCTGCATCCGTGCCAGCGCGACGCAACTTTTTCTTGCCGCGTTTTGCGACAGAGGACGATCCCCTTCGCTTTTTCGTTCGACTTTTCTTGTTGGCGAAAAACTCGTCAGAAGCTTCCGTGGACTCGGCTTCTTCTGACTCATCGTCATCGGCAGAAGCAGAAACCGTCGCAGAGGCTTTTCGACGCTGCCGACCAGCTTGGCGAGGCATGTCATCATCATCGTCGTCGAATGCTCCGGCTCGTGCTTTACCCTTGCCTTTGGCGGCACTTGTGGCTCGCTTTCCAGCTTTTCCTCGCGGCGCCTCGTCTTCCTCTTCGTCGTCATCGACAACGTACTTTCTGTGAGCTGGATGAGACAATGTTCCTCGGTTCTGTCGATGGCATTGATACAGTCAGGTCGTCGAAGACACAGTGCACATCGAACTACTTACACTCCTGCGAAGACCGTACAAATCGGGATCCAGCTCGGCATTGTAAGCAATGTTGCGACTATCACGCGCAGCGTGACTCGTAGAAGCAGCCGAGGTTGAAGCTTGCCCATTGGTAGCTTGTTGACCGCGTGATGCGTCAGGCTGCGGCTTGGCGTCCGAAGCGGAGGCAGAGTTGTCGGCTGAGGATGACCCATCCTCTTCGTCCACAGGAGCATCACTGATTCCGCTCATAGCCCCATCGTCTTGCTCATCATCCTCGTCCTCGTCCACATTTTCGTCCTCGTCTTCGGCATCCTCTTCTGCGTCTACAGCATCTCCGTCTTCGCTAGGGAATGGGCTCTCCACGACGTCCATGTCGTTTCCATTGCCATTCGTGTGTACCGTCGCAAATTCACCGGCCGCCTTATGTGGCATGGCATCGGAGCCGTTCATGGATGTGAGCCCTGCAGGTATGCCATTACTTTGACTCGGAACGTCATCCAAGACTCTGGCGGTTGTGGTATCGTTCAACGCAAGGTCGGGGTTCGTGGCTAAAATCGCAGAAAAGAAAGGGCAAAGACACAGCTGTCAGTTTCGTGGCTTCAAGAATACTAGGTTGTGGGGAGAAGAGGTTCGAATGCAAGATATGTTCTTGAGCAGCATAGAATGTCAATGGGGAATCTACAAGGAGCACAAGAACGTCGGTCGCCCGTAAAGGCAGTACCAGCTGCTGGCATCGTACGCTGCTAAGCGTACTGTACTGCGCAGCAGTGTGCTCAAGCGCGAAATGCCATGCCATGCGAAGCTGTCTGCAGAGACTCGGTAGTCTGCAGCAGTCTGGGGAATGCTTTCAGGCCCTTGTAGCCGCGCACAGTGGCACACGGACGGCGTAGCGGCGTGGTTCTTGAGCAAGTCTTTGAATTCCTTGTCCAGATGGACAGAGAGGTAGCATAGACGAGTGTCGTGGAGGCTGTGGACAACTTGCGGTATCCGATAGTGTTATGAAGAGCTATGTACGCTCCCTCGTCATGCGGATGATTGTACATTGCGCATTTGGGCGCGCCGAAACGAGAGAACCCCGAGGACAATGCCCGTGCACGTTGGGAGCGTTGGCGGTTCGAGGACGAGTGCGAGGAGTGTGAGGGGATTGCAATGAATGGACTCACAGGGCGGTGGATCGACCTCCATGCTGTGAAAGCCCCAGCTCAGGGCAGGCAGCCGCCGGTAGCCAACGTGTCTTGCAAAAGGCCCCTTGGCCGCTGCGACCTCAGCTTGTCCGCCTGAGCCAGCCTCGCTGGGAGCTGCGGCGTGTAGCAGGCGAGCGAGCACAAGAGCGTGGACAAACTTGAGCCGTGCCTAGTGCATCGGCCTAGTCATGGGTGCTTGGTGAGGGAGGTGTTGGAGGGGTGCGGTCAGGCAGGCAAAGGGCGAAGGCGAAGACGGCGAATAGCGAGGAGCGAGGCAAGGGCAAGGCGCAAGGGAAGACTTGGTCGCACAGGGTGCAGACAGCGTGAGACCATGACTAGATTGCAGCACGACTGGACGGACTAGAACAACATCAAAAGCGCAAAAGAAAAGTGCTGCTCTCAGGCGTGCTGCTCCATCATTCGAGGACGCTCCTTGTGCGACTCTGCGCCGCCAGAACCTCCAAGCGAGCCTCCGTTGAGCACTGTCTTGGAGGTCCGGCACTCGTCAACAAACGAGTCGAACATTTCCATCGTGTCAAGCGGTCCTCCAGAACTCTCGGGATGGAATTGTACGCCTGCAGGATTGACGAAAGGAAAGATGGCCCAAATGTCAGCAAACAGGTGTGGCCACACGGGGGAAGGCTCGTGCTTCCGCTTGAGCCAAGAATGTAGATCACGCACCCCACACTTTCTTGCCAGACGCTTCTGTCGTCTTGATCCCCTCGACCGAAGAGTCCTGGAAAAGAGAGGCGAATAAGTCAGAAACTCTGAAGTTCCGGACGAAGCGGATTTCACAGAGCGGATGGTACGCACATTGGCATTGATGAAGAATGGTTCCCATCCCTGGGGAAAATCTGCTAATTTCACAGCGTACTGGTCTGTATATGGTTGTCCAATGGTCCGCATGAGAAAGAGGTCCCAGATGGGGCAGGCCAAAAAGGATGGAAGGGAAATTTTCAGTCAGCAACATGACACAATTGACACGCAGAGTATGCGCCTTGTTGCGAAGGCAGACGTACGGTTCTGGCTGGTGACATAGACCCTGCCCTTTTTGATGACGCCCGAACCAGCGAGAGCCAAGACTGGCTGATTGTGGCCACGGTTTCCGTAGGGCATACGGTAAGTTTCCATTCCAGCAGCGAGACCGAGAATCTGGTTGCCCATGCAGATGCCGAAAACAGGCTTGTTGCACCACCAGTCGGCATCGAGAAGCTGGCGGACGTTCTCGGCGGCTGGCTTGCCGTGCATCGGGTCTCCGGGCCCGTTGGATAGGAAGAGTCCATCAAAGCCAGACATGAGGCTAGAGTCGAGCGGTGTGTCCCAGGGCAGGACAGTGACACTTGCTCCGCGTCGTACGAGCGATCGCATGATGTTGGCCTTGGCGCCAAAGTCTAGCAGGGCAATCTTGATCTGCTTCGGGTCAGATGGGTTGTCATTGAGAGTGTAGACCTCCTTGGTGCTGGCCTGGGCGATGAGGTTCTCCTTTGCAGGGTCCCAGTATTCCTGAGCAGCTGGTGACACTTCATGACCTTCGCCGACGGCGATTTTGCCGAGGGTGGTGCCATTGTTGCGTAGCAAATTGGTGATTGCGCGAGTGTCTACACCTGTAATGCCCGGCACATTGTGACGCTTGCACCACTCGTGCAAGCTTTCGCGAGCGAGATAGTGCGAGTATTTTTCTGCAATGTCAGAGACGATGACGCCGCGGCATTCGATTTTATCGCTTTCGAGGGAAACGAGCGGGCCACCGGCGGCAGCACCCTTGCTGAGGCGGTTCTCTGGCACGCCATAGTTGCCAATCATCGGTGTCGTAAAGACGAGAATTTGCGACGAGTACGAAGGGTCTGTCATGCTTTCGGTGTACGAGGTGATGGAGGTGGAAAACACCGTTTCACCAAACTTTGACTCGGTCGAACCAAAGGAGCGGCCTGTGAAAGCTTGTCCCGTCTTTAGGTGAAGGGTAGCAGGAATCGAGGCGTCTCTGGGGGATGGCGTTCCTGGCGGTTTGCCATGCAGGGGCATGGGTGAGATGGTCGCATAGCTGCGATTGGCCAGGGCACCGGGGGCCCGGAGCGCGCGCAGGCTAGTACCACGGATGGCAGAGAGCATGGTGGACATGGAGGCAGAGAGGGTATTTAATGGAAGCAGGCGGCCCACAACGAGCAGCTGATGTAGTCGCTGTTAGCTGTGGGAGGACATTGATCGCATGTCAGCTTTGACTGTCCTGCAGCGCGATAAGAGCAAGGCAGCCAGCGATTGGCACGCAGACGGTGATGCGCAGGATGTAGAGGACAGAGAGCACACTCACATGGCATACGCAAGAGCGTGGAAGCTAGAGTTGCAGTGTGCTCAAAGCGAAACCCTCCTGAAAGGGCGTTGGCTGTCGAGATGGTCCAGCAAAGTCTGCGAAAGTGTCGGACAAGACAGCGGGCAGTCAGCGCGAGAGTGCGACAACGTGGCAGCGTACAGTTGCCAGACTCACGAGCGAGAGGTAGCAGCTGCTGGTCTGCTGCGGCCGATGAAGCTGTTCTGATGCGTGTTGGGCAAGAAGAAGGGATCCGGGCGAGTCAGGATGGCTGCAGGGAGACGCGAGCTGGGATCTGACTAAGCAATCGTCGAGTACAATTCGCTGAGGATGGCCCACGTCCTCTCTTTCCTGATACAACTCGCTCATCTTTACTTTCTACAGCCATGGCAGACACCGAGCCCGCAGCAGCAGCAGCGCCCGCTGTGCCGTTCTTCAAGAAGAAGTCCAAGGCAGGTGGCGGCTCGACAGCGACTAAGAAGCGTGCAGCATCACCCTCGAGCGAGCAGACGAATGGCGCGAGCAGCTCTAGGTACAATGACAACGACCGCGGAGAAGGGCCGTCTGTCGTGCGCGCGACTCGTAAAGAGGCTTTCAATCCGCTCAAGCAGGGCACTGCTGGCAATAAGCGGCGGCGGCGCAACATCGATGGCAAGCTCGTTGAAGTAGAGGTCGAAGACAACGACGATGAAGATGACTATGGCCTGGACGATGTCACAAAGCCGTCTGTCAAATTTGCGGATCGCAGCGTCTCCGCGAACATCAAGCGCAAAGACGAGGAGGACGCCTTGGACGAGATCCTCTCTGGATCTGCCGCGCTGGCAAAGTCGGGCGACAAGTCAGCAGAAGCAGACGATGGCTTGTATAAAGGGCAAGCGGGCTACTCGTCTCAATTGCCTACTGGCTCCTCGAAATATGCACCCATCAAAGGACCCTCTGCAAATGTTCGGACAATCACGCTCATGGACTATCAAGCTGATCGCTGTAAGGATTACGCCGAGTAAGTGCAGGACACATAGCCTTTTCTTGAGATACAAGCTAACGTATGGCCCCGCAGGACCGGCTGGTGTGGCTTTGGGGACTCTTGCAAGTTCTTGCACGACCGCTCAGATTACAAGCACGGCTGGGAGATGGACAATGCATACCTGTCAAACCAAGCTGCGAAACAAGTCGAAGACGTCGTCGAGGAGGAAGAGCTGCCCTTTGCATGCCTGATCTGTAGAGAGCCATTCGGAGACGCCAAGTCGCCGCACGGCGCAGTCGTCACACGCTGTGGTCACTATTTCGGAGGAAGCTGCGCCATCAAGCGGTATTCGAAGAATTCAAAGTGCTTTGCGTGCGGTGCAGGCACGCAGGGCATCTTCAACAAGGCTGACAAAATCCTCGAACGCATGGAAAAGCTGCAGCAAGCGAGGCTTGCAAAGGCAAAGGAGGACGAAGGGGCAGATTATACGGCTGATGGAGAAGGAGGAGTAGAGATTGAGGGACTGGCTGAGGAGTGATCATGGTTCTGCTTGTCGTTAATAGACATTTGAGACCCTTCGTATGGAAACGCTCCATTGTCTTATAGTATTGCTACATTTCGCTTTATGCCTGCGAAATCCGTCCAAACTTCAATCTCGTGCCCAACAAATATACTCGCGACACCTGCTGCCTGTCCTTGCCCCAGCTCTAGTACAACGCGTGGTACCTTTTCAATGCGTGATTCTGTCTGAGCCTGCTTCAGGTAGCGTTGCGAGAGTGTTCTGATGCGATGAAAAAAGTCTAGGCCGTCTGTGACTTTGCCTGTTTTCACTTTATCTCCGGGCAGCGAATATCTGCCAATGAGTGCAGCAGAATCTTCATGATCCTTGACAGATCTGTCGAGTGCATGATACTGGTCTTCCGGAATGTAAGGAGGATTCGAGACTATGTAATCGAATTTGGCGAGATCCAGATTGTCTAGAGCTCCATCATCAAAGAGGTCTACCTCGTGAAATTCGACATTTCGAATCGCATGCCGGGCAGCATTGCTCCGAGCAAGCTCAACAGCTATCGCAGAGACGTCCAGTCCAACAACCTTGAAGGAGGGTGCCTCTTGAGCGATGGCTAGACTGATGCAGCCGCTTCCAGAGCAGAGGTCGAGAACACGAGCTGGCTTCTCGAGCAGCTGAGCCGCGCCAAGTCGATCCAAGAAGCGCAAGGTCCACTCTTCCGTCTCTGGACGTGGGATCAGCACAGGTGCTTTGATCAGAAGCTCCAAGTTCGCAAATGGTTGTGTGCCTATTAGAAAACAGCATCTGCATTAGTTTCAGCAAGAAGCACGTGTCTTCGTTCTGTGCGTCTTTGATGTCCATGCATCAGGCATACCGAGAATATATGCAAGCGGTTTGTGTCTCTCAATATAGTCTGTGATCATCCGGTTCAACGCTGCCTCGTCCTGGCTTGCTGCCGCTTCTCTCAGCCATCCTAGGACAGCTCGAGCCTGCCGTCTGGCTTCAATCTGTGAGCTCTTGACGTTCTGCGCGAGGTGATAGTCCCGAAGACGGCGCAAATGAGCGCGCAATGTGCGTGCCTGCTGACTTGGGCGAGACCATGATGGTCGCATATGGCAAGAGGAAATGCGCCGAAGCCATAACGCATTGCCGACCACACGGACTTCCGATCACCGACGCCGTGAAGATAAGTCGCTTAGGCGAAAGGCGTTCAGACAAGCATGTACACTGACATGCGTACTGACATCTGAGACGAGGGTTTGCATTGCTAGCTTTTTGCTCCTATCTGCACCTCACTTCCCGCTGAACAGCATTTGCTACACACAAATAGTCCTTAGCCTACTTCTTGTTCCTCTCACCGTAAGCCTAAAATGCAACGATGTCAGTGCTGTGCCATGCACGCCGGTCATACCCCCGCTTCGTGACTCACCTTGGTAGCGTAGTCGCCGTTGATGACGATGACGTTGGCGGGCTCCTGGTCCTTGCCGCTGAAGAATCGGGTGAGGATGTCCTTGACACCGTCTGCGTATCGCTTTTGTGCGTCGAGCGTGGTACCAGAGTAGTGAGCAACCATGGCGTTACCGCCGCTGGTGTCCTTGCCCTGGTATCGCATCGTGCGCCAAGGGTGGTCCTTGGGTGCTGTGACACGCAAAGAGGTGAGTCTGCGCCTTTATTATGCTACTTTTCATTCGGCGGACTTACCTGGCTGCTGAGGCCAGACATCACCACCGTAAGCACGGATGTGACCGGAGTTGACGGCTTCTGCGACATCCTCGGCAACGCAGATGGCGCCTCTGCATGGTGAGAAACAGGCATGAGCACCTTCGTTCATTCCTACAAGCTGACGGATGAGACGTACCGGGCAGTGTTGACGATCCATGCGCCCTTCTTCATCCACGAAAGCTTCTCCTTGTTGATAAGGCCCTTTGTGCCCTCGTGCAGAGGAGCGTTGATGGTGAGGACATCTGCATTACAAGACAGCAATATTTCAGCCGATACACTTCTCGGTTGAATGTTAGAGAATTATACGCACCAACTTCGCTCAAGAACTGCTTGAGGTCATCGACCTTGACGGCGCCGACTTCCTCCTCGGCGTGCTTAGGCAGAGGAGTGTAGTCGTAGTAGGTGAGCTTGGCGCAGTCGAAAGGCTTCAGGCGCTGGAGGACACGGAAGCCAATTCGGCCGGCACCGAGGGTTCCGACAACCTTGCCTTCGAGGTCAAAGGCGTTTTTAGCGACGGCGGCAACGTCCCATCCACCTCCCATGATCTGCTCGTGGGCTGGAGTGTAGTTGCGGACGACGTTGAGGATCTGTGACAAGTAAGGCAATGATCAGATGATGTACTTGATACGTATAGAACAATAAGAGGTCGCTACTCACGGTCATGACGACATGCTCAGCGACGGAGACGACATTGGAGCCAGTGACTTCTGCGACCAGAAGCTTGCGCTCATTGGCAGCGTTGAGGTCTAATCATAGCGTTCAACGAATGTACCTTGCCTCTTCACTAGAATCAGACTCACCGATGTGGTCAGAGCCGACACCGGCAGTGATGCAGGCCTTGAGGTTCTTAGCCTTCTCGATAACTTCACGTGTGGCATATCCGGGCTGTAAGAGAGAATCAAGGATCGATTAGAGAGGCCGAAACGAATGTCGGTCTACAGAAGCCAGCTTCGGGACATACGTGGAACGGCGTGGTGCTGCAAGACAGGACAAATGTCAGCCCGTTGACACAAGGCGTGCTAGACTGCCCCTGCTTACATGAGGATGTCGGCATCGACGATTTCCTTCTGGAAAGCGCTGCTGGGTCCCTCCTAGAATAGTTCCAGCTGCGTCAGTATTCTGGACGATCCCTGAGAGCTCGGCTCGGTCCGCCTTACCTTGTCGTGAACTACGACGTACTCGTCTGCCGGGAAAGAGGCATCAGCATGAGCTGCTACAGTCAGGACATGTAAGCAACACTCACGACCCTGCTCCTTGAGCCATGGCTGTCATAGGGAGGAAGAGAGAAGCGCGGACGATCCGATCACGTGTCAGCGAGGGCGTGCGGGGCAGCGTCGTCATGGAAGCAGAGGGATGCGGCGAGAAAGGACGCACGCCGAGTCCGAGGGCGTTTTCTACGGTGCCCAGCAGGCGAGGCTCCTCTTGAGCGTGCTCGTGGCCTTGGTAGAGAACTGTGGTTGTGTGCAGAGTGTGTATGCGAGTGGTCAGCAACCAAGCTCTGTTGACGGACTCGCAGGCCCGAGAAGGGAGATGGGCAGACGGAAGCTTGACGCAGCAGCTCGCTGATCGTCGTCGATGAGCTCACCTGCGAGAACCTTCATGTCGTTTGGGCGCGAGGTTGTGAATGTGCGTGCGAGGTGGGTGGGAGCAGAGCCAGGCCTGGTCAGGTTGCGAGACGCAGCAAAAGTAGCAGCGCGGAACATGGGATGGACGGGCGGGCGGAGGCGGAGCTGGGCGTGGGCGTGGGGGTGCTGCAACGCTTGGTCAAAGGCAGACGCGCCGGGCAGTATTTAGCGCGAAGGTTTCTGCCAGCTTGAATGGTATTAGCACGCTGGTGGCGGCTCTACCGCTTAGCCGGGCACTCCCAAGTACGCGACGCCGAGAGGCAACAACGACCGGGGCTGGGCTACACACGTCCATGTTTGTGGTGGCTCTGCAGGCCTTGCATCGTCGATGCATGCTGCTGGTCCTCTTACTGGTGCCTGCCACAACTCAGACAATAATCTGCCCTTGCCTTTCTCTCATCCGACGCGCTTGTGCGGCCGCGGAGTGGAGAAAGAGGCCGTCTCTTCCGCGCCTGCTCGCTACCAAGAACTGCGCTTCTCGAGAATTTTTTGTTTCTCTGGCAGCACTGTTTCGAGCTTGCTTTTATGCTTGCCCCATGCATTAGCTGTGCCTGTCTGCAGCTCAGGAGACGCTCAGAAGCGTGGGCCCCGCCGATACCTCACGAGAAACCCCCATGAATATCATATCATTGCCACTGGCAGCTATCGCCGTTTCTATACACGTGCTATTGCTGTCCACTTGAATACAGCAGAGACAGGCAGAGACAGGCAGAGACAATGATGCAGAGCTTGTCATACTAGCCGACGGCCTTTCGAACCTGAAGCGAGCAACCAGAGCCTCGTACTTGCAAGCCTGCACTACCTACGACGCATCGGCGTCCAGAACGCTCCTCAAATCAGGAATACGCGGCTCGAAGTGCGCCTCAAATGGTTTGGGATGCGAATTGGCAGTGTTCGTGAAAGCCAGCGTATCAATCTCTGCGCCTTTCACTTGACTACAGTCGAAAGCCCAAAGGAGAAGAGCGGTGTTGATGTAGACGGAGTTGTTGGCAACGTGCTGGCCTGGACATATGCGCCTGCCGAATCCAAATCTGCAAAGGCAGGGCGAGTGAGCATGCCAAAATCATTCTCGTCGATTCCACAACGCATGAACTCACTGGCAGTGCTTCATGTCCGCCTTGAGTTTCTCGCCGCCAGCCTCGAGCCATCGGTCGGGCTTGAATTGCTCAACGTCTGGTCCATAGTAGCTCTCATCTCGGTGAATGCCCCAATGATTGCCGACGATGTTTGTTCCGGCTGGTATTACATATTCGCGCTGTACAGAGAGGTTAGCTAAAGTGAAAATTAAGCCTTGAGAATACAGCAAACGCACGTAGGCAATGTCCTCGTCTGTTCGATGAATAAAGCCACCACTGCTGACAGGTCGCCAACGATAGCTCTCGTGCACAAAAGCTTTCAGAGCCCTAAACGAAGTTTCCGCAAAGCTTGTTGGTCGAGCGTCTAGAAGTCAAAAGCATTGGGATGTGAAAAACTCACGGCAAGTCCTCCAGATCATCATAGTTCGGCGGGCGGCCCTGGCCAACCACGCGGTCGAGCTCAGCCTGAACTTTCTTCTGTTCCTCCGGATGAGTTGCGGCAGCCATGATGATAATAGTGATGGCGCTGCTGCTCGTGTCGCTACCAGCGCCAAAGATCGATCCACATAAATACGCAACCTCATCGTCGGACAACCCGTACTTTGCTTGGTTTTGAGTCATGTATGACGCGAAGCATGCAGTCGCCTTTCCTTCAGTCGTCTGCTTCCGGGCCGTTGCCAGAGCATTGCGGAAAAGCTCGAGCTCTTCTGCTCCCCACTGTTTTGGAATGTTCAGATAGCCAGGAACGTCTGGAGATGGCATCATTAAATACGAATATCATGTCGAGCAGCGCAAGAACGACCGACAGACGTACATCTCAGCCATGGAAATGCATCGATGCGCCAAGCTCCTGGTCGAAGTAACTGGCCCAAGCGAGAACCGCCAACTATGACTCGCTGAATGTCGGCGTCAGAGTATTTTGCCTTCTCTTGTCTGCCATAGCCTAGGTTAACGACAATCTGTTGAACAGGGACATAGAATAACAGAGATTCAGCGTTGCTTGCTACGCTTGTGTCCTGGCCAACGCGGAGCCCTGAATGTCAGGTAACACGAAAACTCACAGTGGCGGCGTAGCTCTGGACGTGTTCCTGGAACTTGTCCGGCTCCTCCAAAATATCAGTCACGACCGTACGTGCTGCTTTTTCTTGTATAGGACGAAAATTTCTGGCGGCTTCTGGCTGCAAAGTCGAATGCAGTGCCTTGCGCAAGCGGCCTTAATTCCCGAAAGCGGGCAACGAAAACAATGGGTCAGCCGCGTGCCGACGAGTAATGGAATGGTGAGCTACACCACGTACGCCATCTCTCGTTATAACCGACCAGTAGGATTCGCTTGCCGTTCGAGAAGACCTCGCCTGACATCAATAGGTCCAGAGTCAATGACGCCCGGCGCTTACAGCGAGCTCGTCGTGGGAGTGCAGTGACTGACCTGCAGCGATGGTCCGTGGCCTATCTGCAGTAGATCTTGCATTCTTCTCGAGCAAATCATTGGCGCTGTAGATGATACGAACAAGGCAGTGTTTCCGATGGAAAAGGTCAGTTGTGCCTTCATCGTTGCCACTCGGGCATCCCCGCCTGCGTGCCCGTGACCTACGTCTCAACGCTCGAGCAGATCACCAGTGGAGTGTTGCCATTCCAGACGGTGACGAGTGGTCCATACTGCCTTGCAATATCGTGGAACTGTCGCCAGGGATAGAGAGATGCGATCTTGTTACCCCACAAGAGCGAAGGCTTGGGGCCAGGAGGTAGGCGTGCATAGCGCCTCTGCCGGCTCTGGAGCTGCTGCAAGAGCCAAGCAGCTGCCAGAGCAGCTGCACAGACAGCGAACACTGCGATGTTAGACATGTCTTTCACCGCTTTGGCAGGTGGGAAAGCGTGTGCAGACATCTGGGTATTGGCACCACCAAATTGCCGGTGCTGCTGTCAGAAAGTGGCTAATCTGCAAGTCATCGAGCTCGCCTCCTTCGGTGCTGTGATAGCTGCACTGATGATGTTCAGACCGGCTCAGAAGACGTCCCGAAAAGCCTTTGCTCGCTCAGCTCTCGTCGAGGAGAAGTGTTCGCACATTCGAGCAGCTTGCAAGATGACCGCATTGCCACGCCGAGGCGACCCATCGTCAGAAGAGGCCACCGCACAACTGTCGAGATGGTTGCCATGTATTGATGCACACGAGCAGTTGCTTCTGCAAGCCTGCCGTTCAGTAGTTGCGGAATGGCGGTCAGCGCTACAGCCAGTTTTCAGAAGTTGGGACTCTTCATTAGAAGAGAGACGACGCGACCAGCTCACGAGACAGAGCTCGTCAGAGTATGCGCGTATGAATATGCCGTGCTACTCATATCGGTATGCTCCATTGTCGATGTTAATGCACACAGTAGTGGTCTACGCGTTGATTGTCGCGAGGATGATCTACACCAGGCTCTCGTTTCTTTCAACACGCAGAGCCGGACCGCATCCAGCGGGGAGCAGCACCACGACGCAGGACTACAATGCCACCGAGGTAGGAGGGCTCGCAGGATGGCGCCGTCCAAAGCCCCGCGAGGTGGAGGCTCCTCCCACCTGGGGCGTCCTGCGCAGGCTGGCGCAGACATGCAGCGCTCGAGCAGCGCTACGAGTGCAGCGAGCACCTGCAACCACGCTCACAAGGGCGGTCACACGCACAGTCACGGCCACACGCACGACCACATGCACACGCACGCCCATGGACCAGGCCAGCACGGCCTCACATGCAGCTGTGGCAACCCCATCCACCCGCCTTCAAAGTCGTCGTCGAGCACGAGTGCCTTCACGGACCTAGGTCTGGGCCCGCCGAGCAAGCCTCTCAGCACGACTGCCTCGCTCAAGAGACAGCGCGAGCTTCGTGACTTTGCCCTGGTGCGTGTCTTCAGCCCTTGAGCCCCACTGGCCTGCTGGACGGCAGTGATTTTGTGCGTGGCCACCGCTGAACTGAACTCTTGTACTTCATCTGCGCGGATGTGTAAACAGATTGACAAGCTCCTTTCACGCATATTCTGGTTACGTTTCTACGAAGATGCGGCTAGACTCTACTCCACACGCCTCACACTGGTTGCCAAAGAGCGCTTGCCCTACCTCGTCCAGAACATCATCGGTGGGTCCCTTTGCGGCCTTGTACGAGGCGTTCAGCAGAATGAAACCTGCGTTGCATCTGAAAGACTGCTGATTGCTGTTGTCAAAACCCTGTTCTGTCGTTTCCTGCTCTAGCTGCCGGAGGTGGTCCAGGCTGGGCAGCTGCCAACGCAAGGTCAGAGGAATTGCGAGAGCTATTCAGGCTACAGATTCAGTCCGACTTGCGTGAGCTCGAAGACCGTGTCTGGCACATCTCTTCGGAATGGACATACACCGCCATCCGCCGAATGGCCATCATCAACGGAATCGACGTTTCTCATGCTGGCCTTCGAGCTACCGACCTCCTCACTCTGATACCCCTCCTTGAAGCCATGTGCGAGAACTTGGAACATGCTCCGCGGTCAAACTACGAAATCCACCCTGTCAGAAGCATAGCAGGCACTTTTGTCAGCTTGTACCCCGACTTTCGCATACCAGCGCCACTTCTTTCCAAGGCTGCGGCCGCAAAGGGTGCACCTGCACCCAAGACTCCAATACCAGCACCTGCTCCGACCACCGCGGCTTCAAGAACGAGCACTCATGAATCGCCGCTTGCTGCAACAAAATACGCTAGCTTCCTAAAGTATGCCCCCGATATCTTGCTGGCATGCTCCCACCACCCTTCGGGCAAATGCTCGCTCGACCTTTCCAGCAGCACACCTTGGGGCGCTTCACTCTACAAGATCACAACCGCAGCATCAACAAACCCGTCTGGCACGTCTTCACCGACAGGCAAGACCAGCAAGTCCCCTGCCCCTGCTTCTCCCTTGTCACCAGCCAGCATGCTGTTCGATGCACTTTTTCCGTCTCTCCCACGGAACGCCGTACCGTCCTCAGGAATACCAAAGGCGCCTGGTAATGTCTTTTCCTCCTCGACGACAAAAGACGCCAAGGCCATTCTCAAGTCCGATTTGGCTCACGCACAAATCGAATTGCGATCAATCCTCGCACTTGGCTTGTCCCGACTCTTCATCGTCCTCTTTCAGACAGCGCACGAATTCGACCTACGCTCGTTCGGAGAAAATGTAAATCTTGCTTTTGGTTCGGGCTACGTCGATTCCGAGGATATCGACGATCTCGACGCAGAGTATTACGGCGGCTGCGAGTGCTGCCTCGATGACACATTCGATGACAATGGCGCAAGTACTACCGGCACTGACGCTGGACGGCCAGAGAACCCTCTGCATGAGCTGTGGAGCTCAATCACAAAGTTTGACACGCCTCCTGCACCGACATCGACGTCTGCAAAACGAAAATCAGCGAAAAGAGCGCGCATCCGCTCACAGGCGTCTGACCATCTTCAGCAGACGAGCTACTGGAGGCGCAAGCATATGAGTCGCTATCGCTCTATCTTTGCTCCCAGACCCGGCGCTGGTCTGAAAGCCTGGGACGCGGTCTTGCATTACGAGGCCATCATTAGAGAAGAGGAGGAAGAAAAGGAAAAGAAGGAAGAAGAGAAGCGGTTGGAGAGGGAAAAGTACGGACTAAAAGGTACTGGAGGCCCAACTCAAGGCACCCCTTCTCCAGCAGCCTCACTATCACAGCAAGCTGCGTCTCCGAAAGGCCGGCCTCCCAGTAACAGCGGGTCGCTTGACATCGACAAACTAGCTCTTGGCATCTACACGAACAATTTTCCTCCGAAAAGAAGAGCTGGCAAGGCCAAAGAGAGCTCGGAATGTGACGGCCGAGGCGGAGGTGTAGTCGGCTGGAATAGTTGTCGTGAGTGTTTACTGGCAAAGTGCAAAAGTTTATTCCGGCTAAGCAAATGTTTGGATTTACAGACGAAGAAGACGTTTGGGAGCGCGACCTTGATTCTACAGATGATTTCGGCATCGAGGACTACTTCAACTTCAACAAAACCACCGAGTATGACGAGTGAGCCGCCTTTTGCAGACCAATAAGTGAATCTTGCTGACTGTCAAACATAGTTACGACAATTCGTGCAGGTGCAAACGTGTCGCACTTCGCTATCTCGTAGCCGAAGAGCACAAGGAAGATGGAAATGCCGCTTTCAGACGGGGCGACTATCAAGAAGCCATTGATTGCTACAGCGCAGCGCACAAGTCTGAGCCGCGTCTGCCCATCTATCTCCTGAATCGGGCCATGGCAGAGCTCAAAATAAATCGTTGGGCCGAGGCCGAGCTGGACTGCACTTTGGTACTACGCAAACATCGAGCAAATCCGAAAGCTCTATGGCGCCGTGCAAAAGCCAGAAGAGCAATCGCTGCATCTTCTGGCAATGTTGAGAAGCTGATTGGCGCTGAAAGAGGTGAGCTCGCCTATTTGTTCAGGCAACCTGCCGGACAGAGAAGAACCATACTGACGGTCACACGATTCAGATCTTTTGGACTTTCTTGCGATCCTGCCAGAGTCCTCCGAAGGCTACTGCGAGCTGGCTTCGATTCGAGCGGACCTCTGCCCCTGCTTCGAATGCCAAGACGTGTCGCAGCTCTTCTCAGCGAATGGCGTCCGATCTCCTCGAGATGCACTTCAGTACCTGCCTTCGAGTTCCTCGCACATGCTGCCGAGATCCTGCTTCAACAAGACGTACAAATCTTCGCCTTACCTGCTTTCTTCATCCGCCATGGAACGATCACTCATGGACACGCCGCTGGCCAAGAGCAGAGACATACTAGCTTCGACCCCCAAAGGCTGGTTTCCTCCCCTCAGCAACTCGGATGCGAAGGCAAAGACAGCCACCAACAAATGGGGCAAGGACAAGGTTCAGACCGAGCCTCGCTTTTCTTTGGTTCCGCAGGCACAAAAGGCACAGTCCAAAAAACAGACTGAAAGTGACCCTACGCACTTTGACAAGGACTTTTGGGCTCGAGTCGTTCAAGACTTTGCCTTTGTGCCGGACACGGTCTGCTTACCAGAAGATCGAATGGGCCTACACTTTGCAAGCGACCACGACCTTGCGACGTCCTCGTTGCCTTGTTGGGATCTCTACAAGGTTATACCGATGTGAATGGTCCAAAACCATGAGGCACGAGCGGCAATTGACAAACATGTCCGGCTGCCAGCGTATCATGTTCAGACAGTGATGTTCGACCTCTTCCGCATCACGTGCAAATGCGACTTTCACGACCGTGTGCTACCAGAACAGTCTTTTCGCGATTGATGTCTCGTGTTGTAGCTATCTTTGAATCGACCGTAGTGAGAGTGAAATGCAAGAAGATTTCAGCTTGTCTTCCCATCACTTGCAGCACAGACCTGGTTTGCCGCCACTATCTGCGATCAGCTTCCTTACTGCAAAGGCCGTACTTCGCAGAAGTTCAAACTGCAACGCTCGTTGCATCGACTCCAGCAAAAAATCTAACAAGATGGCAGGCAAAGCGGTGGAAGTGCAGCAGAAGAGTGTTTCCAAGGTGTGTCGCCGTACCTGAGCGTTGCGTGCTAGAACCGACTGACGAGACTTTTATCAGGACCTGGTTGCAGGAACGAGTGGGTCGCTATGATACAGCAGCGCCAGGGATGTGTACAGCTGACTAGACAATACTGTCATTGGAACTTCTGGAACCTAGTGGGAGGCATCGCACAGGTGTGTGACTACCATGCACGGCTTGCTAGGTCTGGGAACATTTTCGATTGACTCGTCCTGCTACATATTGTGGCACTCGTACAGGTCCTCGTCGGACAGCCCGTACGTCCAGCTGCTGGAGGCGTATGAGGGGTCCACACTGATCAACTGGACATCGTTCATAGTTTGATATCGTCAAGGTCCGATTGCAAAGTAGCGATGTCTACAAAGGCGGCCTCGACTGCGCGAAGCGGATAGCCAGCGAAGAGGGCTTGAAGGCCTTCTACAAGGGTGCGTACATGCGTCGCAAAATCAGTCCATTCGGAGCTCGTCTGATTGTGTTGAATCAGGAACTGCAATGCCACTGGTTGGAATCGGTGCATGCGTCTCGTTGCAATTCGCTGGTCTCGCGGCCTGCAAGAACTATTTCACGGCGCAGAATCTGAGAAACGGCAAAGCGAAGCCATCTGAACTCACGCCAGCTCAGCTCTATCTCTCGGGAGCAGGAGGAGGCTTGCTCAACTCGGTCGTTTCCGGTCCAGTAGAGCATATCCGTATTCGTAAGTCGAAGCACTCCCACGCATTCCTTGGAGTTCTTTGTCAAAGCTTATGTCCCTTGCTCAAAGGTCTTCAAACGCAAACAAAAGCTCCTGGTACCATGTACTTCGAAGGTCCATGGGACGCGTGTCGCAAGATCTACGCGACAGATGGCCTTCGAGGCATCTTTCACGGGCAAGGTGCTACTCTACTGCGAGAGTTCCATGGCTACGGTTGCTATTTCCTAGCCTATGAAGCATTGGTGCAACGGCGAATGCACAAAGATAACATCAAGCGAAGTGTGAGTTCTCAACGCCGCAGGTGGCCTGTGACATGAGCGGTCTGACCCATTTCAATCATGCGCCACAGGACATCCCTGCTCTTGATGCATTGCTATACGGCGCGACAGCCGGCTACGCGCTCTGGCTGCTGGGCGCATATCCACTCGACGCCATCAAGTCGAAAATCCAAACCGATGCTTTTCCATCTCAACCAGAAAAGCGCAAATTCACAGGCGTTCTCGACTGTGTGCGCAAAACGTATGCTGCGCAAGGTGCCGGAGGTTTCTTCAGAGGTTTCATCCCAACTATTATCCGATCTCCGTTCGCAAACGGCGCTACATTCGCGGCGTTTGAGATTACGAGCCGCATGATTTCATAGGCGGCTCATCGCGCAGCACAGGCGCTTCTTGGTACGACTGGCTTGTGTTTGCGACACCGGGGACCCTTTTGAGACAACTTGCGCGTAGATCTGGGACGGTTTGGTCTCCAAAGGTCATAAGCTACTCATGATGGATCGAAGGGAGGGCCGGTCCTTCTATTGTTGTAACAGCACGAGGTCACAGCGCCGACCTGGGAGGGTCACAGTGTCGACGGCTTGGAGACCTGGCACATGCTTCAGGCGATAGATGCGGATAATCTCGCTTTTCTGCAACCCACATCGTTCCAAACTATAAGCCACGAAAATGCGCCGGCATGGATCTGAATGAACTCACAGGAACTCGCCGCTAGTCAGCCTTGTCGAGCCTGGCTGAATGCCCTTTGCGCGAAGACGCTCGGCGAACACTTCATCGGTCATGGTGTCGCTGTATTGACTGCGTCAGTCATTGCAGTATGCTGGATTGAGATCTACGAGACTACTTACGATCCTGACAGAACCTCTAAGGTAGTATCGAAATCGGGTTGCACAAAGTATGCAATAGAGAACCTCGGCTCTTTGGCGTGCTGTCCTGATTGCATGATCACACGATGTTGCGTCGACTTCAAGGCACCTCCTGTCCAGAACTGTCAAAAGAATGAGGTTAGTCAAATAATGCTTCCTCTTGCAGTGGGTGCTTACCTCCAGTGCATCTGCAATATTGACGATGAGAGAGCCTGGACGATGCTCTACGTCTTTCCAGCCGCCATCGGCTGTTCTGACCTGCAAACCAGGCTGTCCTTCGCAGATCAGCAGAGTGATTGAACCATAGTCGCTATGCGCCGACGCTCGAATGTCCAATCTGCAGCATGAACGATGTCAGCAAGTTTCTGCACGATACATAGGCGCCTGTTGAGATATTCCGAAAAGCTCACTCGTCAGCTTCGCCCTCCACCGGTGGATAGTGAATGAGCCGCATTCGATTCTCGTGCGCTGTGTGGCATGTCTGAAAGACTTCGGGCTTCATGCCTAGCGCCATAGCCAGGCCTCCCAGTACTTTGAGCGATGCTGCGTGAAGCTTTTCTTGCAGACCAGCATAGAATTCACGATTCTCTGGAGTGTCGAAGGGCTGTGGTAGATCCTGAGGCATCTGTTTCAAAGGGCCAAGGTAGAATGACTCTTTGAGGTCACCGCGCGAGAGCCTTGTGTCTAGTGTTTCTTGTCGAATGCCGGTGTAGCCCTTGTGGCAAGATAAGCAGAAAGATAAGAAAAGGCAAAGACACGGCAGCATGTGGTTCGAGTGTTAGGGCGGCTCACCCTACCGCTGGATGTATCAAAAGGATATTGCCTTCGCTCAGCGTCGGACGTGGTCTGGAAAAACTGCCTGGACACCTGAAAGGCGCGTCCAATATCTTGGGCGGCAATGCCGTGGTCCTCGAGATAAAAGAAGCCTGGCCCAGTGCAAGCGGCGTGCAGCTTGCGGACCAGCTCGTCCGAGTCCCAGGCCAGGGATATGAGAGGTAGTGCTTGAGCGTCCATCTTGCTCAATGTGTGATAGTCCAACCCGGGTGAGACCGAATTGAAGCTTTTAAACAGCTAGGATGGTTCACGCGATCGTGTGCTGCAGGACATCAAGTCAATCAAGCTCTATTGCAATTGCAGTCTATCTCCAAAGAACTACCGCAATGACTGACACTGTGCATCCAGCATCTTGCCATCTCTGCCGGCGTTGTCCTTGCCCACGCACACGTACCGCGTCGGCCGCCACCGCCGCCCTGCATCTATCCGGTGTTAGGCCTTTAGGCGCTTGTATGGAGCTCGCTGCGAATTGTCAGAGGACACCTCTACCTCCTGACGACCCATGCAGCGCTTGTCAGTGTCAGCATCACTTGGTCAAGCATTCCGCCTCGCGCGTCACAGACCTTTCTGCGCCTCTGCTCTGTGCGTCCTACTGCTTGCTACCTGCATCAGCTACATCCGTAGAAGCACACCAACTCAGAGCAACGCGCCCTCTCACCACGTTCACAGCGCCAGCATGAGAGTTGTTCCTGTCCCTGTCCGAAGTGACAACTATGCTTGTACGTGGACACCCGCTTTCATGCGCGCTTGCTCTGGCGACCTTCCAGCTAACCCCGCTTTCCTGCAGATCTCCTCATCGACGAGGCCACCAAGACTGCAGCAGCTGTGGACCCCTACGACGTCAAGAAGGGTGGGTCGAGGCATTTGCTTGTAGATGAGCTCCTCTGACATCTGTGCCTGCAGTCGTCGCTGCAGCTGAGAGTGAAGGCGTCAAGCTTGGTACGTCATAAGCTGTGTAATCGCCGTCTGTTGCGACACTGACGATATGGCACAGGCGAGCATTTGATCACAACCCATCATCATCAGTGAGTACAAGCTTACAAGGATGCCTGCTGTCGCTGTCCCTCACGACGCTGCCTTGCTTCTAGTGATCATGCCGGTGGCAACGAAGAGTTCAAAAAGGCTTTCCCAGGCGTGACAGTTTATGGAGGCTCCTCGCAAGTGGCTGGTCTGACCAAGAAGGTGCGTGTATTCCCCCTTTAACACTCGCTTGGGACATCCAGATTGACATGTCGTGGCACTTCATCAGGTCAATGACCGAGACAGCTTCAAGATAGGCGAGAACATTGTAGTTACGGGATATCACACTCCTTGCCATACGCAGGACTCTACCTGCTTCTTTGTGGAAGATAAGAGCAAAGACCAGAGGGGGGTCTTTACCGGGTGAGCCACCCGTGAGCTTGTCGGTGCGATGTATCACTAAACCAGCTTGCAAATTCTCTGTAGAGATACATTGTACGTTTTCAGAGTCTCTTGCTTCTTTCTTATCTCCAAGTTCAGCTTGCTGATTGCGGGCGGCTAGGTTCGTTGGTGGTTGTGGCCGCTTCTTCGAAGGGACGCCAGAAGAGATGGACAAGGCTCTCAACGGAGTGCTGGGTTCTTTGCCGCAGGATACCGTCGTCTACGACGGACACAACTATAGCCAAGGCAACGTAAAGTTCGCTCTTCACGTCGGTAAGTGTGGCCGGTTGCGTTTCGTAAGAAACGCCGTTATACTAATTGCTGTGTGATGACATGTCGTTGTGTCAGACCCAAACAATGAAGCCATTCAAGCTCTCAAAGCAGATATCGACAAGACAGGCGAGACTACGGGCAAATATACCATTGCGGATGAGAGAAAGCACAATGTCTTTATGCGCCTTACGAGCGAAGCGGTCGTTGCCAAGACTGGCACCAAAGACGCCGTACAGGCAATGGGCCAACTTCGTGAGATGAAGAACAATTTCAAAGGCTAGAGGCTACAGCATACACAGCCGAAAAAGCACAGAGAGCAGACAACTCTGGTAGCTTGCATGAAGAGAGACATCTGTAGCTAGGGCATTCCGCCTTCATCAATAGCAAGCAATGCACTGTTCTTGCTTTTCATACTTGCCTTCAGAAAGATCTCGTGCTCATTCTTCTGATAGTGCCTCCTCAAAAGCGCTTCCATCGTGTCAGCGCTCACCACCTTCCTGGAGGTGGAGCTTGTCCAGACCATTGGTTACCTCCATACCCCTGGTTCGGTCCACCTTGATATTGTCCTTGGTGACCATACTGATCGTGAGGGGGCTGATGAGGCGGTTGATGTTGTTGTTGATAATGAGCCCCAGGATACCCGGATTCAGGGGCACCGCCTGCCCAGTTCTGACCTTGACCGGGCCCGCCGTAGTACTGGTTTTGCTGATCTGGAGGCGGTCCGCCGTGGTAACCTGGTCCAGGCGGGGGATATTGGCCTCCTCCGAAGCCTTGCTGACCCGGATAGGGTGCGTGAGGCGGTGGGGCGTTGCCGTGGTGCTGATCGTAGCCGCCGCTGTAAGGCGGTTGCTGCTGTTGCTGCTGGTTGTCTTCGATTGGATAACCACGCTCATCATAACCACGCTGGCCTGGGAAGACCGACTGGAATTGCGAATAGCCCGGAATGTGCTGAGCTTGTTGATGTATATAATTCGAAGCTTGATGCTGTAGATGCTGCGGCGTCGGCAGGAAGCTCGTGTAGCCGCCGGGCCCTTGTGTGGGTTGATCGCTGGCATGGCCTTTGCGGTGATTCTTGTTGTTGCGCACAGAATCTCTGGTCAGGGCATTCAAGACATAGCTCTTGTCTTCACTGTCGATCCATTGACGCATGTGGTCCATCATCTCGCGCTGGATTGGGTTGCCATTCGGGAAGAAAGGATGATGCAGGACGTCCAGAATTTGTTCGACAATCTGTTGAGCATTGATACTGTGTGACTGACGGCGTAAGCTCAAGTTCAGGCGCGAGAGGGGTGCGCGGCCTACCTGCTGTCATCCCAAGCTTTTACCACGTCATTGACAACATGTCGCACAATGATCTTGGCAATGTTGCCAGCTGGCTCATTCAGGATCATGCTAAAGTGATCTTTCGCCAGAACTTTGGCAACAGACGGCGATTGGTCAGTTTACTGGATTAAGCGGTAAAAGCATTGATGAGGCGCACTGGAATGGGTAGGATGGTAAAAAGCGGGGTCATTGAAGACGCGATATTGATCTTGCGAATCTACTACCGCAGAGGAGCCTTGCTGCAGGGCGCCAGTAGCTTGCTGCATAATAGGCTTGACGTATGGCTCGATGGTCACAAAGACAAAGGTGCTGACGGAATTGCCAATCTTTTCGATGAGCGAGCCCAGGCCGGGTATCTACAGGGTCGAAGACATCGTGTGAACCATCGCTTCGATGGGCACTTTTTGCATAAAACCACTCACGCGCTCAATCGTGTTCGCGATGACCTTGGCAACATCGTCTCTGAATTTGAGAACTTTCCACAGTACCGCGTGCTATGTCAAAGTCGTGAGCTAGGTTTTGAGTACGCCTGGTCTCTGAAAACTTACGAGCTCCTGCGGGCTCATATCCATGGGGTTACCGGCAGTCTGCGCACGCATGTTGTTGATGTCGTCCATGTCTCGCGACAAATTGTTGCCTTCTCCACCAGGGAGCTGGAAGAGAAGGTCACGAATGCCATCAATACCACGATCCTGAGGTTGATTCTTTGCCTTTTCAATCTCCTTGTTCAGATCCGAGACAGACGCTGATGAGATGTGATCGGTAGCTTCTCCGAGTAGGGAATGGATGAAGTCGGATCCTCCGAATGTGCCAGTGACGAGGGGTGGGACCATATGACCGTCTGGAGAGCGTACATGCACATTTGAGCCGACGTGGCAGAAGACTTGATTGTGCCCTAGTCGGAGTAGGGCCAGCTCGCAATAATTGGAGTGCGCTGTGAAATCTTCCAAGGTATGCAGTGCGCTGCCCAGAAGCCGGAGAGCTTCGTACTGTGCATCTGTACCGCCAACAGAGCGAGCGCGTCGACCCATGTCGATACACTGCATGAGCACGCGGCGCACAAGGGCTTTTGAGGTATCCCAGTGTCCATTCTCGTTGGCGATATAGTTCTATCGAAACTAGTCAGCCTGGTATGGCATAAGAAGCCTACATTCTGAAAAGATAGTACGCACTAGCATGCCTGTTCGAGGATCGATCTCTAGTTCTGCAGGGTCAACTGGCGGTCTTAATGCAGGATGCACCAGGCGGGCATCCTTGTCGGAATTGTAGAGTCTGGGATTGTCGATGTGTTCGGTTGGCAGATAAACACCCAGACGTTCTTCTGTGATTTCGAATTCGCCAGTAGCGTATCTGAGAGGGTATAAGGGGTAGATTAGATTTGCGGCGTCAGGCTTGCCGAGATTACGTCTTTGACCCACCCGTGGGCCAAAAATCCGAGGACCATGACGAGATTGATAATAGCTTGTCGCGAAAGCTTCTCTAGCCCTGCGACGTCCATAGCCTACGTAGGACGAATGCGAAGACAATGCAAGTCAGCAAACAACACAAGACAGTGCTGACAGTCTAGCATGTGATTACCTGGGAATAGTCTCGGAGCCTGTATTGAAGGAGAGTATGTAGAGTTGCCAGGACCGAAGAGGTCATTCGTCAAAGCACAAGAGTATCAGCAATAGCAGTCGAGTAGAGCTTTGACGATAGTAGAGTGGCGCACCAATTGCCAAAGTAGACGCGCTTGATGTCGAGACCTTTGAACTTCTTTGCGAGCAATCCTCCGGTTAGAGCTCCGAGTACGCCTGCAGCTGCACCGCCGCCAGACCTGAGCTCTTCCAGGACGTCTTCAATGTCACCATGCCGGAATGCTTTGCCTTCGAGATATGCGTAGCTTGCTGCAGACGTGTAACGGGACTTGTCAGCCATGCACCACCAATGGAAAGTGCAGCAAGGCACGGTGGCTCACGAATGTTGCCTGCGCCGAACGCTGCAGCTGGAGCAGCCGACAGGACCATGAAGAGTGCCAGAGTGGGCACTAGCCACGTCCACATGCTCGAAACGGCCATGGTAGCAGGTGTTTGACTCTTTGTTCGTCTCGCTGAAACTGTGTCACGCTCGTCGACGATGACGCGCACGGGGCAAGCGTGCTTGTTGGCTGGCTGTCTGGGACGATGAGATGGAGGAGAGAGAAGGAGTGATTCGACTAGGTATGGAGCAGATGCAAAGAAGGTCGCTCTCTGACTGTCTGGAATGAAACGACAGAGGCTGTCCGCACACCGCCCACGCGAGCAGGCCCCCGATCACGTCCTTTCATGCAGCACTGCCTGTGCTGGGCGAGGTGCCCATACAAGAGGCAAAGCTACTGACCATACTTACTGCTCAACTACTACGACTGTCTAGGTCTACTCTGCGTGTCTTTGCTGTAATTGTCGGGGGCACGCCTGTCCCCAGTCGCGTCTAATCACGCTTTTTGTCAATGGACAATGGGGGAGCTGGCGTCGAGAAAGCGTAGACCGGCAGGCTTCTTCAACACCACCACACTGACTTTCAGTCTCCTTGCGTGACACCATGGACATTCTCCTGAACACGCTCTACACGGCGGGCTACGTGGGCTCGCTCTTCGTGGTCCCTTCTGCAAGAACTGGCGGCGGGCGACGCGATCCCAAAACTGACCAGCTGCTCACACGAGACTCGCCGAGCGTCATCCGTGCACGCATGACAGGCGTCACTGTCGCCTCTTTGACATCCATCGCTGCTCTTGCAGCACTCGCAAAACAGCGTCATCCAGGCTTGACACCAAAGCAGCTCGCGGAGGTAGTCGGCCTTTGGAAGCCAGGCATGACCCTGCGGCGAACTGCAAATCTGCTGGCTCTACCTTTAGCGAGCACGATGAGCCTCTTTGCTGGTCCTATATACGCTTCTGTGCTCGAAAAGACTGTTCCTGGTGCGCGGCCGTGGAGCTTCAAGCTCAATGTCCTGGAGACTTTGAAGCGCCTGACTGGGCTACGCAACTACATCATTGTAGGTCGACCCCTTCTGAACGGTCCGTTCGTTCTGATTTACAGTCTTTCTCAAGGGTCCCATTACCGAGGAAATACTCTTTCGAGCTGCCATCGTAGGCACAGCAGCATTATACGGGAGAAGCACGCGATACCTTGTTTTCGTCACTCCACTATACTTCGGCATAGGTGGGTCTATTGAGTAGTTTCACCTGTGCAACGCTTATAGAATCATAGCGCATGCTCATCATGCCTACGAGACATACGTCTCGGGCGGTCGGTCACGACAAGCCTTGCAGACTGGAGTCTTCCGAGCTCGTGAGTAATGTCTACCTGATCTGAAAAATTGAAAGAAGAAGGCACTGACAGAGCTGCTCAGTCTTCCAATCGCTCTACACGACATTGTTTGGATGGCATGCATCCTTCCTCTACCTTCGGACGGGCAGCTTACTCCCACCTATACTCTCGCATGTATTTTGCAACGTTATGGGATTCCCAAACCTGGCAGCGCATCTGCACGAGTTCCCTAGACAAAGATGGGGTGAGTTTGCACTCTGTCATCGCACGCAGTATGACATGCTGAAGGTCGGAAATATAGTCATCCTGTGCATCTATGCCATTGGTATTGCCGCCTACGCCAAAAGTCTCTGGCCACTTACAGATGCGAAACTCTTCGGCGGCAGCCGATTCTGGTAGCTTTGGATGCCTTGAACTACGCGAGTCAGTCAGAAGTGTCGATCGCTGGCAGTAGTATCGTAGCGACAGTGCCAACCCTGTCAGCTTTGTGTGATGAATGAGCAGCATGTTTCAGTTGCGACACGTGCTGCTGCTGTGCTTGCGAAAAATGTTATCTCCGTTCGGGTTTGGTCAACAAGCTTTTGCCGCCAAGGCACGCAGCTCCCTTCGATGAGATTTCAGGCGAGGGCAGCAGGCTCTCTCTCTTCGCTTCCCACTCTTGAGGCGTTCACCAGTGGTGGACATGCGCGTGGTCTTTCAGTCGTCACCCAACGCGTGTAGACCATCAACGGCGCTTAGGACAGGCAGATCTTGGTCGATCACGGCGACGCCGTCACGCATCCCCCCTCCAGCGTCTCGCAGTGTCCAGCAAACACAGCAGTAGTATCCTTTCCATTGAAGAGTGGTACCGTGGAGTGTGGCCATACTGTGGAGAAGCTTCAGGGGCGTTGCCTACGTGCTCAGGTCTAGCTCATTGGCCTGCTCCCTGCTGGCCTTGAACGCGGTGTGCACTTGAAATCATTCGGCATTGCTCAAGACTTCGAGGTGTAAATGTTTCGTCATGGCGAGAGCACTCTGGCTCATCCGCTCTGCCCACCGCACCATGGATCATGAAGAGCAAGGACGTCTGCTAGCATCAACGGGATAACAGCCAGCTGCCCTTTCAGGCCTGAAAGGGTGGCATGATACTCGGTAGATACCGATCGAGACCTTGCCGCCCTCGCATACGGACATCTTCCCAAACAAGTTCCCGCAAACAACACACGAACTCGTATCATAACACAGGCGGTTTACCGGGCATCTGAGCTGATCATTCGATGGGAAGGAATACGCCGAGCAAATACTACTACCGTACTGACTTCATCGAGCAAGCTAACGAGGCGCCATCGGACCATGCTGCGCCTCACAGCGAGCTGAAAGTCTGAACTGCGAAGGCAGAGCTCCCAAGCAGGCGGGTCAAAATCCCAGCAAACAAAGCAAACAACGAGCCGCAGAAGTCCATTCCAATATGCGGGATTCCTCGTTACGTTACACTTGGTCCACGACTCTACAGGAAGTGCTTTTGCCTTGTTGTCATTCCTCGACTGTTTCGATTTGTGCGTCACCAAAACGCCACCAAAACGCCACCGTCTCGGTCAACACAAGCTGGGTACCCGGGAAGTAGAGTGTGGCAGATGATGCGCGCTACCGCAAAAAGTCGATCAAGCAACCTCCCAAACAAGCAAGCCAGGTCAAGGGTCAGGCGACTTTCTACGGTACGCCTGGGCACACTTGATCAAACAGTTCCCGCTGCCTCTATAAAATGGCCTCCGCTCTGCTGTTCCTCTCTTCTCTTTCCTTTCCTCATCCAGTCCTCCTGCTCTTCCAACCTCCCCAAACCGCCTTTTCAAGCCCTCAGCCAACATGCACTTCACAAAGAAGGTCGCCGCACCCCTTGCTCTAGCTGGCCTTGTCGCCGCTGCCCCCACCATCAAGGAGGAGGGTCTCGTTGCCCGCAACAATGGCGGCAGCCGATACGATGATGCGACCATCCTCAACTATGCTCTCACGTGAGTTCTCCGCTGGAAGACGTTGTCTCAAACAGCAAGCTAATGTTATCTCCTTGTATCAGTCTCGAGCACCTTGAGGCCGCCTTCTACAAGCAAGGTCTTGACATGTACAACGCTGGTGCATTCAACAACGCCAAGTTGTGAGTCTATTTCCCTAAATTTGTACAGTGGAGGGGAGCGAGGCCCCTTCGCACCCTTTGCAAACATGCTGACACCTGCATTGCACCTTCTCAACAGCCCTTCGTGGGTCCGTGAGCGATTCACCGAGATTGCCTTCCACGAGAAGACGCACGTCGACTTCTTGACCACCGCACTCAAGGCTGCCGGCGCCACACCGGTCCAGGCCTGCTCGTACAACTTCGGCGTTACCTCGCCAGAGACCTTCCTGGCCACCTCCCAGCTCCTCGAGGGTGTGGGTGTCGCCGCCTACCTCGGTGCTGCTCCCTCCATCTCGAACAAGGCATACCTCTCGGTTGCCGGAAGCATTCTAATTGTCGAGGTGAGTTGTAATCAGCCATCACAGCATCGCAACCTCCTAACGTAGCATTTGTGGGATAGGCTCAACACGAGACATGGGTTCGAAGTGCAGCCGATACTCAAGATGGCTTCCCCCGCGCTTTCGCTGCTGGCCTCGACTTCAACCAGGTCTACTCGCTTGCCGCACCCTTGATCAAGTCTTGCCCATCGAACAACCCTGCTCTTCCCTTCAAGACCTTCCCAGCACTCACTGCTACCGTCGAAGGCACTGCCAAGGCAGGCGCTTGCGTCAAGTACAGCACAAAGGCTAGCGGCGCCAAGTATGCAGCCTTCGTCTCGGCCACGAACACGGTCTACATGCCAATCAGCGGCAACTCTGGAAGCGTTAAGATCCCGGCAGACATCACTGGCCAGAGCTACCTCATCTTGACCAACGACAAGAGCGTTGCCGACTCTGCCACCGTTGCTGGACCGGCAGTCGTCTACGTCGACGTTCCCGCTTCCAACATGAACTACCATTAAAACCGCGAAGTTCGCAACGTCGTTTTTGCACGGGGATTCTACTTTAGTCTTTCTTATTTACCACGCCCTTTTTAATGGACACTGTCGAAGATTCTCACATCTCGCAGTGGCGGTGGGGTTGGCTTAGCCACCTTTACGTCTGTATCCTTTTACCCGCGATGTTTTATGCATGAGCCGCACGCAATCCACTCTAATCTGGTGATACCACAGACTCGTTCTTGCCAATTTCAGTGCCTTGATCTGCTGTGCTTTACTCTGACTTTCTTACTTCAGTCAACATCAGCACCTGCCTGCCAGGACCTTGAGCTGTAGTCGTGTTTCTGGCTGATTCAGTAGCGACTGCAATGCGACGATTTGCGAATACCCTTCACCTAGAGTCGCATGCTATCGTAAATGCACAACAAATCTTATGAAGACTACCGTAGCTCTCGCACTCTTCTACCAAGATCCAGTCCCATCTCTTGCGCAGTCCGCATGCCTACTCCTTTGAAGCGACGCGCGAGCTTCTTCTTGCCACTGAGGTCTCCCAATCCTGCGTGAGTAGTCAAGTTCAGCACAAATGAAAAAGAGCGAAGGTCAGTGGTAGTGGTCAGGAAAGCTTACCTTGTGGCCCTGCACCGCCGTGCAAGAGCTGCACCACAGCTTTGACTGTGTTCATGTTATTCCGTGAGCCACGGATTTTTGCGCTAAGATCCAAGATGCCAGCAGCTTTCGCGACTTGATGTATGACGGGAGACGTCCGCAGCCCGAAGCCTGTGATGACGGGTAAATGAGACATCCCGCTCTGACATGTATGCAATGTCCGGCCTCACCTGGTGGTCGACTCCGCAATTCCACGATAGTAGAACCCCACTTGGCTCTCATCTCTTCAGACCATATTGTACGTTCATCCTTGCGCTGCACATAGTCCATGCTTTTCACAGCTTGCACAAAAGCCTTGTCGGCAGCTTGACTGAGATTCTCTGCCTTGCCTTCGCCATAGCCAAGCAGTCCTTTGCCATCGCCAACTACGACCAGAGCTGACATCGAGGGTTGCTTGCCCTTGCTGGTCATATTGACCACGCGCCTATTCGACAGAACGTAGCGGTGCAGATTGCGGAGGTCGCTGAGACTGAGGTTGAGAGACTGATCTTGCGCAAGGTACCCCAGCGGGTCAGCCTCTCCATCGTCTTCAGCGGCAGCATTGGCTTGCAACTTGGCGAGAACATCGCCAGGAGGGGTAGGAAAGAGAGGACTGGATTTTGAGTTGATGTGGACCACTCGTACATTCGGCGCAGGCGTCGAATACGCTTCTGGGTGGATGTCGAGTGCAGGATGAAATTGTGCGAGATCGAAAGATGGGCCGAAGAAGGGGGAGAGATATGTGGAGGCATCCTCCTTTGGCTGCTTGTAGGCAGCTGCAGCTGCGGGATCTCTGCCACTGCGTGCGCGCTGTCTGAGCGTCTTCCGTGTCGCTACATCCCTGAGCAGGTGGTGCTGGCTCTTTTGCGCGCCCTTGCAGGTCGAGCTGCACAGCTGCCGGACTGGCGAGGCCTGCATGGCGACCAAGTGAGGCCGACGGCTGCGCCGGCTAGGCTCCTTGGTTGCACTAGCACTGTCTACGCTCGTGTGCGAATGGTTGCCCGCCGTCCGAATCCAAGAGCCGCTGCTTCCAAGTGGCTGCTACAAGCGAGCTGATCGGCACCCACGTATCTGCTGCTTGCCTCCAACCAACGCGGGCAACGAAGGGCTGTTCTGGGTTATTGGGGGTTACCCTGGCTGTACGAGGGGTCTTTACTGCGGTTTCTTCGTTCGTTGGGCTCGATATTCTTCCGTGTCTCCTGAGGTCCGGCACATCGGTGGCACAGTCCACACAAACATTGGTCAAAGGCACACATCACTGCACGCAACGGGATTACAGCATAGCGAAGCACGCTCCGAGTCGCTTCTACTCCTCCGCTCGTAGCTCCATGGTACAATGGAGGTGAGTGCCTGTTTGGCCATGCGTACTAGGGCATCCGATGAGCCTGGGAATCCGCGTGATCCTGGTGTCATCGACAGCTCGGCAGTAGGTCAGTAGGCTGACATTCTGCATCTTCGTTGTCCCACCTCTGCATAGGGTGACGAAGCAAGCAACGCGCGTGAAATGCACGAGCCGGACCTGTCCTCGCAAGGCGCAGCGGTAGCCGTTGGCGGCGACATTGGCAACGACAGCATGCCGCTGAGCCACGTACAGCCCCGACTCTCCGTCTCTGCAGAGCCTGGTAATAATGGTGGTCATACAACGTCACCCATGGGTCTGAATCCTTCTTCTAACCTCGGCGGGTCACGCTCTGCATCGCCTGCCTCTGGCGACCATCTCGACCGTGGCATCACTTCTGGCGGATTGTCACCAACACATGCTTTGCAAGTGGACTTGGCAAAGCAACACGAACAAGGAGCCAACCCTTCGCCCACAAGTCTTGCTTCCAACAACGCCTACCATGCATCTCCTGCCGGTCCAAGCAGATCAGCCAGTCCAATGCCACCAGGCACGGGGCCAGGACCGGTCAGTGGTCTGCTTTTCGATAGGCGACCCTCAACCTCGCGCCCCTCGAGTCGCAATCAGATGCGAGGAGCACCGCCATATGGTCATATGCATCACGGAAATCCGTATGCCCGACCGCCTGGAGATACTCGCACTCAGCTCTTTGTTGGCAATGTAAGTCGTACTAGCACTCGGAGAAAAGACTCATCTTAGCGAACCTGTTATTTTGTCCTGCACAGTTGCCTTTCCGTGTTCGTTGGCAAGATTTGAAGGATTTGTTCCGCAAATGTGGTTCTGTGTTACGAAGCGACGTCGCTCTGACATTGGACAAGTGGGTATTTTACCTCACTAGTTTCGGAAAATCGCACTCACATTCATCTCTCGTCCCAGTCGCAGCAAGGGTTTCGGAACAGTGCTCTATGCACACGAGCAAGACGCTTACAAAGCCGTCGAGACTTTCAATGGCTATACTTGGCAGTCTAGAGTGCTCGATGTCCGGCTCGACCAGCAAGATCCCACAGGCTCCATCGCAATGGCCAACGTCGCGGCTCAGCAAGCACAACAGCATGCGTATCAGTCGCATCAACAAGCTATGCAAAATATGGCTAACATGGTCGGCATTGCACAAGTTCAGAATGCCGCAGCAGCCGCCTTATACCAGGCACAGGGTCACCCGATGTTCGGTCAGCCGCATCCCGGATCTGCGCCCTGGATGGCGGCTGCTTTGGCTGCGAATATGCATCCAAACCTTGCTGTTGCCGCGGCTGCAGCTAATGGCTTTCCTGGTGCTGGCAATGGACAATATGCGGGCGGTCCTGGCGGGGGTGGCCAGCATCACTTGGCGAGGGCCGCTTCACCTTACAATCCCAATCAGCTTGGTAGTCAATTAGCGCAGATGTCCATTCGACGGCATTCTTCCTCTACGGAGGGGTCAAGTCAACCCTCGCTACCCCACTCCAGCTCCACTCCGTCTCTTCCTCTCGCGCGCAGTACTTCACAAGGACAGATCTCGCCGAGCAATGGTCACAACGATGGAACTGCGCCGCCGGAAGGCGGGAATGCGCAAGCATCGGTCTCCGGTGCTGCTGAATCTGCCACAACATCACCCCCGCCCAGCCGAGATTCTCACCGGCCTGGCGATTCCGTTTCACCAACATCTGCACGACGACCTCCTCCTGGAAATCTTGGTCCGATGCCTCCGTCCATGTTTGCGAACATACCTCAGAGTACTCAGCTACCAAATCCGCCTGCAGCTGCTGCTGCTGCACTGGCTGCTGGCTATGCCCTCGAGCAGGAATTCGACGCGGATACTGGCAATCGAGGGGCGCCGTACAGTCCGACGAACAGTCAAGAACAGAATCAAAAGAGCGATCGTCGGCTAGCATCTAACCCGAACGACGCAAGTGACCATCCGCGGTCACACGCCAGTCCCGAGCCAAGATTCGATGGAGTCCACGCGCCTATGCCAGTGCCGGGCGGCTTGATGAATTTCTACTCGCAGCAGCGTGCTGGACCTGGGAACCCAGTACAGCAATTCCAGTCGCCTGGTATGTCACCTTTTGGCGGCGGAAGCGGACGCAACACACCAACTCCAGCCTACTCGAATCGGCACCTTTTCGTCGGCAACATACCCTTCATCTGCCAATGGCAAGATCTGAAGGACTTGTTCAGGGCTGCTGGACAGATCCTGCGCGCGGACGTCAGCCTGGGACCAGATGGGCGAAGCCGGGGCTTCGGCACGGTCCTCTTTGCCACCCCCGAGGACGCAGTCAACGCTGTTCAGATGTTCAACGGCTACGAGTTTCAGGGTCGCATTCTGAAAGTCCACTTTGACAAATTCTCTGTAGGGGGGGCCGGGACGCCAAACTTCGTTGGCGGCCAGGACCATGTACCCCACAATGTACCGTACGGACAGCCTCAACTTGCGTCTGGATTCCCTCAACACGGTTCAGCGAGGATGCACAACATGGGCCCTGTCCAGTATGCTAGCCAACAAGGCAATCGCTCCGCCATGCCTAGTTTCGCGACTTCTCTTGGCGAACAGTCGAGGGACAGCGCACCTGGGCCTTTTGCCCTCGATGATGCCTCCTCAATCCCAGGCACTCCAATCCACGAACTTAGCCTGCATCAGATGGCGGCATTTCCCTCGCCAGGCTTTGGCTCACCTGTGCAACATCAGACATCCGGTCACACCCCAGAAATGCGGCGAAAGGGTGTCAACTCAGATGGCGTTTCCGTTGCGCCAATTGGCTCTGGAGCGCCTGGTCATCATGACTTCCGCCAGCACGGACATCCTAGCCACCCTGTACCGCTCAGCCCGCTCAATATACCGCCGATGTCAATGGCAATGCCTTCACCCGGACCTGGAGGTCTCTTCTCGCCTCCTTTGCAAGGCATGGGTCCGATGATGACGCCCTCGAGTAAGCCCGAACGTCAAAATGTCGTATTAGGCTGCTGCTAACACCAGTATATCGCAGTGCCTGGCTTTTCGTTCCATCCTTTCCCGCAAACACCCCCATTGATGCCTCAATTCCTATCACCAGGCTTGGGCCCGTTCTCACCTCCGCTAGCTGGTACACCTGGCGCTTTTTTCGGCCACAATGGGCCCTCGGGACTGAGAAATGCCGCACCAGGAGGTGAGAGCTCCTTTAGGCCGTCTACCGTGCGCCAATACTGACCACCGCTGTCCAGAATACATTTCTGTTCATAGTCCAGATATGCCGCAGCACCCTGGCAGCTACTTTTCAGCTTCTGATATCGGCGGCGTTCAAAATTTCTCGCATGGACCATTAGGCGGAAGGCAACCAGCGCCATTGCAATCGAGCGAGGGTGACCATATTCAGCATTCGGGGGATGAAGCAGATGGGGACGGCGCAAAGACGCCAAAGCAAGCAGAGACCCCTGAGCTTGATGTCGTTCCTGAACTCTCAGATGGTCACCAGGGTAGCTCTTCTACTGCACCGACTCCGCGACGAGCATCCTTCCGAGAACTCAACAGCAATGACACACTGAGTGTGCCATCACAGCCAGTTACCCGAGGAGGATCATTAGATATTCCACGTCCCAATATGCAGCTGGGCGAGATCAGTTCCGATCCTCGCAATGGCTCAGCTCTGGCGGACGATGCTGACCATCCTGCGAAACCACAAACGCAGAGGACCAATAGTAACGGTGACCAATCGAGCACTACGCAGACCAAGAAGAGCCCGTGGAATCTGACATGGCTCAAGAAGTGACAAGGAAGAACACTGGCAATGAATGAGGAACAGCATGGGGTGTTTGTTGTGCGGGAGAAAGCTTTTGTGTATTGCTTGGTGCCCCAGCTTGTAGAGCAGCGTGACTGCGCATGGGTTACAGAACGTGGAACTATCGATGATTGAATTTGCTATCTGCCATGAATTAATCGTTTGTGAACTTGCTACAGTGGTTGCAACAGCTTCAATCTATGTCATCTACGTCGCTCTTGGCTTGCTTTGGTTCTTGCTGACTCTCCGTTGGCGGAGCCGCTGACTGGTCGATAATTTCCTATAGATTTGGCGTCAGCCAAGCATTCAACCCAACTGGCCTCCGCGACTGAACCTACAAAAACGATGTAGAAATATGCCTTGCTGCCGTCTCTTGACCGACAGACATACGTGACAGGCTGTATAATCCAGGTCAGAAGCCTATGATTCGGCAAGAGGTGGTCAGGGACGCACCTGACCGTCCCAATAGCGGAGAAGGGAGAAGTGCAGTCCACCGGGTAGCTTCAGGGAGAAGTCATTGAAACTGATGTATCCTGTTGCTAAGAATCAGCCAACACACCGTCACCTCAAATTGCTGAGTGAAGCTCACCATTACAGAAGTCGAGTACCAACCAATGCTCTGGCTTGATGGTGACAGCTTTCCGATGAGATGCTTGGGCAAAGTATGCTTTCCGCGCGGCTGCATCGCCGCGCGTTCCGGAAAGCTCCTCTGAGCTCTCGTCTAGAGCGCTTGCGTCGTCTTCTGGCTGAGTCGGCTTCCAATCAGGCTTCTCACCTGTCACTTTCGTAGCTCGCATGTGATTCATGGCTTGCATGAGAGTCAGTAGCTGATCATCTACAGTCACGGGTGCTTGCCTTCGAACATCTGACTCACTGGCCACCAAGGGAGACAATGCCCAGGGCTTGTCTCCGTAAATGTCTTGCTCGAGCGAAGGATCGACATAACTGATGAATCGTAGAGCCGCTGTGAACGAAATGAACGTTTGCGAGAACTCAGGTAGAATCAGGCTGGTGGTTAAGCACTACCTGAAGTGCCATAAGGAAGGTGGTCGCGTATAGGCTTGTCAAAGATACTGAGGCGTGAGTTAGTCTTATTGCTTATGACTGATCGAAGAAACATGTGCCTCACTTTCCATAGAGCACATCGTCGGCGTTGACTTCTTCCTTAAAATGACCTATGGACATCATTTGCCACCGACATGTCATTGCAATTGTAGATCACTATTCTACTGGACGCCTCTAACCTTGTATTGCCATCGACCATGTAAGCCTAGGATGATGGTCGAAATACTCGCTCTCAGTAGTGGTCAACCGCTCCTTGTTCTTGCCACAGTCGCCCGAGAAGTCGCGGATCCGGACGCTGATCTTGCCCTCGAACAGGTCTGACGAGACCGGGACTGGACTCGATAGATCGTGGTTGACCGGCACGACGGTGAGATTATCGCGCGATGTACCGCACAGCACTCTGAGCTGCGTCATGATGAAAGCTGATAGTGAGTCAAGCCCGAAGACGCAAAGGGCGAAGGAGTGCAATGCGTGATCGGCGAGTTGTCGCACACGCGATAAATGTCTGGAATTCACTCGTGTTACTGCTGCAAGACTTTGCGAAGACTTCTGCATGCACATCTTGCAGCAAGATCATCTAGGGCTAATACATCCGACTACGCTCTGACACTCTTCTCGGCAGGGTCCGTCACGCTTCAACTTGAACCGGAGACAGCCAATCTGTGCGGCGCATCGATGATCAGCAGTTGAGTACAGTCATCATAGAATACACGCGCTCACTTTTTGAGATGCTCCATGAATATCTGCAAGCTGACATCGTCGGTGAAAATGGCAGATCCAGCCGTCGCTCCGTAGTTGCCGCTCATGTGCGTGGTCGATGGATTGAGCTTTGACAGCAAGAAACGAGCTTGTGAGCCACCAGCGTCGCAAACAATGTATCGCGGCACAGGGAAGCGGTCTCCGATGAGTTCCTACAGAAAGCAATGCCAATTCTCAGTCTGGGGTTCATCGTGCGGAAACATCAAGAGCACGACTCACTGCAGCATCCCCGACAGGGCGCTCCATCTGCGATTTGATATGCTCATAGCCTTCTTGCTCGTGATAGCCTGCTTTGCGCCATGCTGCAACAGTCTCGCCATGCCAGATCAGAACATGGAAGAAGGTATCCAGCAACAGCACAACATCTGGTGCAATGGACACGCTGTCCAGCAGAGTGGGCTCTGGGTCTTGCTCCGGCTTGTAAGACATCAATGTCGGTTGGATCATGATGAGCGTGTTGTTGCAGTCTTCTGCACCGAGAACGTGACTGACAATTTGTGGAGATTGTGTGGGTCAGTTGAAGCTGTTGCCGAGCATTCAAAGTCGACACTGCGCTTACCGATAGAAGGCTGTCTCATCAGGCGAGTTGTTGAAGACCTGCAGGAATTGAGATCGCCGCAAGTGGAACATGAATTGAGGATAGATGGAGAAATTATTCGACAGCCGGAAGCTGACTGCATCGTCTTTCCGGTAGTCGGCAAACTTCTGACAGAGGCGGATCAACATTCTGTCGAGCCATCGGAGGACGTCTGGAGAGTCATCGATCTCCGCTTTGAAGACTGCGATCCGTGCCATGAGTACTGCAGCGCTTTCTTGGTCGAAGTTGGCTGCAATGCTCGGGTGTCCTGCCTCGGCAAAAGACCTTGCGAGGGTCGTGACGCGCAGTCTGAACTGTCCAGATGGATGCTGATAGTGAGTGACGAATTGAATCATACCCTTCGAGGAATCTGGTCCCATGGGCTGTCCCGCAGGCGTAACGACCTCAAAGTAGACGCCAAGAGTGCTCTTCGCGTTGAGTGCGCAAATCTTCCAGCTTGATGTCTGCCCAATACCGATCTCAGTCTCGCCTACGCAGTTCGACTTCTTGTTGTTGCTGGTGACGTGTCCGATCAATCCTGACACTTTGAGCTCTTTCGTGGTCTGTAAAAACAATACTTTCAGAGATGGGAAACATGATGAGTTCAGAAAAGGCGGCGTACCTGGACATCAAATGTCGCGTTGAAGCCCATGCCGATGTTGTCGTTCTCGTCGCGCTCGAAGATCTTAATGAAGGACTGTTCAAAGATCTTTGTATTGAAAGAGTCGGAGAGGATCATGTATCCATTCGTGTAATTTGTCAAGGACTTCATCTCCAGCAAGCCGACTTGATCCAGGCAGCCAGCAAAGACATCGATGGCATGGCCATTCTGCGCCGCTCGCTTTGCGAGGCCTTCGTAGAACTGGAACAAAATCGTCTTAGTCGATTGCATACAAGTAATGCACTGTGTCCAGCGTACCTTTGTCGCACGCTTGAAGTACTTCGTGTTATCACGGTCAATGTCGTGGTGAGACCGGATTGGCTCCTTGAGCTCGTTGGAAACGACCATGCCTGGTCCCTCAGAGGCAGGGCCACCAGCGAACAGCATGACGCGAGCGCCAGTATTCGGGAAGGTGCTCTCTAGGAGTCCAACTGCGACAGACATGGCTACACCCGTACATCTTTGCGCTCGCTTGTCATTTGCGACGGGCCAGGGATCTCGCTGCAACTGCTCCACGATCCTCGTGAGCGTGTCTTGGACTTGGCCAATTGGCATCAAGAAGCGTGCAGCTGCAGATGGCGGCGGGCCAGGCTGAGGTCCGGGCCCCATGTTGGGCGCGCGATTCTGGTAGGGCGCGAGGTTGAGCATATCCTGAATCTGTTTGGTCGTGTATTCTTTCGTTCCGCGGAAGACATATGACTTGGGACAGCTAGAATAGCCAAGCTCGTGAACGTTGGTCTGTGTGGCATGCATGTCAGAGGCGGACTTTCGCCTTCAATAGCGGAAGAGTGCCCACCATGGTACCAAAGGTGATAAGACCGACAAGAGCGTTGCGAGGCAGCAGCTCAAGACTCTGGACAATGGCAGCCTTCAGTGCCGACAAATCCTCGTCATCGAGGCACGTGTCGACTGTGTAGAGGAAAATAGGCGGAATCTGCGCGGGCCTGGAAAGCGTGTACTCGATGGTCGTGTATTTTGGCAACAGCTCGGTCGGGAGGTTTGTGTTTGAGATGTCCTTGTAGTGTGGAGGGAAAGCGTTCCTCGCGAGACAGAAGGGACAGATCCAGAGCTTGCCTCGCACGTCAATCTGACAGTACGGGTTGAGAATCGCTCGGCATGGCGGCTTGCAGGTGACTGGCTCGTAGAGAACTGGCGGGAGGTCTTCGCGCGTCTTGAGCGGAGTGTATAGCGCAGCGATGGGCACGACTATTCGTGTTGCTTCGATGCGGGATGAAGGCCTATGGTAATTGCAGATACGTCTCGTCAATGTGCCATTCTACCACGTCGCGAATGCGTCGCCGAAGCGCGCGAGCAGGTGACTGCGAACCGCAATATCGTCCGGACTGGAGGGCAGCACACACTCACCAAACATTCCAGCTCAGACGAACACCGTTCTTGTCTTCCTCCTCATCGGGGTCGTAGGATGGCTCAGGCTGGTGCTGCATTGGCTGAAAGGCACCTTGCTGCTGAGGTGGACCCGCCATGTGCGGTGGGATCTGGCCATACTGCGGCCCGGGCATGCCTGGACCGCCATGCTGCTGGGGATATCCCTGCGGACCACCCTGGCCCATCGGCGGCCCTTGTTGCTGCATGTTGTAGGCCATCGCGCCGTCCTCGTCGATTGCTGCCCAGCTGCAGACGTGGACGTGGCCTCTGCAGGCTTGACGAGCCGAGGAGCGTGTGAACGCGTCGAGACGCCTACCAGACACACACTACGTGACCGTGGGTACTCGCACCTGCGTTGCTGCGCTGGTGCTGCCTTGTGGAATTGGCGTCCGCGAAGGGGCGATGGACTGCAGCCAGCACGAAGAAGGCCTGCGGCTTGGCTTGCAATCAACCATTCGTGCAAAGGCTTCACGGCCCATCACTCCCTTTTCATAACGAGGGACACTACAGCAAGCAGATATATATCACAGCCCTTGAACTAGGACAGTCCGCCGGGGACATCCCTCTGCCGACACTGGAGTGACGACGAACAACGCGTGTGGCTGGCGACCCGGGACGCCGACGAGCGCATGCATCACCACGCACTAGGCTTTCTTCTTCTGATCTAGGCGCGTCTTTTTGGCGCGCGCGGTCACTGTCCTCGTCGCTGTGACTGTGGGTCGCGGGCCAGTCTTCGTCGGGCAGCAGCTAGTGGTCGACGGTACTTGCCACTGTAGAGGCAACGCTGCATTGTCAGAAACCTACAGCTACACGCAAAATGGCGAAGAAAATGAACCCACATTGAAGGCGAACATCTTCACTGCATTGGTGTTCCAATCAGGATCGATAGCCGCACACGCCGTGTCGCAGCCTGGAGGGCAGGGTTGAGGCTTATAACCGGCATCCTGTATGGCAACAATCAGCTATTCGCACAACTCTCGAGCTCTCGGATTGACTTACAGCCCACTTCCTGTCTATGGCGTCTGGAGCGCCAGCTTTCGTGCAAACTGGTCGCATCCAGTCAATTGCGTTAGTCGACAACTCTATATGCACCAGACTTGGACTTGCGACTCACCCATCGTCGTAGCATCATTGTCCCAGCCGTTGATGGTGCAAGCATTGCCATCCGAGAGCTGCAGATTGTACCGCTGATGATGGTGATTTGCTTCTTCGAAAAGAGCATCCCCCGGGTTTATCTTGACCGGACAGGATCCGCTGCACCAAGGCAACACGAATCAGTGACAAGGGGATTAGCCTCCGAATTCGAAGATTCCCTACCTCTCGATGAAAGCTCCCGCCGTACCGTCGAGCTGCTGAGTCTTGAGGTTGACAAGCATAATCTCCTTGGGGACCTAGAGCCAAATCAATGCATCGTCAGTGACGCTGTCTCTTGTCCTATCGAGTCGTATGACATGAAAATACTGGTAGGAACTCACTGATGCGCATTTCGCAGCTAGAGCAGCCCCCGTCAAGAGCGCCACTGCAACAGCACTCCGCAAGACGACGAAGCGAGACATCCTCTCTGATCTGCTGGCGTCCAATCTATATGGATCAGGAGTATGTCTTGGTCCTGACACAGACGCTCGAGACGAGCACTAGCCCACTTCTCTATTATTGTCGCCTACGCTTGTTCAAAGGTTGCTCGCGAATGATCCTGCTTGGAGAGGATCCCACCCGTGCGGCTCGTCTGCATCATCAAGCTCCATTGGCCAGGATTAGCTCCTTGACTTGCAAGTTGCAGACCGGTGCGACACATGCATAAGCGAAAGAAAGATGAACGCCAGACATATGGGATCCTGTATTCATCACGGTTCTATCTGCTGTTGGCTTTCAAAGGCGTGCAGTCGAAGGACATATCGCCTTTAACAACGCCAGTCCGAGAGCTTGCATGCCTACGAGTCGGACCGCAAGACGAGACACCGCACAACAAAAGGCGGTCTTCCGAAATGCAGACTCTCGCTCGCGCAGACGCAGATCGTTGGCTCAGCCAGGGATTTCTTTTGGGCGACCGTGTATCCTCTTACAGGACATTCAAAACATTCGAATCTTGGTCAATCTCGCATCGACCAATAGCCGTCTGAACACAAGCTTGATCGATGCTGACACTACGAGTTGGCTCCTCTGGAGCGGCACTGATCTTATTACTAGCTGGACTAGTACAAAACGTATCGTCAGCCTGTCCGAGTGGGACAACAGTGAGCTTACATTGGCTTGTTAACCCGACTATGCTGATTCCTCCCCAATACATCCTGTAGTGCGACAAGTCTGTTACGCTCTTGAACAGCAAGTATGTGGCAGCGGACGGCACCGCCTTTGCATACTTGCAATCGTAGGTGCTCGGATGAAGGGGCATTCAGCCTAGACTGGGCAAGAATTTTGCTGACCATACCTATTCCGTGGATCTTGATAGAGGAGCATGTCCCATCGGACTAAGCGCGGCACAACGTACCTACGAAAAGACGAATCACAATCATCAGAAATACAGCTTCACATTGGCGACAGGAGAAAGCTGCGTTATCGAAGGCTGGGATAATCAAGCTACAACAATGAGTGGGTGGTTGATGCAAGTTCGAGTCAAAAGAGAGGACTCCACGGCTGATACCAGGTATCGACAGAGTGTACTAAGGCCGGAGCCGACGACAAGATTCTGCGATACTATGCGGTCAGTCTTGATTTGCAGCATTACTCCTCACATGTCTTTTTGCACCATTGACTGCGGAAACTGACTCTTATGCCATTGACCCGCCAGGATCGCGCTTATGCGAAACTGCCATGTCCAGCGGGTTGTGAATCACAATGCAAGACACTGGACCCAAATTGGGCTACGACTGTGGTGCAGATGTTCAGCTTTGAATGGTCTAGCGCAACTCCGGTGGTCAGTTCCAATTCTGCCACTACCACTGGTGTGCAAGGGACAGGCGTGGTCGGCGGAACAGTCAAGAAGAGACGCTTTCGACGCGTTGCAGGCAGGCTCGTGCCTGGCGGACATCAGTAGTTTCGTATTGCAAGCCGAATCAGCTGCGCGACACCAGGTTCCGCTCACGGCAGGCGAGAGTCTCACAGCATACAACATATCGGTCGAGCATTGTCGATGAGGCTCTGGAAAGCATCTTCGGTGACAACAAAAGTGAGACAATATACCCAGCTAATCACAGGACCAGATGTGCTGGTCACCTCTGATATCATAGTCCTTAGAATATAGCCCATACCCCACTCACGCGGTGTTCATTTCTTGCATAATGTAATTCAGAACAAGTATGCGAGCTGCTTTGTACGCCATGCGACAGAAATCGGTCATGCTTGTGGGCCAATGAGCTTGAAGAGATCTGGCCGCGCATAGTGACCGACGACATCGAGGTCAAATTTGCCCGCAATTGTCAAATCAAGGTCCAGATCAGCGGTCAAGATCCTGTGAAACAAATACGACAGAAAGCAAGTGGGCAAATGATTTAGCGATCTGCGAACAAGCAGCTGACAGCTGTGGCTCCTGTAATTAGAGCCTTACCCTTCTTCGTCGCGTAGCGGACCGGCAATGACTTCGCCTAAAGGATTGACGATGAGTGATCCGCCATGTATCATTATTCCCTCTGGGTCTCGAGCGCCTTCAATCGCATGATCTGCGGGAAAGTCCTTTTGGCGGGAAAAGTGAGAGTCGAAAATATTGCGAATTAGGCTCCGTTGGTACTATTATGCAGAATTGGTAACTCATCTGGCAGCAGCTGAGCACGAAACACCGCCCTTCATGCGCAATATGACGCATTCGCGGTTCCCAGCTTTCTCGCCCATCTACGGTAGGCGCGCAGTAAATTTGTGTACCTTGTTCGTATACATGCGTTCGGAAGAGAGGCTGGCATAAAGTAGAATTTGATTTGGAGTGAATCAATTTTTGGGAAGTGCATGTTGCGAGATGTTCGTGCGCGAGCTCACCATCATGTTCTCCCAACATATCACACCGGCAAGTGTCAAATCGACTGCATTCTTCGTCACTGATCCGCCTGACCCTGTTTCTGCCGCTTTAAACGTCGACTTGACAGTCTTTGTATCTTCTGCCGTACCGAAACCCCAGATGAGCTTCTCCATGGCCGTGGGCATGAGCTGCAGAGCAATAATACACGTGACGACTGTGAGCATCGGCTAGCTAGTCATTCAGGAACACATTTTGTTCAAGCTTACCTTTCTGCGCTTGTACAGAAAGCCATGCTCGGGTGAAAAGAAGCCACAAGCGCAATAGACTGTGCCTCTGTCCTTTTCGATAAATCCAGTCACGATAAATATGCCGACCTCTTTAGCGATGGTTGCGATTTGGTCGATCTCGGGACCAGGAACTGCGATGGCACGTTTGTAGTATGCGACATATTCATTGCGCCCCTCTGGTGAGCGTGTACCAATACTTGAGCCAAAAGTGGAGAATTTGGGGTAGCCTGGGAAGCCGTCAGCGCAAGAGGGATGGTGTGTTAGATCGCGTGTAATTGTGCAGGTTCTAGCTTGCAAGGGTGGAAACTTGCGCACCACCGACAAAAGCTTCAGGAAAGACGACGAGCTGAGAGTTGTCGCGCGTCTTTGCGAGCTGAGCCAGAGACCGGAGCTTGACAAGGGTAGCTTGCGTAGGGTCAGAGTCGCCGCTCTCGTGGACGGTCCCGCATTGCGCGACGGACGCGCGGATGATGGAGGGCATGGTCAGCGGAGCAGACTGAGTGGTAGCAGAGTTGGATGGGAGCACAGAGAAGTAACAGCATTGCACATTGGCTGATCGGCCTTCTCGTCCGAGTGGCGGGGCACGTGTTCAGGCAGCAAGTACAATGATGCGTCCACTGCATGCGATGCAAGCCTGTGGTGGGTATTCCATGCTTCCAGGACTGCTGCACACGTCAGAGAGGTGCACCACCATGCAATGGCAGTGGTCTGCTCAGCCGGCTACTGCAGTCTCCGATCGCCTTTCAAGAAGCGCAGGGAGAAGCTCCGAAGAGCAGCGAGCAAGCACCATGCTCTGGACGGAGCAGCGGTCTCTGCCATCCCCCTCTTGACCATCTGCAGTAAGACGAGAGACCACCGGTGAGCGTCGCCCTCTGCTTCTCTATCACCACTCTGCGGGTGGCAACGTGTCTGGCTCACCGCCTTGCCTTGTACAGCGCAGCCACCTCGGTCTGTCTCGTCTGAACATCCATCCATCCACAGTCGAGCACCGCCGCAGAGACAAGGACACGGCCAAGCACAGACGCACTCGCTCCTCTAGCTTGTTCCGTCTTCACACCCCGCTTCGCCCTTCGCACCACCGTCCACCATGTGCGGGATTGTAAGTGGACCAGCAAGCTGCACAGACTTGGCTGGGTACACTGACCCTCGAGCTACACGACCTCAACAGTTTGCATACGCGTCATACCTCGTGGAGAAGGTCAGCTAGGCCTTGCATCGTCACGCTGCTGTCGCTGCTGCTGCTGCTGCTGCTGATCCAGTTCATCACCCTTGCCTGCCAAACCCACGCGTCGTATTTGGACAAACTCCAAACCTGCGAAACAACTGGCGAAAACCTCGCGAAAACGCTGCAATAACAGGACCGCAAATGGGTGCTCGAGTGCCTTCTCAAGGGCTTGGAGCGCTTGGAGTATCGTGGCTATGACTCTGCAGGTGAGCGTGCTTTTTGACACTGCCGCCCACGCCGTGCCTGGCTTGAAAGGGCTGCAAGCAAGCACGCCCGCAGAGTGGGAGCGCATCAGACGGCTCGCTCGCCAACGCCCTACGCATGCGCACACATCTCCACACTCCGTCTTTACGGCAACATTCACTGACACCCATTGTGTTCTTGTACTTCGCACTTGTCCCTCGTCGGTGCCACCGCCCACCCACACACTCTGTGCTCGGTCGTTGCCCCACAGGTCTCGAAGTCGATGGCGATTCACCCGGCGAGGTGCTACTATACAAGGAAGTGGGCAAGGTCGCCGCGCTCCGCAAGCTGCTCGACAGTGCCAAGATCGACACTGCCAAAATATCTCTGAACCAGACTGGGATGGCCCACACGCGCTGGGCAACGCACGGTCAACCAAACCCAATCAATTGCCATCCCCACTCTTCGGATCCTACAAACGAATTCACCGTCGTTCATAATGGTATCATTACGAATTACAAGGAACTTCGTGTCGTCTTGGAAAAGCGTGGATGCACGTTTAAGACCGATACAGACACAGAGGTCGCAGCTATTCTGGCAAAATACCTCTACGACTCGCAAAAGGGCAACAAGCAGATGACATTTACTCAGCTTATTAAAAGCGTCGTCAAGGAGCTGGTACGTTGTCTTAAAGGAGTCTGATGACCGTTGCTTGTGGGACTCTCGCAGCAAATCACAGTGCAAAATGCTGACATTGGTCTGCTTTTCTTCGACGACGTATAGGAGGGAGCATTTGCTTTCGTCTTCAAGTCCGTCCACTACCCCGACGAGATTGTCGCATGCAGACGTGGATCTCCCGTCCTTATCGGAGTCAAGACCGACAAGAAGCTCAAGGTGGACTTCGTGGATGTCGAGTTTGGCACGGACCCAGAAGAGAAGACCAACAAACCAGAGTCATGTAAGTACTTCCAGCTGCTGTGCCTTTTCTTCGCCTCGTTCGCCGTCGCTAATCCTCCCTTGTGCTCGATTGTGCAGTCGCAAGCCCCCGACAAGATTCGTCCGCTGCAGCACTCCTCGTTCCTCCCACACAACCAGGCTCGAAGCTCGTCCGTTCGCAATCTCGCGCCTTCCTGAGCGACGACGGCATGCCCCAGCCCATCGAGTTCTTCATCGCCTCGGACGCGTCCGCCATCATCGAGCACACCAAGCGAGTCCTATACCTCGAAGACGACGATATTGCGCACATCGCCGAGGGCGAATTCCACATCCACCGACTGCGCCGTGATGAAGCTGGTGTTTCCTCCGTTCGAGCTATTGAAGTTCTCGAGGTTGAGCTTGCAGCCATCATGAAGGGCTCGTATGATCATTTCATGCAAAAGGAAATTTATGAACAGCCGGAATCGGTCGTCAATACCATGCGTGGTCGTGTCAACTTTGATAGCCAGCGTATCACACTTGGTGGCTTGAAGAATTACCTCCCTATCATGCGGAGGTGCAGGCGTATCGTCTTTGTCGCGTGTGGAACCTCTTTCCATTCGTGTCTGGCGGTGAGTGCGATGAAGAATTTTGTAGGCTCAATGGACTCTTCGTTGAATTATAACCTTTTCTGCGTCGCAGACGCGAGCCATCTTTGAGGAGCTGACTGAGATCCCAGTCTCTGTCGAATTGGCATCCGACTTCCTCGACCGCAAGACACCCATCTTCAGAGATGACACCTGCATCTTTGTTTCGCAGTCTGGCGAGACGGCAGACACCATTCTTGCCATGCGATATTGCCAGGAACGAGGCGCACTCAACGTCGGTGTCGTCAATGTCGTCGGCTCTACCATCTCGCGAGAGTCGCACTGCGGTATTCACATCAATGCTGGACCCGAGATTGGTGTTGCCAGTACAAAGGTGGGGCAAATGCCTTGGTGTTTCTGCTGCGTATAAATACTAAACAATGTTCTGTCACAGGCATACACTTCGCAGTACATTGCACTCATCATGATGGCACTTCAGCTGTCAGAAGACCGCATTTCCATGACTGAGCGCCGCAACGCCATCATTGATGGCTTGCATGAACTGCCAGGCCAGATTAGGGACATTCTCTACCTCGACCGGAACATCCAGCAGCTTGCGTCTACAATCACAAAGGAGAGGAGTCTGCTCATCATGGGTCGAGGATACCAGTACTCCACTTGCCTCGAGGCCGCACTCAAGATTAAAGAACTTACTTACATGCATTCCGAGGGTATTCTGGCTGGAGAGCTCAAGCATGGTCCGCTTGCTCTGATTGATGAATCTAGTGAGTGTGACACATCTTCAGCGTGCTGTGTAGCAAGCGCTGATGCACATGTTTGCTCTTGCAGTGCCTGTCATCCTCATCATGACCAAGGACTCGCTCTACCCCAAGGTTCAATCTGCACTCCAGCAAGTCCGAGCCCGCAAAGGCGCCCCCATCATTGTCGCCAATGAAGGCGACGAAGGCTTCACCGACGATGGAAAGGTCATCCGTGTCCCTCGATCAGTCGACTGCTTGCAAGGTCTGCTCAACATCATCCCACTCCAGCTGCTTTCGTACCATATTGCAGTCGCAAGAGGAGTCGATGTCGATTTCCCTCGCAATTTGGCAAAGTCGGTCACTGTCGAATAGATGAACAGCCACGCTTTTTGCATTCAACAGGTGGCTACAATAATGGACAATTCGGCTCGCGAGAAACGGCAAAGAAGATTGTAGGGGTCCAGTATCCTTTCTATGCCCATCTGCCGTCTCTCCTTTACTTTTTCTTCGTCCTCTCATCCAGAAGAAGTGGCCTGTTCATAGATGTTCTGCTCGAGTCTATCAGTGCCTTCGTAGGTTTGCAATGCAGAGAGGGAATTTTGCTCTGATTACGTCGTATTGATGCGGTCCTACAACTTACCCTCGTTACCTAAACGTCGGCCCGCCACCGCCGCTGTAGCATGATCCCCAAAATTGCGCATACCCTTCAACGCAAGTATATATTTGTGTATTAAAGAGAGCCAATATCTACGGCCATACCAAGCAAAAAGCACTGCATCCCGTCCGATCTGCAAAGTTAAGCTGCTTAGGGCCTCGTCAGTACTACGGTGGGGGACCACGTGGGAATCCGAGGTGCCGTAGGTTTTTTGCCATTTTCGCCTTCTTTTTTGCAGGATGCGTCTATTCCTTTAGGATAGCCATGCCGTTCCTTGCAGCACTTCACCAAACAGCGCTCGCAATGTGCCATTGCTTTTCGGTGCTTCGTGTATGAACAGGCCAGTAACACGGGTATACTGTTTTGCTAGGCAGCGACTATACTAAGCATCGCGCCTGTGAGCGTGTATGGATTGCTCATGAAGCACTACGGGCCGATGCATGCTTGTCCTTATCATCATCATGTCTCCCAGCCTTCTTATCATCGCTAGGTCCATGTTTCTTGTCCTCATGTTTCTTGATTTCTTTCGCAGCTTTCTCGTCCTCGAGTTCCTGCTCCATGCTCCAATCGACCGAATAATCGTGTGCGATACGCTTGATGGCCCGTCGAAGCTCGGTGCCTTCATCTACTAGATCTTGCCATTTCCGCCTGTCGAAGCCTTTTTGATCATAGAGCTGTTCACGTCGTTTTGAAGAGGACATTTCGAAAACACTCCTGTAGCTGATTTCTTTTTGATTGAATAGGAACCACAAATAACCTCCCATGATACCGGTCAGACCGGTGAGATAGGTGACCTAGTGTGCGTGAAGTGACAATATTGGCCGCGAGGCTGACGGGTCTGAGATTAGGAACAGCACTCACCGGCTCCATCAAATCCCATCCATACACGTGGAAGGTCAAAAAGTATACAACACCCCAGTCTATGCATTTCAGTATGAAGGTCGGATCAACGAGACATCAGCGAAATGCGTCACACGAACGATTCCTGACACTCACATCCGATCAGTCCGCCGAAACCTGCCATTGCCATTCTTCGTGCGCCTTTCAAAGCCAAGTGCTGTGTGCAAATCAAGTCAGATGGATGTCGATCTGAAACAGACTGTACCAGACGAGCTTACATCGCATTCCTGCTTGATCTCCAGCAGAGATTGCATCTCCCCCGTGACGTTGACTAATCGTTCTCGCAAAAACTGCGTCCGTTCTTCAAAAGATGGAACTCTAATCTTCAAGACATGTGCCTTTGTCTCTCCATGTTCATTGATAGCAATGACAAATTTCCGATCTTTGGCTGCATCTTGAACGAAATCACCTAATTCGGTCGCTTGTGCCCATTGTAGTGTTTGAGGTGTCGCTTTGGGAGCAGATCCAGATAGCTGCTCGTCGACACCGTGAAACGTGACTTCAAGAGGTCGTCTCTCTTTGGTTGATATCTCGGCTTCGATGAGCGTCTTTCCGGCGACAAGAAAAGTGCATGGCGGTAAAGTCAGTCCCTTACTATGGCAGCTGTGCAACAACAGTCTAGGACGATAGTAACTTACGGCAATGGTAGACAATGGCTGTTTGGGATGCAAGAGAAATAAAAGGGCAGAATCGTCTTGCCGTGGCGTCAAGCGTCGCGCGAGGCTATTAGGAGACGCATTGGGAACAGGGAGGAGAAGCTTGAAGAGCCCAGATTGTACAGCCATAATTGAGCCTTCGTCTGATTTGCGCCTCGCCATGTAGAGCTGTTCATCTTCCGTGACTTTGGTAGGCTCCCTGCGCGTGACAAGAGGCCAACCACGGTTTTCAGCAAGTAATTCTTCTTCCAAAGGCGAGGGGGTTTCAGGGAGACACGCACTTGCCAGCATGCCGCCGCTGTGAAGTCGTACTGAAGACACGGTGTGTATGTAAAACAGATCAGTATCTCTTGAAGATAGTGTGCATTGTGCATATCGCCGCGCTCTTTTCAGCAACGTCACAAGGCCCACGAGGTTCGACAACTGACAATGATGCAAGACCTAGGTGCTGCCGTGGACGCAATAGCGGCGTGAGAGTTAAAGTGGAGGCTATGGGAGCTTTTGACAGGCTTGAGCATGCTGGCGCGAGCAGTCGCAGGGAGCGGACGCCAGCTTGAAGGAACATGACGGTGTTCTTGCTGGCTGTACTGTAACCGGAGCGCTGGTGGCCTGCTCTCCAGATGTTCTTGAAGAGGAGGAATCTGCCAGCTGGGCACAGACTGACCTGCTATCTCGTTTCACTGCTGATGTCCTGCCTCGCTCTGCTGCGTCGTAGTCTTGCAGATGTCCTAGTTGACCGGAGCCAAGGGACAAGTGTGTCACTGCGTGATCGGTGAACGGTGATTCTGCAGCATCTTGTCGTCGAGCAAAAGATGTACAAGAGCTGTCTGCTCCAGCGACTCTGTCGGCTGCACTGGTCGACTACCTCTCAATGCTCAAGACCTGGGCGAGACTTATGGCGGCGGGCTGAGAATCAGCCAACAATACCAAGTTTGCGATGCGGTCATTTCTAGCTTCTCTGCTCGTGGCACCGACGAGCCGCCTTGCTCAGGCCTGGGCGCAGCAATCGCTATCATATACCTTGATCTAGCGAGAGACGAGTATCATTCAGCTGCAAAGCAGTGTATCTTCCATTCCATGAAAGTCGCTGGTCAACTTCTGCAAGGGGTCCGGACAAGTCGCCACGCGAAAACTGGCCGACTACCAGCACTTGAATCTGGCGTGGAGTGCAGAGGACGCAGAGTGGTGACTGACTTGACAGATGATGTAATGCTCTATCGTGTGCAGGTGCAGCTGCTCTTGATGGGTGCTTGACTGTGACTTTGCACGAGCAAGAGATGCATACAAACGCGCGTGTGGCGGTCCTTGTGATGGCAAGCTGGAGCAGACAGGCGCGAGATACGGGTACGGTACATCATCAAGCATGGAGCACTCCTCCGCGTAAACATTTCTGCTCGGAAGCAGCGTCTTGTCGCGCAGGCCTTTTACAAGACACGAGCTTGCAAGCCCAGGATCCTCCCGAGAATCCGCCGTCCGAGCAGGTGGCGGACACAAAGATCCTCCCGCTTTTCAGCATCACCGTCTGCCGGGACAGCGTAGACTTGTCGCTCTTCTCTCTCACTCACCACTCACGTTCGACACAGTCAGAGGTGTATATTCCGTGAGTTCTCTCTCTTCCAGCCCAGTACAGATGGGGGGAAGCACACTGACATACCTGCCCGCTTCCCGATCGACTGCGATGTTCCACCATGCTGCTACGCTTCGAATCTTTTTGCTCTGCTCTTGTCTCCTCTAGCAGAAGCAGCACACTATCCCCACACATCACACATCTCAAAATGGTTGCTCCCACTGTCAAGCTCAACAATGGCCAGCAGGTGAGGCCCGAGTCCGCTGCCTCTTCACTGCTCAGCTGCGCTGATGCAACCGCCTATCCACCGAAAATCGCTACAACTGTGGCTTTTTTCGCTCTTGCAGATGCCCTTGGGTGCGTACATGTATACTCTATACACATTAGACAGCACGCTGACTCTACACTCTCCCAAATAGTCGGATTCGGCCTCTGGAAGGTCACTGGCCCTGGCTGCACCGATACAGTCTACAACGCCATCAAGTGAGCCCTTATTCGAACCCTCTGTCGTGGGCTTCGTTTCCAAGCTCTGAGCTGACTTTTGTTTGCCAATCAGGGCCGGATACCGTCTCTTTGACGGTGCTTGCGGTAAGCTAGACAAGCGGACGATGATGCATCCAACTTTGGCTCTGAACTGACGTCGTGACTACCATTCGCCACCGTGTTTCGCAACCTCTTTCAGAGTGAGTCTGGCTTGCAACGACAACGCTTTGTGCGGCGAAAGATCAGCTGACAACCTTTCCTCCTCCTGCAGCTACGGCAACGAAGTACGCCGCTACACCCATGGCCTTAGATTCGTAACCTCGTCTCACCCTTTTGCTCTTTCCGCAGGTTGAAGCAGGCAAGGGTGTCGCGCGCGCTATCAAGGAAGGCCTTGTAAAGCGTGAAGAGTTGTTCCTCGTGTCCAAGCTCTGGAACAGCTTTCACGATGAGGAGCGAGTCAAGCCTATTTGCAAGAAGCAGCTCCAGGACTGGGGCATCGACTACTTTGATCTGTGAGCGCCCAAACGCTATTGCTATTCTAGCATTTCTCAAGAATGCAGTTGAAATGTCAATTTCATCCCATCTGCTTTTAGCTACATCGTCCATTTCCCCATTGCTCTGGAATATGTCGACCCCTCTGTCAAGTACCCTCCCAGGTAAGCGGTCCTTCTTTACTTCCAGTGCACAAGTTATCTAAGCTTATACAATGCCTTGTTGTTCACCAGCTGGACAAACGCTCAAGACAAGTACTCTTTCGTCAAGGCGCCTCTGCACGCTACATGGCGCGCCATGGAGAGTCTCGTCGACGATGGCCTCGCCAAGAGCATCGGTGTCTCCAACTACAGCTTGCCACTCATGATGGACCTTGAGCGATATGCACGCATCATGCCCGCTACCTTGCAGATTGAGCACCACCCATATCTGACCCAGACGCGTGAGTCCTCTTCATCGGCAAGGACTTTTCTACTGCCTGCTCTGTCCAGACTGACACCCTGTTCGTATGTGCTACGCAGACCTCGTCAACTGGGTTCAGGAAAAGGGCATCAGGATCACCGCATACTCTTCTTTTGCAAGCATGAGCTACCTCGAGATGAACATGGGCGAAGACGTGCCTCTGCTCATGGAGAACCCCACGATCGTCGAGATCGCAAAGAAGCACAACAAGGAGCCTTCGCAGATCTTGCTCCGCTGGTCTACTCAGCGCGGTATCGCAGTCATCCCCAAGTCCAACAACCCAGGCCGCCTCGCTGCAAATCTCGACGTTTGCAGCTTCGACCTCTCAAAGGACGAGCTGGAGTCTATTAGCAAGCTTGACAAGCACCTCCGCTTCAACAACCCTCTTGACGTGAGTTTGTTTCCTGCCGCTTGTACATCGTGATTTCGTTCTGACCCTCCTCGTTGATCGCACAGTATGGCATTCCTTCACCTATCTTCGCTTAAGCCCGCTTGCATAGCATGCATTTGGAGACCCTCGACATCCTCGACCAGACAGGCAAACTCGGAAAGTCAGATCTCAGGGATGGAAGCGTAAAATAGTATACAAAGAATGCCGTAACAAATTGGACCTGCAATCCTTACGCATACGGCGGGCTAGAAGCTTCGAGTCATTTCATTGACTTTGCCCGACCCATCAAAGCCCGCATGTACGGGGCTCTGAGAATACGCCATGATTAACTACGTCTGGTATAAATGTCCATCATTGCCATTCCTCTGACAAGCAATGCGTCAACTCTTCTGGCTTGAGCTGCTCGTGCGCAATCTGATATACGGCCTTGAAAAGCGGATATTCATCTTCCTTCCCTCGTGCCTTCAGGAAGCGGTGAATTTCCTCCGCTGTCGATGTGCCTTGTAGTTTTTGCCCTCCAAGCAATTCTTGCTCCAATTGCTCAAAAGGTTTGCGCGTCTTGACGAATGCTTCTCCAACTTTTCTGTTCCGGCCGCCAAAACCTGGTAGGAACAGACAAAGCCGACATTCAGCAGACGATAGACGACGAATAACAGACAGTCACGTCGTTCAAACTCAGCAAGGGCTTACAAGATGTAATGACGTCTGCAACACCAGCTGATTCTTCCAAGAACGTTTGATCACGAACCGAAGGGAAGTAGGCTTTCGCAAAGTTCTTCATGTCGAGCAGACCTAGCCGGATTATGGCGCTCTTGGTATTCGTACCGTACCCGAGTCCATCACTCAAGCCTGCTGCAATGGCGACGATATTCTTCAATGCTCCACATAGTGAAACACCCTCGACATCGTCGATGAGCTGGACTTGGAACATTGGCGTCTGGAATAGCCGCTTGAATAGCTCGCCGTCTTCGTGTGTGCGGAAACCGATAGTCGTCTCGCAAAACTTGTTATCCGCGACTGACCGAAGCGTTTGGGAACGTCAGTGGTGGGTACTTGAAGACTGCCTTTGAGTCTCGCAACCCACCCTCATTGGCGACGTTAGCCCCTGAGAGCGCGCTGCATCGCACACCTAGCCGTTCTTCAATAACATCTGCAAATATCCGGATCTTGTCCTCGTTGACGTCCACACCCTGTGACGATAGTGTCAGCCTGACGACCTACCAATGCTTCTATGTTGCAAGTACCTTGACCAGGGTGATTGCCCGCACGCCAGTCTTTGGTAGATGACCTTTCAGCTGTTCGCAGATATTCTCAACAAACTGCGTCGAGAAGAGCAAATCAGTCGCGAGTACTAAGATAGGATACTGGGCCAACCGACTTGATGAGGCGTCACGAAAACGAGCGTGTTGGCGCCTTTGCAAGACGCGACAAGGTCCGGGTTTGCAATGACATTCTCAGGCAGCTTGTATCCAGGAAGGTACCTGGTGAGAGGACGGTTCAGGCGACTGGCCAGTAGTTTTAAGTTTGATGATCAGTCTTACTTGACGTTTTCATGGTCTTGATTGATGATATCGGTGAGGTTTCTGCCGTTTACCTGACAGGTGCGAGACAACAAAGCACATCAGATATTGATGAAACCGCCACATGACGATCTTTCCTGACAGCTACCACAGCGCAAGCTCACCTTCTCCTGGTATACCCACATCTGGACCTCTTGCTCGAACTCATCAGAGTATTTTTTGACATTCTCGCCTGTGTGCGACAATTAATTCAGTATGTGAGAAGGGTCCTCACTGTTGTGCACAGCTTCACAAGGTCGACCTTCGAACGCACCTATCATGCGAGAGATACAAGAGCCCCAATTGCTGCAATGGACTCGTCAGCTCCGGACCGTATCCATTCCTCTACGCAACGTCTCACCCCGAGCCTGTGCGTGCGAAACGTGTCAGCCACAGCTCCGCTTGCTAGCCTGCCCTCAACGTGTGCTCCAGGCCCCGCAGGACTGGGTCGCGAAGACGCACCTATGACGACGACCTTGTTCGGGGCCATGCTGCTTGATGGCCTCGACGCAGCGGCCGCACTTGAGCTCACTGCACGCGTCACTTGGGACAGCCGGGTTGCAGCAGCGCGCATTAGCATGCAGTCGAGCAGCGAACGCTGATCGCAGCGGCGGCGCATGTCGGATGTACGTTGTGGCAAGAAAGAAGAGGCGACTTGGATCAATATGATATACAGAGTTGAAATATCCCGGTCTCCAGACTAGCCTGCTACATTCTCAGCGACCTTCTGACCGTCCGCACCAAGCTTCCCTTCGTGGCGCTCTGCCGTCTTCGTTTCGCCAGCGGGCGCTCCGAACATGCCCACAATAGCTTCAATGGTGGTATTGCCTCCAGTGAGGACGATTCCAACGTTCCACGGCCTGCTGTCTCCCTTCTGTTGCTTCGCGATCCAACTTCGAAATTCATCATCATACAGTAACGCCGCCAACGGCACGCAAGAACTCGGCTCGACTACGAGCTTGACTCGCTCAAGGAGAAGCCGCATAGCGTCTTTGATCTGCTCTTCTGTGACATTACGAATGCCCTCGAGATGCTTTGCTTTGTTGCTCGAGCCACTTGTGAAGATTTTCCATGGCCTTTCACCGACTGGTGTCCGAAGGCCATCTGCAATTGTCAAGCTTTTGACTGTTGTAATTCGCGTCGGCGGATTCGCTTCCAGACCTCTCTTGCCATCGTCACAGCCTTGATAAGAAGGCTCGGAACCAAAGACTCGCGTTTGCGGCGTCTGTGAAAAGTAGACGCAAATGCCAGAAAGCAAGCCGCCGCCACCCAAGGGCGATATCACCAAATCCAAGTTCTCCGCTCCGCCTTGCTGTTCCCGAAATTGTTCATGCATTTCGAGCGCTGTCGTGCCCTGCCCAAGCATGATATCTTTATGGTCGTAAGGAGGTATCAGAATGGCACCAGTCTCGGCTATGAATTCTTGGACTGCAGCCTCGCGTTCTTGACTGGTAGAGCCGCTAAATAGCTGCATGTAAACAGGAGTTTCAGTGAGCGTAAACGGCTAACGAGGGGATTAGACCGACCACGTTGTCCGAATATGCTTGGGTCCCTTTTATTTTGCTTGGAGTCGATATCTTGGGCATGACAATATGGGAGGGCACGCCGAATGTGCGGGCGGCCAAGGCCAATGCCTGTGCATGATTGCCTAGAGAGCACACCAGCTTCTTTATTGACCATATTCTTCAGTACGCAAGAAGTCATAGCTCACCAGAAGAATGCGTCACGACACCTCTCCGCTTGACCTCCTCCAGGCCCAATTCATCAATGAGTCGGATAAGAGCGTGATGGGCACCTCTGGCCTTGAAAGCGCCAATCTTTTGGAAATTCTCGCACTTCAGGAACAGGTGGATCTTTGGCGCAGGGGCTCCAGGAGACAAAGGTGTGCTGACTATCCTGTCCAGCGTCCTGTTAATCAGCAGCGGTGTCTTGTGGATGTACGGCTTGATGAGGCTATAGGCTTCGCGGATGGAGTCAGGGGTAAGCGGCCTGCTTTCCGCAGCGGTCGCCATCTTGGACGTATCAGCGCAGCGTGCTGGAACCTTTCGTTGTCGTCGTCCTCGCTGGCTGCAGTTAAGAGTGGGCGCATATCCAAAGAAACGGTCTTCCGTAAGCCCGAGTAATATTCCCAACCGAGGTGGCAAACGGGGGGATGGCTTCTCCAGTGCGGATCTGCCATAGGCAAGGGGTACATGACAAGCACCTGCATCTGGACACCTACAGCAGTCCAAGTATGAGAACGTCTCCCCGTATGTCAATGCCACAACACCTATAGGTCGATCAGTTCTTTGTGGCGCATGAAAAGTGCCCCAAGTCATCTTGCAGGGCTTGCTGTATTTTATCTACTACAAAGTGACACGCATAGTCACGCACGCACACTACTGCCTCCAACATGGCCAATACACCACACGGTATCGATGATACCCGCATCAAGGCCATCCGGCCCGTCATCCCACCCGCGCTTCTCATGGAGGATTTCCCACTCTCCGGTCGGGCTGCAGACACAGGTGCGCTAGCATGCTGTCATGCAAGCCAGACTTCTTTGATACCTGAGTCTGATGTCCTGCCCGTCGCCGTCTGCTAGTCTCTGCTGGTCGCCGGGAAGCTGGTGAGTCAGAGCTATCCTCGCTGGCCATTTCAGGACCCTGACGGTGGCTCTTATATCTGCAACCGCCTTCATGCAGAGGCTATCATTCGAGGAGATGACGACAGACTTTTGGTCATCGTGGGACCTTGCAGCATCCATGGTAGGCTGACTCCACCGCCAGTCGTTCGCTGCGCGGTCGTCATGCAAAATGCCTGATCACGTTTTTGCCCCCACCTACGTGCAGACGTCAAGGCAGCCACAGAATATGGTGAGGTACCGCGCAACAGAGGCATGACAGGCTGCTTGCTGTGCGATCCATGCTCACTCCTCACGCATGCGCTCGACGTGTTGCTTCATTGCAGCCGCACTTCTGAAGGAGTACGCCAACAACGGAAGCAAAGAAGATCTTCACATTATCCTACGTGTATACTTTGAGAAGCCAAGGACGACTGTCGGCTGGAAGGGCCTCATCAACGACCCTCAGCTCAATGGATCGTACGCAATCAATAAAGGTCTCCGACTCGCTCGAGGCTTGCTCCTCGAAATGGCAGAGATGGGCCTACCCGCAGGTGTAGAGTTCTTGGATGCCATTTCTCCCCAGTACATTGCAGACCTCGTCTCTTGGGGAGCTATTGGCGCGCGCACCACCGAGTCTCAGGTCCACAGAGAGTTGGCGTCTGGCTTGTCCACGCCAGTAGGCTTCAAGAATGGTACAGATGGAAGCATCGATATCGCCATTGATGCCATCAAGGCAGCTCAGAGTGGACATGTCTTCCTGTCCGTCACGAAACAGGGCCTTAGTGCCATCGTGGAGACCAACGTGAGAGCGATTTTGCCACTTTCCGAAAGATGAAAAAGCTGATGACCTGTCGTAGGGTAACAACTCGACGCATGTCATCTTGCGAGGTGCATCAAGCGGGCCCAACTACGAGACCGACTTTGTGAAAAAGACGGCAGACAAGCTTTCGAAAGCAGGTTTGCCTCAACGGATTATGGTAGGTTGAGAGTGCTTCTTGTATGTACAATGTCAAGTAATTGTTTGTTCTCTATAGATCGATTGTTCGCATGGCAACAGTCAGAAGAAGCACGAACGTCAAGCTATCGTAGCAGCCGATGTCGTAGGTTCAACATGTACAATACAGCTTTGACGGCATGAGATGACTTATTCCTTTCTTCGCATCAGGCCGAGCAACTAGGCAAAGAGGCTACGGGTTTCGCCATCGCTGGCGTTATGATTGAATCCAACCTCATCGAGGGCAACCAAAAGATCCCGGCTGAAGGGCCAGCAGGCCTCAAGTACGGGCAATCCGTCACAGATGGTGAGCAAAGTACATGTCTACCAATCAGTTGCAATGTGCTAATCATGCAGTCTCGCAGCCTGCATCAATTGGGACACCACAGTCAAGGTGCTCGACAACTTGCGAGCAGGTGTTCAGGCACGCCGCAAACTGCGCCCAACTAGCAATGGCGCACATAATGCTGCATTGCCTAGTGCAAATGGCGCGCACAGCAATGGAACGGTGGAGTTCAACGATCTATCATCTCTCAAAGTTGCGCAACATGCGTTGTAGTCTAGCTGTGCGTCTGGGATGCTCTGTTATGACGTATCTGATGCAAGACCTCCTGGGAGAGCTGCCCATTCGAATCTATGCCATGTGTCGAAAATCTTGCTGACTCTCGTAACAACCGTTCAACGTGCAGTGCACTTGTGCCATGGCGTGCCGTGCAGATTCCGGTGCGCACGATGTAATCACTAGTCGTCGGTCGCGAGGTCGTTGTGCAGAACGTTCTGCAAATGTCAAAAGCGACATGCGTTATTACTTTCGAGAGAGTACGCTGATGACAGTGTAAAAGCGCTCACCATCGGTCGGAACGGCCAAGCTTTGAATGCTGCGAGCAATGCAAGCCAGTCTTTCTTGTCAAGATCCGTGGGCTTTTTATTGGGGTCTATGGCATGACCTTGCTTGGCCGCCAATTCTTGCAAAATTGTTGCGCCGGGTGCGAGGTATCTATCGGGCACAGGGGTCAGCAGCGACCATGTTGACATTTGAGAGGGGCCCCAGCCCACTTTAGCGCCTTTGTCCATTTTGCTCCTCTATGAATGAACAGATTCCGAGCGAGATAGTCGAAGATTTCGAGATCTTCTACGGATGCCAATTCTTTTGTAGGACGAGGTGCGAAGCTGACAAGACTGTAGTCGTATTGAAGTTTCCGCGACCGATTCGCCTTTAGATGATCTTGCTGCGGCTTCAGATCTGAGGATGGAATCAAGACTTTGATTTCGACGAGCGGTTCCAGCAGGACTGCGAGCTTATGACGTTTTTTCGAGCCTGGAGGTGCCGTGATTCGCTGTAAGCAGAGAAGACGTGTTATCGGCTCCTTCAGCTTACATCGAGAAGCGGTCGGACTAGAGCATTCTAAATGCAGCGTACCTCGAGAAATTTCTCGTGCACAAGGTAGAATGACTGAAATCGGCCGTGTTGATATAGCCATATCTGACCGGCTATGCAGGATAGTGTTTGTATCAATAGCTTTTCGCTATTGAGATTTGGAGGAAAGACTCCAGTCAAGACCAGATTTGGTGAATCTACAAAGGTCAATACGATGACCAAATCAGAAACGCGCGATTCTGCAAAAAAATGCAGGCACTCGCCAAGAGGAGCAGCTCACCATCCTCCCAAGCCTTGTTTTGTACTCCGTCCAGTAAGCCCCTCTCTTTTATTACACGGTACGTGTCCCACCAGAACGGATCCAGATGGATGTGAGCGAAACGCCCAGCATTGGCTTCCACTTTCGCCTAACAAGCAGAGTCAGTGAGGCGTTGAAGCCTTGTCGAAGACGCTCAAGCTGACCTGGAGACTGTTGGCATAGATCTTGATATCCTCGACAGCTACCACTTGAGAGACCGACTGGCAGTCCAGTAGACTTTGCGATAGTACTCCGGGCCCTGTTCATGGCAAGCGGACCGAGGGAGAAGGAAGTGGAAATGCGCAAAGAATGGGAAGCAGACATTTCAACAATATGCTACATACACAATACGTGGCCAACTTGGACACGTGAAAGGAATTTTGGGCTAACCAGCATATAAGTCGAGCACTGTCACGTTTTGTCGACCAGCCAGACCCATTGCGTCGACGAAACGATGTGCGGTCTTCTCGTTGTACAAATACGGTCGGTTTGCATCGCTTGATATCGTGTACAGCTCATACTGCGTTCGCAAGCGTGGCTGCGGCGCCTGGGGTCGTTGATCGGGTCCTTCATGTGCAATCGCAGGCACAGCTGTCCTGCTAGCGGATTTTGAGGCATATCTCCAACTATTGTAGAATCGAGTGACGTTCTTCCAGCTTGTGCTCTTGCTCGTGCTTGCGTCTGCTGCTGACGACGCGGCTAGACGGAGTGCACGCACTTGCAGCGCCGCATGACACCGCCTGCAGCGCGTCACAGAGGCGCGGGCTGTACCGAGCGATGTCGAGGCACGAGGTAGCATTATAGGGTGTCCAGAATGGTAGGACCGTTTCAGACTGCCTTCGCTCTTTCTCTCTTGCGTCTGAGGTCCAGCAGCAATCCGTCGAAAGTCAAGTCCGCCAGCGTCGCACCGAGCACGCTGACTAGGGAGCTGCCTTTGATTCCGGACCTACCATAGTCAAGAAGGAGGTCGGCAAAATTGCAGAAGGCATCTGGTTGCAACAACGCATTCCACAAGCTCTACCCAGCAGCCACATCTCTACGCAGCCTCCTCGCGCTCGCGCGGTAATCTGGTCGTACAATGGCCGCAGTCCAAAGGAAGCCCTTCACGGTCATCAACGAGCAGTTTGCCGTTGATCCGGCGTACGAATACGTCAAAGATCTAGGCTCTGGAGCGTATGGGTGCGTAGTCCTCTCTGCTTGCTGCCATGTCTTTGGCAGTGCGAGTCGTCTTGCACGCGCTGATCTCGATACCCCGCGCGTCACTAGTCTGGTCTGTGCAGCGCGTAACGTACACACGGGCGACAGCGTAGCTATCAAGAAGGTCAGTAACACCACCAGACAGGCCTGCTGCATCGCACCCTGCTGCCGGCAATCCTCGAGCGCACATTGTTAAACGCATCTGGACTAACGGACACCACTTGTACCTTCGCAATCAGGTCACCAAGATCTTCTCCAAAAAGATCCTCACGAAACGTGCGCTACGAGAGCTCAAGTGAGTGCAACAGGGCGACGGTCGAGTCGCACGTCAGCTGTGCGCAAGCGAGTGTGCGACCGAAATGAGCAACGAGCCCTGCCGTTTTAATGTGGCGCATGCTGACTTGGCACACGGCTCCCTTTGTCTACGAATAGACTGCTGGCACACTTTAGAGGACACAAGAATGTAAGAAGCTATCATTCTGGAAGCTCTAGCAGGCTTTCGAGTCCGCTTTGTAGCTCTCCTGACGTGTCTCCACTTCTCTTCCCTTCTGAACACCTGGCAGATCACGTGCCTGTATGATCTGTGAGCCACATTACTTCCGACCTGTTGTTCTGTCTGGCGCGGCTGAAGGGAGTGCTACATCGCAGCGACATTATCGATCCAAGAGACTTTAATGAAGTGTACGCATGTCCCGCTCATTCAAATACGGCCTTGCGGGGCTTTAGGCGCTGACAATCTCGCCCTCGCCCTTGCACATACTCAGATATCTTTACGTGAGTGCTGGAGATGGTAGCCTCGTGGGAGCAAATAGCTGAACACAAGATGAAAACCACAGGAAGAGTTGATGGAGGCCGACCTTCATGCGATCATCAGATCAGGTCAGCCTCTGACGGACCAGCATTTCCAAAGTTTCATCTACCAGACTCTGTGCGGACTGTTGGTATGTCTCGCCTTGCCTGCGCAATCCCGATTGAAAGCGGGTGCTGACATGTGTGATACAGTACATACACTCTGCGAGCGTTCTCCATCGCGATCTCAAGCCAGGTGAGTTCCAGTGGTAGCGTAAAATGCGCTGCAATACTCAACCTCCTTTTCAGGCAATCTGTTGGTCAATGCGGATTGGTGAATCGCAATCTTCTCCTGTCTACTTCGTTCTACCTCTGAGTATCCTATAATATGCAGCGAACTCAAGATCTGCGACTTTGGTCTAGCAAGGGGATTCGACCTCGATCCCATGGCTCAAAATGCAGGCTTTATGACCGAATATGTCGCTACTAGGTGGTATCGCGCACCGGAAATCATGCTCAGCTTCACAAATTACACGACTGCAATTGATCTGTGAGCATTCCAAAGCTTGTCATCTCCGAATGAGCTGCTGAATCTTCTCACCGATAAGATGGTCAGTTGGCTGTATTTTGGCGGAATTGCTCGGCGGGCGGCCTATTTTCAAGGGCAAGGAGTACGTTCAGAGTCCTGGCACATGGGAGCGATGCGAGTGTTCTGCTGATTCGCCGGTCTTATCAGCTACGTCGATCAGCTGAACCAGATCCTGCATTACCTGGGGACACCGCCGGAGGACACGCTGCGCCGCGTTGGAAGTCCACGAGTGCGTCTTTTCATACTCATATTGTCCACGTAAGGCTCTTATAAAAATTGTGTGCTTACGCTTCACAGGCACAAGAATATATCAGATCACTGCCATTCTCGCCTGGTATACCTTTTGACCGACTCTATCCGAATGCCAATCCGCTCGCACTCGACTTGCTGTCTAAGCTGCTCGCATTCGACCCAACGAAGCGTATCAGCTGCACGGACGCCTTGCGACATGCGTATCTCTCGATCTGGTGCGGCCTCGTCACACCCACAACTTTCCGCTAAACTGCGTCTGATGATTTTCTGTCTTGCCGGGTTTTGCAGGCACGACACTGCAGACGAGATTCTCTGCCCGACTCCCTTTGATTTCTCGTTTGAACAGGAGGAGAGCAGCGAAGGCATGCGCAACATGATTGTCAACGAGGTCGCCGAGTTCCGTAGAATGGTGCGAACTCCGCCTGCACAGCGGCAAGGCTCTGGCTCAAAGAGGCAGGAGACGTGAGTTTCAAAGCTGCACAATCTATTTCGTCTTGCCTCTTATGCGTGTCCTGACGATTGTGCACACAGGCTCCCTGTCCCATCACGGGATGAGATTATGGCTTCTCCTGGGGATCTTGGACCAGACCAGCACAAGACAAAGATCACTGCTAGCCCGGTAGATGAAGATCCAGCTGCGGGCTTGGAACGAGAGCTGCATGCTAGACGGTGATTATGGTCTTCAACGAGATCTGGAAAGACACCGATGCCAAATCGACCTTCGCGCTTGACCTCTCTGTGCCTTCGGTGCGGGTCTCTGCACAGGCAGTCGAAATTACGGTGCAAGCGACGGGAGTTTCGCAGATAGAACTTCTTGAGACTGCAATCTTATAGCAGTGCTTGTATAATTTCAGTCTGGCGACAAAAGCCGGGCATTGGCTCGCAATATAGCATTTGCACTTCACCGCGACTAGCACAGAGATACAGCACGGGTGAGGTGATGCCTCGACACTGATAAATCATGGTGTAATACCTTGCTGTCCGCGTCTGTGTTCTCTCTTCCCACCTCTCCAGCCGCCCGGCCTCGGCACTCGGCACTCGGCGCCGGGGAGCTCTCTAGCCGGCACTGGGGGAGGCGACGGACGGGAGAAGCACCTCGACCACATTGCCCAGCCTTGCGTGCACAGAACCGGATCTTGCCTTTTTGCTATCGTATACCTACCATGGCTAAGATATACAAGTCGCACGTAGGTGCTGAGCTATCGAGATGCTGGCCGAGAGCTAGCTGGAACTTGAAGCTGATGATGCATTTGCCATACGCACACCCCGCAGTGGGATCCTGCCCCGCTACACCCCAAGCGAGGTCTCTTCGAGTATGTCTGGAGCAACAAGAACAGTGCGTATGCTGCGCCGTGATGCTATCGCCTCGTAAAGATAGGCGCTGATGTAGCTTCTGAATCTCGTGCTTCTTGCGGCGGCCGATTGCCCTGGAACAGACGTCGACGACAGCAAGATTGCAGCCATCTACGCGCCTACTGGAGAGACGGTCACTCGGAAAGAGCTCAAGCGGAGATGTCAAAGCATCGCATATGGCTTGAGACACAAGCTGGGCCTGCAGCCAGGAGACGTAGGTCGACCTGCTTTCTGCATGGACCGCCACAGCCGCGGCCAACGTACTCTGCAGCTACTAATGCTGCTTCTGACTTCGTTGTACTTTGCAGACCTTCTGCTACATATCACCAAATAGCATACACTATCAGGTCGTATGTCTTGGAGGGTGAGATGGCTGCTGGTCTACGAGGGCCCATAGTTTGCCGTCTGATCTGATCTCTTTCTCCAGGCAATGCGCTGGCTTAGTGGTCTCGCCTGCAAATGCCGCCTACACAGGCAGCGAGCTGCAACATCAAATCAAGGATTCAGGATCTGTGGCTGTTCTATGTGCGCCGCAAAATCTCGAAGTCGTGCTCGAAGCCACATCACACTGGACGAAGCAAGACCAAGCTGACAAGATTGTCCTCGCGTGTCGGAAGAATGAAGCTGGGAATGCAGCGTCGCAATACAAGACGCTTGATGATCTCATGACTTCTGAGCTTCTTGAGCCTTATCAACACAATGACCCGACAAACGACCTTGCATATTTGTGCTATTCTTCGGGGACCACTGGCCTGGCCAAGGGTGTCATGACAACGGTATATAACATGACTAGGTGAGTTGAATGATCACAGTGTATGGATCATATGGCTTTGCTGATAATCCGGCATGCCCGGTCATCCCTTTCCAACTGTTCTTCAGCGTACTGAGCGGACTGTACTGCTTTATGGGAGGAAAAGACGATGTTTGCTTTGCATTCTTGCCCATGAGTGTGAGTCCTTTGTCTTCTATACCTCAAGCATAGGCATTTGATGACACCTGGTACGCAGCACATTTATGGCTTGACGAAGAATGTCCATTTGCCCATCTTGGAGGGGCAGACTATCGTCATGGTCCCGCGATGGGAGATGGAATCCTCCCTGAAGGCCATCGAGAAATACAAAGCTACTTTGATGCTCCTCGTCCCACCAGTCGCTTTAGCATTGGCAACAGGTGAGATCGCGCATACTATTTCGCATCACAGAGACGTTTCAAACTGAATCAGACACGTCAGATCCTATGGTTGACAAATACGATCTGTCGTCAATGAAATACATGCTTTCCGGAGCTGCTCCACTTGGTCCAGAACTCCAAGAGCGGCTAAAAAAGCGGCTCAATTGTCTCGTCACCCAGGCGTATGGCATGACGGAATCGTGCGTACTCAGTGAAGTAGGGCTAAACGCCCATAACTCTGTGCTAACTTGTTGCGCTCACAGTTCGCCGACGTCGCACTACGGACCCATAGAGGAGTCGATTCCAGGTAGCGCTGGAAAACTGCTGCCCAACGTTCAAGCGAGAATCGTGAATCCAGAGACCATGAAAGACATGCCGAATGTTGGAGATGAGGGAGAATTGTGGATGAAGGGTCCGATCATCATGAAGGGCGTATGTAGCGCGATTCGTAACATACCTTCGCCTCGCGCTGACGTGACTTTTGCGACAGTATAAGAACCGGCCAGAGGCCACACGCGACACGCTCGTAGAAGATGGATGGCTTCGGACAGGCGATATTGCCAAAGTGGACGAGAACGGATATTTTTACATCACTGATCGGATCAAGGAGCTCATCAAGTATAAGGGTAAGTACTATGCACTCAGATACGCTGTGCTGTGCTGGAAGTTGAAAAGTTTCGTCACAGGCTTCCAAGTGCCTCCTGCTGAGCTGGAAGCGCTTTTGCTCTCGCACCCTGATGTGGCCGGTAAGTCGACACGAACCGCCTCGTACCTCGGTGCACGTTCTAATGTCTCTCGGCACGAATCGACAGACTCGGGCGTAGTGGGCATTTGGGTGGAGAATCAGGGCACCGAGGTGAGCGATTCTTATGGAGACCTTTGCAGCTATTCCCCTGACTGTTTGAATTGCCTTCGTAGCTCCCGCTGGCGTATGTGGTATTGAAAGACGCCTCGAAGGTGGGCGATGCCAAAGCTGGATTGGAGATCCAAGAATGGGTCAAAAAACGCGTAGCGAACCACAAGCAGGTTCGAGGAGGGGTTCGAATCATCGATGCTATCCCGAAGAGCCCATCTGGAAAGATCTTGCGCCGCATTCTGCGTGACCGCGCAAAACAGGAAGGACCCGTCAACCCTCGGCAATCCAAGCTCTGATTACAGTGTCTCATTTCAGCGGTGAGGGGTGGAAGGGCGTGCAAGGTGTCACTAGGGTCCGCCAGAGCTTCTACACTGTTCATACTGTCTCCCACCATGCAGTAGGATACATCACATCGTGTATCACTTAGCTCAGCACAGATAATGGAATCAAAGGGACTGCATCCACATTGAGGCTAGTATTGTATCGGTCAACCTCACGTCGGCTATATGTATTATTTCTGCCGTAATGGCATGCCAGCACGCTAGACAGGGCTTCTAATTGCGATGACGAATTGTGACTGAGATGGAAGTATAGCCGACACGAACACGCTATGGTCGTTCAATTGCCGTTGAGCATCTCTGCCACCGTTTCGTCGAATGATTTTGGTGTGCGTTCGAATTGCGATAACAATTTCTTCAAGAGAGGATCCCTCTTCAGACACTCGCCAGCCTCTAGCGCATCATATGACTTTGACCACCATCGTACTTGAGCTGAATCTAGGCCCCTTTCTTGAATGTAGTAGCACTCGTGTGCTTCCTTGCTAATGACATTGATGCGGACCTTCTTGCCTGATTTCCGACCCACGAGTGCAGCTACTTCCTTGAGGTCGTGCGCTTTCGTATTGGACAGTGTCAGAGTACGACCGTGATATCGAGTTGACTTGTCTGCTATGATTGCAGCTGTGCCAAGCCCGAGATCATCAATGGCGGTCCAAGAGATGGGTCCATTGCCGCAGACAGGTATCTCCGTCCGGTCCAGCTTGCCATCCATCGACGAGTGTCCAAGATACAGTGGCCAGCTTTCACTGTACAGTCCTTCGCGAATGATTGTATAGCCAAAGTCTTTTTGCCCTTGCAGGAAAGCTTCGGTTCGCAAGTGAGCCGTCATGACTCCGCTCAAACTGTCATCACGGAAGCCCAGGCTAGTGTAGTAGACATGCTTGATTCCAGCCTTCTTGGCAGCTTCCAGGGCTACAAAGTGGTGTGCTTCCCTGCCCTTGCCAGGTGGAGCGTCATTGAAGTCCATAGAGATGCGTGGCGTGGAAGCGAGGAACAGGTTGTCGCAGCCAGCCAATGCGCTGACCATGGATTCAAGGTCTCCATAATCTCCTTTTCGGACCAGAGTGCCCTGTGCCTTGAGCTCGTTCCACCGTGGATCTTCTGGATCGCTGGAAGTCGACAGCACGAGCTGGCCGGGCTCGATCAGCTTGTACTGAAGCAGGTTGCGCAGGACCGCGCCTCCCAGCTTGCCAGTAGGGCTGGTCAGACACAGTTTGCCCGACATGAGCGACTTTGACCAAGAGGCGTATTTGTAAGAGGTTGATCCTCGAGACAGCGGTCAGTTCACAGGTCAAGGCTCAGGGTGGCAAACTGGCCAATTGATGCTGCAGTGCATTCAAGCAATACATCATTGTATAGGAAAGTGACAATTGAACGCAGTAATGCTACAATAACGTCCACCAGATCACGTTCAAAAATCGCCGAGATCAATATCCACCTTAGATGCCAGCATCTTTTGAAACTTGTTCTGCTTCTGTGCCTCGGCCTGTGTGGCAGACGTGCCATTCTGTAGGGATGCCAAATTGGTAGCCGAAGCAGTGCGCTGAGGTGTAGTCGTCCCAGATACGGGTCTATGAACATATGTGAATCATCAGGAAGCTGCAATTGCCGCCTCCGCAAAAGACCACTCACTTTGAGACAGCCGGAGATGCTGTCTTGCCAGTGACAGCCTTGGGCGTGCCAACAGCGGTATTCGCCATAGCGAGATTACGCCGCCGGTCCTCGAGGGTGGCAGCAGCTTTCGGCATATTTGCAGGAACGGCTTGCGTAGCGGCGCCGTTTGCAGCCTTTAACGGTGAGGCAGAGCCACCGCTGACGTCCATTCTCGCGAGAATATCATCGATTCTGGCTACTTCCGCTACGTCGCCGGCTCGTATCGCGATATCGCGCGCATTGCGCAGTGTATGCCGCTCGTGAAGATCGCCTTGAGCATGTTGTCGTTTCTTCGCAAGGATGACATTGATATCGGCCTGCAAGTCGTAAGTCGAAGGGTCAGGATGAACACGCCTGGCAGCACGTGGAACGGGAGCCTACCTCGGTCAAAGTGTAGTCTTTGTGCTTTTCCATCACTTCGAGCTTGTTGTCTACTGCGGTCTTGGTGGGCAAGTCGATCTTCGCTTGATTCAGCATGAGCATGTACCGGTTGAACTCCCGCTGAACAGACGCAGTTTTAGCTTCTCGAACCCTTTGAACTGGATATTCGCACGGGACACACCTCGGTTGGCTCGGTGTTGCTGACCATCTCCATAGTCATGTCCTTTTTTTCGTTGCCAATTATGAGAGTGAGCTTGACATCTGTCATGTGCTTCTCCAGCTTGTACAATCGACTGCTGCTCCTTTCCGCGACCTTTTCAATCTTGGCAAGACGGTAGATGGGCTCTCCTTTTTCTTGACCCACCCCCATCCTGACATATGCGCCTTCAACGTATTCGGGAAAGAACGAACATGGCCAGTACGCCGCGAGCTTTCCTCTCGGAATGCAGATCCGTGTCAATTCTTCAAGAGTAGCGGGCTCGCGGGTCTTTGCCTTCTTCTTGGCGACTATGTGCTTGTCGGTGTCCGAATCCGCCTCCTCTTCCGAGTCGGTGTAGATGGGTACCGAGGGCGACTTGCGCGCCCGATTCTCCTCGTCGCTGTCATAGTCTGAATCTCCATTTGCACGCTTCTTTGCCTTCTTTTGCTCTCGCTCAGATTTGTTCTGCCTCTTGCGCTTAAGCTCCTCGAGCTGCTTTGCTTTGCCCGTTGGTTCTTTCCGCCGCCGGCTGCTCCTCGCAGGGGCTTCACCGTCTGATGATGCAGCGCCGCCCTCCTGGTCCGCCACCATCTGCTTGAGCGCCTGCCGGTCACGATACTTTTGTAGCTTCTCTCGTCGATCCTCTAGCACCATTTCTCTCTCCATCTCATTCATGTTCGCCAGTCTGTGCCAGCATGTCAGCCTACGTTCCTGTGTAACAGCCACTTGCGGGCTGTCAGACTAGCACGCACTCGGCTCTGTCGCTGGCATCTTTGTAGATGCCTTCAAGAGGGTACATTTCCGGGCGTATCTCATCGTCGTCGTCATTTGGAACTTGTTTCGTTCGCTCAGCAGCCTCGTCATCGCTGTCGCTCTGCGCGAGGTCCATGTCAGAACCGCTACCACCAATTTCCATGTCTGAGCCTGAGGACCTGCAAAATGGCATGCCAGGTAATTGAGCGCGCAATCTTAATACTATACCGAAATATTTCTGCTGTCCTTGCAACACTCACTCTCGCCGCTTCTTCTTCTTGTCCTTTTTCTTCTTCTTCTTCACCGGCTCCTCGGCCAGCGCCAGCAGGTCATCCTCCCAGTCGTCCATGATGTCGCAGCCAAGCTGAGGTGAATGATACCGGGACACTTGGCGACCGAAATGTACTGTGACGGGCAGCGGCTGTCGAGTGCTGTCAAGAGGTGTTGGAAGGTACAGACGAGGCATCGTACTGCCCGTGATCATTCAAAGACGAGGTGGCAAGACCGCCATTCCGCCTACTGCGGTGCTCTTCGAAGGAGGACGTTATACAAAACATGCTTGAAAATAAAGCTACATCGCTCCCTCCTCTCTGCCAGAGTCTCTGCATCTTCAGAACCTTCGTCACAACAAGCACGTGCTGGCGCCAGCGCCGGCAGCGGTGTCAAGCTTCCTTGTTCAGACCCTGCTAGGTCACTAGTATTACGCACGAGTAGGTATGAAACCCTTGGAAGCTGACTCTTGTTCGGCTCCCGAGTCTTTGAACGCAGCAAGTCCAGCCAAGATACCGGCAGAAAGGAAAATGAACGCGATGAAGAGCCAGATGACGCCCCAAACTCGAGGACCAAAGATGGGACACAGCTTTGCGAATTGCGATGCATCTGACTCGTTGACTTTTCTAAATATCAGGTCTGACACAATACCACGCGCGTTCAGCAATCCAGGCCTTTCCTGACTTTCAGACGTATTACTCACCGTCCATGATGTCGTACAGTGCGTACAGGGCGCTCATGGTCCCCACGAACAGGACGTAGAAGCGCAAAGGCTTTGCATGGTCGATGAACCAGAATGCGACGAGCACTGATAGTGATTCAAGACGTGAGCCAAAGCACGTGCCAGCTGGGAATAGTTGAGAAGCAAGCACTCACTGCCAGCTGCAAACATGGTCGTAAGTAGAGTAAGCCAGCTCTTCCTGGCCCACCATATTGTGATGAGCATGAACACCCCAATGATTATGGACGCGACTTTGCTTGCAACAATGTCGAAACCGGCAAAGACCACAAGGCTGCCGAAGAAGCTGCTTCCGAGGTATCCAGCTGGAAGCGTCCAGCATGCTGTACCGCCTTTCATCCGCGTCAGACCACCTGTGAAGTGCCAGCGTCGTCAGGCGCAGCACTTTTCTGAGAACAGTACAGTCACAGCATCATCCCACCTTGGTCAGCGTCGACCTCCAAGGACACGATACGCGCTCCAGTGCTACAAGCCAAGAGACGGCATTAGCAATCATGAGCAGCTAGCATTGACAGAGACGGCGCACCAGCAGCCTGCCGCAGCATGGGAGAACTCGTGCTGTCGGCGCCACCGTCAGCGTTGTTCTGCTCCGAGCGCGTATCATTGCCATGCCAGTCGCAGCTCACCAGAAGCACAGTGAACAGCTTCCACGGCAGCAGGATGTACTTGACGCCCCAGAGGTTCCATGCGAGGGTGATGAAGACCACGTAGGCCAGCAGTACGTGGAGCGTTGTCTTCTGCTCGTCTGACGGTGCGAGCCGCTCAGCCACTGTCGCTCGTCGCGCAAGCGCGTGCAGGGCCGCTTCGTGTATGGGAGCCATGGGAAGCCAGCAGGTGCGTGGCAGCTGCTGTAGACCTGCTTGTGAAGATACGAAGCGACTGTTGGGGTCAAGAAGACAGCCTGGCTCCGAGCGCGCCTTCTTGTTGCAGCACAGCCCGCAGCCTGTGCCAAACAAGATGGGTGACTTGTGACCTGCCTGCGGCTTCAGACGCGACAAAAGAGACGCAAAGCACACGCACGCGCTGTGTACACGCAATTTCATATGCAAGACATCTGAGTCTGTGGGCAGGTCGACTAGTAGTAGTTGCGGCTAGGCAGTGCCCTGATGCTCATCATCAACCCATTCTTCTTGCCTAAAAATCAAGCACGGGCATTGTAACGCAAATGCTGAACCTCATGTTGCACTTGCGCACAAGAGTCTAGCGCTGTTTAAGCTACAGTGCAGTTGCGCGCCGCTTCTCAACGGTCCCGGTGTCTTTCTACATCTATGACGAGCCGTTCTGGCCATTCGTAAAGCTCGGCACAGCCAAGTCATCGCCAGGCTCATTGCTGAAGAACGAGGCCCAGCCTTGAAAGTCCAGAATACCCTCTGGGAAGTTGATCGCATCGTATACACCCTCGACTGGTCCCAAAAAGTCCATGGCCGAGTTGGTGTTGTGGCTCTCCATGAAGCCTGTCGCTTCAAAGGCTTGGTGCACCGGGACGTCTGTGAAGTTGACATTTGAAAACGGCTGATTGAGATTGGGTTGTGCGCTTGACTGTGCCGTGAGACTGTCTGTGCTCTGTGTAGCACCGGGGGATATGTTCGGCTTCAACTCCGCTGATGAGGTGCTGTGCGGCGTGCCGTTTGCCGATGCTGCGCGAGTGCTGCCTCGCACTATCGGCAGTGGGCCATCTCCACGGTCGATGAGATTACCTCGGAATACGAGCTTGGCGCCAGGAGTGGGATTGAGACCGCGATGTAGCTAAGCAGGAGGGGCGTAAGCAAATATTCAAGCTTAACGGCCGGACTTGTCACTCGTGCTCCGCTCACCTGCTTGCCTGTTGCTGCCCAAGTGTTTACCGAGGCGGCGGTGTTGTACAACAGACTCGCCAATTCGGACAGTCTTGAGCGGACAAAGCACTCTTCCGACGCTGCACGCTTGAAAATATCGGTAGCCAGCTGAAGCGCTTCCAGACTTGATTGCTCCCGTCGCCGAATGAAGGTATGATACTGCAAGTCAATGGTAGCGAGATGGTCCAGCATCAGTCAGGCTGTTAGAACTCAGAGCTTCCTGTGCGTGATACTGTTGCTCACCTGGATCAGAGCGCACACGATCAAGCTGTACAGAGGTGGGAACCAGTTTTCAATGACCGATACATTCCTATCTACCCACAGGATGGCCTCTTGACTGCGAGCGTAAAGCTCCTGCCAGTGCTCGAAGGTCATGCAAAAGCTAGAGTGTCGATTCAGCTCATACGAGCGGCCGAAGAAAGGTCTGCGAAGTAGGAACGAGACAGGGATGCTGCACAGATGCAAGAAACCAGCTTCGAAACCAGAGTCTGGACCGATGAATTGCAACTCTTCCGGCAAGTCGCGATACCAGCTGAAAATGCAAATAGCCATCATAAACATGAAGCGCAACACCTCATTTCTCGTACCACTTACGCGTTCAACTCTCCTTGCACGTCCTCTAGCTGCTGGTCTGTCACATAGAGAATGCCAGTGGCAGAGTAGAGAAGTTTGAGGACCTTGCCGAGGATGATGCTCAAGCTAAGCATCCAATGATTCAACAAGTACGGCTTTGACGATGTGTCCACGGCGTGAGGATCAGACGGCGCCGAGTCGTGTATGCTTGGATACAGACGATCGCAGTCTGCGAGGTCTATCATCATAGGCAGTCCATAGCTGTGAGAACCGACAAGGTCAGTATGAGCAGTACAACGGCGGGAAGAGCTCTTATAGCGCAGGCACACCTTGCTGAGACCCAGCGATCGGCGATGATGCACCCCGCCCAGATTCTTCTCCGCTGTTCAAGGTCATGCGTGTTGCTACTTGGCGTTTCACGATGCAAGCCGATGTCTTGAGCCATCCTGACAGCCAAACCCAGGCAGAACCAAGTCCTACTAGCCGCAGCGCCTCGCTCCAGCTCAAACGCAAAAGAGTAGAGCAAAAGACCCTGAATAGTGGATAGCGAGCTGCGGTTCATCGTTTCATCGTCTTTGAGCGAATGCGCAATGAGCTGCTTGATATTCCGCAGCGACTGTGGCGACGTTTCGTGCGACAAGGCTGCAACGCCGCATATCGTATACCACAGCAGAGGCGAGTGGTTCTGCGTGGAGAGGAAATCGGTCCGGCTAATGACGGGAAAGCGGGCAGCTGGTCCATCGAAAAACTTATTGATGAGGCTTTCCATGACTTCGGGCTTGAGGCCTGGCGGCGCCTCGAACTGGGTAGTCGTGCCGACAGTTCCATCTTGATAATCACGAGAAGCACCGGAATTACCCAGCGGGACTGCAATCTTGATGAAGCCGTCGCCGGTTGCTCGCAGCTCGAACGTGACAGAGTGTTTAGTATCGAATGGCTGCAAGTGCTCGATGGGTAATGTAGAGGTTGAGTGCAAGAGATGCGAGATCGAGGTAGAGCCGACCATGCGAGGTTCTGCGCTTGGCGTGACATGCCTGTCATTGGGAGAGAAGCCCATGCTGGGTGTCCTCATGGGCGACCTAGCCCTGACCTGCCCTTGTGAAAGGCCACTTCCGACACTTGTAGTAGGCATGTTGATGCTGCTACCGCCCCATGTCTGCCCATACGACTGGTTCATGTGTGGTAAAGGATGTGCTATCGACATTGCTGGCGATTGTGAAGGCCGTGCGGCGCCAGAAGCAGATAGTGGTGTGTATGAGTGCGCTGGGCTCGAATTGGGAGGCAGGCCAGAAGTGTTGATGGCGCCTGGTGCTGATTTGCGTGGCATCTTCGTATGTCCTGCATTGTTGCCGCCAGCCACGTCGTTCGGGCCAGTGCTCGCCCCGCGTTGGTCGCTACCTTCTTGCGCCTCACGCTTCCGTTTGAAGCGTGTCTCCGTGATGGGCAAGACCTTTTTCGAGCAGCGCAAGTTTGGTTGCATTAGCATCCGTGTTAATGCAGAAAGCTAATAAGACATTAGTAGACTCACCCAGGTACAATCAAAGTGGTGCTGTCGACAATGCACGCATAGCGGCGGTGACGTATCTGGAATGACATCGCAGCGAATCTTCCTCGACCGGCAGCCATCACATGCTCTCGATGTCTTCTGCCGCCGTTTGTCATCCTTGTCGTCGCCATCAAAAGTCGGAGACGCTCTTGAAGAGGTACCATCTTCGTTGCCATTGGCATTGGATCCACTGGCCTCGCTGTTGACCTTTTTCTTGCGTCCTCGCTTCTTGGGTGCATTGGCATTGCCGCTGCCGTTCATAGCGGGGCCGGAAGACGTTGAAGCTCTAGAATCTGGGGGACCGCCGAGCGAGGGATCCTGGAAGAATGCAGAGGTGCCACCTGAGTACGAGTGTGAGGGCGAGGGCGCGCTCGAGCTTGCGGAGGGGTTGCCAGCTGTATTGCTGAACATGCTCAATGGCGAAAACGGCATTGGCGGCGAATACTGAGGCTGTGGCTGATTCTGCGCTCCTCCAGCCATTTGGTAGAAGCTAGGAAGGGCACCTACGCCGTTGGGGATGTTGTAATTGCTGCTCGAGCCAGTGCTCGGGTAGAGCTGCTGGCCAGGAAAGGCGTTTGCCAACGAGGGTAAAGTAAAGGCCGATGGCGCTGCTGAAGATTGACTGCCTGTGCTTCCTGCAGGGATGGACATGCTGTTGCTGCCGTTCTGTGATGTGAAGCTCCCGTTGACGTCGAAGCTGAATGGCTCAGGAAGACCTGCCGCTCCGCTGCTGTTGCTGGGATTTGCGTTGTTGCTGCTCTTCTCATCGCCGAAGCCGTCCATCGCTGATGGTGGGCCAGCCCGCCTGGCTGCCAACCCGCGTGCAGGTGCGAGTGAAACTGATGTGGCCCTTTGCGTACCCAGCGTCTAGGTTTTGATGTCGAAAGCCAGACAAGCCAGAAGCTCCTTGTTGCTGTGCTCTGAATGCTTCTTCTTGCGCCGCTGATTGCCCGCACCGCCGACTGCCGCGGCTGACGCGAGCAGAGGGCGAGGTGGACGCAGCTGGAGAGTCGTGCTGCCTGGCTCGACCTCTTCGCTGGGTTCAATGCGACGAGATACACGCAACGTGATCTGCCCTGCTGTACCGTAACACGCGCACTGGTGTGATAAGCGCAGAAGCCGCCGCCCCGTCAATCTATCGCTCGGCTGGAGGCTGCCGAATGCGTGCGTCGGCAAAAGGTCAATTGCAAAAGGCGGCAGACAGCATCTATCGTAGTAGTACTGCATGGGTGGCTGAGAGCTGGTCCTTCTAATTAATACATTGACCAAGTGACAGAAAGGGCTGAACACCCTTGCTAGCTACATGAGGGCCATTGCATGCCATCACATGATGCTGGTGCGGGGTTTGGGTCTATAACATCTTCCTCGCCATGTCCCGCCACTTGAACAGCCAGAGAATGCTTGAAAGCACGTAGAGTGCTCTTTCTATGTCATGTTGGCAGGTCAAATTCCTCTTGCGTGAGTTCCAGCGTAGATGTTTGCTGTAGTGAGGGGTCGTGAGTGCTTATGACTTGCCAGTATCCCAGTTTTTCTTGCATCTGGCTCGGCCGTTGAATGCAAGCATTGTTGCGATGTACGTCGTGAGATTCTCTACGGACCAAGCTAGCCTTGTGCAGCCAGGTATGCGGAGAGCGGGTCGGCCCAGACCTGTGATTTCTAGAGTCAGCTTCCTCAGAGAGAGCATGAGTCTTTGCAATCAAAAGGTACCTCGTAGCGAGTCAGCAGTCCGTGCTAGCACCGGTTCAGATGTTCAATGAATCAGAAGAACAAGTAGTCGTCCCACAGAACTGCGATGGCGTACCTCGTTGAGCTGCAAGCGGTAGTAGAACTGTTCCGACCAACTTGTACCCAGGCTCAATGTGTCAGCGCCCCGAGACATCTAGCTGTTGTCCAAGAAGAAGCTCACCTCTTTCCCGTACTCGCATATTCAAACTTTGCTCGGCCTCTGGTCGTCACTACGGCCTTTACATGAGTATTACCAGTATCATCGTCTCCACCACCGCTCAAGTCAGGTTGGGTGTCGACTGTCCAGTCTGAGAAAGACATCGGCCCAATGACCTTGAGGAATCTAACGAGTATCTCAAAGTATTCTTGCACAGCTTCGCGACCTATGAATTGGCGTCCTAGGAATGGCAGAGCGGCCACATCAGATGGGCCATGCTCAAAGGCGATCCCTTGCGTCTCGTCGAAGAAAGCTGCGAGCTCAGAGGGCGCCGCGCCGCGTGAGAATGCAGAGCAGAGTGCTTGTGCTCTTTTGAGATAGAAGCCCCTGTCAGTCATGGTCATGGTACAGATGGTGCGAAGAGCAAGTGTAAGCGAACCCGTCTTCTAGCTATTAGCTAGCAAGTGGCAATGACAATGGATATTAGTATTAGTCTTCTTCGAGCAAAGGCCCGTATCTTCATACCTTGAGCCAACTAGCTGTTGTACACCGTTTTTATCTGGTCTATACCCTGAGCAACGCGATACATTAAAGTGGCAAAAATGATCGTCGCTCGTCAAAGGAAGCCAGGAAGATGGACTAGGAGCGCAATACTGTAGCATGTGAACGGAGCGAAATCAAAGAAACGACAAGAAGATACAAGAAATACAGTGGGCTTGTCGCAAAAGAGCTGGTGTAAAGAAAGCGCGACTAGTAGCCTCCACGCCCTCGACCACCACCGCCGCGTCCGCCTCCGAATGAGCCTCTTGGGCCGCCGCTTCCCCTGCTCGAAAAGCCACCTGTGCGGGAATCAAAGTCGTCGTCAGCTGAGGGTTTCTTTGAGGAATAGGGAGTGCGGTCGTACCTCGTGACCCTCCGCGCGGTGCACCTCTGCTGGCGAAACCACCCTGGGAAGACAGGTAATACGTGTCAGCACTTGCCGCAGGCAGCATTGACAAGTAGAAAGGATTGCAGACTCACTCGTCCAGCGCCACGACCGCCTGGCGCTCCACGGCCTCTTGGCGCCCCTCGACCACCTGGACCGCCGCGGCCAGCTCCTCGCGGTCCTCCCCGACCTCGTCCTCGCTTCTCGACTGCAGAAAGAAAAATAGGGAACATCACACTTATCAGTACAAACGTCACAAATAGCGCGGCAACATGTCCATTGTTGGTTTGCCCACCTTTAGTTCCAGGAGGCGGTTTCGGTTTGGGAAGGAATCGCTCAAGCGGCAGTAGCTTGTCGGATCCAATGAAGACCTTGTCACCAGGCTGGAAAGAAGTTGCTTGAACGCCTTCGGATGTCTTTATTGTGAAATAGACCTGGTTGATGGGACCTAGAATCTCGTCGACTTTGCCGACTGATGACTTGTTCTCGAGGTAGATGGGCGCGTTGAAATATGGGACCTGCAAGTAGACGTAGGTGGAGTGCATATTGTCATATCAGTTTACTGCTTCAGGTGTAGCGTTGTAGCCTGGAGTGCGTGTCTCTGCCAGATATCTTGATCGCAGAGTAACGGAGCCAGGCGCATTTGCAGTATTTTAAACTGACCTTTGTATTTGTCGATTCGCAGACCATCTCGCCCTCACAAGCATGTATGAACTTGCCCATTTCTGCACAACGGTGTCGTTACGTGCGATATAGGTTGTATGCAGCGGTCATGTGCGACCATGCGAATTTTATGCGTAAAGTGCCGAAGCTGTCAGCCTAGCTCGGCCGCAGACACAGAGCTGGGCTCAGGAGCTAGCACGTACCGAGCACCTCTGCAGGTGGACCAGCATCGTAACCACCGTAGCCTCCCCTCCCTCCTCCCCTGCCGCCGCCGCCTCTTGCAGAGAAACCGCCTCTTCCTCCACCTCGGGCGCCGCCGCCAGATGAGAACCCTCCTCCCCGTCCACCGCCACGGAAGCCGCCTCTACTCATGTTGGAGGCTAGCTTCTTGACTTTCTGTGCGTGGTCTTGGCCGTTTGTTTTACAAGCAGCACAAGCACGAACACCGCAAGTCACTGTCAAGGCCAATTTCTCGATCACCGCTCTGTCCGTATGAGCTATAGGCATTGGGAATTGCGTGCATACTGGACATCTGGCATTGACCAGTCAGCTATCAAGACCAAGATCCAAAAGCCTGCCTGCCTGCCTTTGCCCTAGCATTCGTAGGCCCGTGTCTGTGCTGCATGACCTGTCGGGGAGAAATCACGTTCTTCGCCACTGGCGAAGGTGGCCATCAAGCAACAGCACAGACACAGCCAGGCGTCTGTTCGCGCAGTAGAGCAGCCTGGGGTGGCTCTTATGGCCTTGCTTACTTGTCTAGGCTCTCTCTGCTGTCCTGCAGTGCTGCTTTGCCCCGATCGTCCACCTTGCGTCGTGCGCTTGCGGCAAGGGAACAGCGCACACCACGTCCAACTACTCGCGTAGCCTTCCAACCGCAGGCCAACAGAGACTGGTCCTCCCCATCAAGACCGCTGCATCGCCGACCTGGCACGGCACGTCAGCGTACTCGCGCTCGACTGGTCGCTGCAGCACGCGCCCGACACAGGGGCGCGCATCCAGGCAGCAGTGACCGAACGAATACGGATGGCCAACAGCGCGTGAAACCTTGCGGGCGACAGCGCAGCCGTGTCGATGCAGCTCGCAGCGTAGCGTAGACGGGGCCCAGATCTTTGTGAGCAGTGAGTCGTCATCGTTTCGTGTGCTCAGCCCTAGTGCGTGTGTCACTTGCCTCTTGCCTGTGATGCTGTTTCGTTTGCTGATCCTCTCGGCACTCCGAAACGCAGGTGACGGGACATCCTCGAGTACTAGACGCGCGACGGTGAGCTCAGGCGTGCTGGTCAATGCACACACATGTCTCTGATCCCAAAATCAATCTTCCAGGACCCCGACTCTTGCGCATCCGGCTCAGGTGTTTTGCGTTTCAAGCGTGCTCGTACATACACATGGCACGCCATCACTCGGCCTCCAATGCTAGCAACCACGACGACAAGGGACATCTAGCGCCCACATACCAGGGTCAAAGCGAGTCCTCTGCTAGTTTGCAAGACGTGACAATGCAGTCTGCGCACCAGTACGCGACGGCCGACAGCCTGCCTGCGCGCAACCTCGCGTCCCCACCTCGTTATGCCTCGAGGGCAAGTTTGGGTTCAGTCGCGTTCAGCCCTGGCAGGAGTCCCGTGTCTGCCGCAGCTGCAGCACGGCAGTTCTATCAGCCTCAAGTCGCTACCTCCGCTGAGCAGGCACGTCACCATCATGCGCAAGACTCGGTGACCAACTATAGTGCACATGACGACCCTCGCCACAATCAAGACACACAGCATCGACAGCAAACGGGCTCGCTACCTGACCGCGACGCCCATTACCATCAATACTTTGCTCATCATAGCAGTATGGCGCCACCTTCGTCTGACTCTCACGCTCGAGGCCACAATGCCTCGCCGGACCTGGACGACCTGGAAGCGCAACTAGCCGAGCAGGAACAGCTTGGTCAGGCGTTCTCAACATCTCCTGCTACGGATCCATCTCCTGTGCTTCAGGATCAGCACGGCTGTGGAGACTCGCCCATGGCAACAGTCGGTGATTCTTCTACCGCATTCTCAGATTCTCCTAGGAAACGTGCAGCACCGCCAGCACCCCTGGATCTGTCGCCCCCAAAACCCTCTTGGATGCGGACACGCGAGCAACATCCTGCGATAAATGCTTCTCCGGGGGGAGAACAGTCGAGACAGGAGAGCCGCGTACATAGCAATCCCGTGAGGGAGCAAGCGTATTCAAGTCGAGGGCCAGCAGAACATACGCGCACTTCTAGCTCTAGATTGTCAGCATCGCGCTCGGATGCATCGCTTCATGCTCCCGGCGGGCAGGCATACACGGGTCTTGGTCTCGGTCTGCCCTTCTCCCACTCTTCAACCTCGGACTCGCTTAGCTCTTTGCCGTCCTCGTCGTCTGGCGGTGAGATGGCGCGTTCATACGATGCAAAACTCGCTAGTCCTCTCTCCGGCAGTCAGTATTCTGGGTCAAATAGTACCTCGTACAACAACAGCTCCTCACTCCGCAAGCAACGGTCAGCAAGTGACATCCTCAGCTCGCCGTCTGATAATCGCAGTCCAATAGTAGATAGAAGAGGCCTCGTTGGTCTAGGCGAGTTGTCTACGCCGCGCTGGACCGCTGCCATACATGAACGTAGATGGAATCACCATCCTCTGCCAGAACCCATGCCGGACCAAGAGGATCCCGACGAAAAGGCCGAAACTCAAGAGTCAGAAGGATGGGAAGGGAGCGTTCTTGGCGGGTACATGGACGAAAAAGAGGTCCGTCGCATAAGTCTGCCTGCTTAACATCGACTAACACCTGGCTCTCATCATGTGGATTCGCAGAACGATCACTATGCGACGCACAGAAAGTCAATGCCTAATGCAGACTCTTATCGGTCAATTAGCGACATCGCCAATACAACAGCAGGTCAGATCTCTACCAGCTCATCTGCATACTCGCTAGGCGGGCTCTCAGTGCCAGACACTGGGTCATCCAGCTCAAGCTCCGAAGCTGGTGCTTTCTACTCGCCGTCAGTGCGCGAGCTACCACATTCTAATCCGTTAGATGGCGCTGCTATGGGCAATGCTCATAGCACCGACCAACATACATTCAAGGCACCAAGGGACAGGTCGACGGCCAAGGACAGCCTTACATCCAGCACTTCTAGCACAGTTCTCTCCCCTACAAGCAAAACGCAGATCGCGGGCAGCCGAGCCAGTAGCCGCAGCACGACAAGTACCAGTGTCCAATCGTCATCACGCCGTGAAGTTGGCACTGCTGCAGCAGGCGCGGGGAGCCTTGCAACTGGGTCAGGCACAAGGACCGTGCGTGAGAGGGAAAGAGATCTTCCCTCGTACATGAAGAGCACAGCGGCATCGAGCAACAAGCGCAGCAGCGTTGCCAGCGCAGACGAAGAATCGACTAGTGTGCCACAACGACGAGATCCCGGACAAGCAAGTTTTGCTTCACCCGATGCTCCTTCATCTCGGACTTCTAGTCGAACAAGGCACTCTCCCCCTCCACAACAGCCTCACCAGACAGGAGCGCCACCTCGAGCTGCTAGATCAATAGCACATTCTCGGCAGTCTTCGATTGCTTCGACATCCGGCAAGCGAAACATTCCTGGACCCATCAAAACCTCCCGAGTCCCGAGTGACATTTTACCTTCCCGAGATGGCGAAGCTCGCCATTCGACTAGAGTCTCACATAGCCCGTCTGCCATTGCACACAATATCCTGCGGCATACAAGAGGCGCGGATCATGAGAGCTTTGACATGTCGGCGTACGCTGCTGCTGATCAAGCAACAGCCGAGGCACTACGGAAGCTCGATGGCACAAGTAGCATCTCCTCTCCTCGTATATCACGGACATTATCCAATGGCTCTGGCAAAAGCACCCGTACAGGTGGTGAAACAGTCACCGAGCATACACCACGCAAGAGCTCTGGGCCGGGCACCTCGCTATCGCGGCAGAATAGCAAAGCGAGCAGCAGGACGACGTCGCCTCATTCACGACCGGCCAGCTCACGCAAGAGCTGGGTCAGGAGCCAGCCCTCGCAGGCACCTTTTGCTATTCCTGCACACATTGCAAATCGTGATCTTGGCGACGTTAAAACATCCCTGCAGCCTCAAGCACAGGATACGACTCTGCAACCTCCGCTCAAATCGCCTTTGCGGGCTTTGAATGCTGCTACGACTAGCTCAGCTCCCAATACAGTGACACACAGCAACATTGCACACATACACACCCTTCCTTCATCAAATTCGGTACCGTCTCTCCAAGGTGCAGGCATCGCACAGAGCTTCTCAGACACTTCTGCGAGATCACCGACCGCGGTGCAATCCCCCACAGTCACCTTTGCGCAAGCCAACGCCCCGTCGCTGCTGCCCCGGCGAGGGTCAGGCGCTCGTCCATCGTCCAGCTCTGGTGATGCGCCACTCACTCCTTCGAACAGCAGCAAGCGCTCTTCTTCAGCCAGTCTTGCCTTTGCGACGAGTACAACAGGGTCTAGAGACTCCACTTCGGCAACCTCTATCTCAGCTTATGGCTCGCCAGCCGCGCAGGTTCGGACTACTAAAAGCCGCAGAGGCAGCATGAGCAGCGATGTTTCGTCACTGCATAGCAACGGTGAAAGCCTCAGCAAGATGCAGGGCGATTCTGTAGATGCAGATTCGGTCCACGCGCGACTGATTCCCCCGGTGCCCCCTCTGCCCAAAGATTGGGAGTTGTATCGTCCGTCCACAAGCGGAGAAGGTTCGGTTCCGAGCTCGGCCAGCGCAGCTTCCTTCAAGGAGAAGGATAACGATCTCAAGCTTGGCGTATCGAGCTTGTCAGAAAGCAGGTTGCTGAGCGGAAACGGCAGCCGCAGAGCTTCCATGGACAAGCCTGCCGGACCGCGACCTCTGCGCAATGTATCAGGGCCGCCCTTGAGTTCTCCCAGCCAGGACGCGTCCAGCCTGCCCTCTTCGCCAGCATTACCCAGTCCTGCAACAACGGCCACCTCCAGTATCGGTCTTCCTGTTGATCGTCGTCAAGATACTTCAAAGACTCCCACAAAGCCAAAATGGAGCCTGTCGAATGCGCTCGGTATCCATCGAAGCCCTCCGCTGCCAACTTCCACTTCACAAGCATCTTCACTTGCCAGTCAGGCCACAGCATCTTTGGACAAGACGACATCGTACGGCGACCTGGTGTCAGCTTCTCGACGTCAAGGCTCACGGGACAATCGTGCTTCACTAGCACCTACTCACGTTGCTTCCGAGCTTTCACGACGACAGCTCGCGTCTGTTCCTGATATACAGGGCCTTGCGACCGGCAAAGAGCAGACTGCTCCTGGTCCTGCCGGGCAAGGCATCTCCCATTCGGTCTCTGCACACCATCTGGGAGGTTTGACTGCTCTGGAGCGTGCAAGAACGGCATCTATTAGTAGCACCAGCACGACTAATGCGAGCGGCGCGGAACATGCTCCATCCTTGGTCGCGACAAGCCCAGGGCGTTCAAAGTCCAGCTTGCTCACACCGCGGCGAACCCCATCTGGTATACCGTTCTTCAGTCGTCGAGCGTCGGGTCAGGCGAGTGTCTGCAAGGCCCCGTCCATGCCTAACTCTCCGAACATACAGCAGTCTTTCGATGCGTCTATACAAGCCGGGCAGCCGGAAGAAAAGACCGGACGGCGATCAATTCTCGGTATCAACCTCTTCCAAAGGAGTTCGGCTCGGAAATCCTTGTCATTGGCGAGAGACAGCGCCACCATCCCAGCCTCTCCAAAGCTCCCTAAGGAATACAAGGCCAGTACTTCTTCCATTGCTGCTCCCCTTGTGACTCATAAAGGGGATGACAAAACATCGGAGTTTGGAGTGAGACCGAGCGAAGATAGCAAGAGAAGTAGCATGAGCACAAGGGCTTCGAGTTTGATAGGTCGCAAACGGGGCAAGGTAAGATTAATCTTTTGCCTAATTGTAAGCTTTGGTACTGACACCTTGGACAGACACTTCCTTCATCAACGGAATCTCCAGTCAAGAATCAGCATGTCGTTTTACCACCGATGCAAATCAACGCTTTACCGCCTACAACCGTCTCCCGCGTGGAGGGTTTCACCGCTGAGGAAAAACATGGGCAAGCCACAGGGTCCAGTCAAAGTCGACCACTACCTGTGCCACCACGAGCCTTGCGGCAAACCCGGGCCATGGACTCGGGGCGGGACGCAATGCTGCCGACTATTACCGGGTCGCCATCTGTCACCGTCAATGCCACCGCGGGATCTCCAGATGTCAAAATTGCCTCCTCCAAACCATCCACACCGACCCGAATCCCACGTCTGCCCAGCAGTAGGTCAGATGCAGCCAGTCCTCAATTCTTACAAGCGCCTAGTCCGGGCATCGATACAACAAAGGCCAAATCGGATCTTCCATACCGGCAGACTGAAGCGACGTCAATACCCGGAATGTCATCGTCTATGCCGCAACAATCATCTTCCTATCTGGCGACTTTCCCTTCTTCGGCAACGCCCAGTTCCACATCGACTGAAGAGTCGCCAATTGGGCAGATTGCAGAACAGTCTGTTAACGCAGTCAACAGGATAGAGGATGAAAGCCTTCGCCGGAGGAAGGCATCCTCTTTTGCGCAGATCCCTAGTCAAGTCCCCGTCTTCTCATCAAGTCGGGCTTCTGGAAAGTACTCTACACCTTCAGCAACCTCAATCCCGGAGACGGCTGCAGTGCCCAGTGACAAGCGCAGGTCGCTCATTTCAGAAAATAAAGACCTCAAGTCCGTCAAACCTCCGCTTCGGGGCAATCAGTCTACGTCCGGTCATCGTGTCCTGAGCAAGACTCAACCAACAACATCTATCAATGCGGCAGCCGCTTCGTCGATAGGCAGTGTGAATGGCTCCCGCGCCCGCACTAAGACTAGTGATGCCGCGACTTCCGACGTCAGGGCCACAGCTTTAACAGGGGGCCTGCCCATATCCAAGTCTGTCAGTGCCTCGCTGGCAAGCAAGCTCTCGATACCAAACCGCATGTCGAAATCGGCTACTACATCCAGCTTACGACAATCTCCCGCGCCATCAGATGCAGGGGGCAGGTCGACAAGCTCCTCGCGTTACGGGACCCCAATCGGAGAGGACGAGATCAAAGGTGATGAGGAAATGGGCGAGTTTGTTAGTCGGCAGCGGTCAAAGCAGGCATCTCGAGGGATGTCCAACGACGACATCGATCGCTTGTTTACGTTCCCGGACCCAATCGACCCTTTTACAGCGTTGACACCAAGAGGTAAAAAAGGCTATTCGCGCTACAGATCTGCAGAGGGCTAATGTATTTTTGGACATATCAGATGCTTTGCAACGCTTTGGACACCAGCTGTCGGAGTACGAGACGGACGAGATTCACGAGCACAAGGATGTCTACTTTGTTGGAAGCAAGGAGAAGAAGAAGTTAGCAACTCGCAGCGACTCTACTAACAATTATGGATACGATGACGAGCGAGGCGATTATCAGGTCATTGAAGGCGACCACATTATGTTCAGATATGAGATCATAGACACCCTGGGCAAAGGTTCATTCGGCCAGGTCCTCCGCTGTCGTGATCACCAAACCGGGCACATGGTAGCAGTCAAAATCATTCGTAACAAGAAGAGGTTCCATCATCAAGCACTCGTTGAGATCAAAGTGCTGGAGAACCTCAAAAGCTGGGTGAGGCGTTTCAGTAGTCACATACATGATCTCTTCGTTTGCTGACGATGTTGATTTGACCAGGATCCTGAGGAAAAGAACTGTTTGCTCATCATCGGCGACCATTTCACTTTCCGAGGTCATCTATGCATAACCACGGAGCTACTGGGAATGAATCTTTACGAACTCATCAAGGCGAATAGCTTCAGAGGCTTCACAACAAACCTCATCCGCCGCTTCACTGTGCAGATTCTCTCGGCGTTGGCCCTACTTCGACATCATCGAGTTGTGCATTGCGATCTCAAGCCAGAGGTAAGCACTCATATCATGTACAATCCTTGCAGTACCTGACATTCTCCGCCCATAGAATATCCTGCTCAAGCACCCTGCAAGGAGTGCGATCAAAGTCATAGACTTCGGCAGCAGTTGCTTCGAAAACGAAAAAGTCTATACTTATATCCAAAGCCGCTTCTATCGCTCTCCGGAGGTGATTCTTGGCATGAACTACCACATGGCCATCGACATGTGGAGCTTGGGGTGCATTCTTGCCGAGCTGTACACGGGAATGCCCATCTTTCCTGGCGAGAACGAAGCCTCGGTGAGTTTGCATTGTAGCTAAGAGAGTGAGTCCGTTCTAACGGAGTAATGCGCCAGCAACTTGCTTGCATTATGGAGGTCTTGGGAGTGCCTGACAAGCACATTGTCGATAGAAGTTCCCGCAAGAAGCTTTTCTTCGATTCGATGGGCACCCCTAGACCAGTCGTTGACAGCAAAGGCCGTCGGAGAAGACCGGGCGCCAAGAGCTTGCAGAGTGTACTCAAGTGTGATGACGAGCTTTTCGTGGATTTCATTGCCAAGTGCCTGACTTGGGACCCAGATCGGAGGTTGAAGGTATGGCAGGCATGTACCGCAAGATATGAGCAGCGACTGACTTCGACTGCCTGTAGCCTGGACCGGCGCTCCGTCACCCCTTCTGTGCGAAGAATCGGGGCGCTCTTTTGGCAGCACCCATTCCGCCGCGTTCCTCTACCGCTAGCTCTCGCAGCTTTTTGCGCACCTCCAACATCTCAACGCCCCGAAGGCTCGAGAAAAAGTCCAGCGATGCGTCAAGTGCTTATGCGACCCCTTCTTCGCACCACCATGCTTCGCTCCCAGCCACTGCTCCTGGTCCAAGACAGCGCACTCACTCTACCGCAGTTCACGGCAGTGTCGGGCCTTCATATACCTCTTATCGATCGTTTGCCAAGTAGGGCACATATCACACACCCAAAATCTGTATGACTCCCGGGTGGCTTCCAATTCTTTTCGACACTCTTCATGAGCTTCTTCAGTATGATGCTCCAGAGTATTGCTTTGCTGCGTTGTTCGTAAAGCGACTAGCAATTTCGAAGCTGGTCTTCAAGCAGTAATCGTTCGAAGTCTTTCGTTCTTTAGTCAAGCAGATGCAATTTGGCGTCGATGAAATGTACAAAGTAGGATCTCACATTTTCTCCTTGGCTAGGGTACTCGTCAATACAGATTGTCACGATCCACCAGACTCTGCCATACAGCCTGTGCGACGAATCCACAATGCATGGTTTCGGCACGGCGAGGTGCAATACATAATTCATTGAGCGCAAGGAACGCTTCCTAATGAAATGCGGCCCCGACGTATAGATTTAATTGCTGGTCTGCTTCACGTATGTTGAGACACACCTTGGAGAATGCTGAAGATTGCCGTACGCTCCTGAAAGCCTGGGAGGCTAGTTATTGCTGCAATAGCATCATTCGGTAGGTTAGGTCATTCGGCGAACGGGTATCGATACTTCTCACCTAACGCCATCCGATTGACCTGGTTTGCTAGGCTCCGCAATTCTGCAGTGTCCCTCAAGGCTGCAGACTCGGCTTCGTGGATGCTATCACTGTCGGGCGGACCAGACTCGAGCTCTTCTTTGAGCATTTCGATGCGCGTCAGAGACGCCGTATCATCCTGGCCAGCCATCGCCAGCTCAACCGCCCGGTTATTGTCCTTTTCCTCAAGCTCGCGCAGGATGGCCCCAAGCCCCACAATAGCTCGAACGAAGACGCGATAAGCAGGTGGTGCATCGAGCGAGCCAAATGACTGTGGTCGATTGCGCCCAATGCCCACGACTCGGACGCGCTCGCCATCAGGGGTCAAGCAGTTGAGGGCTGCTTCTATCACTGCCAAAGCGATGGCTGTGAAGTAACTGTGGCAACGGAGTCGGCAGGTGAGTAACATGAGGCGCCATCGTTCGTGTTGTGATGAAGGCCACTCACCCACGAGCCGGGTCTGCCTGCATCAAGCGACTCAGCGTCCTCGATTGCGCCAGTACGTCTGCCAGGACTGCGTAGAGCGTTTCGCGAATTGAGATCATGTCGGGATCTTCTGTGACTGGTAGATTAAATTTATCTGGCGATTGCATGCTAGCTGTGCCAGACGTATGGCCTTGTGTTGGCTGGTCTGTCGAAATGGCTTGCGAAGGCCATGCCGTTGACTGGTGGGTTGAACTTGCCCTTGGCTCCTCCGACGCTGACAATCCTTCTCGGCCATATCCAGGTGGTCGCTGGAAGCTGGGACTACGCTTGTGCAAAGCAGCTTCTAGGTCTTGAGTATAGCGTTCCATGAAAGTCTTCCTTTGGCTAATTTGGATCGCGAGAGCTTGTATATCTGCAGCCAATTTCACCATGAGGGTTGAGACTGGGGATGATGCGGGCTCCAAGTCGCAGATGAGACGAGCCACATCATGTGCTTGTTCTGTTGACAGGCGCTGGAGCGGCTGGACTGTTCGCTGCCAGCGCCGGAAGAGAGGCAGCAGGTTTGTTGGACAGGTCGACACGGACAAAGTCAGGCCAGTCCCAGCCGAGGAGCGAGGGACTGCCACGGACGGTGGATCTGTCACATTCTTCCAAGCTCTGTAAATGCGCAAGAAGCAGTGATACAACGTCACGTCAGTGCTAGCTCTGATGTCAAGGGCAGGTGGCACGTGCAGTGCCTACGCGAATAATAAAGTCACTACAACGCAGCAGACATTAGCTTAGAAGCGAATGATGTTGGTCGCTGCGTCCAAGAAAAGCTCACAGGCGGGTCCCAAGATCTGCAGCTCCTCCTCTGTAGCATCGTTCAGGAAGGCATCGTCGATGAGACCATCTGCATTTGCCTGGGCCAGGGACTCTCGCGCTAGATTATGGAAAGCATCGATAATCGACCGTTCCGGGAGCTTGCGTTGCTCTTCCATCAGCAGGCTGAGTGTAATCGGGACGCGCTGCGTCGTCCGACAGCCGTGAGAGCTTGAACTCCAGGCTGACTTGCTGGATGCGCAGTCCCGCAGGTGCAAGGACAGAAGCAAACGATACGCTGGACAGACTCCAGCAGAGCGCTAGCCGTGTAGAAGCAAAGGAAAGAGCCTTCTGCTACCGCAGAGTCCGCATGCTTTTTTTGGGCGAGCTGTTGATGTCTGTGCGACATGCCAGTTGTTTGGTTCGCGCTTGGCTCTTTGTAACGCCACAACACCTCGCATGGGCAAAATTATTGCAACTAGTCGTAACTGGCCTGACAGGCAATGGAAGCAACGCATAGCGTGATATGGCGTCTCAGAAAGTATAGCTAGGCCTACATAGAGTCGCGCACGAAGTCACAAAAAGATACAATTTCGTACTGTTATAGGGCACATCATTGGAAATTGAAGCTAAGCGATCCAGATTCCAGCATCTCGAAGCCGGTGTTGAAATTGTTGGCAAAGTCGAGAGATGTGGTAATGCCCGCAAAGTCATCGTTGCCCATATTTGCAAGTTGAGGATCCAAAAAATTGGATGTGTTCTGTACTTGATTACTTGAGTCTAGCAATCCGAGCGATGAAAGCAGCCGGCGAGTTTCTGGATCGTCGAGCCAAGTGATAGGCGCTGTATGAGGCGTGTGAGGCGAAGCAGAGGAATGGCTGAGGCTCGGTGTGGGCTGAGCTGAGGATGATGCCTTCATACTAGTGCCAATTTCCTGTTTGGGTGAAGCGAAGGTCAAATGCCGGAGCTGACGCCTGACAAGAGAGTACATTACCTTGAGAACTCTGCCATAATCCTCTTTGCTACCCCTCGTCTTTCGTCGTGCTTCCTTCGCATCTTGGAGGGCTTGCACAAGTAGCCTACCTCGCCGCCCAAGCTGTGATCACGTGATTGGTTTCAGCTGTCGAGGCCAGAATGCCACTTACACTGGCGCCCACTCACCTCACGACCCGACCCTGCCGAAGACAATTCCGAGTTCTTAAAGTACTCGACAACATGCGGAATATTGACAAGCTTGCGATCCGATATCGCAGGAGACACGCCGACATCTGCATCGTGGAGGATGTCGATGAAGATGGTGGTGATAGCGGCCAGAAGATGTCTCGACAGAAACCCTTAAGCCACGATAGAGTCAGAGACTTTTTCTCAAATCTGGAAAAATGGAGGAGGCGCTTACAGATGGCAGTGTGCGGCACGTCTAATTGCTGCAGCTGCCGAATGAGATCCAGCACCGTCAGTGCGCTCTCGACGCACGCTTGTGTGCTTTGACCGAATCGCGCAGGCTGGCGGTAGCCACAAACCATAAATGGTCTGTGTGCCCTCATACGTCGGCAAGCAATCCCTGATCTGCCAACAAGCAGTCGCCCTGAAGAGAAGAAAGTCAGGTCAAGTCGTCCCGACTGTACGTAACGTGGTGCTAACAATCTGCTCCGCCGGTATCTGGGTGATTTGGGAACGAAATCTTCATGTACTTCTCGGTCGCCGACACGTACTGACTGTCGAGAGCAAGCATCTTCTGATAATAGGTGTTGAGCTCATTATCGTCGGCGGGTGGCAGTCCCAGGTCGTAGATCTTCCTGACAAACTGAGAATTCATTATCACAGTACCCATCAGCGAACTTTCAGCGCGCCGTGGCTGCTCAAATATTTGCTTACCACCGCAGTGTATGTCTTCCCAATCTGAAGAAGAGAGTCCGTTCTGCAACAACGTATTTCAGGGATAGTTCGTCCAGAGCTAGCCTTCATTAGACCCGAGAGAAAATGACCTACGGCACGGAGGAAGGTAGCACTTCGGCGTCCCAAAGGGCGTTCTCGATCTGATCATCGTTAAAATTTCGCGGCCAACATGTTGTGAACGACTTTGGCGAGATTGCTGGATGTCTGTGTGGAAGCAAACCGATCCAGTCCTGAGTTACGATATCCCACCACAATCTGACGGGTATCTCGCGAGCCATAAGAGAACCTTCTTGCCAAGATACGTCCGGCTTGGGCATGATTGACGGGTCATCCCCAAGTTGATGCCACCCGAGAGCTTGAACACAGCTGAGAGCTGCGTAAAAGTACGTTCTTCCACCATTCACTGCAGCAGATTACTTTGATCACGTAAGGTTTGCGATGTCGCGAGGAGGCATACGCACTGTCATTCTGTCCATTCAGAAACATTGCGCTCAGGAACAGCGTTTGCACGACGCGCCTTGACGGAGTCCTACGCCACTCTGCAAATTCCAGGCATAATCTGCTCAATTGATACAGATCCTCGGCTTGAATCTCGCCCAAATCGCCATCATCCTTTGCTTGAAGAGCCGTTGCAAGGACCTGGGGCGACTCGATCTTTAGTCCTTGCCTGAGACTGGCCAGAAGCTGTAAACGTACAATGCAGAAAGTCGCTAGCCACGGCAGATCAAAGTCTCGCCGACCATTGCCGACATGCTCCCAGAAGGCATCGTGTTCAGCAAAAATTTGCCCTTTGCTGATAGACTGTGCATGTATAAAAATGAGATATGCAAGCCCTGATGATTTTGAAAAAAGTAAAAAAGTGGACCTACCCCAAAGATCCACCCGCTGGACCTGAAGTAATAATCGAGAAGGAGCTGTGACCGATCTCTGCCCAGCTACACGTCAGCACACGTGTCTTTCTCGTGCGGAACCCGAATCCTGGGTACATACTTTGTCTGAACACAGGCAAGAAGCGAGTCGGTGATGGTGCGTCTACTAAGGAAGCTCAGGAGAGGTATTCGAGGGTTTCCTTCGAGCCTAGGATTGGGCTCGGCTTCGAGGATTGAAATCCTTGCAAACTCCTTCATTGTGAGGAGCTTGTTGCTATTGAGGACTGGCTTGACGTCGCTCGGCAGGCCTTGAGCATCGCCACCTGCGAGCACCTCTAGTGCGAATGCTGCTCCGGCTGCTTCGTCTGCCACCATGTAAGACTGTTCTGGAGAGGCACTATAAGTGCGGGCATCGAATGGCAGTGAGGCAGAATTGCCGGCAGTGCTTGCCCCATTGGCGCCTTTGGAGGACCCGGCCTGAGGGCTGTACTTTGCGGACGAATAGGCATCTGCGAGAGCTCGCTTGACGACGTCTTTTGAAGTAGATCCGGTCTTTACATTCATCATGTCCTCCAAATGCCGGATGCGGTCCTCGAAATGGTCGCGCAGACTGATCAGAATGTGCGTTAGACCAACGGCTGCACTTACAAACTTGAGGAATGCAGCTGACCTGTCGAGTACGCTTTCCAGAGCGAAAACCTGCTTCGGCGGCTCAAAGTCCTTGTCAGCCCATCGACAGTCCGCCGCCATATCCCGCTTTAGACAGTTCTATATACGGATTGCCCGTCTCAGCCGCGAACTTGTCCACTTGTTGGCAAGACGTGTCCTCACTTCGCATGGTATTGTTCTTGAGCTGAATGGAACAGCACATTGGAAGTATCGATATCGTTAGCTGCGGTATCACGACACTAAGGGTGGACCTCCACTGAACGCACCATTTGACCTTCCTGTAGTCGCCAAGTTGAGAAGCATTCTTAGCTGACGCCTGCTCTTTGACATGTTCAGGAGATATACGTACCTCTGCTTGCAAGGAACGCATGAGAGTACAGCTCTGTTGCGCTATCGGAGTTATCACTGTCAGCATAGCTAAAAGTAGTGGGTGCAGCAATCGGCGGACCTTGCGTTTTTTGGCTGGGGAAGACGAAAACGGCGTCAAAGGATATTGTCAGACCGTCAACACCTGCTGGCATGCACGCTCGGACATCTACGCGACTTACTTTGCGCATCATCGCCATGGTCGCCGTCCTCGTGATCGAAGTCGGCCTCCATATTCTGCTGCATCGCAGCGAGTAGGCTGGGTAGTAGAGCTTTACAGGTCTCTCTTGACGTGTTGCTCTGCTATACCTGCAAGGGACAAAGGCTAGCCCGGGGCGCGCCGACCGGTCGAGGCAGAGTCAACATGCACGTGGGGCTTTGGCGGGATACGTGTGACAGTGGCAAGAAGCCAGTGGGTTATCCTCGCAGGCTGTAGCTGCAGCCTGAGACAAGCGAGGTCTGTAGCTGAGATCATTCATTCAATACCGGCAGCCTGGCTGTTTAGCTGCCAGATCTGCTGAGCCTTGTTTTCCGTGGTGGCAGCCCTCTAAGGCCGCTCGTGGTCACGGCACCAAGACGAGCATTCCTGCAGGGAGAACACACCTTTGCATACCGATGGATGTGGGATAAGGAACAAGAGGGGCAGCTACCGGGGATCCAGGCCTTCCATAACTGCGAGATGCTCGCATCTTGAAAGATGCGCTCAAACGCCGCTCGATCAGCTCAAGTCAAGGGCAATTGCGTGCACACGCCGTTTCTCGCTCACCAACTGGAAACAAATGGCTGACGTGACCCATAACAACCTTGAATCGCCCCAGCCAGACGTCAAGAAACGCAAGCGCAACAGGCAGGCCCTCAACTGCAACAACTGCCGCGCCAGAAAGGTGGGTGCTGATCTCGGTCTTTGCTTCGGTCGACCGTCGTTCGGATTACAAGTCCCAATGACCGAGTTCTTGCGTTTGCTCGTCCTGACAACTCGATTGTACAGGTGCAATGTGACCGTCGTAGGCCAGCATGCACTGCGTGCGTCAAACGCGGCGTCTCAAGCGAATGCCAATGGGACGACAAGGGTGGCTCCGAGTCGCTGCCTCAGCAATTCGCCATCGAAGCGGTTGTGGACAGGTAAGCGTTACACTGGCAGCCTGTCTTGGGAGGTCATAGGGAACATTCGTTTGAGAACAGACCCGCAGAGGCAGTCTCTCGCATAATATGCATTGCTGATGCTTCTGTGTGTCAGTATACGTGCCCATTTCGAAAGCCGCATTGCTCTCATAGAACGTCAGCTTCACATATCCGCGCCCTCTACAAGCGATCAATTTGCGTACCATGCTCAACATATACTGCCTTCGACGCACGACTCGTCTCGCTCAAGGGCGGCCGCAGCAATTCAAGAGTCTGGCGATGACGCTACAGAGAAGGACGAACACGAAGAAGCCAATGGTGCTGCACTCGCATTAGAAGTCCTCGCAGGCGGCGACTTCGTGGGCAAGCCTTCAGACCCGACATCCGCCTTCCCGGCGTCTGGAGAAAAAGTCCCTTTTCGCCAATTCGTCTACAAGTCTATCGTAATTCGGAACCTCGAAACATGCCCCAGTACTTCCAGAGTACCTATTGTCGGAATCGTCAGCCGCCGTGCAGTGGTCGATGCTTTTGTACAGTACATTGGCAGTCGCGAAAGAGCAGAAAAGCTGCTCGGCTACTACATCGATACGGTAGCTTGGGTATCAGGGGTGAGCAGACTCAACGTCCTTACCACTGCTCAGGCTCAGAATGTCGTTGCTTCGGTTGGGGACTGACGTGCGCCAATACATCTCGTTCATCAGTCCGGATGGACCAAGATGATCCAGTTCGAACACACGGCATTCTGGCATTTGATTGAGCTAGGCGAAAGGGATTTCGACCCGGCTTGGCTTGCGCTCTATTGCATCGTGAGCTGTCCTCAGTGTTCCAGGCAAATCAGACTCGCTGACTACACAGACATCTGCAGACTCTAGCCATATCCGCCGCTGCGCAGTCGGAGGGCGGTCCAGACAACATCGCTGGCGAAGACTTGTATCACCTCAGTAAGGCGGCACTGGACGTAAGCAAGGCATTCCTATCAGCTTAAATGTTGGTATTCGGCTGACTTAGAGCCCCGTTCAATTCTAAGATTCTCGACTGGCGCCGCAAAGCTTCTTTACGGGTGGTGGCATGCCTCGGACTGTATCACACATACATGAACTTCCTCAATGAGTGGCGTGCGGGATCAATCTTTCTTGCGGAAGCAATAAAGGCGGCACAGGCACTTGGCTATCACAAACTGGGTGATGATCCTTCAGTTGCCGTTGCGGATCCCGCTCTACCACCCGACAGTCTACTCTCGCGTGAATATCCATTGCAGATCTTGTGAGTTCTTCCTATTTCGCTACTCGCGGACACGGAACTGCGCAAGCGCTTGTGCTGATCATCCCGGTGGCGTTTGAAGTTGGGACATCATTGCGCAAGACTGGCTGGGTATGTCTATAGGAAGAGAGGCAGTCACCAGTCCGCAAGCTATAGACACGGCACTGCCGCGGAATTTTACCGACGAACAGCTCGAATTTGGCAATCTTCAGACTTCTCCGGAGTCATACGAGGTCTAGTACGTATCACGGAGCAGCTGCATAGAGGCAATTTAGCTGACTGTTCACTTCGGTTGGTCAGCACCGCTTCTTTCCTGTGCTGGGGCAAAGCCGTGACTGCAAAGGTTGGAGCGCCATCGTATGCACGCTTCAGCAGACATCTGACTGGCTCGCCCTCAGTACACGAGAGATCTGGCGGACATGGGGAAGCCGCCAGCTTGCGGTGCAGAGTTGGATCGCTTCTACGCGCAAATGTGTGCTACAGAAGATGACTTCACCGCTGTGACCAAACCTGGCATCAATGCTATGACGGCATTCGGTTCCAAAGACTGTGAGATACGCATGCCTTCAATTTCGCGACTTGCAAGACAACTTATCATCCTTGCACATATCCAGGGCGGCAACTACTGTGTCGCACGTGCGTCCGTCTGAGCACTCGCTTTGCATAGTTGGCTGATCTAGTAAAGCTTTATTCAGTGGCATGGCTATGAAGGCGCTCCATCTACATCGACCGTTCATGCTGAGAGGCTATTCCGATCCGCAACGGTTCGGCCGGTCGTCTGCCGCGTGCGTTGAGGGAAGCAGGTCTGCGCTAGCAGCCATCAGACAGATGAACGAAGTTGGAGCTCCCACATCAGCAGTGTGGTTCCTTGCTCGCCAGTCTCTCAGTGCTATCACGACCATCTATATCGATGTTCTGCGAGATGCAGACATTGGTATTGACCCGGCTATGTCAGACATGAAGCTGGTCGATGTCCCGTTCTCGGTATCGCTCTTTAAAACGCTGGAAAGCAGCTCAGCACCGGCTGTAAAGGAGTTAGGTCGTAAGGGACAACTGCTCGTTGCAGCATTGGAAGAAGCGAAAGAGGCTCGTAGAGGGAAAGGATCGGGCTCTCGAGTTAGCGGCGGGTACAGCAAGATCTTTCGGGTGGGCCTCATTAGGCTATTGTATAGCGCGCGACCTTCTCTGACTTAATCGTTTATTGCTCACCATGACACTACAGCGCATCGCAGCCGACGTTGAGAAGTTCTCGTCCCCGGCACTGTCTTCCAGCCGGGATACCAGTCCCGCTGGACCTAGCAGCGGTCCAACATCGACACAATCATCTGGTACGAGCTATGAAAAGGCCAGCAATGGAGTCGGGCACAGCAAATCTAGTATAGACTGGTTGGATGACTCCGAAACCCGCGGCCTGCTGTCTTCGCTCGGTCTCATCAATGAGGAAGGCGAGTGGAAGACGATGTTCCCAAGCTCATTGCCGCATTCTTCTCTGGGCTTTTCCGCAACAGGACTGCCGCAGTCAGGCATGCAGGCGCCGAACGCCATGTCAAACGGATTGTCAAATGGCATGCAGCCCGGCACATCCTATTGGGCTTCTGGAAGCGATCCCCTCTTGTCGTCCCAGCATGGCATTAGTGCAATCAATGCCGGCAGCCAATTTCCGAATTCGCAATTCGGCGCCTTTCAATTCTAGACTGCCATGCTCACTTCTGGCTTGAGCCTCGAGCAGCTCCAAAACTTCGCCGAGCGAAATTTCAAGATGATGACGCTCGACCTCTCCATCGCCACGGTCACCTTCCAACGAGTTCGAAGCCAGGTAGTCTGCACCATGTGAAGGAATGTTGAAGTTTCCCCATCTGACAGTCATGGCACTTGGCCGCCCGGCTGGCTTTGGGCAAAATGCGGACGTGCTTCCCCAGACTAGCAATAGCACGGCTCGTCTGGGAACTGGCGACAGATCAGACGCCAAAAAGGCCCACGTAATATCAGAATAGTGGTGCTTATCCTGCACTGTCTCTCTCTGGTAGTGTCAGTTTAATGTCGGGAGAAGTCATTGCTTTACTTTGAGTTGCTGGGTTGTGCCACTATCGGTGCTGCACATCTTTGCTACAGGCGAATCGATGAGCATGCCTTTAGAGACTTGTCCGAAGGGTAATTTTCGACCAAGTCGAAATTTATAACGATGCTTCATCGCCAAAGAAGTGATTGTATGCAGGACCAACTTGCTTGAGCATGTCGCTAGCTTGCATCGCTCGGCCATTCTCCTTGAACGCTCGGTTCGAGCAGTATCTCGCGACGCAAGCGCCGCCGTAAGCTGCCAAGAGGGGCAATCGCTCCGTCTTGACAGGATTCTGGTCATCGCGGCCGATACCTTGCTCGTAGCTGAGCGCCCAGCCAAGCAGAGTGCCGACGGATCCTGACAGGACATCGCCCTGACCACCTGTTCGCTTGAGTCCGCCCGGAATGTCGACTTTGAGCACTTCGTTGCCGTTGGAGATGATATCAGTCTGCCCTTTTTGCAAGACTGTCAGGCCGCCAAGCGAGTCTGAAAGCAGTTTTGCCAATGTGTCGGGATCGGCGTTCTTGTCGATTTTCTACCAAAAGTCCGCAATGCCTTAGAAGTGTGGACAAAGAGATGTGCAGATACAGCACGTACCATAGAGTCGCATAGTCTGCCGAATTCGACGACGTTTGGCGTAAGGACACAGCGGGTGTAGCCTTTGACTACACCGGGCTCGTTGCCAACTAGGAACAAGCCATCGGCATCAATGACAATATACATGTCATTCTTTTTCGCGTAGTTGATCGCAATACGAGCGGCGTTTTGCATGTAATCATCTCTGCCCATGCCAGGTCCAACGACGATGGTGTGCAGGCGCGAGAGGATGCCCTCAATTTCGGTCTTCATGCTTTCGGGAGAAGCATCTTCCTTCAAGATGCGGTGGACGATGAGATCAGGCGAGTATCCCTTGATGACTTGGCCGGCTTCAGGATCGCAAATGACATGGGCGAGCTGAGGAGTGGGGAAGGTGAGGTATTCAATCTTCTCGCCACTATCGATTCGCACTGACGTCGCAGGGTGCTTACATCTGCGCCCAGGCGCATAGACGAGAAGCTAGAAAAGTACGGGGCGCCAGTGTAGCTGAAGATTGGGTAATAGCATTCAGCCATTCGAGCCTTGAGCCGTCTCGTCGCGGAGAAGCTCACTCCCTGCTGCCACCGATGACACCAATGCGGCCTGGTCGCGTCAAAGCAAGTGTCAATTGACGAACAAGCCACGAAGAAGCATGCACAACAAGCTCACCAGCTTGACCTTTGTGCAGGCTCTCGCTCAAAGGCGGAATGAAGCGCTTGACTTTGAAGAAGCGGAAATCACAGTGTCAGCCTCTGTGCAGGCGATCTCCCAACAGGCTGCAGATCCGACAATGCCTACCTTCCTTCAAGACCTGCTTGGCGCTCTGGGGAATAGACATGCTTGCTTTTGAAAGTGAGTTGCCTTGCTGTTATGGCGTCCGGTATGAAACGTCAACTGCGGTGAATAGCAAAGTCGAGAGCCTCGGTATGCAGTCGAATAGTGGCCCCCTTGTAGCGGCGATCGCCGGTGACGCAGTAAGTACGCGACATGGAGATTTCTGGTAGTTTCTAATGCTCCAGCCAGGCTGGAGTTAACGAGGATGGCTTAGCAAGATACCACTGTTCTCGACTGCAGGGCTGAATGTCTGACGAAACTGAAATTCTCTGACCATCTCTCCAGACAACCTCCCACCAGGACTCGGAGTTCTACACCGTTGGCCGGCCCGCATCACTGCTTCTTCGACTTCTGACATCTTGACATTGACACGCTGCTTGTGCTCTCGGCTGGTGACTTACATGAAGCTTGTATGGTTCTCCTGCATCCTCATCTCAGGTACATATTTTCTTTGGGTTATCGCTGAATTCTTCCCTCGAGTCGTCTGCCTTTTGCTTTGGCTTGGGAGCGACGTGAGCAGCATGTGGGGCATACCGAGGAGCTGGCTCATCAATAAACAGCGGCACTGCTTGACTGAACATCCTCGGAACACTTCAAGTCAGGCTCCACACGCTTTGGGAGTTCTCACATATGCATGAAGATTGCCTGCAAGGACAAGTATCTCACGCAGCCATCAGAAACTCCCTCGACGGTTTAACACGCTAATTGAAGAAAGAAAGGAAGCGGTAAGATAGCACGAGAAGCATCACCCCTCTCGACTGAAAGAGGCTTGCGAGCCAGTGCATTACAGTATTGCCATCTGGGGGCCGAGCCTGTCTTTGCTTATCTGGGAAAGAACGGCTCGGGTCTTAACCATGGCACAATGGAGGCCAGTGTGACGCGATCATGACCCACTGAAGCTTCAGTTCCCCCTTCATAAGCGAGAATAGCTAGCTTCGAACCCATTCGAAGGTGGCCATGGCGGAGAGCCAAGGTCCAAATCAGTCGATACATCAGACCAGGGATGAAGATGAGGTAAGCACTTTGCAGGAGCTCTCGCCGAATGTAAATGGAAGCTTCAGTTCCACAGATATGAGAGTCCTTGCGCAACTGTGTCAGCGGGTGCCGTCGCTGGAATGCACACGTGATGACAATGTCAGGCACTGCCTGGAATACGGCAAGAATGTGGCCAGAGTGCTCGTCAACTATCTTCACTAATCTTGAAATGAAGCCTGGGAAGCGTGAAAGTCAACATGGCGAGTATGCGTGACAAATTCCCGCTTACAGCTTCCACGTGCGACTTTTTCCAGGTTCATGCCACAATTTGAACGAAGGAAGAGTCAGTAAAGCCTTGTCAGTTGGATCTCAGGCCTCCAACCTGGTTGGAGGCAGCAAGCTAGGTAATGGCAAGAGATTACGTGCTGCTCTTTTGCTTAAAACGAAATGTTGCGATCAACTCGACTTCCGATTCAGAATCATCTAAAAGTACATCGTGTGGCCGATCCCGGATCTACTTCCTTAGTCGACTTCTTCCATGCTGCTGACATTGTTTGAGGCTTCGACCGGTGCGTCTTCGGTTGCGGCCGGGGTGTCCTCCTCGGTGGCGTCCTCGTCGATGGAGAGGCCCAGCGAGATCATCTTGAAGATTCGCTCAGCGAAGTTTTGGGGCTGCTCAAGGGTGAAACCGGAGGTGAGCATGGCAGTCTCGTAGAGGATCTGCGTGAGATCGCGGACGGTCTTGCAGGGCTGAATGTCTGACGAAACTGAAATTCTCTGACCATCTCTCCAGACAACCTCCCACCAGGACTCGGAGTTCTACACCGTTGGCCGGCCCGCATCACTGCTTCTTCGACTTCTGACATCTTGACATTGACACGCTGCTTGTGCTCTCGGCTGGTGACTTACATGAAGCTTGTATGGTTCTCCTGCATCCTCATCTCAGGTACATATTTTCTTTGGGTTATCGCTGAATTCTTCCCTCGAGTCGTCTGCCTTTTGCTTTGGCTTGGGAGCGACGTGAGCAGCATGTGGGGCATACCGAGGAGCTGGCTCATCAATAAACAGCGGCACTGCTTGACTGAACATCCTCGGAACACTTCAAGTCAGGCTCCACACGCTTTGGGAGTTCTCACATATGCATGAAGATTGCCTGCAAGGACAAGTATCTCACGCAGCCATCAGAAACTCCCTCGACGGTTTAACACGCTAATTGAAGAAAGAAAGGAAGCGGTAAGATAGCACGAGAAGCATCACCCCTCTCGACTGAAAGAGGCTTGCGAGCCAGTGCATTACAGTATTGCCATCTGGGGGCCGAGCCTGTCTTTGCTTATCTGGGAAAGAACGGCTCGGGTCTTAACCATGGCACAATGGAGGCCAGTGTGACGCGATCATGACCCACTGAAGCTTCAGTTCCCCCTTCATAAGCGAGAATAGCTAGCTTCGAACCCATTCGAAGGTGGCCATGGCGGAGAGCCAAGGTCCAAATCAGTCGATACATCAGACCAGGGATGAAGATGAGGTAAGCACTTTGCAGGAGCTCTCGCCGAATGTAAATGGAAGCTTCAGTTCCACAGATATGAGAGTCCTTGCGCAACTGTGTCAGCGGGTGCCGTCGCTGGAATGCACACGTGATGACAATGTCAGGCACTGCCTGGAATACGGCAAGAATGTGGCCAGAGTGCTCGTCAACTATCTTCACTAATCTTGAAATGAAGCCTGGGAAGCGTGAAAGTCAACATGGCGAGTATGCGTGACAAATTCCCGCTTACAGCTTCCACGTGCGACTTTTTCCAGGTTCATGCCACAATTTGAACGAAGGAAGAGTCAGTAAAGCCTTGTCAGTTGGATCTCAGGCCTCCAACCTGGTTGGAGGCAGCAAGCTAGGTAATGGCAAGAGATTACGTGCTGCTCTTTTGCTTAAAACGAAATGTTGCGATCAACTCGACTTCCGATTCAGAATCATCTAAAAGTACATCGTGTGGCCGATCCCGGATCTACTTCCTTAGTCGACTTCTTCCATGCTGCTGACATTGTTTGAGGCTTCGACCGGTGCGTCTTCGGTTGCGGCCGGGGTGTCCTCCTCGGTGGCGTCCTCGTCGATGGAGAGGCCCAGCGAGATCATCTTGAAGATTCGCTCAGCGAAGTTTTGGGGCTGCTCAAGGGTGAAACCGGAGGTGAGCATGGCAGTCTCGTAGAGGATCTGCGTGAGATCGCGGACGGTCTTGTCGGCGGCATCGGCGGCGACCTTGTTCTTGAGCTCGACGACAATTGGGTTCGTAGGGTTGATCTCGAGCGTCTTCTTCGACATCATGTATGAAGACATCGACGAGTCACGGAGGGCCTGTGCCTTCATGATGCGCTCCATGTTGGCGGACCAGCCGAATTGACCAGTGACCAGGATGCATGGGAAGTTGCTGAGCAGGTTCGAGATGGTGACCTTCTCGACCTTGTCGCCAAGAATGTCCTTCATGACCTTGGTGAGGTTCTCGTACGCCTTGGCGTTCTCCTCTCGCTTGGTCTTCTCGTCCTCGGTCTCTTCAAGCTCAATGCCGTCCTTGGAGATGCACACCAGCTTCTTGCCCTCGAACTCCTTGAGCTGAGTCGTGGCGTATTCATCAATTGGGTCGACGAGGAAGAGGACCTCAAAGCCCTTCTTCTTGAAGACCTCGAGGAATGGAGACTCCTTGACGGAAGCGAGCGACTCGCCGGTGAGGTAGTAAATGTTCTTCTGAATCTCGGGCATGCGGGTGATGTAGTCCTTGAGCGAAGTCATCTCCTCTCCAGACTTTGTAGAGTTGAAGCGCAAGAACTCGGCAAGCTTGGATCGATTCTGGCTATCCTCGTGGATGCCGAGCTTGATGTTCTTGCCGAAGGCCTCGTAGAACTTGTTGAAGTTCTCCTTGTCCTCGGCTACTTCGCTGATCATCTCAATGGCCTTCTTGACCAAGTTCTTGCGGATGACCTTGAGAATCTTGTTTTGCTGCAGAGTCTCTCGGGAAATGTTGAGGGGCAGGTCCTCAGAGTCGACGATACCCTTGACAAAGTTGAGGTACTCGGGAATGATGTCCTCGCAATCGTCCATGATGAACACACGGCGGACATAGAGCTTAATGTTGTTGCGCTTCTTCTTTGACTCGAAGAGATCGAAGGGTGCACGCTTGGGAACGAAGAGGATGGCCTTGAACTCAAGCTGACCCTCGACGGAGAAGTGCTTGACAGCGAGGTGGTCTTCCCAGTCATTCGTCATGGACTTGTAGAACGAGCCGTACTCCTCAGCAGTGATGTCCTGAGGGTTTCGTGTCCACAAAGGCTTGGTCTTGTTGAGCTCTTCCTGCTCCTTGGTGACCTCCTTGACCTTCTTGGTCTTCTTCTTCTTGTCATCATCGTCCTCGACCTCTTCAATCTTTGCCTCCTTGTTCTCATCATCCTTGGTCTCCTCCTCCTCGTCTTCTACCTCCTTCTCGACTTCCTTGGTGACAACGAGCTGGATGGGGTACGAGATGAACTCGGAGTGCTTCTTGACGATGTCCTTAATCTTCTTCTCCTCGAGGTACTCGAGCTGATCCTCCTTGAGGTGGAGGCGCATCTCTGTACCACGGCCGAGAGAGGGGTTGACAGTGTCCTGGGTAATGGTGAAGGTGCCTCCGGCGGACGACTCCCAAATGTACTGCTCGTCATCGTTGTGCTTGGTGATGACCTGGACCTTGTCGGCAACGAGGTAGGCAGAGTAGAAACCGACACCAAACTGTCCGATCATTGAAATGTCGGCACCGGATGAAAGGGCCTCCATGAAGGACTTGGTGCCAGACTTGGCGATGGTACCAAGGTTGTTGACAAGGTCGGCCTTGGTCATACCGATACCGGTATCGCGAATGGAGAGTGTCTTGCCATCCTTGTCCTGCAAGGGTGTGGCGAAAAAAGTCAGTTCATGCACGACAGAACCCACGAAACATAGACGGCAGGCACTGGCCGACCGACATGTCGGGAATTTAGCGATACTTACAGGAGTGATCCTGATGTAGAGCTCCTTCTCCGTGTCGAGCGCGGTGGAGTCGGTCAGGGACGCATAACGGATCTTGTCGAGAGCATCCGAGCAGTTGGAGACTGCAGGCGATGACAACAGTCAGCATTCAGCACCACTGCCCCATTCCAAAAGTGACGGAAGCTTACTCAATTCTCGCAAAAAGATTTCCTTGTTGGAGTAGAAGGTGTTGATGATGAGGTCCTGTTTGACAAATTTGGTGCGCCACGTTAACGGCTGTAATGACTCCTCGAAAACGGTAGAGACCAATGGCACTCACAAGCAGCTGACTGAGAGTTTGCAAGACCGCAGATGATTTGACAGACGCAGGGTTAAATCATATCAGTATGGCTGTACCACGGTCGCAATCATCGAGCGGCAGGTGGACTCCAGGATCCGCCAGACCGAAAGAATTGAAATGGTGGACGTACGAAATCTCAGCTTGGAAAAAGTGTTCTGTAGACATATTGTCAGACATCGCTTTGCTTTTGCTTGTGAAGGTGATGGAGCGGAGTAGGGCTTGCTATGCGAGTTGGCATTGCCGGCCTCCCAAAATTTGGAATAAGTGGCAAACCTTCTAGAACTTTCTCGTGCTCTACCTGAACGGTACTCTTGCTTCTGATAGCCTGCGATTGCGTTGCTGTCGTCAAGAAACAGCACTGCGTCATTCGCTGCAGTGGACTCTTGGTGCTTCTACATCCTGCAAACGCTGAGTAGACTGACGCCCTCGTGGCCTAGTACTAGCTCCCGTTTCGTTTATTGTCATAGTCTGAAATACAAGCTGGCAGCTCGCTCGCGACCGCCAAGTTCCTCGTATTCTAGTATACTCACTTCCAGTCCCTCTCTCTATGTCGAAAGATCGCTGAAGTGCCTCGAGCGCCCGCATATGGATTATGGCTCAAATATTTCTCCTCTATTTGCAAAGACGTCGGCCATTGAAGAGTCTTTCAGTTTGTTCGAAGCTAGGGTAGAACAATGCGCGTCGGCCACTCATACTGCATATCACCACCGTCTAGCAAAAAAGCATGCATTGCAGAAGCAGACAACGTGTAGAGCGAGAAGTGAAACTACGAGCCCGGGCAGAACTGATGGTAACTGACGCCGGCGGAGAAGCAGCGAAAACGGTGATCCGTGGTAATGACGGTACAGAATTGCTGACTGAGAGCAGATGTCAGCATTGAAACATGCTGCTGTCGGTCCAGATAATACAGATTTGCTGAACGAGGGGGAGAGGCAGAGGCGTATGGACGAGGAGCAGCTGCCAGCAGACGAAGAGTTGTACAGTTCCAAAGGAAAGGAATGGCCGAGAAGAGCCGTCGGGCGGAGATAGCCAGTTCGCCTCATGCGTCATCAGGACAGAATGAGTAGGACCGGTTGTGAAATACAGACAGTCGGTTGGCCACGGGTATCTGCCATTGCATGGCGACGGGAGCTTGGACTCTTAGGCAGTCACTCGCCTTTTGCGGAGCGCTTTGTGGCAGCTTTTGACTTCTCTGACTTCTTCGCCGACTTGGCTGCGGCTTGAATCTCTGCCAAGATTTTCCATGCGTCGCCATCAGGCTGAGAGGGTGGTGAAGGGTTTACTTTGCGAGTGGACGGAAGTTTGGCGCTATGTTTGTGCGCGTTGGAGCTGTGTTGCCTCGCACTGCCTTCCGTTAAGTAGAGGACATCGGATTGGGAGCATCTTCGATCGATACACTTCCATGGAGCAAAGACTGCATAGCCGTCCTTTGCGATGTCGGCAGCTGGCGTGTGCTTGTCGCGTACATGTTTGCCGATGACGGACCTGTTAGATTCCAAGTGACCACACGCCATGCAGCGAAACACTGTGAACAGAAGACGCGGTCAACGGGTGGACCTGCTCGAGAGCAGTAACGAACTCACTGGGAACCTTGCCACAGCGCTGCCCAACGAGCACAAGCTCACGAACATGGTCACTATGTTGGGCTTGCTTAGCGGCGTGTGCGGCCGCCAGCTCGATGTCTCTAGCATCGCCTAGGCCGTCCGCGACACGTTTTGCTGCGGCCTTCATGTCAGATCCCCGTCTCTTCGAATTGCTTTTCTTTCGCTCGTAAGCTTCTGCTTTTTCTTCGTCCCCTTCAAGAGCATCACCACTGTCGATTCGGGCTTGAGCGTCTTTGCAATCCTTATACCTTTTGGTGGGATACATGCGCTGCTTAGCGTGGGCTTCAGCAAGTGCCTCGTCTCCGGCTTCCGAAGTACCGGCTTCGATGCGCTCATATGCGTCTTTTTGGCTCTTTCGAAGGTTGTGTTGATATGCTTTCGCTTCATCATCTTCTTTCACCAGTCGGTGGTCACCGGGCAACGCGGCACCTGCCTCAACTCTGGCGCGAGCATCCTTTCTTGCGGCACGAATAGCTCGAGCGTCTTCAAGTTTTCGCGCGTGAACCGTCGCTATGTCTTGGTCTCCAGCCAGCGCCTGACCTGCTTCGACCCTTTCGTATGCAGCCTTGCGAGATGAGCGCAGTAGACTTTCAGAATGCAGCATTGCCTCGTATTCCTGTGCAAGTTGTAGATCGTCCTCCGTTCTCGACCCCTGGACAACACGGGCATGCCCTTCCTTCCTTCGTGTGCGCAGCTGACGAGCATATGCGTTTTTTGCATCCATCTGCGCCAGGCTCGTAGCTGATAGTTGACCCAATGCGCGCAGCCTGCGCGTCTCGGCCTGCTTGATGAGCCACACTTTGGCCAGGAGCGCAGCACACGTTAATTTGTGTTGCGCAGCGAGTCTAGCGATCGTAACAAAGTCCAGGTCTAGCGCGTCGGTCCTGGCGAATATTGCTTTCACGATGGATTGATTCTCGATTTTGCACAGTTGCCTGGAATAGGCAGTTTTAGTTTGGGCATGCTGATGGGAAAATTTAGAAGGTAACACGCACTGCTCTACAAATCGATAAGCATTAGGATCCTCCAGTCCATGCTGTACGTCGTTGCCGTTCGGATCGTAGCCCCATTTTGAAACTTGACGGATAAGTAAGGGGGTGCGCATCACTCCATTGTAAAACGAGGAGGTGTTGGCAAAGGACCAGTCCGGAGTTCTGCGTTCCCTGGAAAGGACGGCATACGTGTGGAGATAAGGAATCTATCAACGAAGTAGCGAATATCAGCGCAATTGGAGTGTGGCGTATCGTGCGGGTCACAAGGCTTACAGTTCGAAGGGCCGCCGGCATTCCACCAAACAGGATCGAGGACAATGACCAAGTGTAGAGCGTTCCACTGGCCTGGGCCCAGCTTTGATAATGTAGCTTTTCGAATGTTATTGAGACCTTGACTGGGGTTCGACAGCCAAGGATAGGGTAATTGAAGTCAAGGTTCAATCTGTCGACTGTGACGTTTTTCAGAGCTTCATAGTCTTGGCCATACAGTTTCTTGAGATATGGCAACAGGCGCTGCTCGTCGGCGGCAGGCACGGATTCTACGTGTGCTTGACGAGACTCGACGCTGTGCCAAAGGGTCAACTAGAAGAGAGATTACATGAGTCAAAGAGTCCGATGCTGATGTCGAGTACAGAATGCGGTCTTACAAAATTACCAGAGTGTAGACGTTTACGGTGCTCATGTTGGGCGCACAGATTCGTCCATGCTTGAACGAGTTGCGGTTCCGTGAGCATGGGAGAAGTGCCAGTGGCACTGCGGGGGTACGACTGAGCTGAGATATCCATGAAGTTGTCGCTTTCGAGAGACAGACCAAGGCGTCGGAGCATGAAGGGCGTCCAGCTCATGACGTCATTAGCGAGCACTGGCCCAGTGCGATCTTCTGTGGGGGGCCAATTAGACGCAATGTGGTTGCGTGGTGCACTGTCAACGTAGAAGCGGCCAGACCGGCCCAATCGTGCTGCGCCGGCGAGAGAAAAGACTTGGTCGTTTACGGATTCAAACAGTGCCTGCATGCCCTTCTGCGCAACCTTGTCGGAGCGGGCGAATCCAGCGATGGCCTGATTGATATCCCTGGACCTGGGATTGCGAGCAACAGCGTCCTTGATGGCAGTCATAAGCTCATGATCTGTTGGGGGCCGGAAGCCTTGTTTGAAGGGGGCTAGTGCGGCAGATGTTTCAACCACGGGCTGGAGGATGGGTGTGGAGGAATTTTGTGGCACAATTTGCGATACTGTGGCCAGTGACTCGCGCGTGGCTTGCAACAGCACTTCGACGCACACTTCTTCTTCCTGATGCTCATCGTCTGTTGGAAGATTGGCTTCAAGGTCCTCGTCATTGTCCATTTGCTGCTCTTGCGCATCTTGATGCTGGCTAGAATCGTGGAAAGGAGGGACAGTGTCTGGCAAAAGTGGGTTCAAGTCAGCAAACCGCTACGAACGAGACAATGACGACACCTACTGGTGATGCTTAGGGTTGCTCCTGGCAGAAGAGGTGTGCGGCGCCTGTTTACTGACTGGATTTGAGACGGGCGGGACACGGAACCTCCCCCAGAGTTTGGAATCTTGCGAGAAGTCAAGGTGTGCGTAGGTGCAGGAGGAAGGACAGCACTTTCTGCTCGTTTCTTGGCAGCTGACGGTATTGATTGGCAAGGAATGCGTCAGCGCAAGGCATATGATCACCGGACGCCAAAAAAAAGGACACTCACAAGGCTTAGGCGGCGAACGAGGCAGCGATGTAGGCCCAGACGGCTTTGATTGATTGTTGGAGGGCGGAGCAGGCTCGTCATCGTCACTCGACAAGGGTATGATCTTGGGCCTTTTCTTCCTCTGCAGAGAATCTGCGCTGGCGGTTGATTGAAAGCGTTTGATGGGGAGCGGAGGTGGCAATTCATCATCGCTTGAGATACTAACGCATTTAGAACTCGCCTTAGCCTGAGATGGAGGGTCAGTGGCTTGAGTGAAGGTCAGAGTCGCTTGGCGAAGGCCAGGCGGGCCCGCCATGGTGAAGGGGAAGTGGAGTGAGGAGAAGAGAGTCAAGAGAAGGTCGAGAGCGCGCAACGGACTTATATGAGGACACAATATGGTCAAAGCGCCCCTCTACGAGCACGAGCGAGCTTTTGAGGATGAGGAGGGTGAGCGCATAATGTCGCGCGAGGGCGGGGAGGGTGAGCGCTCGATGTTGCGCAAGGGCGGGGAGGGTGAGCGTTCGAGGTCGCGCGACCAGACCGACAGTCGGCGCGTGGCTCTCGCGCCGCGTCAGCAGATCTCGCCAGCGATGTTGCGAGGTCGCCCCAGCGAGATGTAGCATGGATCGCGCTAGGCATACCGGTAGTGCTTCATCGACAGCAGAATTCACGGAAAAGAGTAAAATGCACAGCGCCTTCGGTGGCGAAGATGGGTGCGGGATAGAAGGTGGGATAGAGGAGTAGGATTATTGCTACGAAGCAGCGTGCTGACCGAGAACGATGGAAAGCGGCGTTACTAGTACGAGTGTCATGCCACGGTCTTGCTTGTGCCCGCTTGGCGACGGGTTGCCATACAGCTGAGGGCGGCTACTAGTAGACTCTGCATTGACTTTGCCATGACTGCAATTGGCCGCCTTGTAGCAGCGATCGGTGACGCAGTAAGTATGCGACATACAAAGTGTATGGAATGCTTCAGCCCGGCTCGGAGCATTTGAGGTGAAAAACTGCCGACTGCCGATGCATCGAGAGTCGCCATAGAAGGACATGCACGGTGGCGACAATGGGTCTCGGACTTGCTTCGGACTTCAGACTTCGGATCTTCAAGTCAAATCACTTCCGCTTCAAACCAATCCACTTGGACTTCAAGTCAAAGCACTTGGACTTCAAGTCAAAGCACTTCCACTTCACATTGCACATTTCTTTTACAGCTTTGCGCGAGTCACTGTCTATACAGCACAGCAATGGTCTGAAACAGAGCAGGAAGCAACGCTTGTGCAACGAAGTCTCCATAGATTCTCTGGTCGAGAACAGTCTGTCCAAAAGCTCCATCGGCTGAAGCATGAGCTTAGCGGGCACTTGCACTTCCGAGCTTCTGCCCATGCGATAATTTTGATAAAGTAGCGACCGGTCGGTCTCGTCGTCTCCGTCATCTCTGATATCGATGGCCATGCTGAGCTGGTCTGCAGAGAAGCAGAATCTGGTCATCTGGCGCAGCCTGTCATGCCGAATCTCACTCAAAGCGGCATCCTGCTTTGCCCAAGGAGCCTTTGCAAGGATCTGGCACCAGCTCATTGTCAGCTCTCGACTAAGAACAGCCAGAAACTGTAAACTCACAATGCAGAAAGTCGCTAGCCACGGCAGATCAAAGTCCCGCCGACCATTGCCCACATGCTCCCAGAAGGCATCGTGTTCAGCAAAAAACTGCCCTTTGCTGATAGACTGTGCATGTATAAAAGTGAGATATGCAAACCCTGATGGTTTCAGGAGGGTGAACCAACCCCAAAAATCCACCCGCTGGACCTGAAGTAATAGTCGAAAAGGAGCTGTGACCGATCTCTGTCGGCCTAAGCGTCAGCAGACGTGCCTTTTTCGTGTGGAGCCGGAATCCTAGGCACGTACTTTGATTGAACACAGGCAAGAATCGAGTCGGTGATGGTGCGTCTACTAAGGAAGCCCAGGAGAGGGATTCGGGGGTTTCCTTCGAGCCTTGGATTGGGCTCAGCTTCGAGGATTGAGGTTCTTGCAAATTCTTTCATTGTGAGGACCTTGTTGCTATTCAGGACCGGCTTGACGTCGCTCGGCAGGCCTTGAGCATCGCCACCAGCGAGCACCTCTAGAGCAAATGCTGCTCCGGCCGCTTCGTCTGCCACCATGTAAGCCTGTTCCGGAGAGGCGCTATAAGCGCGGGCATCGAAGGGCAGTGAGGCAGATTTGCGGGCAGTGCTTGCCCCGTTGGCGCCTTTGGAAGACCCGGCCTGAGGGCTGTAGTTTGCGGATGAATAGGCATCTGCGAGAGCTCGCTTGACGACGTCTTTTGAAGTAGATCCGGTCTTTACATTCATCATGTCCTCCAAATGCCGGATGCGGTCCTCGAAATGGTCGCGCAGACTGATCAGAATGTGCGTTAGACCAACGGCTGCACTTACAAACTTGAGGAATGCAGCTGACCTGTCGAGTACGCTTTCCAGAGCGAAAACCTGCTTCGGCGGCTCAAAGTCCTTGTCAGCCCATCGACAGTCCGCCGCCATATCCCGCTTTAGACAGTTCTATATACGGATTGCCCGTCTCAGTCGCGAACTTGTCCACTTGTTGGCAAGACGTGTCCTCACTTCGCATGGTATTGTTCTTGAGCTGAATGGAACAGCACATTGGAAGCATCGATATCGTTAGCTGCGGTATCACGACACTAAGGGTGGACCTCCACTGAACGCACCATTTGACCTTCCTGTAGTCGCCGAGTTGAGAAGCAGTCTAAGCTGACGCCTGCTCTTTGACATGTTCAGGAGATATACGTACCTCTGCTTGCAAGGAACGCATGAGAGTACAGCTCTGTTGCGCTGTAGGATTCATCATATCAGGAATAGCTAAAAGTAGTGATTGCAGCGATTCGACGGACCTTGCGTTTTTTGCCTGTGAAAACAATCAAATGACACCAAAGAGGTGTTTTTAGACCATCCAGCCCTACTGGTAAGCATGCTGGGACATCTACGCGACTCACTTTGAGCATCATCGCCATGGTCTCCGTCCTCGTGATCGAGGTCGGCCTCCATGTTCTGCTGCATTGCAGCGAAAGGGATGGGTAGTAGAGCTGTACAGGTCCCTCTTGACGTGTTGTTCTGCTATGCCTGCAGAAGACAGAGGCTAGCCTTGGGCACGCCGACTGGTCGAGGCAGAGTCAAGATGCACGTGTGGCTTCGGCACGATACGTACAGCAGTGGCAAGAAGCCATTCGGTGATCCTCAGAGGCTGCAGTTACAGCCATAAGAGGTCTGCAGCTCACCTCATTCGTTTCATTTTTGCAGCCTGCCTTTTATAGCTGGCGGCTCTGCTGAGCCTCGTTTCCTCGGTGGCAGCCTTCTAACGCCGCGCGTGGTCGTCATACGAAGAGGGACATTGCTGCAGGGTAACGAACCTCTGCATACCGATGGATGTAGCATAAGTAGCAGGTTCAGCAGTTCCCAGGGAGGCAGGCCCTTCAATTCACTGCAATATGCTCGTACTTTGAAAGATGCGCTTAGACGCCGCCCGATCAGTCTACAATTGATGGCAATTGCGTTCAAACGCCGTTCCTTGCTCACCAACTGGAGACAAATGGCTGACGTGTCCGACAACAACCTCGAGTCGCCCCAGCCAGACGTCAAGAAGCGCAAGCGCAACAGGCAGGCCCTCAATTGCAACAACTGCCGCGCCAGAAAGGTGGGTTGCCGCTTCCCGGTCTTTGCTTCGGTCGACCGTCGTTCGGATTACAAGTCCCAATAACCGAGTGCTTGCGCTTGCTTATCCTGACAATCTGATTGCACAGGTACAATGTGACCGTCGTAGGCCAGCATGCACTGCGTGCGTCAAACGCGGCGTCTCAAGCGAATGCCAATGGGAAGACAAGGGTGGCTCTGAGCCGCTACCTCAGCAATTCGCCATCGAAGCGATTGTGGATAGGTAAGCATTAATTGGCAACCTACATCGAAAGTCTATATGGAAATGAGAAGAACTTGAAGAGGCATTCTCTCGCATAACATGCATTGCTAACGCAACTCTCTTCTGTGTGTCAGCATACGTGCCCATTTCGAAAGCCGCATTGCACTCATAGAACGTCGGCTCCATATATCAGCGCCCTCTACTAGCGATCAGTTTGCGTACCATGCTCAACACATGCTCCCTTCAGCGCACGACTTGTCTCGCTCAGCGACGGCCGCAGCAGTTCAAGAGTCAGGCGATGACGCCACAGAAAAGGACGAACACGAAGAAGCCAATGGTGCTGCACTCGCATTAGAAGTCCTCGCAGGCGGCGACTTCGTGAGCAAGCCTTCAGACCCCACATCCGCCTTCCCGGCATCTGGAGAAAGAATTGCATTTCGCCAATTCGTCTACAAGTCTATAGTAGTTCGGAACCTCGAAACATGCCCCAGTACTTCCAGAGTACCTATTGTTGGAACCGTCAGCCGACATGCAGTTGTCGATGCTTTTCTTCAGTACATTGGCAGTCGCGAAAGAGCAGAAAAGCTGCTCGGCTACTACATCGATACGGTAGCTTGGGTATCAGGGGTAAGCAGACGCAAGGTCCTTATCACCGCTCAAAGAGACGTCGCTTCCGTGTTGGGCTGACGAGCGCCAATACATCTCGTTCAACAGTCCGGATGGACCAAGATGATCCAGTTTGAACACATGGCATTCTGGCATTTGATTGAGCTGGGCGAACGGGATTTTGACCCGGCTTGGCTTGCACTTTATTGCATCGTGAGCCGTCCTTAATTTTCATGGCAACCAGACTCACTAACTGCACAGATACCCGCAGACTCTAGCCATCTCTGCCGCTGCGCAGTCGGAGGGCGGTCCAGATAACATTGCTGGCGAAGACTTGTACCACCTCAGCAAGGCGGCACTGACTCGACAGATCTCGGTCGACTTAAATGCATTGCTGATGTCTTGAGCAGGACATAAACTGGCTCGACAAAGCTAATGCAGTCTACTACTGACACTCTCGCGGGGGCACGGCAGGGATTGGTAGTGATCTCGATACCCATTCCCAAAGGACAGGAAAGGGGCGCCGGGTTCAGGGTTTACAAAAAATTTGCAATGAAAAGGGTAGGAAATTGGAACACCCCGGCTCCACGGCAGCGGGAGCGCACCGTGGGGCGTCCAAAGAAACCAGACCAGGATCTTGAGGTAGACGCGGGTTGGACGAACTTTGTACAGGACGAACTTTGTACATCTTGACGTTAAGCGGAAATCGTATGAAGCCAAAGCGAATTACCACTTCGCATCGGAGTGAGAAAGAGAATGTTGTACATGGAGCCAGACATGGGAGCGAGCAAAAAGGGAATCGATCTGGATATGCATAACCAGGTGATCTTGAGAAAGGAACCAGTGCGAGAGAAACTTTGTACGTAGGGCCGAATGACTGAGTTGGCCTCTTGGAAAAAAAAAACTTTGCATACGATATATCATTCGCCAGCGCTGATGGACAATTTTGCTGACCGTGTTGGAGCTACGTACGTGTATATTGCAGCTGAATATATTGTGCGGCGGCCCTTATGGGAGTCTAGGGCGACTCGCGCCATACGGTCCAGGTTCGGAGACTCATTCAATCGTCGTCATCCTCGTCATCCTCGCTGGCGGAATCGTCGTCGTCATCGTCTGTGAGTTCGACAATCTTCCTCATGCTTGGCTTGGGCTCCGGCACTGTTTGATAGCTCGGATGATAGTCAACCAGACATCTCCACCTCACCCATTCAATCAGCTATTGCATAGCTCAAGTCAGTGCGGTCCCCATATCAACGGAAGGTTTGGCATGGCTCTTACATTCATTGCAGCAATTGCATTGATATCAAGGTCCAGGCAAAAGTCGCACCCCAGGACCTCTAGCAACAGTCCGAATTGGGTGAGGCCATTGCCGCGTGCCTTCTGTTTGAGATGACCTGAGGCTGAAATGATGACGATCAACGAGTATCAACCTATGTTCCCGCAAAAGAGCTTCGAGAGACATACTGGAGATGTTGGGCACACTTCTGACGTATGTTTCGAACATGATATAGGCCAGCTCGCCTGTGTGCCGCGTGGGAGCACCTTTGAATCTCCAGTTGGGTGTGCCAGGTGGCTGGATAGGCTTGCGACTGCGAGATTTCTTAACGTGGAAATCCCGCTCTGTCGAAGCGGCTAGGGGACATTTCTCCTCCGCAAACTTTTTCTTGATCTTGTACTTTCTGCCGCACACCTCCAAGGTGGGAACCTTTTTCTCCGTTCCTTTGACCGCTGCTTGACCGGCTCTGACCTCCGCGTCATCTTCACGCTTACGCTTGACTGATTCCGCCTCATCACCATCCGAAAGAACCCGACGAAGCTCTTCGTTTTGTGAAATTGAAATTTTGGCGAGGAAACATCCCTCTCTTGTGAGGAGGCCCAAGGCAGCCAGGCGTTCAGCCGTGGTGAGCCCACTTGTATGGGTGTGGATGGGCTTGTAGATCGTCATTGGCACGCTCTCGCTGCTCGCCATAGTTGATAGAAGCCTTGGGTCGCTTGTCAGGAGGTGAGATATATCCTGCGTAATGAGTGAAAATGCTTTCTGGGCCTTGTCGTCGGCGAGCTCATTGCCCTTGTCGAGCTGGCGATTACGCGGACGTCCTGCCATGACTGAATATCTGATGAGGTCCAGCTTGTTTGTTGCCCTGCGGTAGCACGCGTACGTGGCACCGGCGGAGCAGATGACGAGTACGACGTAGAGCAGGGTGTACCGCGAGAAATCAGGGAGCGGGACCGAAAACAGGTACTGGATTACATGGTCAGCCTCGGTACTACCGCTGCTTGTTAACGAGGCAAATCTTACTCGATGTTCCACCGAAGGCTTGACTTGGAACAGACGGGGTCTAGGCGGCATCGAGACCAGCAGTCACCGACCGAATGGGACGCTACAGACGAGTCTGTGCACGACACAGAATGAAGGGAACAATGAGAGTGGGGGTGGCAGTCCCCGGACGCGGTACGAGTGGTGGACGAGCAGATGGTCAGCATAGGCCTGAGAGGACAGTGTTGCCAGGTACAGCGACATGGGAACGAAAGCGTCATGGCAGATTCAGGTCGTCCTGACTCGTTGACAAGACGCCGAACGCCGCTGCCAACGCTTTGGAGAGTCGTGGAAGCGGGAGGTCAGATGTAAACAAACCACTCACTCTGCGGGCTCGGTGCCCACAAACGGACAGCAGACGCGTCAACCCTGACACGAGGGACTCGAGTGTCGTTCTGGCTGTGCTCGTGAGTTGCATCTATACGCTCGTGCTGAGTTCGTGCTGTCCTGCGGTGTGATGCGGTGTTCCTCTGCTCCAGTACGAGCGGAGGCAAGAGGGCAGAGGAGGATGATTCAGTCTTGTTGACGCGTCCAGGTTAGAGCGGAAGGCCAGATCGACGCGAGCGTGGGAAATGCAGTTGACACACGTCCTCGAGCCTTTCAGATGCGAGGCACAACAGCGCGGCCTCATGAAAGAGATCTATGCGTGATGCCAGACTACGTCGGTCATAGATGATCACTACAAGTTGCATTCGAGTCGCCTGAGATTCTGGTCGCCAGCTGCCATGTCGGTACAGCAACGATCCCAGGCTTGCCATCAACACCAGTCACCACCCGCTACTTACCACAATTGCGAAGTGTCTAAGGATAGAAGTAATGGTGTAGCTCTGGGCTCACGGATTAAAGGTTGACGAGGGACAGCGTGAGCTGAAAAGTAGAAAGCGGTTCGACTTGAAGTGGAAGCGGTCCGACTTGAAGTGGAAGTGGTTTGACTTAAAGTGGAAGTAGAATGACTTGAAATTGTCACGCAGGGTTCAACGAACAGCCAATTCGTAGACAAAGGAGAGCTATTGTGGAAGCCTGTATTGACTCAGGCTTTTTTACCATGTTTGCACCTAATGATTTGCAAGCGCGCGACGAGCGTCAGGCTACGCATTTGTAAAAGCGGGTATGAAACAAGTGATTCGATGAGTTCGAAAACGAAAGATGACTATGCTACTCTATGAATGCGACGAAAGCGACAATGTTACTTCTTCAGAAGAGAAATCGAATGCTAGGCGGGATCCTAGTACGAGACATTGGCTGAAGGAGACCACTGTACGCCACTGAGGGATGCCAACAGGCCCTGGACATCCAGCTGCCCTGCCGTGTTTTGCGTGATGAAGGGGTCGAAGAGAGTCGTGCTTGCGACAGGCACACCTGATGGTGATGGGGTAGCGATGACTCGCTGCGCTTGCAATGGCACCAAAGGCGATTCCACGCTAGAGGAGGTTGTCGCCGAGCCAGGGGAAGGGAGGAGGGAGGGGCTGGGCGACAATGACCCAATCTTCATGATGATTCTGATCAGGCAGTCTTTGGTGTCGACGGGCATGTCTTCGTTTGGGAGGCTGTGGCAGAAGACCTGTTTAGCAACCTTCCAAGTACTCGAGTGCTGCACGCGAAGCAGACGCGCGGCGCATGAACACTTACACAGTCTTCCAGATCATAGTGCGGAAGATGTCGGCGTCTGCCAGCCGGCTTGCTTGGTCTTTGATTGTTTGTAGGTCCTGCGCATCACAAACCAGGAAAGCGTAAGCACGTGGCTACGCAATCAAAACGTCCTACGGAGTCGCGTGTGGCAGGCGGACGGAGTTTACTCAGTTACTCACTTCCTCGGACTTCTTCCTCTTCTTGTCTCTGTGCTTGGCGTCAGTTGCCGCCTTTTTAGCCTTTTTGGTGGTGCCTGCTGAAGACGCATCAAACGCAGACGAGTCAATGAAAAGTTCACGGAAGGTCAGAGGGAGAGGGAAGGAACGGAGGGCGAGGAGGCGCGTGCGGTCACTGTTGTGATGCCAGAGCGAGTGTGAGGAGGTGGAGAGCTAGCAACACACCCTCGCTGGTGGTAAGAGACGACATGGTGGGAAAGCAATTCAGCGGTTGGTCGAAAGGCAAGCTGATGCGTGAGGACAGCGCATCCCAGTAGCGTTGGGTTGATCACGACCAAACACGCGTGTTCCATGAATCTCTACCAGACAGCAAAATATCGCGCACGTGACCAGGGCATGAAGAGTGTGGTCGCAGGTTGTATCTGCTGGTAGTGCTCCCGCAGGGTGATCTCCTTTGCTTGGCTTGAGTATGCTCTTCGCGCAACCGACGAGGTTCTTGCTCCCGCAGGGTCCTCCCTGGGGTTCTCCTCCCTGGGGGTCTCCCTGAGGGCATTTCTCAACAGCTTGCAGTCGCTTTCAAATGGGTGCTTGCGGCTAGCACCAGGACCCACCATGCGAGGAGGTCAGCGTTGCAACGCTGGCCGACGCGTCGCATGGTGAGGTCCTGCTGGCGTTTTCCGTGCTTCAACGTTGAGAATAGGTTAGCACTTAATCACGACGAGCATGGCAATGCATTACTGCAAACAGTATTCTTTTGGTAAATTGGTCCGCATGAGCTACTTTTACAACTACATGGAAGACCGCGGAAGGCGAGATGGTACAACTAGTGCAGATAGCGCCAATCCACGAGGGCGGTGCGCATACAGATCACATGACCATCGGCGCATCCTCTATCACTTCTTAAACGCGTGCAGCCCTGAGCAAAGCGAGATCCGTGCTTTCAAAAAGGCAGGAACGACGGCATAGCATTTGCTGTGGGTTCGAGCTATCTTGGCTGTTTCATGTTAATTTGTCTGCTTTGCCTGATCTCGGCTTCTTTTGCTTGCTTAGTGGATTTGGTATATTTGGCGTTGGTCTCGACAAGCGGTTACCGAATGATCGTGTTATGAGGAAATGTCGACGATGAATTCCCATCGGTCTTCCAAGTACCCTGAGAGGGTGTCATCCAGCATCACGCTGTATCGCTTCTGCACGTAGGCAGTGAGATCCAGCACGCGAGCTCGGAGTTTGGGAATGTCTTCTGGCTCAAATGGCTGCTCGATTGCCTCACTCAGATTCTCGGTAGCCAACTCTAGGTCACTGCGTAGAGCCACGGAGTCAGCCTGCAGTGTCTGGTCGAACAGCATGGAGCGCACGTACCTCTGGTTGTCTTCAAAGATGTGCGTAGAATTGATCTTCTGGAGGTAGAACGCCATGGCATAGGTCCACTTGAGAACGTTTCTGCACTCGCTAAGCACATCTACAGCTTTTTTCAAAAACTGCACTTCGATCCAGGACAATGCGGACCAATTCTGGATTTCTTCCATTCGTCTTTCGATACGGATGTATGTTTCTTTCCCAAGCTTTGCAGACTGCTCGTGGTTGGCGTATCGATTGTAGTAGTGCAGGTAACGCTCAAGGGAAGCTCGACTGTTTGACTGTGAGTCTTTCGTTTCCTTCTTTGGGTCGTAGCGGTTGCAGTTGTACCAGCTGGTGCCATGTGCCGACCATTCGCCCATGCAAATCCAGCAAAACTCGTACTTGCACTTTTTGCAGGTCATGTGCTACAAAGGGGGAAGACCAATCAGCTTGTTGCGCGAAATTGTCGATAGGTACAGCATCGATGCTCACATTGCAGCCGCCATTCTTCTCAATTGTAGCTTGGCACTTCGGACATTCCTTGGTATTCGCTTGAATCCAGTTCGCTGTTTCGGAATCATCGGCGCACTTTTTGAGCCACTTCTTGACGATGGTACACAGACAGGGCGCATGATCGTTTTCGTGACCGCAGCCAAAGCAGAACTTGTTGCCACATGCACAGAGAACGGTGGGCACCAATGTGTCGAGTGACTTTGAAGTAACGCCATAGCATCTGACTGCATACTCGCAGTTTGGGTGGGGACACCAGCGCAAAGATGGATCATCGTCGACATAGCTTCGGTTCAGCAGCTCGCGGTACCTAGTTCGCGACAACACGGCATCAACGGTCGCTCATGAAATGGTTGCGTCCATACTCACCTGTCCATGGTCGAGTCGTCAACCAACGCGCTCACTGATTTCTCGTCGATGACAATATTGCATTCCGGCGCCATGCAAGCGATGGCCTTCGCCTCGCCCTCTGTCCTGCAGCAAGACAATAAGTTTAGAAAGACAAGCTTGTCGACTTAGCAGTACAAAACTTTACATGATCTTCTGCTGCAGATAGTGAGTCCAGCAGTCGCTGCAGAAGCGGTGATCGCAGGACAGTGCCAAAGTTTGTTTCGAGCCATCGTCCTCGTCGTAACAAATCGTACACTGAAAGCCACGGATACGTTTGAGCCGAGGTTGTTGCGCCGTTCCACTAGTCCCTTCTGACGGTGCGTCTTCGATACCTGCGTTCTGACGGAGCTTATCTGGATCGTCGAAATACCGCTCAAGCACGCGCTCCTTGTTCCATTTCATGTAGCGAAGCAAGGCTGCGGCCTCGTTATCCTGAGAGCAAACGTTGCATCAGACTTGCACCTTTCACTGCTTTTCCCAAGGTCAGGCCAGGTCAGCCACTTACCTTTAGACTGAGAGCGGAAGCAACATGACTGATTTCCTTCGTCATTTCGGCAACGAGATCGTTCTTGCTCAAGGCAACGTAGTCGATCTGATAGGCTGCTTTGCCTTTTCCCTTGTTTGACGAAGAAGGTTGCCCAAGGTCGCCTATTTCTACATCACCGTCGTCAAGATCAGCGGCTGGCGAGCGGACGCATTGCCATTGTTTGTGCAGGCCAGTGTGAAGCGCAGGAGAACCGGTCAGCGTTGGGCACATGCTTGCAAGCAGCGCTTTAGACTCACATTCGACGTCAGACATGGACACGTCGTCGTCGTCCTCGTCATTTCCAGCCATGTTGTCGGCCTCGTCCATGGCCTCGTCCTCGTCGAAGTCATAGTCGTCGATCTCGCTGAGCTCCGAGTCTGATTGACTCATTGTCCCCTGTACACTCGCTCCGGCCTCTGTGCGATCTCGTCGAGTGTCTGCTGGCTTGCTCTTGCTACTCTTGTGGGAGGTTGTATTGGTTGCTGTCCAACTGGCGAGTCAGCCAGGGAGGACCGACTGCCTGGCGCGTAGAGTGCCTGGGCTCAACACAAATGACGTTCAGGACAGACCAGCGAAGGGTTGACCTTGAAGTTTTCACACTCAGGTACTCCGGTCTGCAACGACACGCAAGAGCTAGCTTGGACAATAGGATAAGGACGTCCACTGCCTCGGTTTGCCACTTTGATGTATCGCTGCCTCAGCGTTGTGTGGCGACCAGCACGCTTCGGCTGACAGGTGCACAGTATCATAGTCTAGAGCGCTAATGGCGCGTAGATAATTTGTAATGGCTACATGAGGCTCATAGAGGATGCCCCCACACTGCGGGCTTTGGAAACAACAATAGGTAATGCATCGCTCGCTCATACAGCCTATCTGTCCTTGTACTGCACTACCTTTCTCTATGACTGTCGATGTAGTGCACCTGCTAGCATTGTATACTATACGTCTAGGTCAAAGACCAAATCATCCTCCTCCGCCTCGTGTTGAAAATGCGGCCGGTCATGCTGACGGAGAGACCCGTGTTCCACCCCGCTCGCGATCTGGGAACCGTGTATCTCATGCCGGGCCAACGGACTTCCAACATGCACTTGCGTATTGTCATAATATCCGCTCGATCCTTTGCGCATGCCCGCGCCTGGGTGCTGCTGCTGCAACAGCGAAGGCAGCTTGACGCCGAAAGACGTGCTCGGCGCTGTGCGTCCCACACCATTTGGACCCAGCAAGGAATGATTTCCAACGCCATTGGTATTGTTTTGCGAAGTAGAAAAGGTTGGACTTGAAGCATTGTATAGTTGGTAGTTGGAAAAGTTTGCCTGCCCAGGAGGCGATTGAACTAGCGATGCAGGCGGCGTGTAGCCAGTGTGCTCGATACCTGGCGGAACCATGTGGAGCCGAGAGAGACCAGCAGCAAGTCCTTGTGGCAACGAAGTGCCAAAAGCTTGTAGATGACTTTGTGCTTCCTGTGGCCCTCCTCCCGAGGTAGCAAATCCTCTCTCAATGCGCGGACTTTGCTGAGCATTGCCAGCCAGAAGGTGTCTTGCAAGATTGCTACTGGGAAGAGTGCCACCCAAAGAGCCTGTGTCGGGCCGTCGGAGACTGCCGACCTGCCCCAGCGGATTGCCAGCTCCGAGGTAGGTGGGCGGGGATCCAGGCGCGCGATTGAAAGCTGCTGCAGGGAAGCCGCTAGCTGCTGGCACTGACTGAGAGTAACGCTGTCTGGCTTCAGCTTCCAATTGTCTATCGAGCTCTTCCTCATCCTCGGCATCGTTGAACGGATTGAAGAAGCCAGACTTTGTTGATCCTGATCGACTTTCTCGTCGAGCTTTTTCATCGGGTGTTAGCAGGTGCTTGAGGGAACTTGGGACCAGTTCTTCTTCCAGCACGCGATGGTCTTCGGTGCCATCCTCATCATCGTCTGACAAAGCGGATGAGCCATGGCGGTCCCGATTCGCGGTGTATTCGAAAGCTACTCGAGCCGGGCTAGAGTCACGAGCAGACCGCGGCATGAAGGACCCCCTCTCGTCTTCATGCGAAGACGACAGGAAGATTGCGTTGTTGCCAAAGGGACTTGTTCCAAAGATATTGCTGCCTGATCCAGTAGTGCGATGGCCAGCAGATGGCTGCACAGTGCTTCTGCTCGTAACTGTCGGAGATAGCGATGCACCGTTGTGTGAACCTTGGCTTAATTGCGCTCGAGTCGGTATTGTGCTCGAGTGTGAAAGCGAGTGTTGCAAGGGCGGCGGAGCTAGGGGAGACGATTGTTGTGGTGCTCGAACATAACTTCCAGCCAGATAGGCCGGATGATGTGCTGGATGTGCTTGGCCTTGTCCGGCATCCGCAGCCTGAGTGAGCGGCAGGTGTTGCTCGAGCCTGCCCATATTCCAAGCCGAAGGGACAGACGAAGATAGACGGTTTGGGGAGCCCAGGGGCGCGTTACTCGCACTGGGAGACAGCGCAACGCGCGGACTAAAAGAGGGAGAACTCGGATGGCCTAGCCTACCTAATGCGAAAGAAGGTGACGTTGAAGGTTGCGCCATTTGCGGTGACAGACTGGAGGCACTGGGTGGTGGGGAAGCGAATGTAGACGTGTGTGGAGTTGTAGAGAGACCAGCGGCAGCCGTCCTAGGTGCGCCTGAGTGCTGACTAGAGGCATTGGCGGGCGCATTGGCGACCACCCCCAGCGCCGAGGCATACGAGAAGGGTTTCGGCTTGGAGGAAGAGGCAGCAGGCTCGAAAGCCGGTGCTCCAGGTGTGGACGCTCCAGGAGGCAGAGGCAGGTTTGCGGGAAGGGGCAGACCCACTGGAGACATGCCGATAGCTACCACCGCTTGATCTGTCACTCGAGGTGATAGCAAACTACCCTCACTAGCAGCGGGTCGTGCTTGGCTTTTGCTCGCATACGTTGCTGCGTTTTGAGTGCTAGGTTCGGGTCCTTCCGTCCGGCCAAACATGTTTGACAGCCCCGAAGATGAGATTTGGGGTTCTGATGGACGCGAGACACTCGTTTGGCCTGGAAGTCCAGCCAGAGGTTTTGCTTGCGATAATTGCCGTGCTTGATGTGACGGAGAGGTCGGTGGATGGGTCGCTGAAGCTGGTGTGGGAGGCTCTGAGCCTATAGCGTTATTGCCGGCTTCTGCATGAGCAGCAAGCTTTGCAGCTTTCTTGTTCTTCCTGTCTCACATATATGCCTGATAAGCGCCGTCGCAGAAATAGCAGGTACTTTGCAACTCACCAGTCCATCGATGGCGGATCGCCTGGCATAATGTGCGCATTGGCGCATTTGTGACCAAACTTGCATCCTCTGAATGACAACCAGCAAGGCAGTCGGATCAGCTAGGCTTCCTCCGTGTACTCGTGCGCCACCACGTTGCTGGCGCGACTGGAGCTGGAAAGCATGGACTGACCCCTTTTGAAACCATTTGCAGACTGGCTTTGTGGATCCAGGCTCTCGCGCGGAGTGGGAGAATGGACACGATGAGCCGGCTGTGGTCAAAAGAGGTGTGCATTGAGGAGAGGTACATGGCGCCCGGAATTCGTCAGAAACACGTGAGCCGAGATGACGGTAGGTGCAGGTCTTATCAAGGACGCACCTGTGCATGCTCCTACACGGTAGAAGCGGCAAGCGACGTGTGAGAGGTCTTCTGCGAGTTCAGCAATGCGTTGTCGTTGGTAATGTCGAGTCACGTAGAGAACAGCATGCAATCGTGTCAGCCCGCAAGGCGGAGTTCAGGTGCTACAGCGGCAAGCCAGAACTTGTATTATTTACGCACTCTTGCCTCCTTTCTTGCCATCAGGATCGTTGTAGTCGTCCTGACCCGCTTGATGCCCTTGCTGCTGCTGATGGTGTCCGCCGTGTGGCCCAGATGCGCCCTTGCTTGGCTGCTCCCACTCGCCCTCGGAGAAGTCGCTGGCCGAGTCCAGCCCGTTATCGCGCCCTGGCATTATCATGAGTTGGCAATTCAACGAAAGAGTGAGGGCCTGCTTTTGATGACTGTCGCTCTGCTGTCGATGTGAGCTTCGCTCCTTTGAACCCCACCGCCGCACGACCTCCGGCGCCTGAGGTGGTCGCGCGCTACGAGGCGAGCCGGAGACGTCTGGCAGGCAGTCGGGCAGCCTAGCTGCTCTCCAAGAAGTGCTGTCGTGAGGAGACGCCGGAGTTCTGGCAGACGCAAGTCAACTCGAGCATTGACAGACGCCGCGTCGTGCTCGATCAAGCGACGCACGCCACCTAGGCGTAGAGAGGCGTCGTCGTCACTCAGCGGTTGGCTCTGAACCAGCCCGTTGAGACGGCAGGTCCACGCTCGCCGTCATGGCGGTCATCGAAGAGCAGAACTCGTCGGACGAGGCCGGATCACCCGTGCTGTCCGACACGCCCGAGCATAACGCGAAGCCTGCACCTCGAGGCCCTAGCAGACCGGCAGTCCTCGACAAGACAGACTTGCAACGCTTCATCGGTCTGAGAAAGCAAAAGCTGGACAGCATGTACGACAGCTACCTTTCCGAGTAGCTGTATCGTATTGCTAATACTTTCGTCGTCTACTCAGAGCTCTGCAGCCATACCTTGGTCCTGCCGACATTGCTACCACCCTTGTCGATGTACTAGACGGAGTCGCGGTCGTACTAGACGCTGCAGAGTCTGCGGAGGAGCTGGTAGGCCGCTCGCATACAGCTGTCGACTACTTCTCAGGCTGATTCCCTCAAACAGGACATATTTCTGTTGGACCGACTGGCAGCAGCTTTAGCAATTATCAAGAAGCAGGTGGACCCCATTGCACTAAAAGACGCTTTTTCTCATACCACTGCCGAAATCGTGAAAAAATCAGTTAGTCGCGCTTGTCATCTTCTCCGTATCCCTGCCATCTTTTGGACTGCAGACGAGGGTGCAAGTACGTAAAATCCGCTGGCGACTCGAAATCCTAGCTGAATTGGGATCATAGCCGCTCAGGAGAGCCAAATAAGATCCTTCTGGCTGGCGGGGTCGACTTCTGTCGTTCTTCTTATTCGAGAACTGCTCGGCTTGCATGCAGTAGCGGCAATAGTACTCGCCGACCAAGCCGCGCTGGGTGACCTGGTCATCAGTCTATCCAAATTGCTTCCAGCCAATGCTTTGACAAGAGAAACACACGCACATGGATCCGCAGAGGAAGAGCAAGCAGTTACGCTAGATGCGTGGACCACCCAAGTATCGGCTCAAACATCTAAGGCGATCCTCGAAGACCTGCTTGCAACGGGCAGCAATGCAGAAACCAGTTGCCCATCCAGACAAGCCACAGTGCAACACGTACTCCTCACCTACATCAAACCTTTGTTCTCAAATAATCCACACCCAATGCTGAACCCAGAGACTGGCAGAAAACTCGAACGCCGAAGAGGTGGCGACCTGTTTGGCGATTCCTACAGTGACCCGACGTGGAAGGGCAACAATCTGGCTGCCGAAGATCTAGGAGTTATAGGTTGCTGGAAGGTCTACATCTATCTTGTAAAGGTTGTTGAGGTCAGCACTCTTGATTCTACGATGCTGCATTCCATCCACTGAAACAAATCGTGCTCGACAGCCGCAAGATTTCGAGCACATATGGCCCTTGTTGGTGCCTCCCATGATGTCGCTGCTTGACGACCACGAGACATTCTTCAAGAGACAAGGCATCATCGCGGTCTCCACTTTTTTATATCGAGTCCCATCTCAGCTCGTGAGAAGGACAGGCCTGCATGAATTGCTGCACAGAGTCAGTGCTCTTGCTCTGTCTTGCAATCTAGACATACTGACTCGGATTACAGAGCTTCAGAACTACATATAGCTATACTTCAACGTCTGAAAACGCTCCTATGATCCGCGACGCCGTGCTGACCGATATCCAGCTCATTAACCTGCTCTACTCTCCCACCACAAGTGATGGCACCGATGTCACATCCGCGTCTGGCTTCAAATTCACAAGCAAACAATCGGAACCCCCGGCGCTCACACGTTTCACTCTGCTCTCCAGCATCTTCAAACACTGTATCATGAACATCTTCACCTTCGCGGCGTCCAATATTCACTTCATGTCGCTGGCATTCTCGCTTATCCCCGTGCTCATCCGGCAGCTTGGCAAAGGCAGTATTCGCTACTTGAGCGATATTATGCCAATTTTGTGCACGTCCCTGGGTGGCTCGCCGGCAACAAAGGCCCTGGTCGGGATCTCCAGCAAAGAGGTGATCCGCATGTACATAAGGGCCGCTCAAGCAATAAAAGCATATGTCACGATGTGTTCCGACATAGGCAGAATACATCGATGGCGAGGCATGATCATCAGTGCCTGCGCTACCGTGTGGTGCAACCTTGAGGAGAATTTGCAAGGGCAGACTGCAGTGGAGCAAGGAGAATTGCGACTGGCGTTGCAGAGCCTACTCAAGGCCCTGCGCAGCGCCTGCGGAGACGAGGCTCAGGTGAGACACTGTCAAAGTTCTGATACTAGCACCTAGCACGCACTGATCCAACGTGCTTGCTCGAACTGATCAGGCGGACCTTGAGCGTATCAGAAGGTTGAACGAAACCTTGTTCGCGCGTTTGCTGGACACATAGCCGAAGCGCACGAAGCAGGCGAGCAGTCTCAACGGTCGCGACCTCCGACGACAATTCGGAAGTCGTAATGGATCCGTGCTGTTTCTCAGTGTGGATGTGACGGTTTCGCGTTTCCTCATGCTGAAGCAAGCAGCACAATAACGATCCATGCACACAAGCAACGACGACAACCGCCATGCATGCAAGCTATCCCACGGCCCAGCACTCAACAGCCATGACTTCGAACTTCCCCTCATCATGGCCATCGACTCCAGTTTTGACGAGGCTGGCACTGCAAAGAGGATCGTTGCTGAAAGCGGGACAAGAGGTTGTGAAACCTTTATCAAAAGCAGCGTCCACCCAGAGACCGAATTTTCCATCCCTGGAGGTGAAGATTTAGTCAACCGTGTCCGTACAGATAGCGTCCAAGTCTCGGCTTACCCTCCGCCTACACTCAGGAAGGAACCATCAGACAAAACAATGTAGTCGTTGCGACCTGTCCAACGGAAGAGACGGACGATCGGACCTAGCCGAAAGTCATCCTCTGAAGGAAAGGATTCAACTTTCCAGAGAAAGCTAGTTCAAGACAGTCAGTACGTTAAAAAACTCGAAGCAAGATTGCGAAGGCTCACCATTCGCCATTGCCGTAATATCCTTCGCTTTTCTTGAAGGCTTCGTTGACGTAGGCGCCAAAGATGCCGCCCGCCATGTCTTTGACAACCAAGACGCAACCACCTGCAGCTCGTACGAGGCCAGCTTGTACTCTGCTGTATAGGGTAGTCAAGGAAGTGCCGTGCGCATCGAGGGAATATAGCAGAGTCCATGTTTTGCAAAGTTTGATCCGTGACGGTAGTCCAGGGCGTATCTGGATCGTTTGAGATTCTGTTAGACTGTCCATACCTAGCGCCTGTGTGCTGAGGCAACACTTACGCCATCCGCGATATCCTCTGTCAAAACCCTCGAGCTGCTCTCGGCTGCTGGGGGGACTTTCAATGCTATAGGCGGCAAAGGTTCCGAATCAATGATGAGGCTATTGGCTGGAGATGTCGTGCGAGTATTGGGCGCAGAGGTATGTCGACTCCGGCCTGGATCTTCCTGTGTTGGCTTTAGGCGAGATGAATGGCCGAGCGAGCCAAACGCCGAGAAATCAAAGGTGTGCTTTTTGCTTGACTTTGGTCTATCGGGCGATGTTGAACTGGGTTGAGATGTCGTCGGAAAAGATGTGCTTAGCACGTTGCCAGCACCGGTAGCTGGCTGAGATTGGCCTGTCGAATTGGAAGGAGGTGGTTGCAGGGCTGGTATACTGTTTGACGTCTGCGCAGATTGTGCCGGCAGTCTCGTCTGGGAGGCCTTTGGCGAGAAAGTCTGCTTGAGCGTGGGCGAAGAGAAAGGTGCGGGAGAGCTAAAGAAAGAGCTCGGAGTGAAAGCAGTCCGACTTGTTTTCCTGTCCAGATGGGGAATCGCGAATGGGCCTGTCGATCCTGCATCGAAGTCGTTCAGACCTTTTTGTGCTTGTCTATCAGAGCTTGACGTCCGCCGCGGCCGTGGCTGATGGCTAGGTGCATCATTTTGGCCTGGTTGCTGGCCGTTCGACGCCACCGACGTCGAGGGCGCGTGTCCAATGGAATTGAAGTAATTGCTATGTCGCATGGAGTCAAGAGTAGCACCGGCAGGTGGAGATGAAGGATGGAAGAGGTTGCTTGGCTCTGCACTCAGTACGACAGGCGAAATCAAAGCATCGCTGTTTGGAGCATAGCTGGCAAACGCCCCTCCTCCGCTGCCTTCTTGACGGCCATCAAGCTGCAAAGCAGGCTGAGACCTATCGCTATGACTCGACTGACTGTGATGATGGTGGTGACGCGCGTGATGGGTGCCTATGCTGCCAGGTGGATGGTGCTCGTCATGCATGAGACCGCTTCGGCTCATCCTGCGGGGAGGGGAGAAGCCCGCGCTTGGTCTGCGTTGATGGCGGTGTCTGACAGGTTGTTCTGCATTTGCAAAAGTACTTTCAGGCAAGTCAAAGAGCTGTTCTGCTTGCTGGAGCTCCTCGAGCACCTGATTCTGTCGTTGGTGATGATCATTGCTCAAAGCTGATGTTGATGGCTGCGGAACTGCACTGTGCTGAGTCGACGATGGCTCGTCGAAGGAGAGGAGGTCCAGTGGCTGTTGCGACAGAGGGACAGCTGTATGCTGTGCTGGCACGCCGATTGGACGCATGGCGTTTTCGTATACCGATGATGTCGTTGTTGCAGGCACTGCAGTGGCCGGAGGGAACAGAGGTTGACTGCGGGCAGTCGCATGGTCTCTACTGCTGCCTGAAGAGTGCAGAGGATCAAAGGCAGACAGCAGATCGGCCATGCTACCGCTGCCGCTGCCGCTGGCGCCTGTAGAGGCCATGGTCGTGGATTGAAGCAGACGAGAGACAGATGCAACGGTGGCGACAGGTTCGCGCATGACACGCTCAAGCGTGCAAAAGCGGGACAGTAGATCTACCTCCAGAGCAAGGTTCACACTGCGTAGCCTGTCAAGTCATGCTGTAGAATGCAGCTCAAACTATTCCACTCCACACTGATGAATTGCTTGCGAAGATGTATCCCTCCCCGATCACCTCGTACAGGCGTCGAAGCAGGCCATTTCGAAGAGCGTCCAGCTTGCTCTACGTCGACAAGCAGCACACGCTCTCTTCTGCATCTCTTCCTGGTCATCGAGGTAGCCAGACAAGCCAGCGCTGCTTCCCTGGCTGCCGCTGTCTGCTGAAGCCGCACGCGCCTGCCGCAGATGCGTGCCAGCGGCCCGCACCACCTCCAGCGACAGGACTGGCACTCGAGCTCGCCGTAGGAGCTGTCAGGCGAAGAGCCTGGACAGTGAACAGACATGGCGCTCGCCAAGGATGTCGCCTTCATTCTCAGCGAGTTGCGCTCGCGGTGGGTCTTGGCCTGCGGGCGAGTTTGGTTCATCTGGTATGTCGACTGATCTCATGGGTCCACTACCTTCGCGCGCATGCACACAGCAACGATGAGGTCCGCATGCGAGCGAGTGGGGACCTCGCTTCTTGGGTACGCCATCTTCATAGCAGCTTTTCTCGGCGAGTGCTTCGCTGATGACATCCATCGCTGGCATGCTTGCGAACTTGCTTTCTTGATCTCCGCAGATTGCTGGCAGAGGCAATACCGTAGATGCCCACGCAAGAAGCATTCAAGAGCTAGCACCCCGTCTCACTGCGCTCATAAATTCAAACGACCTCAATGACAAGCTGGCCGGCTTGAATGCCATCGGTAAGGCCTGTGTCTGAACACTCGCTGTTGCGAAATGCAAGCGCTAAATCATTTGTCACCCGGCTCCTCCAGATACTCTACTTGAAGCAACTCAAGATCCGTCCATAGCTGCGAGACTCGCAACTCAACCATGGCTCGCTATACCAAGCGTAGACCCCTCCATTATGGCACACGCCGCAAAGACATATGCCAGACTTGTCGCCCGTGGTGGCGCACTCGTCAAGAACGTCGCAATACAGGTGCAAACGGCGATGGAGTGGCTACAGGGTATGGGAATGGACCTGCTATTGGGCTCAATGACGCACTGACATCACGTATGCCTTTCAGATGACCGCAATGAGTCTCGGCGGTATGCTGCAGCCCTAGTCTTCCGAGAATTAGCACGCACAGCACCCTTCAGCATCAATGACCGCATTGAGAGCATCTTGGACTACCTCTGGACAGCACTGCGTGATCCCAAAGTCAACATCCGAGAGGTTGCAGCATCGGCGCTGTCCGGGTGCTTGAAGATTGCAGGCGGACGGGACTCGACCACCCGCAACGAGTGCTATAGCATGGTCTTTGATCAAGCGCAGAGAGGCTTCCGCATCAACACAGGAGACGCGATTCATGGATCCCTGCTTGGGTATAAGGAGCTCTTCACTAACGGCAACATGGTACGTCAGCCAATGTCTTTTCAGCGGTTCATGTGGTGTCGTATGTGCGTCATCATGCTCACTTGTGCTATCGACAGTTCATGCAAGAGCGGTATAACGAGGTCTGCGACCAGGTTCTCAACTACAAGGATCACAGGGAGCCTTTAGTCCGGCGGGCGGTCATTGAGCTCATTCCAACACTGGCAAGCTACAACCACCAGGAGTTTATTGCAAATTACCTACACAAATGCATGGTCTACCTGCTAGGCCAGCTCAAGAAGGACAGAGACAGGACGACGTGTGCGTGTCGTAAAGGTATATACTGCTGTGGAAAGAAAGACTGACAGATATCCTCGGTCTGCCTACAGCTTACCAAGCGATCGGTCACGTTGCGCTGGCGATCACTAATTCAATGGCACCGTACCTAGATTCCATTCTGACAAGCGTCAAAGAAGGGTTGCAAGCGAGAGGGTACGCCTGAATACCTTACCCGCTTTGATGCACCGGGAGCGCTGAGGTTATCTCCGTCACAGCCGCAAGAATGCACCGTCAGAATCGTCAATATTCCGTTGCATCAGCATGTTGGCTACAGCCGTTGGCTCGGCCCTCACCAAGCACATGCACGAGCTGCTAGACCTCATGTTTGCATATGGTCTGTCAGAAGCACTAGTGCATGCTCTAGTGGATCTCAGCACGAACATTCCACCATTGCTACCTACAATACAGGGTAAGGACCTGTATCTTTTGTAGCTTGGCTGCTTCTGCTCCGTCGTGCGCTCACGCTGCCCTGCTCACAGAGCGCCTTCTCAACCTATTGTGCCTGCTACTTGGAGGAGAACCTTTCAAAACTCCTGGCGCTCCCATCCAGCCTCGTCCTGCCGCCTCTAGTATCACGCGTGATGCGACCGCTCTAAGCGTAAGCAAATATCGGTCTGTCCTCTTGGTACTTTCAAAGCTCATGCATTCTATCACAGACCACACACGAACCTACTGATGTCACCACCATCACATTGGCTCTCACCACCCTCGGTACTTTTGACTTTTCGGGCATTCTGCTTCACGAGTTCGTGCGAGATACCGTGACAAACTACCTTGAGCACGATAGCAGGGAGGTCAGACTGGCAGCTGCACAGACCTGTTGCAAGCTATTTGCGCGGGATCCTATCATTTTTCAAACAAGCAACCATTCCATCAATCTCGTCACCGAGGTGCTCGAGAAATTGTGAGCCAGTCTGCCCCGATCAATGAGGGAGACTGTTTGACTTACGAGCATCTTTTCAGGCTGGTCTGTGCAATCGCTGATCCAGGTGCGTAAAGGGCGCAAGTCAGCTAGTCAAACGCACTCACTGTCATTCACAGATCCCTATATCCGGCAAAGCACGCTTGCCGCACTCGATCCCAAGTTCGACAGGCATTTGGCGCAAGCCGAAAACTTGCTCACAGTTTTCTTGGCCATTAATGACGAAGTGTACACCGTTCGCGAACTAGCCGTGAAGATAATTGGTCGGATTTCGGTTCATAACCCTGCCTATGTCATGCCTTCCCTTCGCAAGACTCTCATACAGCTGCTCACTGAGCTCGAGTATTCGACATATACGTGAGTGTCCGTTGAAAGACATCTGTTTGATATGCGCTGAACATTAGCATCAGAACGAATCGCGAGGAGTGTGCTACGCTCCTCGGGCTGCTGGTCTGTGCTTCTGCGCGGCTATCCAAGCCTTACGTACTGTCTATTCTTCGGGTTCTACTTCCCAAAGCCAAGGATGTCAGCCCAAACGTTGCCTCGGCAATCATGTTGGCGCTTGGCGAGCTGGCCAAAGTAGGAGGAGAAGAGGTTCTTCCTCGATTGGACGAATACATGGCCCTCATCATCGAGATGTTGCATGATCAGGCATCTTTGCAGAAGCGAGACGCAGCCTTGCACACTCTTGGTCTCTTATCCTCTCACGCTGGCTACGTTATCGAGCCTTACCTCAAGTATCCCACTCTTCTCTCAACGCTCATCGCTATCCTCAAGACGGAAAATGCAGTTGCGACACGGCGCGAGACAGTCAAAGTCATGGGCATCTTAGGCGCCCTTGACCCGTACAAACAAGTGGCCCAAGATCCTGCAGAGGAAGCCGAAGACAGCCCGCCAAATCCTACCGACCCTACACATGCTCACAACCTCAGCCCGTCACAAGATGACTATTATCCAACCGTAGCCTTTCACGCTCTCTTGTCCATCTTGCGAGACACTTCACTTGCCAATCACCATACCGCTGTCATCGAGGCAGTCATGTACATCTTCAACTCGCTGCGTCTGCGATGTGTGGCATTCCTGCCTCAGGTCATACCAGCTTTCCTCGGTGCTATGCGAAGTGTGCAGACTGGATCAGCTCAGGAGAAATACTATTTCGAGAACCTGAGCAAGCTCATTAAAGTAGTTGGTCAACACATACGAATTCATCTCACTCCTATCCTTGCTCTCATCCGCGACTCGTGGTCGACCGGCCCATCTCTTCAAGTCATCCTCGTGGACCTCATCGAGAAGATTGCAGTCGCGTTAGAAGGCGAATTTAAGGTGTACCTTCCAACGCTACTACCTTTGATGCTCACTTCCTTCGATAGTGAGCTCAGCGAACGGCGTGTGCCATCGTTACAGCGGATTCTACATGCGTTTGGCATCTTCGGCGCCAACCTTGAAGAATATCTTCATCTAGCCATCCCAGTCATCGTCCGTACCTTCGAGCGCCATGATGCGCCAATGCAGCTTCGCAGACACGCCATTCAGATCGTTGGCGTTCTGTGCCGCAAGATCAATTTCTCCGATCATGCATCAAGGGTAATTCATCCAGTGGCTCGACTCCTTTCCACCGGTCCAGTCGAATTGCGCAGCGAAGCGATGGATGCTCTATGTTCGCTCGTCTCACAGATTGGGTCGGACTTTGCCATCTTTGTACCTATGATCAACAAAGTGAGTTCGCATCCGCTCACGAGCAAGTGCATCGTGCTCAACTATGTCTGCAGGTCCTCGTGCATAATCGCATACAGCACGCCAACTACGATCAGCTTGTTTCCAAGCTGCTACGCGGGGAAGCCTTGCCCGATCTCGGCTACGTGGACAAGTAGGCTGGCATAATTTCTGCAGAGCATTAGTCGCCAGGCTAACATACGTGATCAGCGTTATCGGTCCAACTTCCGAATTAGATCCGGCTGCGGATGCAGGTGTCAACAAGCTGCCAGTCAATCAGCAGCAGCTTAAGACGCAGTGGGAGACAATGGAGAACGCCAAAGCTGACGACTGGCGGGAGTGGATGCGAAGACTCAGTGTGGCATTACTCAAAGCTTCGCCTTCCTTGTCACTCAGAGCTTGCTCGGGCTTGGCGGAAGTTTATAATCCTCTAGCCCGCGACCTTTTCAATGCTGCGTTTGTCTCCTGCTGGACGGAGCTTTACGAACACTATCAGGTCAGCGATGCTTGTCCTACGCACTCCTGCGTCTTACTAATGCATCGACTTCAGGACGAACTCGTGCGAGCCATCGATACATGCTTCGACTCTCCCAACGTACCACCTGAAATCATGCAAACTCTTCTCAACCTTGCCGAATTCATGGAGCATGACGACAAGTCTCTCCCTATCGCGCCTAGTCAGCTTGGCAAGTATGCTCAGAAATGTCATGCATTTGCAAAAGCGCTGCATTACAAGGAGCTTGAATGGTCCTCGGAGCCTAGCACGGATACCATTGAAGCCTTGATACGCATCAACAATCAGTTGCAGCAGCCGGATGTCGCCGTGGGTATCTTGAACCATGCCCAGCAAGTGCACAACATCGAACTCAAAGAAGATTGGTACGAGAAGTTGGAGCGATGGGATGATGCGCTGGAAGCCTACGAGAAAAAGCAAGTGGATGATCCCAACAGCTTCGACATCAAATTCGGTCGTATGCGTTGTTTGCACGCCCTTGGCGAGTGGGAGAGCTTGTCCGTACTAGCGCGAGAGAACTGGCGAGCTGTATCCAGCGAGCAACGACGGAAGATTGCACCGCTGGCAGCAGCTGCAGCCTGGGGACTGGCGCAATGGGAGGTAAGGCAACCCAGCTTGTGCACTTGAGTTCTTCTCATATCGAATTTTCCATTTCGATAGGCGATGGACGATTACATTGCCGTCATGAAGCACGATGCTGCCGACAGGGCCTGGTTCAGAGCGATTCTCACCGTCCACCGGAATCATTTCGGCAAAGCGCAAGCACATGTCAATCGGGCTCGGGATCTTCTCGACACAGAGCTCACCACATTAGTTGGCGAGAGCTACAATCGAGCTTACAACCAGATCGTTCGCGTGCAGATGCTGGCCGAGCTCGAAGAGATCATTCAGTACAAGGAGTCTGGGGACAATCGCGACCGCCGGGTCGTTATTCAGAAAACGTGGATGAAGCGGTTGCGTGGGTGCCAAAGGGACGTTGAGGTGTGGCAGCGGATTCTTAAAGTTCGCGCTCTGGTCGTCTCACCGCGAGAAAATATGGAAATGTGGATCAAGTTCGCCAACCTTTGCAGGAAATCTGGACGACTTGGACTGGCAGAGAAGACGCTCAACTCTCTCTTTGGAGAAGAGACGGACTTTGAAGCCAATGTAAGCCCTTTCGTGCTGTTCATAGGTGTTGTCTGGCTAATGCCGGAACACTCCTCCCTTAGTCAATGCAGGGTCCGCCCCACGTCATTTATGCTCATTTGAAATACTTGTGGGCTACGGGCGCAAGAACCGAAACATTGGCGTATCTTCGGGATTTTACAGCTCGGCTCACGCAAGACCTCGGCTTGAATCCTGACTCTGACGAGCCGAATGCAGCATCAGAGCTGGCAGCATCGGGACAGCTTCTCGAGTACACCAAATTGCTTGCACGATGTTACTACAAGCTTGGTGAATGGCAAAGCGCGCTACAGCCAGACTGGGGTTCGGTGAGCCAGCTTATCAAGCTGTCGCAGGGTACTACGTAGACTGACGTCCATACAGGAACACGTCAATGAGATCCTGACTTCCTACCTCTTTGCAACGAATCTCGACCGCAAGTGGTACAAAGCGTGGCATTCCTGGGCCCTCGCAAACTCAGAGGTCGTCAACCACTATGCGCAAGTGCAAGGCGGTCAAACCGCTGGTGAACCCTTGCCCAACGAGATCTTCAGTGGTCATATTGTGCCAGCAATCAAAGGTATGTTTCCGCATGTGTTGATTTGCTGAAACAGAAAGCTGAAGCCTGCATGAATCAGCCTTCTTCCACTCGATTGCTCTATCGCCTGGAAACTCGTTACAAGATACACTTCGTTTGCTCACTCTGTGGTTCAAGTACGGGTATCAGTCAGAAGTCAGTCAAGGTGTCTCAGAAGGCTTCAGAACAGTCAGCATCGATGTATGGCTTGACGTCATACCACAAGTATGTAAACTGGTCTGCTAATCATGTGTCCAGATACTAAACGTATTTCGTTCTTTAGCTCATCGCACGCATTCATGCTCCCAGCAGCAGCGTTCGCAAGCTTATACAAATGCTGCTAACAGATGTTGGCAAAGCGCATCCTCAAGCATTGGTATACCCTTTGACTGTCGCGTCCAAGTATCCCAGCCCGCCTAGGCGAAGAGCAGCTTTGGCTATCATCGACCGCATGGCAGAACATAGCGCTGCGCTAGTCGAACAAGCGAAGCTTGTCAGCCAGGAACTCATCCGAGTGGCTATCCTATGGAACGAGATGTGGCATGAGGGTCTCGAAGAAGCTTCCCGCTTATACTATGGCGATGGTAATGTCGAGGCCATGTTCGCAACTTTAGATCCTCTGCATGACCTGCTCGAAAAGGTAGGCTTGCACGGCCTGCCTTTCGAGCTCAATCGGCTGATACCCGCTTTCAGGGACCCGAAACACTCCAAGAAGTCGCATTTCAGCAATCATTCGGTAGAGATCTTCACGATGCGAGAGAATCTTGCCGGAGATTCCAGACTTACGGGGAAGTCAGCGAGCTCAATCAAGCCTGGGACCTATATTACCAGATTTTCAAGCGGATTGCTCGGAATTTGCCGTCACAATCAACGTTGGAGTTGCAGCAGGTATCGCCAAAGCTGCTCGCGGTACACGACCTCGAGCTTGCAGTTCCCGGCACTTACCAGGTTGGCAAACCCATAATCCGGATCATCAAGTTTGCTGGCGCCTTTGACGTTCTCACATCTAAACAAAGGTGAGTACTGCGGTCAGTCCTTTGCTTGAAAATTCTGATCCGGCAATCTTGGCAGACCCCGCAAATTGAAGGTGGCAGGGAGCGACGGCAAGGACCACACCTTCTTGTTGAAGGGGCACGAGGATCTCCGACAAGACGAGAGAGTCATGCAACTGTTTGGACTGGTCAACACTCTTTTGACCAAAGATCCCGAGACCTTCAAGCGCCACCTCATGATACAGGGCTATCCTATTATACCGCTGGCACCAAATTCGGGACTAATCGGATGGGTCGACAATACCGACACGCTGCATGTTCTTGTTAAGAACTATCGAGATTCAAGGAAGATTCTCCTTAACATCGAGCATCGGATCATGCTTCAGATGGCTCCCGACTATGACCATATGATGCTGATGCAGAAAATCGAGGTCTTTGAATATGCTTTGGACAATACCACCGGGCAGGACTTGTACAGAGTTCTATGGCTGAAGAGTCGCAATTCCGAAGCGTGGTTAGACAGAAGAACAAACTACACCAGAACGCTGGCAACGTGAGTATCTCGGCAGCTTTTGTCTAGACATCCTGCTGACCTCGATTGTTGTTGCAGCATGAGCATGGTTGGACACGTGCTTGGCTTGGGTGATAGACATCCATCAAATCTGCTCTTGGACCGACTCAGCGGAGCCGTAGTGCATGTCGACTTTGGTGACTGCTGTAAGTGGCTGGTTGTGAAACACTGTGAATCAGAACGCACCAGCTCAAGTTGTGCTTCTGTAGTCGAAGTGGCGATGGTGCGCGAAAAGTACCCCGAAAAGGTACCTTTCCGCTTGACCAGGATGCTTATACAAGCTATGGAAGTCAGCGGGATCGAAGGCACTTTCCGTATCACGTGCGAGAACAGCATGCGAGTCCTGCGAGAGAACAAAGAGTCTATCATGGCTGTCTTGGAGGCCTTCGTACACGATCCTCTCATCAATTGGCGTCTCATCAACACAGGTAGGCTCGGCGAATACTTCAGAGATAGCATTGAAGTTTGCTAAGCACTGTTCCGCAGGTCGTCGTGCAGGTGGCGGCAATGGTGGAGGCAACGATCGAAACAACCGGCGCGCTGGCGTTGATGAGGTCAATCCTCTAGATGGTGAGTGTCTACTTGTGTTTCCCGAATGCGAATCCACAGCTGACTCTTGAGTAGACGAGACCAACGAGGCGCTAAACCAGCGGGCTCTGCAAGTAGTGGACCGCGTCCAGCAGAAGTTGACGGGTGGGTATTGTCTCATACGTGGGAATGGGATCAATTAGCCCACAAGAGACCTTGACTTGTGCTTCTGCAGGCCGTGACTTCAAACCGACACAAGTCTTGGACGTTAAAGAACAGGTGCAACGCCTCATTCTCCAAGCCACTTCCGTCGAGAATCTGTGCCAGACGTTCATCGGCTGGTGTGCATTGTGAGTGCAAAGTATCCATGCGAGAAACATTGTTGAAGGCTCTGACATGCCGCTCTGTTTGCAGCTGGTAATCTACTTTTCCTGGTTGATCTTGAGCTATACATATGGTACATGAAACGCATAAAAGCGCAGCTCCCTTCTGTAATGCGCCCCCTGATGTTGTAGAAGTGATCATGTAGAAGTAGAAGTCGTAGATTCCGCATCATGGCCACGGAGCCAGGTTGATCGGTCTTGAATATTGCGCGGAAGCACTGCAGCCGACCCAAGCCTTGCGCTCCACGAATCCCTCGGCTGGCTATAATGATCGCACTATAGCTTAGGAGAATATCGCTTGCAGGAGCTGTTCGGTATCCCCTGTCCCACGGTTGCCAAAGCGAGCTTGCTCAGAAGAAGTCAGGTTGTAAGGGCCATCGTTAAAAGCTTTTGAGCTTCCTCGGTCAAGCGAGCCGCAAGATTTTGTTGAGCAACTGTTCTGCCTCGATGTCCCATCTTCTTCCAGGTCTTTTGTACTATGCCAATCATTTTCTCCTCGGTATGTTTGGTCATGAAATCAGCAAATTCGAGTTCGAGAAATGTGAGGCAGATTGCGTCTGCATTTGCCCGTCCGTGGGCCACTCGCATCAGTTAAGTCGGCTCGACGGGAGTCAAATTGGCGTGAAAAATAGCTCGCACCTTCGAAAATCTGCATCTCCTCATCGTCAGAGTTGTCGTTGCCTCCCTTGAGAGTCTTCTTTTGCAGCAAGGTCTCGACCCGCTTGAAAATGCCCAAATCTTCGCTCTGTGAGTAACCCGAAGCTTCCAAGACGTCAAACGCTTTGGAGGTATGAAATCTTGCAAGCTGAACGCGCCAATTCTTGTAGCCGGACAAGCCTTCGGGATAGGAAGACCGAGGGACCTCCCAGCGGCGTATGTGCTGGCAGTAGGATGCGAGCGCTAGACCTTCTGATGGGAAGTCTGCGAAGAGACAGTGACGATGTAATCAGCTGATATCCGCAGAGGTAGGCACGGCAATGAGAAGATGCTCTTGCCAGCAATGTCACGAGAATGAAAGAACAGAACGTATCCTTGGAGGTTGGTTTTAGTTCTTGCTAGAACTCACCTGATAGCTGCTGTACATAGCTTGCCAGTGTTTTATGATAAATCAGAGAATGCGGGACACTCTGCGTTGGATTCTCTTTGTGAGCCTCTCCAGTCCTCGTCGCCGCGGTTGTGCCTGCCAGTTCCGGATGCTGGAGCCGTACTGCGCGATTGGGATCTTCTCCAGCCTGGGTCAGGAAGGCTTCCACTGCAGTCTTGAAGCGCGAAGTCTGCGTGTATGCTAAGCTTGCTGCCTCGTCCATGGCATAAGATGCTGGCGTGTGGCGAAGCCGTCAGTCACACTTTCCTGGCTAACGCATTGACTCCACTCTACGGACCCGGCCACAATCATTACTCTTCAAGCTGTTGCGCATCGTCCACAGAACACTCTGCGCGAGCTCGTCTGGGTCACAACTACTCGCACCCAAGTGCTCAGTCCCCACTGTCCCTGGTCGCTACTCTGGTACACTCGACTGGACGGCCAAATTTCCGCAAGTCCACGCCCTTGCAACTCGCGGAGGCCGCACTTTCGCCAGGATGGCATCCACCAACTCTGGTCTCTTCGCTGGCCTGCCGCCATTGCCGAAAATCGCTGGCACAGAGCCCGAACGCATAGCCCTCGATGCCTTCAGAATTGCAGTGGCCGATCAGGTCTCGAAATGCTTGAACCTCGAGATTGAAAAGGTTTACGAGGGCGTGCAGATCAACGCCAAAGGCTGTGACTGCAACCTCGCTATCCCACGATTCCGTCTCAAAGGAGACCCGAAAGCCATCGCTCGCCAGATTGTCGAAGCAGTAAGTACATGCCCGGCAAGTCACGTTTTTGTGCCGCCGCCTAAACTTGCTCCATATGCTCGCCCTAGTTTGTACCAAACGACTATATCGCATCTGCCCAGGTCGCCGGGGACAGTCCTTTCGTCAACTTCTACTTCCACTCTCCTACTTTCGCCCGCCTGGTCCTGCAGCAAATCAATCAGCTCAACTACCTCGAGTCGCCGCAGGATACGCCAGGGGCAAAGGCAGAAACGAAAGCAAGCGCAGAGACCGCATTTCAGCCAGAGGCCTCTTCTTCGACTACTACGGGCTCACACAGTCGCGGCGTTGACCGCGGCTATGGCACCAACACCCGTGGTCTCGGCAAGAAGGCGCTCATTGATTTCTCCTCTCCCAACATCGCAAAGCCTTTCCATGCGGGACATTTGCGCAGTACAATTATTGGCATGTTTTGTGCCAATGTGATGACAGCAAACGGCTGGAAGGTTACCAAGATGAACTACCTCGGAGATTGGGGAAAGCAGTATGGACTGCTGGCCGTTGGCTTTGACCGTCACGGCAGTGAAGAGGCTCTGAAGAATGACCCCATCAAGCATCTCTACGAGGTTTACGTCAAGATCAACGACGATGCTCGCAACGACGTGAAAGAGCTGATCCAGAAACGTCGCGAAGAGCAGCTAGCTAGCGGCGAGAAGGTCATGGTCATGAATGACAAGAACGAAGAGATCGAACTCACGCTGGATATGGAGACTACTCGTGCAGAAAAAGAATACGGAGAGCTGAACTCGAGCATTCACAACGCCGCTCGTGCGCTCTTCCGACAAATGGAGAACAGCAATCCAGAAGCCCTGGCTATCTGGAAACGCTTCCGTGACCTCTCTATCGTGAAGTACAAGGAGATTTATGCACGCTTGAACATTGACTTTGATATCTACTGGGGAGAGTCTCAAGTTGGCGTGGACGCAATGGACAAGGCAGTGGATGATCTGCAAGCTCTTGGTCTTACCTACGAGGACAAGGGCGCCCTTCTGTGCAAGCTTGATAACAAGCTCGGCAAGGTTCTCATCCGGAAGGGAGACGGCGCAGCGCTTTACATGACTCGCGATATCGGCGGTGCGGTGGAGCGAAAGCGCGACTACGATTTTGACAAGGTCAGATACTACATCTTTCGCGTTTTTGCAACTAAATGACTAAGACGATATCTCTAGTCTATCTACGTGGTCGCGAAACAGCAGGAGCTGCATTTCGCTCAGCTCTTCAAGGTTCTTGAGCTTATGAAGTACCCATGGGCAAAAGACTGCCAACATGTCAAGTGAGTATGCGTTTGTGCTCACATCGAGTGCCTCGCTGACGACATCGGTGCTTTCAGCTTCGGCATGGTCGCCGGAATGTCCACTCGAAAGGGCACTGTCGTGTTCCTGGAAGACATCCTCGATGAAGCCAAAGAGGTGATGCATGTGCAAATGAAATCGAACGAAGACAAGTACTCGACAATCGAAGACCCCGAAAAGACATCAGACATCATTGGCATCACCGCTGTGAAAGTTCAGGATATGTCCGGCAAGCGTGTCAATAACTACGACTTTGACTGGAAACGTATGACAAGCTTTGAAGGCGATACGGGGCCATACCTTCAATACGCACATGTGCGGCTGGCCAGTGTCGAGCGGAAATCAGCGCCAGAAGTCGTGCTGCCTTCGAACGCTGAGCGCGCAAGCAAGATCAACACCGACCTCATTGCGGACGATCCGAAAGCTCGAGAAATCATCTACCTATTGGCGTCTTACCCCGATGTCATCAAGAAAGCCATGGACACGCTTGAGCCAAGCAACATCGTCACTTTCTTGTTCCGCCTATGCCACGCGATCTCGTCTGCTTGGGAGGTCCTGCTCGTGCGAGGTCAGGAGTCAGACGCAGCCCTTGCTCGACTGTGGCTGTATGTTTCCGCCCGAGACGTGCTCGGTCACGCTATGCGCATCCTCAGCTTGACTCCTCTTGATCGCATGTAGTTTTAGCATGTCGTGTCGTTCGAAAGTATCAATTTGGGCATTCGCAAAGCTTCAGCCACACTCCCCGATGCGCTTCGGCCATTTTGACTCGTACAACAACAATTTGACCGCGCACTACTTTTTTTGGCACTGATTGTGCCTTCTACGTCTACTCTACTGGAAGCTTGAATCTTTCCAGCGCTCCTCGATATCGCTGACGATCAGCCGGTCAATCCAGCCTCCTTGAGGGAACATCTTCTTCCATTGATTATGTAGATGAACAGCAAACACACTCCCGACTTTCATTTTGAGCTCGTCGCCGCCTTTCGAGGACGCAGTCCAACCATCGTCTTTCTCGAAGGGATCTGGAAGCCTGTTGTCCAGTCGACATGACCGGCCATCGGTAAGGCAGTACGGCAGCACTGTGAAAGGCCTAAGTCCTGCTTGGAGCAAGCGCCGATGTAGCTGGTGGTACATAAGAGACCCCCAGTCCGTCGTGCCCTGCCTTGGAGGTGGTCCTGTTGCCATCATATACAGCATCTCGCAGAGATAGGGCGAGTGCTGGTAGAAGTGCATAATTGCACCATTCAGAGGCGCATATGGCTTATCGTAGCAATCCCACTGCGTCAAGAATTCTTGCTCAAACAATGGGCGCATTGAACGCGTGAGAAGCGTGTCCATGTCGACCCAGACTCCTCCATGTGCGTACAAGACGAGCACCCGAACGAGATCGCCGTCGATCCAGGCTTTCGAATCTCGGCCTCCTTTTTGAAGCAGTGGATGTCCTTCCATGGGAGTTCCTCGTGCTAGCTCCTGGAAGTCGGCTTTCTGCACGCTGAAGATGTCGCTTGAGACTCGTGAACTGAATTCGCGAAGAATGAAATTGCTCGACAAATGCTCGGGGTCGTTCGTCCAAAGGACGATCTGCGCATGTGACATATCCTGCGTCGTCACTATGCTTTGTAGCAGGAGTAGCTGTCGGCGCGTCATTGGCGCAAGGTCTGCCCGCCAGTATAAATGGTACATTGTCTTCTCTGGCAAGACTTGCCCGGGAATCGGTAACGATGGTAATTGCTTAGCAAAGTGATAGCAATCGAGACCATATCGCATACTGATTCCAGGATTGAGGTTGAGGTATTTGGGGCTTTGGACGAGCGTTGTATTGTAGTTAGACTGCGCTAGCGTCGTTGGCGCAAAGCAGGTCCCCGACAGCGGCGGCACTGGCTTTATAGATCGTTTGATCCAGTCTCGGTCGTAAAATTGGATCTCGACATGGACTTCGTAGGCTCGTAAAAAGGCAAGGCCCTGCGAAAGACAGTTTTGGATGAATGTACCCCGTGTCAATTGTTGCCACCACGACATGGATATATGATGGCTACCCACAGCCAGAGCAGCCAGAACGAGAACAAGAAGCAGTATGCGGATCCAGAAGCGGGCTTCTAGCAAGCCTGCTCGAACAGCCGCGCGCAAAGCAGCGCCTACCCAGCCTTTGGTGGAGTTGGCTCTTGCTATGATGCGACCTCTAATGCTGCCAGAGTTGACGGAGTAATACTTTCGGAGCTTGTCATCGGCATCAGTGTGCACATTTGCGCTGTTTGCGACTCCTGCAGCGCCATCGAGAGCAGTGTAGTCGACGTATGTGGGCAGACGAGTGCTGCCTCGCAAGAGGTTGCTGAAACGTGATCCAATGCCCGCCGACGTTGATGCGCTCGAGGTCGAGCCAGCGCCGGTCGAGGACAGCAGTCTAGGTGCTGGACCGGCACTTGTGCGCTTCTGCTTGACGCTGAGCCCTCCATCCTGCTGGAACGGGTGCATCGACTGGTGCGCTGGTTCGCGTCAAGAAGGGCGCCGTCCAGCTCCACGAGAGAAGTGCTTCTTGACTAGAAGCCACAAAAAGCATCATCATTATCATCATCAGCACATAAAGCGGTTCGTCAACCCGGAGTGGAGCAATCATGATTGGCGACGCGGCACTCGGCCTCGTGCAGGACTCTGCCCGCTCGCAGGCGACGTCGCTGCTGCGGCCATATCAAGACGAGAGCGTGCGTCTGTTGGCGCGCGAGACGCGTTCGCTCAACGAGCAGCTCGTGGCCGGACAAGAGGTGCTCTCGCAAATTGAGAACGACGACGCGTCCGTGTGCCAGCTCACCGTCGCTGCGCTCACCATGCGCCGCAACAAGCGCGCCCTGCTCGTCTACCACAACCAGCGCCTCGACCTGCTACGCGACATGTTTTGGGACGCAAGCATCGGCAGCGGCTCGAGCAACCTGTCGGGCCTACTGAGCAGCACTGCTACGTCTACTGGCGACGAGGTCCGACGCAACATCAGCCCTTCCGAGACCGACTTCCTCCGCTCCTACGCCAACCTCGTCCGAGAGTACAAGTCTGCCTACATTGACCACACGGTGGACCTGTCTGCGGGAATGATGGAGCGACCGCCAAAGGAGCTGCACTGCCAGGTCAGGGTGCTCAAGGACGTCGGCGACATTGAGACAGAGCAAGGCAGCATCTCCTTCCGCAAGGGAACCCTCGTCTTTGCGCGGCGCGCAGACGTGGAAAAGCTCATTGCGGCAGGCTACCTAGAGGAAGTGGCGGATTGATGCGTCGCGCAAAGAAGGACATCTTTTCAAGAGCAACGCAAGGGAAAGGCCCAGCCAAGGATCAATCTATCGTACTCATCAGGCGTATGTGGTGCCAAATCCAGAGCAAGACAAATTCTCACATCTTGCCAGTATACGCTTCTTCCAACCGAAACAAGTTAAGGGTGAAGTTGGATCTGACCGGTATGTAGGCGTACCAGCGCAAACAGGAACGATTCTGACTGACCTGAACTTTTTTGCTGCAGGAAGACGCGCAACAAGGCGCCGGACCTGTCCATCGAATGCAACTGCAAGAGCAGGTCAGAGCCCGAAGAAGGAAGCTGCATTTTCAGCCACAGAAAGTCCGCCGGCCAAGCGAGAGGCCAGCACATTGAAGTGCTGCCCAGCATTCCCAAGTCTTTCCTCTGTCAGCAGTATTTGCGCGAGACGCGGAATCACCCGCCATTGTATAAAGTCATGTTTGCATGCAAAAAGTCCGACAATTTTCATTGCTCGAGCGATAAGCAACCGCTTGCATTTTTTGTTGATGATGTAGTCTAGACCACCTCCTAGACTGCGTACAAGGAAACAAGGGAAAAGGAAACTCGAGAAGCCATTGGGTTGCTAGCGGCGCATACTCGAGCGTTGAAAATTGTCGGGGGAAAGAGGGTTCGCCCGAAGGCGATGTGCAGCACAAGCTCGCCCTAGAAGGGTGAGACAGTACTACGAACGACCGTGTGCCATGCACTCGCGCATAGCACGGCTACTGCTGAAGGAGCGAGAACATGGCGACTCGGGATGTGTGAGGTCGAACTTGCGATCCCGCTCTAGTTCATTCGTCGGATGAGCGAGTTGATGTTGGATTCTCGGTTGCCGAGCTCGCCACCCTCTACGAAATGAATGAACTTCTTTGGCCTGAAGCCGCCGTTGGGGTTTGAGAGCTTGAATGGCCAGAGGAAGTTGCTGTGGAAAGAAAGACAAGAACGGGGCGGCGTTAGCAAACTTGTAAACACAGAGAAGCGCAATGCGTAAATGCTTTTGAGTAAGTAGTATGAACCCACCTGGCCTGCTTGAAGTGAGGGCCGGCAGTGACAATCTCGTGAACGAGGTCCTCAACGGAGAGGATTCCGTACTTTCCGAGGTGGTCCTCGATGATCTTGTTGTCGCTCAAAGGAATGCGCTGCTTGTTGACTTTGCCATAACCGCGCTTGTAGATGAGCTCACGGACAGACTTGAGGTTAGCCTCGCCATAGGTGACGTATGGCTCGACGACTTGGAGCATGTTCGCTGTCGCCTTGGTGACTTTGATAAAGACACCATTGTTGATCTGAAGCAATCGGAGGAGCTGCAGGATCTTGCGCGGCTTGGGTGCGATCTCATTGATACTGCGTTGCACGAATGAAAATCAAAGGTGAGCGGGGGAGGTAGAAAGACGCAATTGATAAAGAAGGCCTACCCCCGCATTCGGACGACAAAGTAGACCTTGGGCTGAGCAGGTACGTAGAACTCGCCAGAGCTCTTTGCCTGTCGGCGCAAGCGGATCTCTTCCCGCTCTTTGCGCTTGTACTCGTTCACATACGACTCTGCGCGCTTGAAGGCGAGGACACGGCGTGCCTTGTTGGCCTGTATGACAGAAGGTGAAAAGAGTCAGCAGGGGACTTTGAAGGTGGATAGCGGACGGCTGCATGAGGCTTGGATAGGGCTAAGGGAAGGATTCGGAGATGAAAGCATCGACAAGGGCAGCGCTCAGATCCGCTACAAGATAGGAAAGACGCAACGTCAGCAAGCACAGCTAAGAGGTTGACGACGGCGGCAACTCACAAAGATGGTATTTGTGTCACTTGGATAAAGCATAGACGCCTTGCAGGGCAAATCTCTTAAATTTGGGTATATGGGTTTGCTCATCGATGCTGCTGGCCCTCGGTCGACGCTTTCCGTCGAGGTTTGGAGGTGATGTAGCGACAGCACGGATGGAAGGCGTGGATGATCCTGCTCTTGCTGCTTCTACTGCATAGCATGGCTGCTCGGCAGGTCTGCGTTTGCCATCATGCGTCCACCTCCGAAAACTGGATTTGCTCGGCGGCACTATCCGCAATTCTCGAGTGAACTGCGACATGCGCCCAAGCAGATCTCTCGTTCCTGCTCTCATGCTCTCATGCTCTCCCTGCCATCCATCCGTGCCGTGCGTGTGTCTCGTATAGTGCGCTGAAAGCCCTCTGCAGCCCGTTCCCTTGTACACGCCGCAGACTTGCCTTCTTTCGCTCAGTCCGCTCCTTGAGGTTCTTCTCCCTCGTCTCTGCATTGTCCCTGCGCTTCTTGAGGAGCGTCTCGGGCACTGGCTGGGCAGACGTCGACATGGCTGCTGCTGTTGGGGATGTCTCGAGGGGGGCAGCGAGAGGTGTCTGTCGCGCTGGGCGGTCCCCTCTGGCCATGGCTCCACTCCAAGCTGGGCCTGCAGGTGATCGAGATGGAAGGATTGCCTGGTGGCGAATACGCAGGGAAGGCTCACAGAGGCGTGTGAGGCTGAGGCTGAGGGCGGGAGAGCAGAAGCAAGACTGCGGCTAGAGGGACTGCTGAGTGCGCTCGTATGCAGCTAGCTCGTGTGCAGACCTCGCTAAGGATGGCTGCTATGGATGGCTGCTGCCACCCTTCAGACCGAGCGCCTCAATTCCCGCTCAAGCACGGGAGGAAGAAATTGCACAGATGGCACTGGCACGAATCAGTGTCCTTCAATGCAAAGGCAGTCGACGGCAGCCCAGAGTCACAGTTCAGTCCTCTGCAAACCACCTCTCGCCTACAAACTTGCAGGCATCCACACTTTGTTGCTTGTCCGGCGCTTTAGCCACCTCTACGCGCACATCTCTCAGTCACGTGCTTATAATCCGATTTGCGTGACGCGATCCGCAACAAGTCAGCGCACATCGCATGTCATTGCAGTCGGCCTGCATGGATGCATGGATTGAGGCCTGAGGCCTGCCTCCCTGCTCTTCCTTTGACTGACAATTACTTTAAAACCGTTTACTCACCTACACGCCTCTCCTAGCATACAAGACATGTCGCCAGTCCTTGTCATCACAGGAGCAGTTCGTCTATAGCTGCTCCGCCACTGCCTCTGTAACAAACACTCACCCTTGCTTTGTGCTTTTTCCATCATAGAACCGCGGCGTCGGCCTAGGCATAGTCAACCTAATCTCAGCCTCGAAAGCCACACACACGCTCCATATCACCTCGACCTCTGGTAGCGATCTACCATCTCCGCCCTCTGGCTCAAGCTCGGTGTATCACCATCACAAATTGGACATTTCTGACTCGAGCGCAGTCGAGAGGTTTGCTGCTGAGATTGGAAAGCACCATTCGGGCAATGTAGACGCCGTCATCAACAATGCGGGCAGGAATTTGAACCCGGATGGGTATAGCAAGCAGGTCGTCCTCGACACCATGGCGACCAATTTCTACGGGACGTGGGAGGCAAGCTCGTAACAAGCGGTATTGTGTTTGATCGTCATCTGACTGTCTGGTTTATTTAGATGTGCAACGCCTTCCTGCCTCTTTTGAAAAAAGGAGGCCGCCTAGTCAACGTTGCAAGCGTGGCAGGCCATCTAAACGGCTACTCGAGCGAGGCAAAAGCAAAGGTTGAGAATGCTGCAAAGTCCACTAGCAACCTCAAGGCAGCTTTGGACGAATACCATGTGAGACTTTTGCACCCGCTATATAGAGGTGCTGTGTATATGGCTGACTGTCGTTTTTGGTAGGCCCTGCTGGACAAGGGTCAAGAAGGTCAGGCGGGTTACAAGCAGGACGCATATTGCAATAGCAAAGTCTGGACTGTAGCCATGACAAAAGCGCTTGCAGCTGAAAACCCAGGTTATTACATCAACTGGTAGGTGTGGCCCTGGTGTATTTTTCCCATCAATCACTGATAATCCTGGGTTCACCCTCAGCTGCTGCCCAGGGTGGGTTGATACGGATATGGGCAATCAGATAGGCCAGCCTCCCAAGACTTTGGGTGAATTGTGTGATCCTCAATATTCCCAGAGTCTAAGCATGACTGACAGTCGTTTGTTAATGTAGAGGAAGGTGGAAAGATTCCCCTTCGACTGGCTGTGGGAGATATCAAGGACTCTACAGGCGAATTTTGGGAGAATAAGAGCGTCACTAGCACAGGCGATGGAATGATCAGCGTATGGTAAGCAGCTATCTTGAAAGGAGTATCTCTGTAGCCCATACGAGAAGCATGCGCATTACTGTGTCTGCGGAAATTCAAATCATGAGCCCTCCCAGCCTTGCCGAGCATTTTCAAGAGTGTGATTATAACGTTCCGTGGCTGGCCGTTCAATTTCGTACAATACATTCTTCAACAAATGCTACTGCATGTCCAACAACCCCTCTATCGTCCGCTCAACGTCTTCACCATTACTAAGCAATACAATCTCTAGCGTTTCCCTCTCGATTCCAGGGAAGATATTAATGAGTGTCCCAATCTTTGCGTTAAAGTTGGCTTGATACTGCTTGTCCGCCGCGGCCTGAACTTCTTCCGCTGATACCGAATCATCTACAAAATCCGCAGGTTGGTAGCTTGATGTCCTGCTTTCAGCAGACGGTCGTATTGGCTGCTGAGCAGCGCCGGATATATAGCCGGGTGAATAGGCACCCTGAGGCGGCAGTCGCTGCGTCTGGCGCAGCGCAGGAGATATCGGCGATGTCATGCTAGCTTGACTTCTTGTACGATGCGGAGGTGGTCTTTGGCCCCGCGGCGCCGGCTGCTGTGGTGACATTGGCGCTTGCAGCGCATGTTGCTGCTGCTGATGTGTGTGAGCCGGATAACCTGCTATCACCTCGCTCTCGCTTCCCATTTCTGTGAATATCCGTCCCAAAGTCTGCAAAGGCTTGCTGAGGTTCTTTTGCAGGTTATCAGAAGATCTGACGAAGAACTCTCGAGTCGCTTCCGCGGGCGATTGTGAGCGTGGCGGTCCTTGCTCTGATTCCATCCGAGATTGATGCGACAGCCGCTTCTCTGACGTTGACCGCGAAGGCTTCGTTGGCGATCCTGGCAGAGAGTGAGATGAGCCAGCTTGAGCACGCGGCGTATTGAGGGGCTGCGGGGACGGTCTCTCGTGCTGTTTAGGCGCAGGCTCCGGTAGATGGTGATCTTCCTGTCCTGGCAAGGACTGGATAGCACGCTCAACTTGCTGCTCGAATTCGGCTTGATCGATATTGGACAGTGAGGAGCTGTCCATAGTCTCAATGAAAGAAATGGCTGCATTCAAGGACGATAGATAATAGCCATTCTCGCCTGCCAGTCTGTCCGGGTTGCGGAAGCGCTGTATGTACTGCACGTTCGATATCAAATGCTCGGGATTTGCCCGTAGTACCACTAGGATGAGGAATGGTATGAAGGTATCTGCGCCATCTTCAAGCTCGAGATGCCGCATTAGACCTGGAATTGAGAGGCTTAGCGTTGACCGATATTACTCGCGCTTGACCAGAGAGCAGTACCTACCAAATATGACCTTGCAGGAATTGAGTATGCAGATGAGCTTATCACGGGGTGCCTTGTAATTATTGATTTTGCGTAGTTCTGACGGAAAGAATGTCAAATTTGGCCGTTGACCAAGTTGATCTGCTGAACCGCTCACCCGATTTGGCAAACTCCACAAAACTCGAAGTGTCTTCATGCTTTGGTAAATCTAGGTGCTCTTCGTTGACCCATTGGAATAGCCTGATGCGTTGCGAGAAGACGTGATCTCTTTCTAAATCGTCGGTCTGAGTCGTCGCTTGTCGTGCAGGGTCGAGGGCCGGGATGAATGCTCTGGGAGGGGTATTAGTTCGTTGAAATACGAGTGAAACGTGAGACTTGGCGACTTACAAAGGGAACACCCTGTTCATGACCAACTTTTCCATTCCCTCTACTGCATTCTCAAAGTCGGCCTCCGGGTCATTCTTCCATACTTCGTTTTCACGCATCTTGATAGCAATAAACTAAGTCATTGTATCGTCAGCTTTGATAACAACAAGCATTGCGCACAAACTCACGTCTAAGAAGTCGTTGATCACTCGAATCTGGTCATTAACGCTCCACTGCTTCTTCGTAAATTCACGCAGGAAACTCCGCAGGTACTTCGCTATTGGCTCAGCCTGCCGACTGCGCATCTGCTCCAGGAAGTAGTTAAAGTCGAAAGGAGGTGCGCCGTCTGACTCTTCGTTGCCGTCATGCCCGTGAGAACCGCTGACAGAAGGCACGGCTGGCGGAGCCTCCTTTTCCGAATCTTCTATATCTGCAGCCATGTCGTCTTGATCGCGAACAAGGATAGCTGGAGCAGGTTTGCCCATCGGCGCAGCTGTCGGTGCAGGTGAACCACTTCCACTTGGACTATTGTTGCTACTAAAGTCACGCTTGCGAAAAGCGGAAGCGATAGTCGCCAATGGATTGCTCAGACCCGACGATGAGCCGGTGGGCGTCATGGGAGCTGAATGCTGTGATGGCTTCTGAGGCACTTTGCCCTTGGCTGGGACTGCTGGCTGTGTAGACTTGCTTTGTCCCTGATCATCTGCATGAGGAACCGAGGACTCGCTGGATGGCTCTGCTTCTGCCCCTTGCTTCGCTTTTGCAGGTGTTGCAGGCGGAGATGCATTTGAAGCACCTTGTGATGCTGTCTTAGATGCTGTCTGCTCGTTCTGTACGTCCTGCTTGTCCTGCGCGTGCTTCAGACCCGGCACCGCGTCATGGCTCGGACGAAATGGGTCGAACTCGTCGAATCGTGTGGTCAGCTGCGGGACAGAGGAGCTTGTGCCAATATCCGTAGATGCGACCTCGTTGCTGCCTGTCTGTATGACTTTGTCCCAACCTGGGTCCGAGTCCTGCCTCGCGTCCCGCCTCCATTCACTGTCGTCCGCGCTTGCATCCTGGCTCGCACTGCCTTCAGTGTCCTCCGCCCAAGGGTTCTCTGTCGAAGAGAGCGCTCCCGCGTTCCCTTCTGATGAAGCCATGTCAGCCAGCCTGCATTGCCGCCGGCTTTGACTGTCAGATGCGTAGTAGAGCAAGAAGTGGCAAGAACAAACCGAAACGCAGGCAGGCGAGACTCGCCACCACCTTGCTGTCAAGCATGAATGGCGTCTCTGGCACAAAAAGTCGTCATGGGTGGAAGTAATGGTAGTTATGAAGATCGTTATTTATACTCCAGAGTCCGATTCCAGACTCCCTCAATTTGGCGCCTTCGCAAGACCGTACATGCGCGCCATCTGCGTCCGTACTAGTACATCAATGTCAGACTACAAGACAGGAATACTGCTGGAGAGTGGTCGATATTAAGGTGTTGACTGAAGCATAGTGATTGGATGGGATGGGTAAGATTGCGACTGAGGTGAGAACAGCGATGATTGCTTGGGATCCATGGAGGACTTGAGACTGGGAAGGAACACAGAACTACTTGCTTGCGGCCTTTGTCTGGCTGTTGCTGCCGATAAGAGTGCTGCCGTATCCGATGCCGCCGGCATTGAGTGCTTCGATGGGTGCAAAGACGGTGTTGCTGCCATATGCCTGAGTGCGCTCGATCTCGAGCCTGTGTCTGGCTTGACTCTGTGCGAACATATCGGCGATACTTGCATCGACTTCGGCCTTCATGCGGATCGCATCGGCTTCGGCCAGTGCAGTGAGCCTGATAGCCTTGGCTTTGGCTTCGGCTTCGATGATGGCTGCTTCTGCTCGTGCTTTGGCTTGTGCAATAACGTTTGATGCATCAGTCTCTGCAGTCGCTCGCTTCATGGTGTTCTGCAACTCGAGGACCTTGGCGTCACCCTCTTGCTTGCGCTTTCGATTCTGTAGAGGTAGACGGAGCCAATCGTCAGTCACTGCAGGGTGCGACTATGTTCGTGAATTACTTACGGCATTCTCTCGGTCCAAGTTTGCAGATTCGACCTGATTCTCCAGAGCTCTTGTAGTAAGCGAGTCCATGCGACTGGCAATTTCACCCTTGAACGCTCGGTCAATGATAGCCAAGTCTTCGAGCCTGATGCCATATTCAGCAGCGACAACCTTGAGATCGTCCATCGCCGCGGTCCTGACCGCGGAAACAAAGACATTGTTCGTGTCGTCGTCTTGTTGGCTGTCGACGAGCGAGTCTGGAGCTGCATTGCGCGAGCGCGCCATTGCGCTGTAGTCGAGATGTGCCAGGACTTGAGTGAGGATGGAGCGCGTCTTATCCTGCAGAGCATCGAAGGGGGTCTCGTAGCCATGACGCGCGAGCTTGAGCGGGCGCAGCAACTGGAAGCGCAAGAACATACGCAGGTAGACGGGTACTTGGTCTATGGACAGGCAGTGGTCTGGTCAACTGGCAATCCATACTCTGGCGTCAGAGCGTACTTACCGCGCGTGAAGATATTGTCCACAGCGAGTTCCTATCGTGGAGTATCTCTGTCAGCGCACGTATCTTCGACTAGAGAAGCCACTTGAACATACCTGCTGCACTTCACCACAGGTATAAAAGCCACGAATAGTGACGCTAGTAGTGGTAAGGTAATGCTGTCCAGCTCCCAGGACGTACATCTCGTCTCTTCTCTGAAGGATGACTACATTGTTTGCCGGAATGTCTAGGAAGGTAGCAGCAACGTATCCACCGGGTAGCTTGACTGTCTGAGTGTGGCCAAGGACTTGCTTCGAATATCGGTCGATAATCTTGTTCTGTAAGTGGGTCTGATCGACTAGTGCTAGGACGCGATAGGCACCAGTACTGGCCATGGCGACGAAACCTCCAGAATTGACAACAAAGACACGATTCTGAGGGTCTCTGTTGTCCGCCATTGCGCAAGGTACCCAAAATTTAGTCAAGCTTTGCTTCTGGGGCTTTCGCGGGCACGAAAGCTCCTGCTGATAGAACGCAGAACTCACAGGCAGACGGCTGCTTGATTCTGACTGACCTGCACGATTCTAATTGATATAAGAGCGAATTAGGATGCAATTTTTGTCTATCTGAGTCTACCGTACGCACGTCAGGCCGAGCTTGGCCAGAGAGGCATCGGGCACGCTGACGCCCTGTGCTTCGGATACTCGTAGAGGGGGAAAGTTGCTAGCGAGGTCGTATGTGCCGTGGTATGTGCCTTCAGATGTGCAAGAATGGGTGGTTATTTTCAGATCAGCAATGATTCTAATTTGGGCATCGCCAGCTTTATGACCCGAGATGACGCGAAAGCGTGCAGTCGGACTCACAGGCAATCCAATTTGCAAAAGGCATCGGTGCATATCGTCCTGGCTCGAGTAGCAATTGTGGCTGCGAACCATATCTGTGAAGCCAAGTTCAGCCGCGGGGGCCAAAAAAAAAAGTGGCAAAAAAAGAGCTTGCACTTACTCGTACAGCCCAAACGCACCAGAGTGCACTTCACGACCTAGTAGCTGACCAGGCTTCTTCTTCGATATAAGTGGTGTTCGGCCATCTTTGATCAACTCATCGTTCAGCTCGATCAAAGCGTTGCGGACGTTGTCCTTGATGCGAACCAGGAAGGCTCGTTTAGTGTCGAGGTAGGCGGACGAGTCTACAAAAGGTAAATCGTCTGCTGTCAAAGCTTCGTGCCTTTGCACAAGCTGTTAGCCTTTTCAGTGGACAACGATGAAGGGTACACTTACTTGGGTGGTTCATCTGGACTGCCGCCATAACTGAATTGTCGTGCACCCGAAGACTTGACTGCATTCTCAGTCTTGCCGTGATCTTCATTAAATACGTTCTTGCCCTTGTTATTGTTCGCATTGTAGCTGAAGCCCTGCAGGGCTCCGCTGGGTCCAGCTCCGTTTGGACGAGTGCTGACGGGGCCATCGACTGCGGTTGCGCCGTCGTACGAGTCGTTCTGCTGTGGTGTCATGGCTGCGATGTGCTTGCGAGCAGTTGAGCAGGAGTCCAATCAGGGTACAGTATCGTGTACATGTATGATTGCTGCCAGTCAGAGCAGACGCAAAGCTGTGCTCGTTTAGCAAGTCCAACGGACATGCCGATGTTCGCCACCTCCACAACCGGCTCGGCATCCACCTTCTTTCCTAGGCAGTCGGCAACCTTTGTTTGTATGCATCATCGATTTCAGCTTCAAGAGCTCGAGCTCGAGCTCAGATGCCTAGCAGCACAGCCTGCAGTATTGATGCACATGAGGTTTGTCGTTGTGGTCGCCTCTTGGACGCCTGGAAGAGAGCCGGCATGCACGCTGGGTTCTCGGTGCACGTGCCAGTGCTGCAGCGACTGCCCGACCAGTTCAGCTTCCGGACTCAAGGCTGTGCCTACAGTGCTTCTACCTTTCTTCAACCACGCTCAGGTTGGAAACGCAACACGAAGCTCCGTGCTGCTGCACATTGACGGCGCATCTATCCGAGTGCTGTGCGGGGTAGTGAAGAGCCCTGATCGTACCGCGACAGTTTGGCTGCGGACGTGGAATGTCTCGCAGCCGCTATGATATCTTCGAAGCTGAGTGCATTGGAGAGCCTGTGAGCTGGATTCCTTAGTCGCCCACTGGGCGAGGATACTCGCTTGCCAGAGGCCTGCGTTGACTTCCTATTTGCCACACTCTGTCATATCCGCGCATGCTTGTTGCGGAGAGCCTGGCCTGGCTGGGCGGGCTCACCTTCTTGCGCTTCCACTGATTTGCAACAACAGGAAGTGCGACCCGGCAGCTCACTAGAACCTCTACACCTCAACCAGCTCAGCATGTCAGCTCAGTCCTTCCGCCAGCTCGCAGGCATTCCAAACGCAACAGCTTCAGTCTCCGATTCCGTGCTGGTGATCATCGACGCCCAAAACGAATACAGCGATGGCGCACTGGCAGTCGACAATATCTCATCTTCGCGACCTGCAATCGCCAAGCTGCTAGAGCGATATCGAGCCGCGAATGGCAAGATTGTGCACGTAACACATGATGTGCCCGAAGGAACGCCAGTCTTTACGCCCGGCACTGCGCTCGCGGAAGAGTTCGAGGAGCTCAAACCTAGCAAAGGCAACGATAATGAACTTACTATACACAAGAAATTCCCTGGAAGTTTCGCAGAGACCGAGCTCGATGGCTTGATCAAGAAGCTCGGCGTGAAGAAGGTGGTTCTTGTTGGATACATGTATGTGGTTGACGGAGGAATACTGCAATGAAAGCAGGCGAGCTGATAACTGTTCTGCATGGCACAGGGCACATGTCTGCGTGTCTACGACTGCTCGTGAAGCGCACCAGCTTGGCTACGAGGTTTTGGTAGCCAAAGATGCAGTCGGAGACAGGAGCATCCCTTCAGACGGCAGCAAGGAAGCTGTGTCGGGCGAGAAAGTGACGCAGGTAAGCACAGGGATTTCTTGTGTTTTGAACCTCGACGAGTGCGCACAAACAGGAACACATCCGCTGAGCTTGCTCTTTCCTGCTTTTCCGTGCGCTTAACAGATGGTGATGACGGAGCTCGGAGACTTCTTCGCTACCATTGTCAACTCGCAAGATATCCAGTAGTGAATGTTCACGATCAAATGGGATTTGTGACTGTTTCACGCATGCAATGTACCTACACGCAACATTTCATTTGGCACCCTGACCTGCGTGTGCTCTTGTGTGCCGTGGATCGTAAGCAGCGTGGCGCTCCATGAGCGACTTTACACTTGCTCGGGCACCAAAGAGTGCGGCACTCGGAAGCTCGAGCTCCGTAAGCTGTGTCAAGACACAAAGGCAAACTTCGCTCAGTGTGGACAGCGCTAGAATCAGCGAGAAGAGAGGCGCGGCACTGCCCGAGCCCAAAACGCTGTTTAAACGCCGCCTACGACTCCCAGGTTCGTCTGGTCTGTTCGGTTGGTCTGAACGCGTTACATTCAACAAAGGGCACAAGTAAAAGCGATGTCCATACTTGTCCTGCCACCGTCTCTTGGCTGTTCCTCTGCCCGGCTGCGTCCACGCCTCTTGTTCTCCTGACGACCCACGCCGCGATTGCTCTCAAGCACCGCATCATAGCTGGCTCAGCTTCTCTCCAGCTCAACCAGCATCAAGCGCATCATGGCGAACGAAGAACAAAGTAGCAGCAATGCTGTCAATAATGCCTGGGCTCCGCAGGGACAGCCGCCGCGAACCCTCGTCCTCTGCTTCGACGGCACGACCAATGCTTTCGACACGTTGAGTCGCGCTTTCTCCACCCGCCCGCCGTGAAACCTTGAACTGAGTTTGACACGTGACCCTCCACCTTAACCCACTCGCACGATTACCACCTCTATGAATACGACTACACCGACTATCGTCCCTCCTCTGCTGCTTGCCGCCCTTGTGTGCGCCCATCCCTTGGCTTTCCCTGCCACAATCCCTTTCATTGAATTTACGCCCATGGTCAAATCTTCCCAAATCATTTGCCCTTCTGCAATTCGCCTCTATTCCCACATTACAGCACCAATACCAATGTCGCAAAGTTCTTCCAGCTACTCGACAAGACCGACATGACCAGGCAAGTCTGTTACTACCAAGTGAGCAGGCTGCATTTGCTGAATATCCGACAGCAATTGAGTTATACTAAACCGACTTTTCACTCGTCGCAGCCCGGTGTCGGCACCTAGTGAATTTCAATTACCTCATATCAGTCACCTCAAGCACCTTACCTCTGTTCTCGTACTTTCAGTACGCTTCCCTCTATCATCACGCCTATCACAAGCTTTGTGACCAAGATTGTAGACATGGTGAGCAGACCACGCAGACTGGCTCGGACAGATGCCACTGCCATCTTCGGCCCTGACTGACAATCTTCCGCTTGTCTTACATTAGGGAGTGGCTTGGTTCTTTGGCGCTCACGTCACCAGTGGCTATCAGTTCATGTGCGACAACTACCGGCCCGGCGACAAGATCTGTCTGCGTAAGGCTCCACGGTTGTCATGCGTAAACGTTGACAATTGACATCAAGCATGATTTGTCGTTAGTTGGCTTTTCGCGCGGTGCATATACAGCTCGCGCGCTTGCAGGCATGGTCGAGAAAGTCGGTCTTGTTCCAGCTGGTAATGCCGAGCAGCACCGTTTTGCGTGGGTAAGCGCATGATAACAGACCTGGTCATTGCGAGATCAGTCGGGCGTTGACCTTCCCTCGGTATCGACAGGACCTGTACAAGCAGACAAGCCTAGCATCGCAGGAATTGGCAGCCAAGTTCAAAGCTTCCTTCAGCAGACACGTCGAAATTGACTTTGTCGGTGTATGGTGAGTTCGCATGCATATCCATAGTGCGCAGCTTTACGTAGTTCCCGATGCGTCACAAAATTACAGGGACACCGTTGCCTCCGTCGGCGGAGCCATCGAGAATCATTATCCTTACACTAGCAACAACCGGAGTATCAAGATCTTCCGGCATGCTATCAGTTTGGACGAACGTCGCGTCAAGGTGAGCCCATGATTTTTTTTTTGTCGTCAAAGCTGCTATTTTCGCATCGGACCCAGCTGAAATGTTTTTCGTTCCGCAGTTTGCACAAAATCGCTACCACGCTACCGTAGATGAAGCTGCAGATGGCGCGCACGACCCAGAATCTTCAAGCAGCCCTAGCCAGACCACTCGCAGTTTTACACCGTGGAGGACTGCGCCTCCCACGGATGACTTCCAAGCCGATGTTGACGAAGTCTACTTCGCTGGATGCCACACGGTTAGTCGAAGGCTATTCAATACTTCGCCCCTGGGGTGAGGCATACACAGTCTAGGCTGACGTCGGTAAACCAACCTTCAGGACGTCGGAGGCGGTAATCAGCTAGACTCGACTGACTTGCAGCTTTCAAATATTACCCTGTGAGTCTTGTACGAAACGCTGTTGCGTCACCTTCTTCAAGGCTGACATGTGACCTGTATGATCACCAGGGATTGGATGGTATCCCAGGTCCTGAAAGCCGACCTTGGGGTTCGCTTTGATGAAGCTGCACTAGCCCATTCGATAGCCACTTTTGCTGCGGCGGGATCGATGCCTCTGAATGGCAACGGCCACCATGATGCATCGGGAGCGAAAGGCTCTCGGAGCAACGGCGGTGATGTAGAGCACGATGGCGGCGCTATACCGGATACAGCGGGCGTCAACGCCAACATCCGTCCGCCGATTCAGGACGCTCTAAGGACATATCTCTTCACCAAGCGTTTCAAATTCAGCAACCTCATCCGAGTTCCACTCTGGTGGATTCTCGAGTTCCTGCCTTTCAGAAGGAAATATCAGGATTATACCGATCCCAAGAAGAAGTGGAAGGTGACATATGTGCCCCATGTGGGCATGCCGCGACAGGTCGCGCCTGGCTCGAAGATCCACGAGTCTGTGAGGGACAAGATGCGTCATACTGATTATCGACCTGCTCCCAAGCTGCCGGACGATGTCAAGTGGGTGCCCGCGTAGGACACTTATAATCGCGAATCAAAGTCTGCCATGCTATATTTAATTTTCCACGTTGTGTAATTATAAACAAATCGCATAGCTTGGCAGGCAGCAGTGCAGGAACTCAGATCACATGAGACCATGTATTGCGAGCCATCCTGGATCATGCTCCTTCATAGTTCCCGGTTTGCTGCGCGATCTCCTTTCGCGTTTGCATTCGCCCAACCTGCGGGAGCAGTCTGGCAGATAGTGTCGGCACAGTAGATGTGCTCGCCCTGGTAAAGAATCTGTAAGGTCATCATCATCCTGGTGGACCCTCTACGCCGACTGACATAGTTGGTGCCGGGACTTTGACTGCAGTCGCCCAGCGGAAAGGTGCGCTGAACGGCTTCCAATGTAGAGGTTGGGTTGTAGTTGAACATCATCTCTGCTTTCGGTGCGGCCTTGCGGAGACCGTTCACAATCTCTGTGCAGATAGTCAGACACCGGTGAGCGCCGCGCAGGGAGGACCGACGATATGATGAGAACACGTACTTTCGAAATGAGCAGTGACCTCGAGGTTTGCGCCTCCTCGGACACCAAAGCCAGTTATCACGCCATCCCACTCTCGCTCTTGTAGTGAATCAAGCATGGGCTTGATACCCTGGGAGCGTCGACCGTCAGCCTGAGTCTCCACGCGTCAAGGTCACGTGGCGAGGCAACGTGCGTACCTGCTCTGGTCCAAACCACACTTCTTTAGTGTTATAGCCGGCTTGCACCAGCTCAAGTAGCTGTGACTTGAGGCCTCTATCCACCTTGACGGGGTCCCATCCTTGACTGATGACGGCTGGGTCTGAGTTGAGCAGGATGGAGGTTGATCGGAGAAGGTGGAGAGGCCAGCGCACGGTCAGTCCTAGTGCGCGGCAGACTGATGCACGCCAGCTACCTACGATAAGCAGGGAAGCCTCTGTGGACAGTCGTCAGCTTGCTGCTCTAGCACTCCATGCCCGTCACGCTCACACGAAGAGGATGTCAAGCTCGCCGCACGTGCGGCGGTCGGTGGTGGCAGCGACACAGGACCAGGACGGCAGTGCAGCCGTCAGCACTGCAAGAATCGCGCATGCAGTCCTCATGGGGTCGCGTAGTGTGTGGCTAGTTGGACAATCAGCAAGACATTTGGACCACGGAGCAGCCCTCCTTTCAAGTGCCTTGCGAGCTGACTGTACGCGTCCCAACAATTGGCCGGCTAGCCACCGAATGTCCGTCGCTGGCTTCGCCCTTCTTTTTCTCAACAATCGTTTGCGCCTTCCTCTTGTCGACATCGAAGAACGAAACACATACTGCATTCCACTCACTATGGCCGAGACTGCCAAAGACCTGAAACCCCTCGAGGGCGGGTGTCACTGCGGTGCCGTGCGTTTCAAGGCCTCAAACTTGGATCTCTCCAAACTCACCAAGTGCAATTGTTCGGTGGGTACCCATTCTCAACGAGTCTTTCTAGGGCCATACTGATTGTATAATTCAGATCTGCATAATGGATGGAACGTGAGGTCTCGTTTGAAACAAATAGGTCCCAAGTCGCCACCGTTGACCTTAGTCCGTGACGTGTCTTGTGCGTTGCCCTCCATCCGTCATGCAGTATCATCACCAAGATTCCAGGAAGCGCACTCTCGGTAGCCAACTCCGAAGGTCAATACGTTCCTTTTACCTACGAAGCCAACCTTGCAGACAACAAAGCAGCAACAGCCGCTAACTTTCCGAACCTATCGATGTATCAATTCGAGAGCTCAATCAAGAATCCAAATCCAGACATGATGATATTTCGACACTTTTGTGGTAAATGTGGAGTGCCAGTCTTTGCAACTGCTTATGCGAAGGCTTTTGGTGGTGCTGTCGGATCTGTCAACATTACGACTCTCAAGCTCAAGGATGCAGGATTCAACTTGAAAGACATGACCAGACCGGAAAAGATGGGATACATCGACGCAGCGGGACCTGAATGGAATACCCAGATTGGAGAGCCTTGGCCTCACGGCTGCTGGTAGGAACACCTCGTCCATGGACCCTGAAGGAAGTTCAGCGAAACGCTACCATTGTCGGGGCGTAAACAGCCAAACTATGTCACAGTATGGATTGTGGTTGTCGGGACAATGGCATTGTTCTTGACGGTATGGCTGCAGTACAACAACAACTGCTATGCAACGCGTTATGATACAGTCAGGCTACTGCTGGACAAAGACTGCTTAATACCCATGTGCAAAGACACGCCTATACTGATCATTTCCTACTTCCAGCTTGATATGCCAAATATGCATTGTGCAGCAACGCGCGACTCATTATCGCGCCGCCAGGCAGAGTTCGGGGATGCACTCCATCTTGATAATCCTGGAACCCTTCCCACACTTTGCCAAAGTCGAATATCCGCAATCCTTCGGCGTTTGCAACTTCCTCTTGCATGTCGCGGATTTGAGCTATCCGGACGTCGACGAACCAATTCGTGAAGCCCAAGTGTTCCTGTCCCGATGTCCATTGCCCTGGTTTTTCAATATCGTCAGCTGGAGAAACAGCAGGCCTTGGCATATTTAGCACGCTTCTACTCACATGCTTCTTCTGGAGACCGCGTCCGATGTAGCTTTCGATAAACAATAGGCACCCCAGGCCACGTTTGCTTGACAGTTTTAATAATCGAGACCATTCTGCTCTGCCACCACTGCAGCTGCTCCTTGCTCAGCGGTCTCTCGCTCGTTTGAAACGCAGGATCTGGATTTCTGCGGTCCTCGCGCCCAAAGAGCGAACAGTCCCAAAGGCCACTATGGAGCTGAATCATAGATGGTGGATGGGCCAGCTGATCCGTCATTGGTTTGCACAATGTGCTGATTCGATCCTCGGCTTTTCCTGGCGCGTGCCAGTCCCTCTGGTGCTCGAAATCGTTGTTCTCGTCTACGCCATAGATGAAGCAGTTGGCGAGCGTAAAATTGAGTTGGTGTTCATCAATGTGAAGTACATGAGGCAAGCCTCGAATGTCCCAATCTCTTGGATCCTCGTCGTGCAAATTCTCGTAATGTCCGGCGTGAATCCTGTCTCTCACTCCCAATAGCTCTGACGTCTGAATGACCAGGTTGCGATCCACGCTATCCCCAATCAAGAGGATAGTCCGGTCTCTCAGGTGACCAACCTCTTGCAAGGCTTGCAGCTGTATCCGCTCTTTTGTCTTTTCGTCTGCCACATCTTCACTCGTAGGCCGTGGCCCAGCGATTTCTGGCCATGGCAGATCCGCTGCTTTTCGCAAAAGCTGGACCCAATTCGGCGCGGCCTCTATAATCTTGTTGTCGAACGGTATCCAGTTCGTTGCTAGGGGATCTTCATCTCGAGGGAAGTCGAGGTAGCCAGGCAAAGAAAACGGGTCGACCTCGTCTGCTGTGGCGCCAGAGTAGGCGATGAGCGTGTGCCGACGTCCTTGGAAGGCCAGACTGTTGTTGCGACTCAATCAGCAATTGGAACTGCGCAAGCGTGATTTAGACTTCCAGAAAGCCTGTACGCACCCAGCGACTGTGACGAATGCAAGTGCCGCGCCAAGACCTGCCAGCAGCTTCGTCCGGCTCGAGCTGGCCGCGGGAAGCTTGAGCTTCTCTTTGTCGAAGAGGGGCAGATAGCCGCTCATCGTGGATGTGTGCTCAGGCGGGCATGTGCGAGACCTGGAGCTAGAGTGGTGTGCGCTGTGAGCAAGAGGGCAAGCTAGAATTCCTTCCCAAAGTGGACGGGCACCTCCGCCACCGGCTGGGTGATCGAGTGGCTCCCCCAGCCGGCGACAATGATGAGCTCAACCCGTCGGGAGAAGGGAAAACGCGAGCAGACAGTAGTAGTATGCTGTCGTGAATGCGCAAGAGCGTCTTGTGTCCGCCCAGCTGGATGTGCTCTTCATGTGACGCAGACTGTCAGGAGCGACTGGCGTTCTGCTGCCAGTGGTCCTGCACGTCCCCAATCTTTGTGGGCCGTCCTGGCTTGAGTGTATTGTCACTTCACTTCACGTGCCGCACTTCCAAGGCTGCCAAGTTCAGGCATTGCAGACGTGGTCATTTCAATGCTGACTAGTAGTGCTCACCTGATGTATGCTTGAGCATCCCAGGTAATTGTTTGTCTGACGAACGACAGCTTTGCTGGATCAGTAGCGCCCGTAGTCAGATCCAGTGGTGCAAAGGCCAATCCGACTTCTTTCGTTCAAGCTGTAGCATCCAAGCAGGTTCAGTATAGGCAATTACATTGAGCAACAGGAACTCCGCAAAGCACCCCAGTACACTTCACGGAAGATTTACAGTAGGCGTGTTCGACTTGCCCGATCACCCGCCCTCTGACAGGCGCAACGGATGCATCCTCTCCCTTGCAGTTCGTCAAATCACTACATTTCGAAGCCATGGCATCCATACCACTAGCTAGCACATCAAAAGTCATCTTTACGCCGTCGGCGTCATCGCGAGTGCTCAAGAGCCAGTTCCTGCGCAGCACGCGGATCGTTCGGCCTTTGCATGCAGCTTCACGAGTAGGAAGTCGCGATACACGGACGTATGCCACTCGAACGGACACGACTGCCAGACAGGCGGCGACGAGTACCGCAGGCACAAGTCCTGGTGCTAGTAATACAGGCGTGCCCTCGACAGCAGGGCCCTCATCGTCCAGCCAAGATCTATCAAGCGCGACGCTCGCGAAATCTGCCAGGACAAAGCAGACCTCGGTTACGTGGGCAGAGGAACAGCTCGAGCGATATGAGAGACAAGAGAATCGAAAATGGGATGCTCCAATGAAGGTGCGAACAACTTGCATTCGGCTTGGCCGCACGAATGTTACAAGTCCGATGAATGCTGATCGTCAATTGCAAATGTACTTTCTTGAAATCTACAGGGAGACGACGACCGGCCATTTGGTGCGCTGCCCTGTTTCCACTGCATCTCAGAGGTGAATCAAGCTTGCTAATCAACCTCCTCCCCTGCCTGCAGTCTTCTACATACCACCGCCCGTGACAGATTTCAGGCCATTCTCCGAAAAGTGGGTCACGTTCTGGTACGGCCGCTTCCAAAACTTTGTGCAAAGCTTTCGAGCGTGAGTCACATATAAAGTTGCAATGCCACTTTCTGGCGTATGGCATCGCTGAACCTTTGCTTTCTTCTTGGATCGCAGCGGCCGCGATACTTTCACAACTGCCAAATACGCTCAGAACAAAAAGACCACAGTCAAGGATACGCTATTACCGCTCTACAAGGCTGTATGCAATGCAAAAGCCACGTGAGTCCGTATTTGGGTACCTCTGAACGGGCGGGGCGCAGCGTAGACTGATGCAAACGGATCTCGTGTATTCTTCCCCCACTAGTGGCCAAGTTTCACGAGATCTAGTATCAAAGCTCTCTCTCACTCTCAAAAAGGAGATACGGCGCAATGTACGAAAGCAGCATGAGCTAGGCGGCGCACAAGCCAGCTGGCACTGGCATGCCCTCGATTCTGCGAGGATCGTTACTATACGTCAGGTCGAATTCAAGAAGGACCAGCCGACGTTGCAAGTGGCAGTTCGCATCGTCTCGAAGCAGAGTTTGGAGATCTCGGATCGCTCTGGGAAGCTCCTTCCTTTTTCTGGCAACCATGAAAAGCCAGTCAAGGTAGTCGAGGTGCGTTGACTCGTTTGTTAACAGCAGCCCTCCAGCCCTATAGCTCTCGGTAGCAATGACTGCTAACATCCGTACACATCTGTTACCAGAACTTCGTGTTTCAAAAGAAGCTCAACACAGGCACTGAACAGCAGTGGTCTGCCGTTGATCATCTGCCAACTCTCACACAGCTGCAGGCAATTGGCAAGACGGATAAGCGCTTGCTCGAGGCCGGTAATCGCAAGCGAAAGATAAGCCTCACGATTGCTACCTGAGCACCATGCAATGCGATTGCAGATCGCAATAGCCAAATATCACAAGACAGCTTTGATCGTTGTACAACAGCCACAAGATTTTGCCAACATGGAGAAGGACTATCTACCAAGCAGGTCGGCCACAATGCACCTCAAAGATCAGCAAATATAGCGTCGATGTCGTCTTTTGCATCCCGCTTGCGCTTTTTTACTTTCTTGACCTTCTGCTCAGGATGTGGCAGCGCGCTGTTGGTTTCATCGGTTGGCGCAGTGACTGTCGAAGTCCGCTGTGAGGGCATGGCAGGCACAGCTGCTGTACTGAGTCTACTGACGGACGTGCGTATCGCAGTGACAGCCTCTTGCGGCTCGTGACTTCGCTCGACCGGGGATGCTAGTCGGGAAGGTTGCGTTGATGGAGTGCTCTCTTCAGCTGGAACGAGGCTTCCACGGTTGCTGGCTGTTGTGGGCAGCTTGCGTGACTTTGATCTAGACTTGTCAGGCTTGCGAGCGGGATAAAGCGTTCGCAGACTGTGTGGCATTGTTTTAAGCAGCTCTTCGACTCTGGTAGCGAGTTGTGGCTAACAGACGAAGGAACGCGGAAGCCTTGTCAGCTTTTGTCGAGTGTGACGCGTAACATCGAAGCGGAGCATACCTTTCGACGCAAGCTGTCACTAATAAGACCTAACAATACTGTGCATTCCTCTTGCAAAAGTGCCCATATGCTATGGAAGCGGGCCACCAGCGCCTTCAACATGAGCGCCAGAGACATGAACAGAGCCGCTCGAAGCAATTGCTCCATAGCGCTGTTTCGGACAATGTTAGCATAATGCTTCAGGTTTTCGTCGAACGAGGAACGCTTACGCTGCTGCTTTGAAGAGCACCGACTTCGTCTGAAGGACACAGCGACACTGTCTTGAGCAGGATATCGCTATTGAGAAGCGACACCCACCTGGTCCAGGAGGTACAGAAGCCGCAACTGTGCGTGCACAAGATTGGAGACAGTCTGAAGCGGCAGCACAGCCTGCGTGCCATCGCTGCGAAAAGAATGCAGGTGAGTCTCATTGTCCTAAAATCTTTTGCCACAACATCCGTACCCAGTGGCTTCTGGCAAATGCGGGAGGAGATGCGCAACGAGCTCGTTGTGTACGCGCTTAGCAGATCTGTCAGCACCAGTGATATGCCTCCACCATGTCGACGAGCGGTGCTGATTCTTGTTCTTGTAGAGGACCTTTTCGAGGAGGGCGAGGTCTACGTTCAGCATGCCACCGAGACGACCGATCTGCTTGGAACAGGCCAGCGCTCGTACGGGGTGGTGGACCGACACCACTGCATCCTCCAGGCCATTGAGCAGCTCTAGTGGGAGCTCTGCGAGCTTCACAGAGGGGATCATCAGGGTCGACCCAGTAATTTGTGTGGCGTTGGCGTACGAGCAGAAACAAGAGACGACGGCGCCTGGGTTTGTTCAGGATACAATCACACCGCGCTGCGGCGACGACGATGCAGCTCGAGCGGCCGCGGCCTGAGCAGCAGTCGCAGGGTGAAGATGTCGAGACTGCCAGTAGCCTGCGACTGGGTCCTGTGCCGCTGCCTCCGGACTTCTCGGCGTATCGCTCAGTACACGACAATGGTGGACACAGGGCGCTCAGTGGACAGCAAGACGAGGCCACACCAGCCTCTGTGCTCGTCAGAACAGATGGCACAGCCGATGACCACGATCTCCTGGACCCGGCTGATGCTACTCAGCAAGCTGCGTCTCATGTGAGTTGCCGTCTCGGCACACAATAGCCACACTATTGTCAGCGACACGACGATGTGGACTGGCTGATGCAAGTCAACCACAGGAGATCCTAGCATCACTAGCTGCAGTCGAAGCCAGCTTCACAGAGACGCTGCACGGCATCATCAGACGCAGCTTCCCCAGTGCTGTCATCTCGAGGGGTGCGTGCGACACCGTCACTGGTGGCCCCCCTGACCTTCGCGCAAGCACCTCAAGCTCGGCCAACGGGCACAGCACGCGCACTGCCGAAGCAAAGTGTGGTCCGGCAGTCCACGCGCTATTAGTCGACCTGCGTCGCGCGTGCGATGCTGTGCAAGACCCGTTTGCAGATGGGGAAATGCGGCAAGTCTTCGCCACCTCTGCAGAACAAAGCGGTTCAGTTCAAGAAATTCGAAGCCGACTCGACTACCTGGCAAGCTACTTTCCCTCTACCGTCGAATCAGGCATGAAAGCTCCTCTGTCAGCTCCACAAGTGGCCAAAAACCTCGCTTCTCTCCTGGCCATGACCAGCCGCCTTCAAGCTTTGTACAAAGCCTCTCCTCGCCTAGCACTCTCACGCACCACCTCCGCGTCCCCTCTAGCAACTCCAGGACTCGAGCCACGTACCTCTATGGACTTTTTCGACAAGACATTGGCAGCTTCGCCAGAGCCTTCGCCCGAAATCTACAGCACCTTGTCGAAACAGGCGAAAGCTTTGCAGTCCGCCAGTCTCTCCAGGCAGGAGTCGCAGGACAGCAATCATGTTGTGCGAGCAATCGAAGACGCCGAGATGGAGCTTCTTTGGGGACGCATGAGTGACCTCCTGGATGCGACAGCAGAGGCATGCAAGCTCAGCAAACCGGCACCTGCCTCGAGAGCTAGCCAGCGCCAGGCACAAAGCAATCACGAGTACCTGTTTGGGGATATGCAAACGCCACTGCTAGACCAGGGTGAGGCATCGGCACAGTTTCAAGGTCTCCCGCAGTATGCCTCACTCGCGCCCCCCTCTTACGAACAAAATGATCTTGGAGCTCACGAAGATACCTATTCCGATGTGAAAGAAGAAGATTCAGAAGATCAAAGCAGCGCAGTGCAACGTCAAGTCTCGCGAGGACACATGAAGGCGCCGACAGTCTCGGACGAGAAGATGCAAATCGACTTAGATCGCATGGCTTCCGCCATTGAGCGCTTGTACATCTCGGCGCCGCAACTAGCGAACCAGCGTGTTGATGCCGTCCGCCAAGCAGATGGAAACAGGCAACAGTTGCGAGAGATGCAATTGGCCAAGCTCGGTACGGCCATCGAGCGGCTATGCAAAGGTAGAATGGAGGATCAGCGTGCCTCGCTTCTGCAAGTCAACCCTTATGCTACAGCAAGGTTTTTAGCAAAGAGCAAGGATGCTGATTCGAAGCAAGAAAGCCTCGAAAGACTGCTCGATGACATTGATCGGGCCTCTGCGCGAACACTGGATGATCAGCGCGTGAGCATGTCGAGCAGGCAGAAGGATGCTCTCATGGGTGCCCGACGGACGGCAAGACTCGCAGCGGTAAGTGTGTGGTCGCTCTGATCACACGAACGACCATACTTACATGTCTGCCCGCAGCTCGATCTTCACCTGGAAACGGATGAGCTGGCTTTTAGGGATCTCTTAATTGACAGTGTCGGTAAAGGACGTTTGACGAGTCAGGACGCGACCTTTCCTGCTTCCCGGTCTTCGACCCCCACAACGCCATCGTTCAGCTCTCGTCTTGCGATGAAGCGAAGATCGTTGGCCCATTTGTGGGAAGACAACATGTCCAATGGTGACAAGCGGAACCGGGGCAGATCAAGCTCGGTCGGTGCAACGCCTGCAACGATACCTCCCATACCACCAATACCGGCCGACTTGCCACCGGAAAGCAACACATTGAGACCAGCGCTTCGGAAGCGCTTCTCAGTATCTAGGCTACTCTCCTCAGGCTCACAGAAAGACACGTCCTCGCTGATTCCTCCATCCGGCCGCAAGAGCGCCAAGGCAAGCCCGAGCACTTCGCGACCTACATCCACACACAGCCTTAGTAGGTCGGTATACACGTGAATGACTACACCTGCCAGATCAATTTTCTCACGGTCCCTCGCTTCGCTTCGTGCAGTGACCTCGCAGACAATATATACGGTGGAAGAGATGATTAACTTGGGCTCGATGATGCTGCAGGTGTGGGAAAGTAGCTCATTGTCTCCAGCAGAGGCGCCATATACACCCGAAGCCTGGTCAATCGCATGCACGAGTGCGAGAAGCGCACAACTCGAGCGTCCCGAAATGCCGCCATTGGACCTAACGTTGACCTCGGAGGTTAGTCCTTCGCTTCTTGGGCCAAGATCCCTGGACCTGACATACAAAGCCGACCACTACGAAGTCAAAATGCCGACTGCAGCATCCGCTATCGTCACGCGCAGTCGCGAAGACCTCGATATAGCTGTGCCTTACTCTGCCCGCGAGTTTCGCAAGTACCAGCCGACTTCCCTGACATGCGCCTCGTGCTCTGCGCAGCTGGCCAACCTTTCTCGGATAACTCGCTACAATGATTTGCCTTCAGAGCACTGGGCCGAGCTTCTCGATGCCTGGATGTGTCACCCGGATCAGACTCTTTCCAAAGAGATCATTGAAAAGGGCAACAACATCTGGCCTCAGCCTACCCAAGCCCTGATCAGCCTAGGCGGCATCATCCTAGCCAGCGAAAACACCAAAGGCTGGATGACAGCTACCGAGCTTGAGGTAAGTGCGGAGATCGAAATTGTCTCTCGGAAACTCCCCTTTGTACGGACTCAAAGAAGGCCAGCGTCCGGCTTGCACACTGCACTGTCGAGCTCTCGCAAGTTCACTTTGCTAGTGCTGCTCCATTACCGTCACTGCGTCGATACAAGAGTCCAAGATTCGAGCTATGTCCTTCTGCTATCAGCAGTCGCGGACTGTCAGCCGACAAAACAGACCATTCCCCACGCCGAGATCCCATGGCTGCAATGGCTACGTTGACTGATACATGCTTCTTCTGCTCCTGCACAGCCCGTGCAGGCATCTGATGGCAAATGGCTAGCGGCAAAGTGCAAGTCGTGCCGAGCGCTTGTTGGCCGCACCTCGCCTGGCCCACGACGGGACATCAGTGATATATCCGCCTACGTTCGCTTTCAAAAAGTGGCAATTCAGCCTGCTATGTAAGTTGTCTCCCTGTACAGAGTGCCCAAGCACTGACACCTGGCCTTCGCTTAGCACTAGTCTCATGCCCGTCTATTCGCTGTCTCTGCATGTCACCACGGCACTTCTCGAAACCTCGCTAGCAAGAGCTATACACAGATTCGTCGTGGAAGAGGAGGAAGATGAAGGGAAGCCTGTTCTTGTCGTAAGTAAAATCGTTGCTCTGGTGTGTGTGTGTCTGACTTTCACTCTTTTCCCAAGCTTTGGCTCTTCAACCCATTCGTGCGCATCTACTCCAATGACGAATCTTTCCAAAGTTCCCAGCCCGTGACCGCGGCCAAGATTCTCTACAAAGCCGGCAATCTAGCCGAGTGAGTGACTTCATCTTCGTAGGTGCCTCTATGTCGCTGACTTGGCATGTTCACAGCGCCGATGTTGCCAGGATCATCGGAAACGCAGAGTACGAGAGCATCATCTATCCACGGCGCATATGCACACAATTGGCAGATCTGCTCAAGGCTAGTAGCGTCATCTATCCCAAATCCCATCAAAAGCTTGGTGAATGGAATGTTGGGTGGCTCGAAAGGGACATTGCGAGAGCCTAATTCGGCTTGTAGAGATGGCTATTCCCTGACTAACGAATATCACGAAAGGCGGTGCCTGTTTACGATAAAGTATCGGTAGCAACAACAGAGCAATATGTCACACTCAATCGTTCGCAACCTGCTATGTCACACTCAATCGTTCGCAACCTGCTGCTGTAGCGATGATAGTAATTCTACACCTATTGTTGGCCTAGAATGCGTAGCACATTGAAAGCGTCATGCAACATTCTACGGTCAAGCTGAGCCTCGTCGTCGCCAATTGGCAGCTACTTGCTGGACCATGCACATCTCTCTAGATCGGCCTTCGTTCGTATTCCATGCAATCCACAAAATTTAGGAAGGCAGTGTCGGTATGCAGTGAGATTCTGCCTGTGCTTCGGGAATCTTTGTTACTTCTTGAACCGCCCTGTCGATTGTCATAGCGTTCGGTATAACCCCTCAGTGTACCTCTGTCGCGGGCCAGGCGGAAAATATTCATGAATTGTCTCTCGGACAGTGCTGATGCGAAAGTTGGGGGTGTGGCTTGCGTTGGGTCGAAATGCCGCGCAAGAGTAGGATTCGGAGGCAATGGCACCGGATCGAGTGTTGTAAAGACTCGCAATATGTGTTCAATAAGCTCCGGCGGTAGTGATAACAGCGGACATGTGCCGTTCCGTGGTGCGCCCGCCGTAAGTGCTCTTAACGGGTCGTGCTTGTCCGTTTTAGCTGAATCGCTCGTTCGTATCCCATAGCGTCGGGTGGTAGTCCGTAATTGCAGACCATTGGCCATAGTCGTAGTCAAAGAGCTTTCCTTGACCACATCGTCCATTTGCTTGCTAAGTTCCGCCTGACTCGGTACCCAAGACCGTGCATGGCTCAGTATGCGAGCAACTGGTAACAGCTGCAAGGCAGCATGCCGAGTGACTGTCCGCAGGACATTGTTCCTGGCTAGTGCGTTTGCTAAGATCGGCTTGATCTGCTCGAATGGCAAATCATCACCGTATAACACACCGTCGCCGTCCTTTTCCGGCTTAGCGGTTGATACGCGGCGTATCTCTCCAGTGGGATCACCGTCCTCGTCTAGCACTGCTATTTGACGTTCATTTGCACTGAGCTCGAGGCGAAGTAAGCTTGTATTCAGACCAGCGTAGACAACCTTCGCGAGCCGGTTGGTCCCCATGCTGTCTGTGCCGAGGGTATTGGCATTGAGCTGCGAGCGCACACACTTAGCGACAGGACCTGCGCAAGCATTCTTCAGACGTACTTCAAGATGCTGCAGTCGACCACCTTGCTTGGGTTCGCTCAGCCACCGCGCTATGATTCTCGCATGTTCAGGCCCGAGATTGCAAGTATTGAGCTGTAGCTGGACGAGCGAGGTAGGCTCCAGATGCTTGAGTAGCGATTCCAAGGCACCTGGCTGTTCCCCTATTTGACTGTTGTTCGTGAGAGATAACGACATCAACGTAGAGGACGGGTGTGACAGTGCAGTCGATAGTAGGTAAGCAGTGGAGGTATTCGCCAGCGAGATGTTATTATTGGACAGTATAAGCTCTCGTATTGTCGGCATCTGCGACTGGGGCGGCGCGGACGGCAGCAACAGAAACCGTATGACTGCATCGAGCCCGACATCCGTCATTCCGTTTGAGGCTGTGATACCGAATAATTTATCAGAGACAGCGTACAAGTTCTGCAGGGAGGCCTATTACCCAGATTTAATTCGTGCAAAGGCGCCATGATCCGACCTCGCTTGCGAAGGTCTAAGATTCCAGAGCACAAGGCGGTGATGCCCTCGTCACGGAGCGAGTTGTGGCTGAGGGTGATTTTCGAGCAAAACGGATTGTGGGAGAGGGCGCCTGCATTTATTGAAGAAAGGACTCATGTATTAGTGGCCTGAAATGTACGCAGGTCGGTGCATTGCAGCGTGTTGCTTCCACAGTGCGTGCATTTGCCACGGCGACACCTACGCAAGACGACCATCGCCCCTGAGACGCCCTGTAGCCCCGAGTCATGGTACGAGAGATGGTGAAGGGACACGCTGAGCGCCATTTTTAGGTGAATGTGCGAGAACCGACAAGCAAGCTAATGCCTCGGTTGCAGAGGAGAGAACCAGAGCTCGATCATGCCTCGTTGGCGGTCGCTTGCGTTTGTTTGATCTGACAGACAAGAACGCACTCGCACTGGCACGGTCACACTGACTGCGTCGAGTATTTAAATCACTTCTGGCTGGTCCCATCTGTTCCAGGATCCAAGTGCTGCCGTCGGGGAAGAGCTCTCAAATTGGCCACCTTAGCGTCCTGCCAAAGCGACTTTGAAGACAATTCCTTGAAGATGGCTGACGCGGAAGAACTCCCGTACAAGGATGCGCCTTTCATTGTCTTTACAGACTTTGACGGTAAGCACTTCGCTTTCAACCTGAGTTCTGAGGCTGACTATGGCTGCGTCCAGGAACCATCACTCTGCAGGTGCGCATGCAAGAACACCATATAGACCATACTATACGCGACTTGGCACCGCTGATACCGGTCTCATCACAATGCTCCTGCGTAAAACCTGGTGCCGGTGTGCTCGTGTAAATCGCCTCCGTTTTTAACGCGGTTCAGGACAGCAACGACTTGTGAGCCGAAATGCATGCTGCAAAGTACGAAAAGTCGATTTACATCCCTCCACGGCACAGCTTGACGGACACACTTGGGTATGGGGTCGAGCGGCGTCGGCAAGGGATGCAAGATTGCCTAGATGGCAAGCTCAACTTCCGGGACCTGTTCACTGGAATGCTGAAATCGGTGTCGGAGAAGAACACGTTTTCTGAATGCGAGGAAGCTGTCAGGCAATGTGGGCGAATGCTTTGCTGTTGCGCTTGTAGCCATGCATGCTAAGCACTCTGCCCATGTTGCAGCAATAACGCTGGACCCTGGATTTAAGGACTTCTTTGGTACGTTGCTGTTCTGCAGTGTTAGCGTTGGATGTCTGTTGCTCACAGGGCTCTTTTGGCGTCCAGAATGGTCAAAGAAGGCTCATGTGCCGGTTGTCATTGTCTCATCGGGCACTGTGCAGATCATTCGAGCGATCCTTAGCCACCTCCTGGAGCCGGAAGATGTTCAGCGCCTGGACATCATCGCCAATGAAGCCATAATCCACGATGATGGCACTTTCGATGTCAAATTCCGTCATCCAGACAGCGGGTATGGCCACGACAAGAGCAAAGCACTACGCGCATACAGAGAGCTCTCTTCAAAACCTACGATATTCTTCTGCGGGGACGGTGTGAGTCTCACTTGCTCAATCCTGCGCTCGTGCAAGCTGCTGATACACCGCTCGCTCGGAATGTGCCGTGCGAACAGGTCAGCGATATGTAAGGCGATCTCGCTAGACGCTAGTGTATGCAAAGCTGACGGCACCCTTGACTACAGGTCGGCGGCAGGCGAAAGCGATCTACTCTTTGTCAAGTACCGCGAAGACGGCAGCAAGAGCGACCTGGCCGTGCACTGCGACAGGAACAAATTCGACTACATTCCTTTCACGACTTTTACGCAGGTATGCTTAGGTTTTTCAGAGACTTGAGGCCAGGCTGACCACCAGAGAATTATATCGTTGGCCTTTCGACCAGGTCCGTGACCATGTGCGGTCTGTTGTCGAAGGCCAACAAAGCCTGGACGACTTGAATCAGCAAGGCCGACGTGCTGCGGCAGCCGGGGCCATACAATGAGCAGCACGATTCCACTAGACGAATGCAGATAGCAATAGATCAGCATAGACGTGTCTTGTTAGATGAATCGAGTACCGTTTCAGACGCGACGCGTAAATTCTCGATCACTGCCTGAAGCAAGCGAAAACAGGCAGCTTTGCCTTGCCTTGCAGCTCTTTGCAGACTTGGGACCAGCCAGCACGGTCGCGCGAGCCAGCAAGGAGCAAGGATGGCTGACCGTGCGAGAAAGCTCGCCAAGCTCGAGGAGCTCAAACGCGCCCGGCTGGGCGAGAGCAACCGGTCGAAGGAGTACAAGGTGCGCTGAGCGTGATCAACACCGACGCGTACAGTGGACTGCACAAGAAACAGCACAGAAAGGGCTGACACTGCGTTGGCTGTTGCAACCTCTGCAGGAGGAGCGCTCCTACAAGATCTACGACGAGGTCACGGAGGAGCAGTACAAGACTATCGTCAAGGGTCGCCTTGAGGAGGACGACTTCATCGAGGACGATGACGGTTCGGGGTACGTCGACGACGGCAGAGAGGAAGACTGGAACAAGCGCAGAGGTAGTGATAGCGAGGAGGGGTCTGACTCTGACACCGGTGAGTGACTGATGTCGTGCACACAGACGGTCGGGTCAGGCTGCTCAGGCCGTCTACCGCTCGCGAGATCTGCCACACTTACTGACACTGCTTTCTGATACCGTGACCCTCATATAGAGCGCAAGAAGAAGAAGAAAAAGGCAGCAAAGGCCTCTAAGGAGAATGGCGACCCACGCAAACCTGCAGGCGTGGCTGCAAATGGCAAGCCCAAGAAGGCCCTACCTCCTCCAAGGCCAGTGCTGGCGAATCCCTACAAGAAAGAGATTAGTGTAACGCGCGAGGAGGACTTCATGTCGGATCTCCTCGGTGACCTGGAGAAGGCCCCACGTTCTCCTTCACCGCCAGCTAAGCTGAAGCGCAAAGCTCAAGCTACGGTCAACGGCAATGGTGCATATAGCGCTTTCAGACACCCTCATTCAGGTGCTGCATCTTCCAGCAGTGCTTTCGCGACATCATCAGATCCCATCATGGAGGGCAACTCCTACCATGAGACTGGACCATCGAGCGACGGTCTCTTCGATGTGGTCGACGGCGATACAAGCTCGAGGTCAACAAAGAAGCCTCGCGTTTCGGGCGCAGAGAATGAGCTGGACAACCTTTTCCTCGACACCATGGGCGACGGCGACAACGACATGCCAGCCGTAGACATGACCGACGCGCCTAATGGGTCAATAAAGAGCGGTGGTCGTGTCAAAGATGAAGCATCAGACGATGAGGATATGATGGTCATCAAAGCCGTCAAGAAGTCCAAGCCTGTCGGCGCTTCCAAACGCCAGCTGGTGAACTCTACATCGACCAAGGTCGCAAAGCCAGTCGTGAAGGCTGAGGAGGACGAGAAGCCAGATGTCAAACCTGACATCAAGCCAGTGAAGACATTGCAGGACGTCAAGAAGGTCAAAGGCATGGATTGGCAGCTAGCAGCAGCAGCAGCAACGCTCGAGGGCGACGATGCAGAAAATGATGTCGACATGGAGGACGCGGACATTTTCAGTGCGCCAGCAAAGACCAAGAAGTTCAAAGCGCCAGCCTCTGGAGGTTCCTTGCAGACTGCCAAGGTGCAGGCACTCGAGGAAGATGGCTCAGTCCGCTTCTATTGGCTGGACTACGTTGAGACGAACGGTGTTCTGCACTTTATTGGCAAAGTCTTCGATAAAGAATCGAAGAAGTACGTATCAAGCGCTCTGACTGTCGAGGGCATAGACCGCAATCTATTCGTTCTGCCCCGACAGGGAGGAGTCGATGGTAAGGTCATACGCTCGTAAGTGCTCATAACGTGCGCTGAAAGTACGAAAACCTAGACTACGGCAATGACACGGAGGCACCTACTGAAGACGAAGTCTACGAAGAATTCGGGCAGATGGCCGAAAAGGCTGGCATCAAGGAATGGATGGGTAAGCAAGTGGACCGGAAGTACGCTTTCGAGCTACCCGACATCCCGCCGGAAACGAGCTACCTGAAAGTCCTCTATTCGTACGACCGTAAGCCAAGCCAGCATGTCTTTGAAATGCCTATCGTCCGCATCAGGCCTGACACCTCGTCCTTGCAGAACCGCAGTTACCTCTCGACTGCTCTGGCAAGACTTTCAGCCGGGTCTTTGGCACAAATACCAGCGCCTTTGAGCTCTTTGTCCTCAAGCGGAAAATCATGGGACCATGCTGGCTCAATGTGCAAGAACCAGAGCTGAGCGACAAAGCTGTCAGTATAAGAACTGCGCTACGATACCTTGTTAGTATGCTCATCCGCCCTTCACAGATCTCGTGGTGCAAGTTGGAAATGAGAGTTTCGGACCCGAAGACCATCAATCCATTTGCTGAATCGGACGAGAACGCTCCAAAAGACATGCCACCCCTGACTGTGATGTCGTTGAGCGCACGCAGTATTGTGAACCATCAGGCCAACAAAAAGGAGATTGTTGGCACAAGCGCGAGAGTCTGGCAAGACAGTAAGTCAGACAGGCCTTTGAACATTCTCAACATCGAGAGTGCTAATGCTTGCATGTCTCTCAGTGAACATTGATGATCCGACCCCTCTTGAGAAGCAGCCATGCTCAGTGCACACAGCCGTAAGGCCACTTCTTGATGTCTTCCCAGCAGGCTTCGAAAACCTGGCAAGGTCGCAACGCAGCAAGGTCATGACAGCTAAGACTGAGCGACAATTACTCAACCACCTTCTCAGTACGTATTGATGGTTTCACTCTGCTAGGAGCACGCTAAGGCCAGCTTGCAATTCGCAGTCATTATTCAGAAATTCGACCCTGATGTCATTGTTGGGCATGAATTTTCAAGCGTCCTGCTTGACATCCTCCTTCACCGGCTACGAGACTTGAAAGCCGACCACTACTCCCGCATCGGCCGGTTCCGACGCATGAAGTGGCCACGTCTACGTGCAGGCATGAACACAGGCTTGCTCAGTGGCCGCCTCATCTGCGATTTGGCCAGCGATGGGTCCAAGGTAAGTCAAAAGCGTATCTATGAGCAATAACACGCTGATTTTTCTGCGCTCCTTCAGAGCATGATCTCCTCTACAACATGGAGCTTGACCGAAATGTGCCAAACACACTTGAAAGTCGACCGCGAGGACATTGATCCCGACGACACGCCCGACTACTTCGATCAATACGGCGCCCCGACGAAGCTACTTCACTTTGTTCGGCATTGTGAAGCGGACTCATACTTCCAGATGGCGCTGGCTTTCAAGGTTCAATTGCTGCCCCTCACCAAGCAGCTTTGCAATCTTGCCGGTAATTCCTGGAACAAGACCTTGACCGGTGGTCGTGCCGAACGCAACGAGTACATTTTGCTTCATGAATTCCACCGGCAAAAGTACGTTTGCCCAGACAAGATTTCGAGATGGGAAAAGACGCAAATTGCGAAAGCAGCTGTTGACCCAGACGAGGAGGAAGGGCAGAACGAAACGACGACTACGACCAAGAAGGGCGCAAAGAAGGACAAATACAAGGGCGGTCTTGTCTTTGACCCGAAGAGAGGTCTATGGGACAAGCATGTCCTGGTCATGGACTTCAACTCGCTTTACCCGAGCATCATTCAGGAATTCAATATCGACTTCACCACCGTTGAGAGGTATCGAGGCGTTCCTGACGAAGAGGAACTGGACAAGATGCCTGAAGTGCCCGCAGCGGATAGCAAGCAGGGTGTTCTCCCCAGGCTTATCGCGACACTGGTCAACCGTCGTAGACAAGTCAAGAGCCTGATGAAGGATAAATCGGCTCCTCAGGCAAAGCAATTGCAGTGGGACATCAAGCAGCTTGCCCTGAAGCTCACTGCAAACTCTATGTATGGCTGTCTGGGATTCGAAGGCTCCCGCTTCTATGCGCGACCTCTGGCGGCCTTAACAACATTCAAGGGGCGAGAGATTCTGCAAAATACAAGGGAGGCAGCAGAAGGCCTGCAACTTGATGTGCGTGGCTCTGTTAGGTGTTACTGTTATTCCCGCTGAACACCGCTGTCTACAGGTCATCTATGGTGATACCGACTCTGTCATGATCAATACAAATGCTACCGAGCTCAAAGAGGCCATGACAATCGGCCATGAATTCAAGAAGCTTGTGAACGACCGATACAAGCTACTTGAGATTGATATCGATGCCGTCTTCCAGCGAATGCTTCTTCTGCAGAAGAAGAAGTATGCTGCTCTTAAATGCGATGATGCGGGCGCGACAAGCATGGAGATCAAAGGTTTGGACATGAAGCGAAGGGAATTCTGTCCATTGTCCAAGAGTGTCTCTGCGTGAGTCCGGTCTTGGCGGTATAGGCTGTGGACACAACTGACTTTTACCTCCAGCTATGTACTGAAGGAGATTCTTTCCGGCAATGCCACCGAAAACGTCATTGAGCAAGTCCATGACTATCTGGAGGCTCTTGGAAAGAGAGTCCGTGCGAGCGAGGTTGACCTAGACGACTTCATCATTTTGAAGGTAGGGCAAAGCGATCTACATTCTGCTTTTCCGTGAGCTAAACTGCATTCCATGGCAGCGGCTGGGAAAGAACCCGGAAGACTATCCGGACGCCAAGACGCAGCCTCACGTTCAAGTAGCGTTGCGGATGAAGGCAAAGGGACAGTCAGTACGCGCTGGCGACGTCATACCCTATGTCTTCTGTCTTGGGGAAGATGGGATAACTGCCAGATCAGCAAAAGCGGATCGTGCCTATCACCCCGACGACTTGCGAAAGAAGGATACTACTCTCAAGATCGACTTTGACTACTATCTTTCACTTCAAGTGTTGCCGCCTGTGGAACGCCTGTGTGACCCAATTGAAGGCACGGACAGAGCTCGTTTAGCAGAATGCCTGGGATTGGATCCAAGCAGGTTCCGAGCGCAACAAGCAATCATTGAAAGCGAGCGCGAGTTCCACTCTTTCGAATCACAGGTCTCCGATACCGAGCGTTTCAAGCTATGCACCCCGCTTTCCGTCAGGTGTCGTGTGTGCAAGCAGGAAAGTCCGTTCGGTGGCATACTCGACAATGCTGTGAGTTTGTCCACCTGTAATCTCGATACCTGGGTGTGAGCTGAGTAACATCGTGACTTGCAGAGCAACATGGTCCGCGCCACGGGCGTTCACTGCGGGAAGGAGGATTGCCAAGCTCCACTGTCGCTAGCCTCGGTGCAAGTGCAAGTAGAAGTCCAACTGCGGGCGGCCATCAGCAAATTCTACGAGGGCTGGCTCGTGTGCGACGATGCATCTTGCGGCAACCGAACGAGGATGCTGAGTGTCGTTGGTCGGAGATGCCTCAAGCCAGATTGCCGAGGTCGTATGCACAATGAGTACTCGGACTCGCGACTCTACAATCAGATGCTGTACTTCCAGTCGCTCTTCGATCTCGAGAAGGCTCGGATGAAAACGCTTGGAACTCCTCGAGCCGGTTCGTGTTTCCATTTTTCAGCTTCAAAAGATGTAACAGACTGACGTCCTCATCGCATATTCACAGAAGAAATCTCGGCTCTGAAGGCCCAGCTTGAAGGCGACTTTGCGCAAATCACCAGCGCCCTCGAGGGTTACATGAAGAAGTGTGGCCGCCGTTACGTCTCATTGACAAGCGTGTTCTCGTATATGCATGTGAAGTAAAAGCGGCCGGTGTGCCTGCTATCAGCTGAGTGTCAATTGTGCAGCCGCTCCGTCTAGTCTAGCCCTTCTTGTTGTCGTTTCTAGCAGTATATTCTAGCTTCCCTGAGTCATAATGTTGTCGCATCCAGCTTTACAAAGATTGCGCATACCCCAATCTGGTACAAATGAGATTGAATGTCCAATATCACGACAAGCCAACACTGACAATAAGCGGAACAATGGTGCATGTCTTAGCGAATGAAAGGAATTTGCCTACGGGGCTGATACCGCCGTGCAATTGAAATATATCAAGCAGAAGCAGTTGCGGCTGGCGCAGGAGCTGCCGCTGTGCCGGTTGTAGACGGGACCGACGCGGTGGCAGAAGGGACTTGGGCGCTATCCGTCTCGCTCGTCGAGGACTTGGCGCCTTGGGCCTCCGCCTGTTCCGACTTGATCGTCGAGACCCAACGTTCTACAATCTTGGTATGTGCCTTCATATTGATCGAGCTGTCTTCGGTGTCGCGAATTATACCTTTGGCGTCAATGATGAAGGTGACACGCTCTGTTCGAAGGCAGCAGATGTTGGTTCTGTTGTTAGCTCAAAAGCAGAAATGCGCCTGGTTGGTCGAAAAGCTCAAAAGAGCGTTGCGCACGGGCTGCTATGCCAAGAAGGGCTCGCCCGCCGACTCCGTATGCTTCGCGAACGCTCTTGTCTGTATCAGCTAATAGCGTGTAGTTGAGGTTGTATTTATCGGCAAACTCCTTTTGCCGCGCGACGGTGTCGCTGGAGATCTGTTTCGCAGTGTGAAGGGTCAAAAGATCAGTCGCATGAGCTTGATCAGGCGTCCCTGCATCGCGAGCTTGGGCAGCTTACACCTCTGCAAGGAGCAACATTCCGTAGAGTCATGTGGCGGTCAACTACGTCCCTTGAGTTTGTGAGGATGTAGTCGAGGTTTCCACGCACATTATACGCATCAGCGGTGATTTATCTGCCTTGGCGAACGTAGGTCCATTGTTGACATCTCGTAGCGAGCATGCCTCCTTGGTGCCTGTGAAGGTGAGCTGGCTCGACTCAGCTCTTGACACCAGATCCCCCTGTAAATCCAATGTCACACTTGCATCCGGTCGTCATTGCGGCAGGGTAGAAGAAGAGCACCACTGGCTGCTTGCCAAAGACCGTCGAGCTATCAAAGGCCTGTCCGTGCTGGTCTTGCACACCGCTTATTGCGGGGGCCGGCTTGCCTTTCAGATGTGCCATCGTGACCAAGAACGATGGAGGAATGTGAAGCAGCTGCTCGGGCGGCCCTGCCGCTGGGTACCTCTGAGCACCTTACACAGCAGACTATGCAGAGTCGAGCAGTGTTGGCGAGAGGGAAGCACAGACATAGCGCCATCGACTGGAAGCACGTGAATGGCGTGTAGTAGTGACTTCTATAGGCCGGCTTAACGCACTCACACAGGCCCTGGCCGTATGCATGTCGAATTCTGAAGGCCTATCATTCTCACACTTCGCCGTGCCCGAATCCCTCGCTCTTCATGTCTTGCTTCGCCTTCTGCCAACTCAAAAAGGGCACGTGAATGCGCCCCATTTGATACATTTCCTTTGCCAGCCAGGGCAGCCGCAGCATTGCAGACAATACGTCAATCAAGACTCTCAGTGTTTGTCGGTCTGCAGCTCAGTGCTGCTCGTCAGCCTCCAGGCCCTCTGCACGCCTTGCAGTCGCCTCGCCATGACGATTTCGCGCACATAGCAGGATCTACCCAACACGCGTCACGACAAGAGAGCGTACGTTGCACAAGATGGCTGGCCCATCCAGCGACGATGGACCAATCAGTATGGACGACGTCTTGCGACGCCAATCACGGCTCGAGGAAGAGGCTGCAGAAGTGCTGCCCTTCAGCTTCTCCACTTGCACGTACGCCGACGCGTCCATGAGCGAGGCCCGCCAGCCAGTGTACAGCTGCCTCACCTGTCGACCCACGCCTCATACCAGCGATAACCGCGCAGGAGTGTGCGTTGCCTGCTCCGTGTCTTGCCATGGCGACTGCGAGCTGGTCGAGCTCTTCAGCCGGAGAGACTTTGTCTGCGATTGTGGAACGAGCAGGATTCCAAGCAAAAAGTGCACCCTCACACTCCGCCTAGATGACACACCCCGTCCTGGCAACAAGTATGATGACAACTTCGACGGAATCTTCTGCGTCTGCAAGACAAAGTACGACCCGGAGACGGAGTGCGTATCATGACTTCCTGGGAGCAAGACCGCACTCACTGACGCAGTATTCTGCATTGCCAGATCACGCGACATGATCCAGTGCCTCATTGTAAGCATATATTGCTCTACATACATAGATATGCACATGTCTAGGTCTCTAGGCTGACATTTTCGACTAATTCTTCAATATGCAAGTGTGAAGACTGGCTGCACACAACAGGTTGTCTGACAGCAGGCGTCAAGACAGTCATCGATGAGCCAGTACTCAACGAGGGCGCCTTTGAAGATTTTATATGCGAGAAGTGCGCCTTCGGGCCCGCCAAGGCCAGCATCTTGCACTACGTTGGACGACCCGGTTTCATGCTCCTGCTCGCAGATGGCAGCTTGACGAGCGAGATTCACGCGAAGCCTGCTGCTGCCAACCCATCACAAGGTTCTGCTCCTCTTGAAGGAGATCAAAGACGGTCTCCTTTGCCAATCTCGGTGACATCGAAGCCTGTCAAGCGGGCCATCGAGGATGAAAACGCAACGGCCTCCAGTCCAGTTCTCAGCGGAGAGGATTCTCTGCCGGACGGAAAGCGTCACAAAAGCGGTACCGACGTAGTGGATGAGGACAAAGCGTTCTGCACCGCTCCTCCGCTGGCCAACGAAGCGCTTGATCGTCCACACATCAGGCGCAGAGACATTTACCTAGCCGAGGGATGGAGAGAGCGTTTATGCCGCTGTACCGAGGTAGGCTTGACTTGTGGAGATGCTGGAAGTGCGTACGCTGAATGCTGCTGTGGACTTGTATCAGTGCCTCCCACTGTATTCGTCCATGCCACAACTGCTCGAGGAAGAAACAACATACGAGCCGCCAGAAGACACGGATGCGCACAAGAGTCTGTTCGATCTTGGAACAGCTGCTTTGCAGCAAATGCCGCGAGAGCAAGCAGTCAAAGGCTTGGAGGCATATTCCAGCATGCGTGACAAGCTCAGAGCGTATCTTGAGCCATTTGCGCGCGAGGGCAAGGTGGTACAAGAGAGTGATATTCAACAATTCTTCGAGGAAGAAAGACGTAAGCGCGCTGAGCTAGCACGCACGTAGGGCAACCAAACTGGGTACGCCAATGTTTTGGAAGCATCGAAACTGGGTGTCGTTGTAAATGTTTTCTGGCACGTCACTTCGACTGAGCTACGAGGGTGGCGCATGCCACACACATGAACGAAACATGCAAATTTGACAGGAAAGCCAGCCGACGATGCTTCGCAAGAGTCGCTTTGACGTCTTTTGAGACTTGTTGAAAGGTATTTCTTAAGCGATAATGTTTGCCAGGATGCTTCAGAGGTGCAGCGCGATACGCAATGCGCTCAAGCTGAGTCCGGGAAGAAGGCGCTGAAGGCGGTCTGTAGCTGTGTACTGTTCGGCATGAAACATGAGAGGAATGAGGATGGCGTGAAATCAGACTACGTGACCAGAGCTTTCCAAGGGAGGCGTGAGGTACAAGTATGGCTTACCAGAACGTGACAAGCTCGTCACGTCGACGGACTATCAGGCGGGAATCATCAGACGTCGGCTAAAGTCATGGCGAGCTCCTGCGAGGGCAAAGACTCACTGGCTTCCTTTTCCTTTGCAGATACGATTTCAGCATGTTCCGACAGACAGCAGAGCTCTCTCTGGTGCTGCATTTCCACGCCCCTCTGTAGCCAAACCGCAATTTCTCCATTCAATTGCTGCCATTCCTGCTTGAGTGCTATTCAACCGAATTAGTGTCATTAATTGTCAAGCGGGGTCTACGGGAGAGAGTATCGTAAAGCGCTGCTGACCTTCCAGTTCCGTATCGCATTTTTGTACGATTTCCTCATGCGCTTCCATGAGCTGGTCTACGTCCAAACGTTCGACCGGAGGCCCTGGAAGAGTCTTGAAATCGACGGCAAAAGGCTTTTCCTCTTCTTCTGGTTCAGTCTGTATTTCCGTGCTTTTCGATTTATACGATGACCTTCTGTCTTGATCCCTTCGTTCCTCGGGTGCAGGAGTTTGTGTGCCCATGCTGACACGCGAGCTTTTGCTTTTTCCCGTCTTGCTGACTTGCGCGGTGTCCGAAGTGTCGATTTCCGAGGTGGTCCGCCTAGAGTTGAGACCGACATTGTTGCCAGCTTCTTCTTGCGTCTTTTCATCAGACCTGACATGGTCATCCTCACGCGCTACTTCAGCATCCAAGACGTGAGCCTTGTTTTGGTCGTCGTGGTGGCGAGAACCCGAGGGATCCTGTCTGTTTCCGAGAGCGGTGGGACCATGAGGAGTGCTGATGCAGTTGAAGTCGCTGTCTGTGACTGACCCATGATCATGACAGTAGATCCCAGACATCTCGGAGGTCTCATCGATGTCGTCGTGACGCGCTTGGTCCTCCATGTCCGCGTCCTGCAGGGAACGTTGAGTGGTTGCCTGCATGGACCAGCGACGAGAATGCCGTGCATACCTTATGCAAGTCGGTAGCCTGTGCCATTGTTGAGCGTTCGCGTGAGGGCGCGTCGGCGGCTGTAAGTTGTGGAGGTGAGCGGTGAGGTGAGTTTGGAGGAAAGAAGGAAAGTGGAAATGCGGAAGGATCGTTATTTTGCGACAAACGAAAGCACAGACACATTACAGAGCAAGTAGCCTTGAAACAGTGACACGACGCAATACATCCATACATTACATGCTAGCGTCACATGGTACCGATGTTGCGGCAGGCGAGGCTACGTGCGGTTTTCCATAACAGCGCCTAGGCATGCCAGGAAGGGCCATATGCGCGCTTACTTCCTGTACCACGCTACGCTCTTCCTCCCTCGTCGCATCTTCTTCTGTAGCTGTAGCATGCCGTACAGCAGTGCCTCTGCGGTAGGTGGGCACCCGGGAACGTAGAGGTCGACAGGCACGATACGGTCACAGCCGCGGACGACAGAGTACGAGTAGTGGTAATATCCACCTCCGTTGGCACATGAGCCCATGGAGATTACCCAGCGTGGCTCTGGCATCTATCGGGAAATGGCAGTCAGTCTCGGAAATTGAAAGCTTTCGAAACAGGCAAGCCATACCTGGTCGTAGACCTTGCGTAGCGCTGGTGCCATCTTGTTCGTCAATGTGCCTGCGACAATCATGCTGTGGAGCTTATCAGTATCAGGCGAGAAAGTGATGTGATTGATGTGCTCACATATCACTCTGTCGTGGGGAAGCACGGAATACGACTCCCAATCGATCCTGGTCATATCGCGCGGCAGCCATGTGCATCATCTCCACTGCACAGCACGCCAGACCGAAAGTCATAGGCCACATTGAGCCCTGACGAGCCCAGTTGACGACCTTGTCTGCGGTCGACAAGACGTACTCCATCCCGTTTCTGGGCGTTTCAAGGCTGAGCTGATTGGAGCCCTTTTGCGCGAGCTGGGTAACATCGGCCTGTTGTGGGATGAGGTTGCCAACGGACGAGGGGTTGGTCATGGCTGTGTTGTGGGCGGCATTGATGGACGTGGACGTTGTAAGCTGCCGTGTTGCTGTGCATGCGAGAGCGCGATGAAAAGCAGGCAATGCAGATCAGCGATGTGTCCTGCACAAACGGGAAGCGAGAGAGGCAAGCACGACCGCACTCACAGCTCTTCTGGGCACTCGCAGACGTTGATGCTGCTGTAGAGAGCAGCCTAACGTGTGCCGATGGCGAAGCGAGGTTCGCGGATCGTGAAAGCTGGACGAGGCCTGCAGCACGAGCAGAGATGCACGAAGTCAGCAAAGTCACCAGCGGCACCCATGACAGCGAGCTGGACGCTTCTGGGCTCAAGCGCGCACCGCCTGCTGCTGATCTGAAAGCCATGATGGGTGGATGTCCGGGTGAGATCTGGTCGAGCTGGGAGCAAGAGTGGCCGTCTGTGGCACCCGAGCAGCCAATGGAGCTCGCCACATTCGCACCATCGCTGGTCAGTCAGAGCACAACAAGTTCCATCAGGTCATCGTTCTCAGAGTAGCACGCTCCCTGCGCATGTTTGGATTTATCAAGAACCTCTTCGCCTCTGCAGCACCAGTGACGCAGGAACAGACGATGGCTGCCGCTGCAAGAATAGAGGCGCTGCTCACGAAGGCTGGCACGATAGCGGTGGGTTGTAACCATTTGTACATCGTATTGCAATAGTACTCAATCGTTGCAACAGGTCTTCAGCAAGTCGTACTGCCCTTACTGCCGGTCAGCAAAGAGCATTTTGCAAAGTTATGGTGGCGTGAAGCCCCGGCTGCAGGTGAGCGCAAGAAGCACGCTCGGGGATGTCCTGCTGCTAAACATGCCCTTTCTCTCCTTGCAAGATTCTCGAGCTCGATGAACTAGGCCGGGAAGGTGTGGCCATCCAAGACGCACTTGCAGAAAAGCTCGGCAAGTCTCGTGTCACCGTACCTCAGGTGTGTCGAAATGGTGCTATTTCCATGTTGAACAAATCCTAACCGACTCCCACAGATCTTCATCTCTGGAAAGCACATTGGGGGCTGCGACGACCTGAAGGCTGCACAAGCGAATGGCTCGCTGGATGAAATGATGGAGGAATTGCTGAAGACGAAAAGTGCAAGCGCATGACGAGCTCATTTGCACAGTGCATTTGCAGTCGATGTTCCCTAGATACACTTGCCCGTCATGCCGTTCTGCAAACCCGAATATCCAGTCCTCTAAAGTTACGTACAAACGCATGGTCAATGTGGCTGCATGCTACGCGGAAACTCCCCTTGCTCGGGTTCAATTCTTCTGTGAGGTTAAGGACGTGCGGTGCATGTTCTGGCTATGATATTGAAGAGCTACAGGTCCATAGAGAGGCGGAAACATGACCCATGTACACTCATTGCCAGAATGCGCTATCCACAGATGATATGCCAAGAGTGCACGCGATATATGGATGATTCACGCTGATGCTATTGCTGCGCTGATATCGTGGACATCTCCTTCATCGACACTTCCGAATCACCGCGTTTGCGTCCAGCGCTCTTGATGATGCTCATGCCCTTTGACGATGCGCTCTGTTTAATTGGCTTTGGTTTCTTCGTTGTGCTAGGCGCTTGCACATCCTCCGAGCGAGATGGAGTTTGAGATGCTCTACGTCCTTCCGATGCGGGAACGGACTCTGTTACAGGCATAGTGCTTGTGGAATCTGGCCCTGACCGAGCATTCACAACGGCATAAGGGTTCCCCCGCTCCTGCCGCGGTGTACTTGCATTATCTTCAAAAGCCCCACTCCCTCCATTGGTACCAGCCAGATCTGCCTTGATGTTATTGCTCGAGGAGTTGAACGAGAACCAGCCTCTAGCACGCGCTTTCTTCGGGATGGAGAGGTTCGACCCGCTGTCCTCGGCCCCATCCCCGCTGCCACTTGTCGATGGTGGAGCTTGCTTGGTCGAGTTTGACGAGAAGACGCTCGTTGATGTGCTGCGGGAACGAGCGCCTTTGCTGTCCTTCTTCGTACTGGGCCGTGAAGGCGATGATGCATCTCTGTTGCTTCTGGCCGTCGTGGACGGACGCTGTACGTCCGTCAGGCGCGACATGTCCGCTCCTTGACGTTCGCGAAGCCTATCTTCTTCAGGTTGAATGACAGTATCCGGCCCAAACTCTTCAAAGCCGGAGTCTGTGGGTCTGAGTCGTCGCTCGCTCGAATCTTTTGCCCCTATGCTTGACGGAATAGCGCGATTCATGCGGATGGGGCTGACGACTGGCGAAAGGACAGACTGATCCCTGTCGGAGAGTGCAGTATCTGCCGATGTCATGCTAAAAGCATCGCTGCCCTGAGTAGCACTACTGCCCTTGAAGACGCTGAAAAGGGCCGAGCTGCCAGACCTGCGCGACGAAGAAGCTGCCGAAGACGAGCCCGATGCGCCGGTCAAGGTCGGTTCGATGCACTGAAAACCACCTTTGAGGCCTGATGCGGTGTATGGCGTCGCGTGTCCTTCTTGCAGTTCGAATCCGTTCAGCTCGAGATCATCGGCATCATCGGTTTTCTTGGCGCTGAAGGCGACACTGCGCCGGCTCAGCAAAGACGGGCTGCGTGAGATGGATGAGAAGGAGGAGCGCGAGCCGACAGAGGGTGAGCCTGACCCGTGCTGACGGCAGAAGGGCGCAGAGGGTGCATTGTGCTCTTCCTGCGTATCGGCCGCAGTCGCGGGACTCCGCCACGCAGACATGAGGGCCAGCCGGGGAAAGGAAGAGCGTTTCGCCCGCTTGGAGTTGAAGTCGGCGTCGTCTGAAGTGGATAGGGCACTGAATCCAGGTTCGCGGTCAATGTCCATCGACGCTGCACGCCTGCTGCTGCCGCTGCTGCTCTCCTGCGCCTGTTCATGCCGCACAGGCTCGTCCAGCGAGAGCCCTCCCACATTCACGTCAGAGGCGAGATCGCCATCGCCAGTCGACCTGCTGCGAGCTTTTGCGCGTCCGGAGAGGGATGGCCACGGCATGCTGGCTTGATGGGTGCACCCTGCTGAGGGCACACGCTGTTGCGCGGTTCCCAAGAGCCCAGGGATGGATGGGTGGAAGGCGGAACATGCACGATCACCCTCGCTCAGTTCTTGAAAGCCTGCCGCCACTCTATCTTGCCGCAGACGTATGCTCGGCCCAACACTTCCTCTACTGCTCCTCACATCCTGCCCATGGTAGACTGTTATGTCGATGGACGAGCCTGCAGGCGCCCTAGAGCGCTTGCGTCCGCTTCTCGACCTTGGCCGTGATTTGGTGCCATTGGGCACTCTGCGGCTCGAGTCAGTGCTTCCACCTGCGTCAGGGGCTGCTGAGCAGCCAACTAGCGACTATAAAGGTCAAAAAGCATGGACAAGCTATACCCCGGGCTGCCTGCAGGATCTCGCAGACATCCGGCTGGACCAGCGCAAAAGACTGGCAGCCGTCAATGGCCTGTCTTCCAAAGGCCGAGCATCATCTAGAGCAGGCAGTGGTAGCCCTCAGAAGCGCAAACGCTCGCCTTCGATAACTTGCACTCCCACATCACCATCCACCCACCACTCAGGATCCTCCAAGCAGCACACTCTCCTCGGTGATGAACCGTCGCCACCGACTCTTCGCGAACTGGACCACCTCGTTCACAATGCTTTCATCGCAGTCGAATACACTTTCATCAATACCACTGCTACTACAAATGGGAAACAGGAAGCTCAGAACGTCAAAGCCGAGCCAAACGACGATGTCAGCATGTTCGTGCAAGCGTCTCCAGTGCAAGGCAATACCGAGTCATCACCCTCTCCATGCATATTTCGCATCTATGCACTACCTATGGACACCCCAAAGCTCAATTTGCATATCGAAACATTGGGATTGACCAAGATCCGGTCAAAAAACAACCTTGGCCTCGCACACAAGACTTTTGCAAAGCTCTTGCATCACCTGCACTACGACCGTGCGGAATGGCACTTTGCGCAAACGGGAGGCAGCACCAACCACCTCTTGTACCGCAACACGGTGAGTTTATATTCCGACTACTTGGTTCTTTCGCTTGTCTGACATAATAGGTGTTTTGTGCCGCTCTCGACGACTTTACATCTTGGCTTCCACTCGTGAAGGAATCCCTCTCAATTCTTGAAGTATACAATTCACTAGAAGACCCAACTCCACAGCCTCTGGAAGGCCTTTCTACCCGCACAAAAGCAGTTCTTGATGATATTCTACACGAAGATGCCCCCGAAGGCATGTCGAGTCGCCTGTACGGCTTTCAAAAGGTGGGGCTCCTCTCGTCGTCGAGTGAATGGCTCTCTACCACGACAGAGGATCTGCGAGGCTGATCATTGGTCTCATTTCAATCATCCTAGACCTGCTTGTGGAAGCTGGCTACGCGTGAGCTCGCACCTTCTCGACAAATCGATCTCTGCTTTCGACAGTACACCGCCATGGACACTGGCCCAAATAGTCCAGAAGTCAATGCTCCAGGTCCGTCTGGCTCGAAAGACGCAGTAGCGAGCCAGCCCCGCACCTACTTCATCGACCCGAATATGATGGTCTGGAACAGCGCTCAGTACTATCGTCAACCGAAGGCCGCTATTGTTGCCGAAGGCATGGGAACAGGCAAGACATGCATCTGTCTCGCCCTCATCTTGGTCACCAAACATCAGCTTGCAAACATAGATGAGGTGGAAGACCAGGCGGACCTGTCGGGCAGGATCACTTCACGCAGGACGACAAGAAGCGAGAATTTCCCTTGGGTAGACCAGTCTTCGTCTGAGGACCTAGCGCAAGAGAGTATGGATGCACGAATAACTCCTCTACACATCGGGTCTTCGGGCGTCGATCGTACTTTGAAGAGTGTCCCTAGTCTCTTTGACCTTTCATTGGACCTCGTTCTGTGCTCAACCCATGTGCGAGCTATACGATTGCCTCTGCTTGTCAACCAAGCACAAGGTATTGATGCTACTTCCGACCTCGACTTACCTTATGTATGGGAGATCCCAATCGCAAAAGTGAGAAACGACACGCGCTCAGTCGCAGAGGGGAAGCGTAAAATTTACATCAGTGCCGCGACCCTGGTCATTGTACCCGATATCCTCGTTGCCCAATGGCTCGCCGAAACGCACAAGCACATCGAAGAAGGTGCTCTTGACTATATCAAGATTGAGAAGGACGATGTGGTTCCTCCTGCGCACGAGCTAAGTAAGCTGGATCTAGTCATCATTAGTGAAAGCAAGGTCCGTGCGGAGGAGTCTAGATTCTGGCCCGTTGGTATGTCGACAGGGTCCGAGACTCGACTGCATCTGCTGACTTGCAATCTTCGTATCCAGCGGCCCCGCCATGTCGATGCCCCTACCTCGGCAGTTCTCGTGTCGTAGCTTGCAAAGTGAGCGGCTTCAACTGCTTCTGCCGCCTTGCAACCTGGACTGACATATATCCACAGTGCAAGAAGGTGACTAATCTTGGCATGTCGCCCCTGATGGGAGTTTGGTGGAAACGTTTGATCGTGGATGAGGGGTATGTGCGGCCTTTTCGCTCAAAGTAGATGCTGCCTGACGTGTAGACTGTTCATCAGCCACAAGGTCGCTGGTAATGGCGAATTGGTGCAAATGTGCATGCGGGTAAGGATCAACAAGCTTACAAGCTCAGCATGCACTGTGCTGATCGTCATGTCCGTTCCTCGCAAAGCTACGAACGGAATCCCGCTACGTTGTATCTGGTACCCCTTCGAAGAATCTTGTCGGACTCCACGATGTCGGTACAGTCGAGAACGAGCAACATCAAACAGAGTCATCCGCGGAGGGCGACACGAACGACTTTGAGCGTTTAGCTCGCATCTGCACTTTTATTGGCATGCAGCCATTCGCGAAGAATCCGAATCTCTTCATGAAGGCTTTCCACGAGCCTTATTCAATACGAGGGGACACGACCGGCATCAAAGCATTTTTGGCTCGGACAATGGTCCGCCATCGAGTGCCCGATGTCGCTATGCCTCCTCTGACGAGAAGGGTCGTAACTCTCGAGTTCAACGAGGTGGAAAGAATGACGTACAACGTGCTTCTAGCCCTGTTTGTCTCGAATTCAGTCCTTAGTGAACGGCAAGACGAAGATTATTTCTTCCATCGTGAGTGGAATTGTGCAAATGGGGAAAAGACCCAGAATTAACCGTGATGACTCTTGCAGCGAAGAACAAAGCTCATCTGAGCAGTCTGCTGTCCAATCTTGGCGCAGCTCACCTGCTCTTCTCCTCGCCTGAACTTCGTGAAGCAGCTCAGACTGCCTACAGTACCAACGTAAAAGCAATACAGCAAAACGACGCTCGCTCATGGGGCGAGCGACACAAATGGTCTCGACAAGATGAGATGCTTATAGAGCAAGCGCAAAACTGCTTATTGAGCGCCATGGAGAATTCTCTGTGGAAACTGGCGCAGAAAGGCTCGATGCTTTACGGTCTCGACAAGGAAGGCTTGGCACCAGAGCTGCTTCAGATTTGGGACGGCTTCGAATTGCCTTCAACACAGATGGCTTTCACTGGTGAACGCCTGACCTCCCTTCGCCTCCAAATAGGCAAGCTCGTCAGAGATCCACAATGGGAGTTGCGATCCGGTGAGGAGCTCGAAGAGGAGCTGATCACGATAGCTACGAAGGAGAAACATGCAATCCTCGCGGAAGCTCTCGAACGGGAGCAGGCCAGAGCGAAAGGCCTGGTCGTCCCAAAAAAGAAGAAAGCCAAGCGTAATCCAAAGGACGCCGTTTCCGCCACCAAAGCCGCAGCGGGAGCGTTCAAGAAGGGCGCGGGCGATGGAAGTGATGTGTTCACCTACCGACACCTGCCCCTTACTAGCCACCTCGACCAAGCCTTGATACCAAGTATCGTATCGACGAAAGTGGCTTACGTCGTGAAGTCCATCATTGAGAATCCTGCCGAAAAGTTCCTGGTCTTTGCTGGAGGTTCTTCCAGTATGGCTCATGTGGCTAGCAATAATCTTTTCTATCTGGCAGAAGCACTGGATTTGGCCGACATTCCATTTTTGATCTTTGCTCGTACATTGTCGCAAGAGAAGCTTGCAGCGTATGCTAAGGCCTTCAGCGAGAGCACTGCCTTCCGCGTACTGCTTCTAGACCTGAAGGTGAGTCGCATCTATCTTCGAGATACTTAAGCGCGTACCCAAAGCTGAATGCCTTCCTAGTTTGCCGCTCGAGGATTGACGCTTTCGAAAGCTACCCGAATCATTTTCACCGAGTCAGTGGTACATTCTTCCAAAATTGCAGGCATCGCTGACAGTGGTACGATAGACCCATATGGGACAAAGATGAGGAGGCACAGGCAGTGAAGCGTGCCCATCGTCTAGGCCAAGACAAATCTGTTCATGTCGAGACGCTGGTAATGAAGGATTCGTTCGAAGAAAGTGTTCTTCGCCGCGGAGCTCAGCTGAGTAGAAGAGGTACGCCACATAAACAGGACAATTGTTCTGGCCAAGCTGACGCAGCCGTTGATTCGCACGTCGCTCATCGAATACAGAAACCGCAGGGGCAAAAACGCCTTATCAGGACACCCACTTGTCCGCTGTGCTCAAGGCCATGACGTTCCTGCCTGAACAAATCGAAGGGCGGCAACCACTCTTTGCCCCAATTTTGCCTCCTCTCCGCCTCATACCGCAGCACCTTCACGATAGCGAGCGCCACAATCTCGACATCGAATTGGCCCGCCTCCGGCAATTAGCTCAGGAGGATTTGGCAGCTCAGTTAGAGACTCACACCCGCGCAGGTTCAGTAGCACGCTCAAGATCGGGTACACCGGCCAGCAAGCAGGACAAAACAGTCTCAGAGAAAGCAGTTCAGGCTGTTCCTGCTTCCAAGCCCAGCCTCGCATCGAATGCAGGGCATGGTTCACCGCTTAAAGGAGAATACAGGCCTCGAGGAACGCCGGGTTGGAAGAGTACCATCGTTAACATTCCAGCGCGCAAAAAAGAAGCTTCGAAGCCTGGCATCTTGATGAGCAGCAGCCGTCCTAGCTCGAGTGACAGCACCAGCGAGGACGATGTCGTCGTTGTCACCAACTCAAGGAGAGCGAGTGGCGCCGTGCGCTTCTCCTGAGTCCAGCCATAGCCTCACGGATTGCCCCCATCGTAACTTATCTGTATGTGCATGTTGTTGCTTGCATTAGATTGATACTTCGCAGAGAATGGTTGCAGTATCGCTGTTACAACAAAGAATCATACGAACCGAACTAGCTGTAGCCAGATGCTACTGAGGTCGGAGCGGTACTAGCTGCATCACCAGTCCGAGAAAAGACACTTTCGCTAGTGTCTGTGTCAGAGCGCTGCCGTGACATAGGATGACCTGCTTTACGCCCGTTGGTGGCAGTCCCTTGGCTTGTTGAGCTCTTTGTGGGTGAAGATGGCCGAGCAAGTTCGGCAAATGGGGAGATGTTCCGCTGATTGGTAGGTGAAGTGAAGGGCGGACTCGAGATTGGCATAACGGAATGCTCGGGAATTGGCGGAGGACTGTTGCTCTGAGACTCTTTCACTGTAACAATTGAGAGGGATGCTCAGCAATGCCACCTAAGAACTTGACAAGCCGATGATCGCATTCCGACTCACGCAGATATTCCACCCAAAGGTTCGAGAAGCTCTGCTCCATCCCGTCTTCACCAGCGCCTGCGAAGCTGTCCTCCGGTCCCTTGCCTTTTGCTCGCGACATGGCACGTCGCCGTGAGCTGCCTATGCTCATCATTGGCTTTGACGTCGGCCCACTGCCTCCAGCTCCTCCTCCTGCTCCAGTCCGCTGAAGGCCGGCCTTTTCGCGGTCATCGTCTGACCAGCTGAGTATTGATGATAGCAAAGATAGCATCTCGAAGCGCTTCGCATCGGCCCTTGGCGTAGTGAGAAACGTCAAAAGGACATTGGTTACCAAACGTCGGTCGACGTTATTTTCTGATTGATCCTTTTTCAACCGCCGCAATGCCTCGGTCAGGTGCTCATTCAAGATGACAGCTGTAATTCAGATGAAAGTGAGTTCCGTGGCGCAACGGAAACAGAGCGACGTCAATACTCACCTTCATGCCGGATCTTGCCTATGAGAAGGCTCTTTTCCTTCACTTCCTGTTGTAGTGTAGCGACACGTTCAGAGTCGGATTGTGTGGAAGAGAGCTTGGCTTCGGCAGTGTGCGCTCTTTGCCTGTATTCTTGTGCTGCTTTCGTCAAGCTTTGCACCTGATCTTGCATATCTCCCAATGTCGCGCGCAACTCCTTGTCTTTCGCTGCCTGGAACTCCTCAAGGACTGTATGAAGGTTATGTGCAGCTTCGGCTTCGCGATCGCGTTCTTCTTTGAGGTGTTGCTTTTCAGCCTGTATCGTTGCAAATTCGCGTTCCATGTTTTGCAAGCTAGTGCTTAGACGCTCTCGCTCAACGCGCTCCTTCATGGCTTCATTCTCCCATTCTTCCCGCTCCAATCTACACCGCTCTAGATCTTCCGTCACCTCGCGCAGCTGAGCTTCACGTGCCGCACTCTCGTCGGAAATCGTCTTGGCAGAGTCATCGGCTCGCAGGCGCAATTGCTCTACTTGAGAGTGCAGACGGTCGCCGTCTTCATTGCTCGCTATCAGCTCGTTCTTGAGAGTTTCTATTGTAGCCTGCATATCCTCGTTCTCGGCCTGCAAAGAGTTGATCTGTTGCTCTTTGCGATCCAATTCTTCCTGAGAAAGCGCACATTTAGCTTAGCGTTGCACATAAACGGCCACGACTGGCTACCTACTGCATCTTGCCGGAGCTTGTCGCCCAGTGTGGCTCTCATACTGGTTAGCTTGCCTAGCAAGCCTCTATACTGCGATTGAAACGTGTCGCGTTCGCCGGTGACCCTCTCGAGTTCACTTGCGAAGTGTTGCAGCCGTGACTCTGCATCTTGACCCGTACGCTCGTTATTAGCGTCTTGTGCCATGTCCCGAGCGGCTGTGGCATCAGCTTGCACCTCGGCGGCAGCTCTCGCCTCGTCGAGCGAGTCGCGTCCATTGATAATATCGCCATGTTGCACAGTGCCATTGACGAGCGTGGGTCGGTCACCCAGAGCGTCAAGCGACTGGCGCGACTCCCCGGGCAGCGGCGTCTCCTCTGCCGCCTGCTGTGCCACGCTGGCAGCTGCAGCGGTCTCGGCGGCCTGCTCGCTCATTGCAGCCTGCTGCAGCTATGCGAGGCCTGATCTGGCACAGCCGCGCTCGAGCGCGTGATCTACGGCGCACAAGAGCACTCTTCGAGTTTGGCGTTGTCTGCTGTTGCGTCGTGTGTGTGGTAGGCAGGATGGCAACCCTTAGGCGCGTCGAGGGAGCCCGATCAGTCCGCGTGGGCCATTGTGGCTGTCGCATGCGCACCTTTCCTCAAGCTGATTTCATTGCCTTCAACCAAGTCAGCCTGTCCCCAGTTCGACCATGCACGATATGGCCTACACGAGCGAGAAGTCTACGGAAAGTGCCTTCGATGCGCACAACGACGAGCCCGAAGATGTGCCAGACTACGATGATCTCCTGGAATCGGCGCTCGACTCTGTGGATGTGTATCAAGCGAGACGTGCTGACATGAATAAGCATCTCAAGACGGTGCGCTGATGCAACCCTGCCATACAAGGTGTCTGCCGGATCGTCTATTGACGCTGCAGGCGATGTTTGCCACAGGCGTTCTTCAACCTTGCACAGGCAAAGCAAGCCCTAGGACCAGCCCGGGTGGGGCCAGCATCTTATCACCTTGGACGAATAGAGCCACTTCTCACGGTGTAAGCCACGTCTTTGCTCTTTTCTGCGTAGCACTTTACGCGAGTTTAACGCTGCCACATAGCAATATCGTCATGTCCGTTACTGGCGAGCCTACTTATGAATTGGCAGAAACCAGGCCTGCACTACGAAAAGACAACGAGACTGGCAAAGGCAAAGGAAAGGCAGCGAGCGGCGGAATTGTCGATCTTCGGCTGCATGCTTCCACCAGTGCTCTCAAGTTGGAAGATAGCGCAGGGGAGAAGGCAACAGAGCCCAGCAAGATGAGGCGTCGTGTGCAGAAGTTCTTCAGCAAGGAAGAGGATACAGGTCTGAGGCAGAGTAAAGCAGAACAAAGCTTAGCCCACGAGGCGCTTGAAACGCCCCTCACAAGCAGACCGGCGAGTTCTGTCGATGAAGCAAGTGAAAAAGGGACACAAGAAGCGGACGATCGACCTCCTACATACTCTGAAACCTTCAACGAGTATCTTCTGGATCCGATGCAGCAGTTCTCTGCTTTTCCACCCGTCACATTACGAAAAGCACAGACTGAATTCCGACACAGTTTGCGAGTGGCCATGAAGCTGCTTCAAGGTCAGCGGGCCTTTGATGCGACGAGCAAGATTGCGATGGTTGTAGATAGCAAGTCTAAGCCAGGAGCTGCCAGCCTCTGAGATATTCGACGCAGATGGCGCCTTGTATATCAGCACAAACCGGACGCTGTCATTGTCGGTGGCAAAAACTGCATAGAGTCTTTCGGAAAAGGGCAGAGCCAGCGTTGTCATGGCGTCTGAGTGGTCGCGTGCTTTACTTGGTACTCGCGTATGGTGCTGGAATCAGCCTGCTGCGCGATGTGTCGACTTGCCTCGCAATTCGAACATCTTGGCACGCCGCTGCTCGTCAGTGACGGAGAGCATGGCTTTTCGAGCTGCCAACACTCGCCTGCGAGCAATCTCTGCACAGATGGCGTCGTCTTCGCCTATACCAGTGTACTTGGGTGCGTGCAATGCTGCAAGGGCGTAGTCTGCGCATAGCAGTCCCGGTAGCACCGTGTCTGACGTGAACGCTCTTTTCTCGCCGTGCTCCGTCTTCTTTCTGCATCAATCAACAGTCGGACCAGGTCTCGTCGGCACACAGGTGCTCGAGCAGCTGACGGAGCCGCACATCGCCAAGCAGCTGCGCATCGACATCGTCTCCAACAGCCGGTACCAGCTGCACATCCCCTCGACTTCGGACCGCAGCAATGTTCACAACCTCGTCACTCTCCTGCCTGCTTCGAGTGCGGCAGCGCCAAAGCCCGTTCCAGAAGGCTTCGAGATCACCAATTTTGAGCTTCAGGACTTCGTAAAGAGCCTGGCTGAGAGACACCCGGGCTCGCCAAAGCTCTTCATCGACTGCACCTCTTCACAGGCGGTGGCTGACCTATACCCAACACTCCTGCAAGCGGGCATCTCTGTCGTCACACCGAACAAGAAGGCATTTTCCGGCTCCCAGCAGCTATACTCTGCAATCACGTCAGCCCGCTCAAAACAGGCCCTCGTGTACCAGGAATCGACGGTCGGCGCTGGCTTGCCCATCATTGGCACGCTGAATGACCTCGTCGCCACCGGTGACAGGATCGTAAAGATTGAAGGAGTGCTCAGCGGCACACTCAGCTACATCTTCAACTCGTTTTCCAAGCCTCTTAAGGGCGGAGAAGCCGAATCCTTCTCCAGCATCGTCAAAGTCGCCAAGGAGCAGGGCTATACTGTAAGAAGCTGAACAAAGCATTCGACTCAAGTCTGCGTAATTCCCGGTAATCTGAGCTGACTAGCATGCCGTCTTGTTCTCCTCACAGGAGCCGCATCCAGCAGATGACCTCTCAGGGTCCGATGTAGCGCGGAAATTGTGCATTCTCTCGCGGCTAGTGCCTTCACTGCCCGAGCTCGAAAAAGGCTACGAGTCCGTGCCTACGGAAACCTTGATACCTAGCGAGCTAGCCAGCATCACATCAGGCGAGGAATTTGTCAAGCGTCTGCCGGAATTCGACAGTCATTTTGAGAAGATGCGAAAAGAAGCCGAAGACAATAACCAGGTCTTGCGATACGTCGGCGTCATCGATGCAAAATCTGGCAAAGTCCAGTGCGGACTGGAGAGATATGCCTTCTCTCACCCATTCGCGTCATCACTCTCTGGCTCAGACAATATCATCAGCTTTTATACTTCAAGATATAGCAAGCGGCCGCTTATTGTGCAAGGTGCAGGCGCAGGCGCCGAAGTCACCGCGATGGGTGTCGTCGCCGATTGCCTCAAGGTCGCAGAGAGGCTCGGAGCGTAGAGACAGCAGGCAGAATAGCTTGGCAGTATGCCGGTATCGAAAGGCAGTCTCGTTCAAAAGATTGCAGAGTTATAGAATAGCCTATAGATCAAGAGAAGGACTGTATCGCTGCGGCGGTTCCAGTAACGACAGTGCCGCTGCACTCAGAGAAGAGAACTGTAGTTGACTTTGTCCTTTGAATTCTTTCGCGTAGATGCATGCTCTCAGAGCTGGCTGACTGCGAGAACCACGTCCAACGCCAACCGGGAGATGCGCTAGTCGTACTTGCTGGCTCATGCTTTTGTTCCCACTACTAATAGGTAATTGATACTGTGCAATGCGGTACTGACCTTCAGAGGCGTTCTGCTTTTGACGGTTGTGACTCCGACACACTCACTCAGGCTTCTCTTCCATGTCGCCGATGATGTTCTTCAGAGGCGTATCGTTAGCACCAAGTTTGACTAACTCCTTCTTAGAAATCTTTAAAGTAGCATCCGCTCGGACGTCTTGCAGACCTGCAGCCTCGAAATGAGCAGTCAGGGTATTCGCGGTGAAGCCTGCATGAATACGTCAAGTCTGAAATGTCACAAGACCCATGCAGAGTGTGTATCACGTACCGTGTGTATGCTTGACACCGTGTTCCTTGGCGCGTTGGACCCACTCGTCGTTACCGCTTGCGCTGCCCTCGACAGTCAGCCAGTCTGCGACTATGAGCTGACCGCCTGGCTTGAGTGCCGTCGCAAGCTTGGCAGTCACACCTTGGACATCGTCGAAGTGGTGGCTGATATGAGCAAGTCAGTGAGTCACTCGGCACAGACACGGTGGACTTTGAACGCACTATGCATGATTGCACTGTTCAACACCTGTCAGCATCGACGGACTTCTACACTGACCCTGACAAAGCGGCGGCATGAAACTTACCATCACAAAGTCGAAGAGGTGACCATTCAGGCTGTCTTGCAGGCCATGTTTTGTGACTGTGACTGCTTTGGCCTGGTCTGGACTATAGCCCTTGGCTGTAGCCTAACACAAGGCACGAAGCGTCAAAGCACGCGACTTGTGCGCCGGCGGGATGCACACCTTGTCATTGAAGACGGAGACCATGCCAGTCGAAACGTCGGCTCCCACTAAGTAGATCATCAGCCTCTCGAGTATATATCCTCCATAGGCATAGCGTGAAGCGCACCTATCTTGCCGACGCGTTCTTGTTCGAGAAGGCGGTATGAGATGGTGCCTGGTCCGCAGGCATAGTCGAGTAGTGTGAGTTGCTGTCCATTAGCAGACCTCAAGTAACGCTCGTATATGGCATCGGCAAGGTTCTGGCACCAGGCAGGAGAAGCGTTAGGTCTAGTCTCCGCTTGAGTAACACACCGCAGGCGCGACACTGGTGGCGACATCGGGACTACGATTGAAGCCCTTACTTCAGTCAAGTAGAGAGCAGCCGGGCTTTCGTAGGTCTTGGCCATGCCATCGAAGGCTTTCTTATTCATATCTTCGAGATTGCCATCTTGCTCGGTGTGCTCGTGTCCTACTTTGTGGTCGTGCGCACCGTGATGGTGATGAAGGTGCTGGTGTCCAGGAGCCATGCTGTCTCTGCAACAGAATATGTAGTAAAGAATGCCAACTGGTAAAGAGTATAGGAAGAAACCTCTGCGCATACGATATGGGACAGAAGAGAGCGACAGAATGGCCTTTCTGTCTCGCTATCGAGCTGGCGATTGTCCGCGTCACGCTTCGGCGGCTCTGACACAGCTTGCGCAGACAGGCAGCAGCCAACAAGGTACCGGCGAGGCTACCAAAGGATGCATTGGAAGGCACAAAGCCAATGCTACGCCAGAGTGGCCTGCCGTAGAGTGATTCGCTAACAAGCAAATGAGACCAGCGTCCGTCACATGTACAGCAGGTCGCCTTGATCGGCTCAAGTCACTTTGCTGGTGTTGACCTTTCCTCTGCCTCTGTCGCATTCGAGCTAGGAACGGCATCATATAGAAGACAGCCCAAGACTACCCTTGCCCGACAATGTCCATCACGTCCTGGTTCACATCCTCGCCTTCTGGATCAGACAGCTCAAGTCCAAGCACGCCATCAGCAAGCCGAAAAGGCGCCCTGACACCGAATCCTGCAAATGAGCCAGTCGTGAAGGCTTCATTGACGAGCAACAAGCTCGTGTCTGAAAAGAATCCTCAAGGCATCAAGCCGTACGTTTCTTCGCCGTGTTCGGCCATGGCTGTTAAACATGCTGGAAAATCGGTGGCTGACTGATGCTTGGATTCGCCTTGATTTCACTTTATGGTCTGTAGGTGCTGCGCCTGCCCAGAAACGAAGAAAGCGAGAGACGACTGCTTCCTCAAGTATGGCAGCAATATCGACGAAGACTCGAGCAGCCGTGAAGCTTGCAAAGACATCGTTGATCGGCATCGCGAGTGCATGCGTGGATTTGGCTTCAACGTCTAGACACTTGCAGTCGTCAGCAACTACGACCAGGACCGCATTCATGGCGCGGTCACGGAGCTTCTCTCTAGATCAGTAACATGGTTGCACTGGCAGCGAGACTTCTTTTGGCTTGCTTGGACAAGCTTCCCTTGTAGCATACCTGTATCATTCATCAGCCCTTCTGGCAATGCCACACCACTCGACAGAATCAGGTAGCTCCACGTGTCTTTGATCCCATTCGAGACCTTTACAGTGCTACAGATATTACCATGTCATTCGACAAAATTTCTAACCGTACATCAACACAGGTGAATGTGAACCGCTACCAGCCGTGAGATACGAAGAAGTGGCACTGAAACCCATTCAGAAAACAATAAGGATTATATTGTAGAACCGCAGTGTGCTGTACGTTGATCGCTAGAGGCCGCCAACATCGATGTTGTGCTTCTTAAGGAATTGAGACTTGAAGACTCCAAAGTCAATCCTGCCCATTTCTTTCGCCAGCTCAGAAAACAATTCCTGTCTGTCCTGCGGATCTAGAAGTGGAAGACGCTTGACAAACGTCTCGGTTGACTTGAAGCCAGCGTTGATCAAGGCTTGTACGTTGCCAACCTCGGCTTCACCGAAGAGCTCCTCGAGCATCGCTGTGGCTTTGATAACTGCTTCTTTGCGGCCGAGAAGCTCGCCTGGAGGAGTGGGCGACAAGAGTGCAGCGGTGGGCGGCATCGAAGTTGAGGACTCTGCTTTGATCTGAGGCTTCGTGTCCTTCCTGACTTCGAACTTGACAGGAGGCGCTGGCGCGGGCTCATCATCGTCGTCCAGAGTCAGGTCAATCACGTTGCTTTGCACAATAGGCTTCTTCTCTGATGCACTTGAGGGCGGCTTCGCAGCTGACTGCATTTTTGGCGTCGTGTGCTCAGTCTTTGCAGGCCCCTTGGCCTTGGCAGGTGTGCTCGATCCCGATGCAATTGGTGATTGAACTTGCTCGGGGCCGGGCGTCGGCAAAAGCATGCTCGGTGAAGGCGTTGGCTGGACGGTAACCGGCAACGGTCCTGTCTTGGCTTTCGCAATCACAGACGGCGGTACCGCTGATACTGGTGCCTTGGCCGGTGTCGAAGCTGGCGTGGCAGCTACTGAGGCACCAGCTGGGGCGCCAGCGACTGGCGAACGAGCTGCTGAAGCTGGAGCAGACGGTCGTGCCTTGGGGCGTGGCCTACTATCTGGGGTGGCAGGTCCAGAGGGAGACGCTTTCGATGTGCCGGAAGGAGCGTTACCGGCAGCGGGCTTGGGTGTTTTGGGTTTGCTGGAAGTGGCAGAAGCTGTGTGCGATTGCGTAGCTGCACCGGCTGAGGCTGAGATACTAGCGAGACGCGCGAAGGATGGCAGATGCAGGTTTGAAATTGTGCTAGACGTGGAATTCTTCCGTGACGCGCCGTGTGTGAAATGCGAAGGCGAGTGCATGAAGGTCTCGCCTGGGCGAAAAGCGGTGCCTCTCGCGGGAGAAGGAGAATGTTGGGATGGAGTCTTCGTTGTCGAGGTTTGCTTTGCGGAAGGGTAAAGACTCTCGACAGGAGGGAGAGACGTATCGGATATGCCACTTTGCGCTGGCGATGCCGGTGGAGAGCGCAAAGAGGCAAAATCCATCGAATCATGGCGCAATTGCGGGCTGGCATGAGAAGGTGATGGCGGATCGCGCTTCTCGAACAGCTTTGCCTTTTTGGAAGCCGTCTCGATCTGATCCGACGTCGGAGTACCAGATGATATCTTGCGCTTGCCAGACAAGACGTTATCGTGGCTGGGTGAGAGCGCCGGTCGACCCGTATTCGAAGGCTGTCCCTGAATAGAAGACGTATGTGTCAAACTCGTGATACTGGATGGACGACCAGGTACAAGCGGTTGAGATTGGTGGGGGGATGCGTTGCTTGAGAAGCGGTTCGCAGCAGGTGCGAACAGCGGTGGCCGTGGTCGTGGCTCTGTGGCTGAAGAAGCCCTCGACATTGGCGTCGGGGTGTCTCCAGCAAGTGCGGCAGCGAAAAGTCCTTGATAGGGCAAAAAAGGCTTCGGAGCGCTCTGCGAGACGCTTGTGAGGGGGAGGGCGAACGTCTCTTCAACCTTGGATTGTAGCGATGGGACGCCCCGCCTTGGACGGTCGTACAAGCCGCTGTTGATTCCAAGCTTCTTGTGAAGTTCTGCCGAAGATTACGGAGTCAGTCCATGCTCTCTTTGCATCCGAGGAACCTGACGCACCGTCGCTCTTGTAGTAGAGCTTGAACTCGAGGAAGGGCTTGCCAGTGATGGTAAAGTCTGGGATGAAATCGTCCTCGCTTTCAGAATCTCCCTCTGCGTCCGCGATACTGAGCGATACAGCAGCTCTAGCGTCAGCTGATGTCATAGCGCAGGGTTGAGCGAGAACCTACTGCACGTAATGTGATAGACGCTCATGCGTGCCCAATTTCGGCTCATAGTATTTGTCGCTCTTCTCCGGTGTCAGAGACGGATCCGAAGCTGGAAAATCCGACTTTCCACGCTTCACCTTGAGAATGTCGCACGGGCTGAGCCTGAAGCTCAGACTAGACATGTCGTCGATCGAGGTGCATCCTTTGGCCGCTTTGGTGATTTGCCGGCCTTCTTCTGTGTTTCTGGCTCGCCAAGAGAAGAGTTGCTCGTTCACGGAGGGTACGTTTGCAAAAGGTTTGGACGATGCGCTGGCACTGGCTGTTATTTCAACTGGATTCTCGCCAGTACCCTGCCGGATGGCTGGTGGCCAGCGCGTAGCCGGAAAGCCATCAGCATGATTGTTTCATACGAGGTTGCCAGTCACACTGTGAAGCAGACACTCACTGTGCTGGCACACCGGCCTCTTGCGACCATCCACAAACATCTCACAGACTACGGGGCTGTCGATGCCCCATTGCTGACTGCGCCTGGTGGTCTTGTCGTCGGTATAGGACAGCAGGACCCTGAACTTTTGGCCAGTAGCAGACTCGACATGACCGCTGATGATGGGATGGCCATCAAAGCTGGCGTTCTCGGTCTTGAGGCCATAGATGGACGTGTTGACCCAGCTGCCGCGCTCGAAGACTAGCAGCTCGCAATTCACTTGCCCTTTGCTGCAGGATACAGTAGTGCCGCCGTTCTGCGCGCTGTACTGATACGATAGCCGCTTGACTGGTGCAACCATAGCTGTGGGATCTCTTGTCTGCTTGTAAGCCTAACGAGGCGACTGTAAGGCTTGAAGCTTGAAGGCCCTTGACCTGCCTTGCAGGGCGGCGACCAGTCGGCGTGGAGACAAGGCCCGCGAAACCCGGACCCGAGCGCCCTTAACGGCTGGCACATGCATTGCAAGGAAAAGGTGTCTAGAGCGTTCAATATATGCAGCGCCTGGCGGGACTGGAGCTTGTGCCCTGCGACGCTGAAATATGGCATTCCACGGCCGGTGCGAGCATGGCGAGTACTTGGTGGCGAACAGGCGGAGTCTATAGACGTTGCACACTGAATCAGATAAACCCGACAGGGTATTTGCCAAGGACACCACAGGTCTTGCTTCATAACGTGTCTGCTACATCGATCAACGCATTCCGTGCTCCACATACCCCAACTCGCCCGCTTCTCCCCATCCAAGTTCGAGTAATGCTCGTCTGCCAGTGTGGCCTCATGTAACCCAGCAGACACTTCAATCTTCCAGTTCTATTCCATACGACCTGTGTATATAATTCTTGAGGAGACAGTACGGACCATATCCCATAGCCTCGTTTAACTTCTTGAGCGGCCCAAGTTCTTTCTCCTTGACCAGCTGCTGCAGAGTATCGCGGAAGCTAGTTTCGTCTCGAAATCCAAACTTGACGAGTGCTCTGACAATGTCAGAGTGGGGACCGGCCGGGAAGATCTTTGTCAGGAAGATCTCTGCACTCGTCTTGACCGGCGGCCCAACGGGTTCCACCTTGACATGCCTGGATTCTGTCGGATCAGCACGGCCTGCACCTCCACCGCGCGTGGACTCCCGCGAATCTTCGACATCATCGTCGCTGTCACACAGTATGGCCGTCTCCTTGTTCTGCCCGGCCAACACACCCCTGCGTTGGCTGTGAGTGAATCGCATGGCTTGAGCTTGATCTGAGTGGAGTTCTCGGGCATGAGTGACCGAGTGATGGCTCCCGATGTGCAGCCGTGGAGCTTGTGGGCCTCTTCGTCCTAAGTCGACGGTGGAGAATGAGGGCGATAGATCACGGATATCGTCAGAAGCAGCGGCCCGTGTTGTTTCTGCACGAGTCGGCGTTTGGATACGCGACAAGACAGGTTCTTCGGGTTTGTTGCGCGCTGAGTCTTGCGTAAATTCTGTGGCGTCGCTGATGCGAGTCCCTGGCGGTCTCAGTGGAGGTCGAGGTTGCCTGACGTTCGCCCGTGCGCGGAAGAAGTCAATCGCCCGGTCACTTGGGTACGGGACAAAAACCCGTTCGGACGAGGTATTTGGCGCTAAATGAGATGCAGAGGCTCGCTTTGAAGCTCCTTCGATGTCCTGTACAGATGGTGGTCCGGTGATTTGCGGCAACGTGCGAGACGATGTTGTAGGGGTGCGAGGTGGTGTGGGATTCATATGGGCATTTACGATGTTTTGAGCAGGATCCGCATTGTCCAGACTCTCGCACGCATGCGTGCTAGTTCGCAAAGGCGCGGTTCGTCGGTGCTTGTTATGTCTATCGCATGCGTCTTCACCTCTCTGCAATGGCGTACGGCGTGCTCGTGGGGCGTCATCTTTGACAATACCGAGTTGCTGAAGCAGCGCTACAGTGTACAACTCATCAGAATTGGGTGCAGTTCGCTCCCGGCCGACAGTCCACTGACCTCTACTCTTGTAGTATATGACGAACTCGACAAATGGCTGGCCGTGGGCCGTGAAATCTGGAATGTCTTGCGAAGCAATTGATTCATTGTCTTCGTCCGCGATACTATGGAGAGCTGTCAGATCAGCCAGGCAAGTTATAACTTCGGCACAGCCGAGCTTGGGGGTACGGCAGCGGACATACTGTATATAATGAGACAAACGCGGGTGTTGGGCCATGACCGTGTCAAATTCATCGTCGCCGTCTGCACACGCTTCTAGCGGATCTGAGCACGGAAACTTGGATCTGCCCTTCTGGACATCGTGCACCGTGCAGGCCTGCAGCCTGAAGGCGATGCTAGAATGATCATCGATAAGTGAGCCATTTGATGGCGGAGCAGTGATGGCTGGCCAGTCTGAGGACCTCGTCTTCCAGAAGAAATAGTTTGTCCCGTCCATGCATTGCTCGGCAGTAAAGCAGCTGGTGAGATCCACAGGATTACAGCGAGACTCAGGAAGAACAGCTGTAATGCATCGCGTGCCGTGCATGGGAAACAAGAAGGGCAGTCTGCACATTGTCTACGGCTTGTGGCGGCGGGTTCCAATCACCTACTAGTCTCACAGATCGCTTGCTCGCGTCCATCAACGAACATCCTCGACACAAAAGGCTTCTGGATGGTCCAGGACGGAACTCGCAATGAGCGTTTGTTGTTGTATGTGAGCAGCACTCTGAATGCTCCGTCCGCGCTCTCAACGGTCGTGCTGATGATGGAACCACCAACCGGTCCTCTGCCCGTTGTCTTGACGTCGTACATTGGCAGATTGACCCAGCTGCCTCTCGTGTCATCGTATACGACGACCTCGCAGTTGATGATGCCATCGTGCGTCTCCGCAGGACCAGCCGGCGCGAGCGAGCCGTCTGGCCTCGTTTTGAAGACATATGAAAGGCGTTTGACCTGCTCCAACGACATCTCGATTCAGCATGAAGGCTAGCAGCCCACGTCTTCCACCGTGACGCTTATAGCGACACTGCGTAGCCAGGAATTCAAGCGAGTGAAGCGACTTTGTTCATGTTATATGAGGCCTTTTGTGATCGAGGACAGGCTGGACAGCAGTGTTGAACGGTGCCTGTCAGGTTCCAGATCCTCTCTTTCGCGGTAGAGCATCTCCGCGAGCCACTTCAAAACAATAGCGATGGCATCGCGCCTTGCAAGCGCTGTGAGAACCGGCCTGGCCTGCACGGCGACGGTGCGATTACCCCTGCGTCATGTACGGATCATGACATCGCGGGTGGCTGCAGCGCCAAAGCCATTCGTACCGCGCGCAGTGGGCAGACGATTCATTGACGGAATGACTTCGCAAGATCTGCGAGCTTGCATCCAGGAAGCTCATCCCGAGCCGCTCTTGCTAACGCGCCGGGATTCATGGCAGCCTGCGAAGACGGTCATCGACATGCTTCTAGAAGATCCACAAGCTGAGCAAAGCATCGTCGACCTTGAAGTCGGTCGTTATGACCAGCCAGAGAGCTTTGAAAAGGTCCAGCTTCCTCTCGCTGCATACCTGGAATGGCTCAAGAGCGGGCGAGAAAGTGGTCGGCTGCAAGGCAAGCAAGTATACCTCGCCCAATGGAGAGCTTTAGAAGAAGTGAGTGCATGCGATCTGCAGTCTGGCATGCATTCTTGGGGCACAATCTGATGCTGTTTCGGATCAACCAACAGCTTCCAAGTCTCAAGCACCACCTCAATCCTCCACCATTTCTACAGGAACTGTGAGCAATATTAGGCTATTTCCTTCGACTTTTCCGTACCATGCTAATAGTTTGGATTGGTGAAACTCATTACACAGACTGGACAATGAAATCATCGACCTGTATCAGGCCTCCTTCTTTGTTGGTCCGGCTGGTGCGGTAAGCGCGCCCCTTTTCCTTCTGCGTTCACGCCCAAGCTCACTTACCAGGCTTAATAGGTCACGCCTCTTCACTTTGACCCATACTTCAACCTCTTCAGCCTACCTAGCACCAGTGGAGCAGACGCAGCGAAGCATTTTTTGATCCTTCCGGCATCCAATGCTGTAAATCAAGCTGTCAAGCCGAGTCCCGGTGCTGGCCAGCCAAACACTTCTCCGGTCGAGTTCGTATTAGCCCGGTCAGATGCGTCGGGATCATCTACGACTACACACGAAGAAGATCTGAAAGTCCAAATGACAGCCGACTCTCCTGCCCAAGGATGTGTCGACGATCTTCGAAAAGCCGCCTTCGGAGTCACGCTGAAAGCGGGCGAGATGCTTCTGCTGCCTCAACGATGGTGGCATCGCGTAGAGAACGTCGGACCACCATCTTCGTGGACAGCAGGCGTGGGCTACTGGTTCCGGAAGCGAGCGTGAGCTGCGCACGCGTGCGTGCATGATATCCTTTTGAATAGGTGGCGAAGGTCCGAGCGCGACCGGTGTGCAGAATACAGACTTGGCGAAGGGACCAGGACGGCTGGCTCACTGACAAGAGCACTAAAAGTACAGGACATGGTTGCAACATGCTCGAAAAGCAACCTTTGAGCACTCACGCACGCGTCATTTGCGCACTTTTTTCGATCGCCCTCTGGCATGCACCACCGCGACGCGTCGATATCTTCCTCTGATGGGCAATTAGCGTTCTTCCCACCCATCCGCACAGACCTTCGCAGGAGGAGCGACAGCAGCAGAAGCAGCTTCGCTACTGTCTGTGCACACACCCACACACACACTTACTTCCGGCACGACACCGTCGACACTTTCCTTACTCTCGCTCTCTTGGTCGCGTGCCGACGCGCTTGACCAACTCTGCATTTAGCGCTTCAACTGCGTGCCATCAACAACAACGACGCAGGACGTCGCACAACCTGCCTTGAGGGCAAGCTCTGTACCGTCGTGCAGCTGCAACTGTAGCACTCGCCCATCATGAATCGCGACACGACGTACAACACCGATAGCATCTATGACAATTACTTGTCACCAGAAGGAGGAGCTCGCCAGTCGCAAGGCGCGAGCACGCTTTCTGCTGGCACGGAACGCCTTTCTGGCCTAGCACCCCCGATGCCGCGCGCCCAGAATGGCCGTCAAACGGCCTACAGCATGGCAGACACCGCTTCTGTCTATACAAACGCTTCAATCCCTTTTGAACGGTGGAGCCTGGAAGATGGTCTCGAGCCCGTCGAGCTTCGATCGCCCACGAGCACACAGAGACCCCCCGACTCGCCGCGTCTGGCAGACCTACGCAGCATGGGTGCTCCGCAATCGCGCACAGCACCAATGCACGCTCAGACGCCTGTGACGACTTCAATGTCTCCTCAGCCTGTTCAATACAATCGCAGACACTTTTCCCGACCATTGTGAGTCCAAATCCTGCAGTGTCTTTCATCTGTCACGACAACGCTGATTTCGTTCGCGACAAACCAGCCGACCAGAGGAGCCTGCCGTGCAGGAAGATGAGCAACAGCCCAGCATGTTTCCATTGACAACACCAAAGATCATGGTCGGGCAACACCGCTTTAGCGCGTCTACTCCGGACGCGTATGGTGGCGCCAGCTTCAGCCCTGCCTTGCAGAACGACAGTCCACGCTTGTCTGCGTACGCTTCGGATATTGCAGGCGAAGGCGTCGACTCGGCGCATCTTCGGCGGCGCTCGCAGCCTGTCAATGAAGCCTTCGGAGACGCGCGCAGTGCCTCGCCACACTCTATTGCTGCGAGTGATGACCTTGGACGCGTTCTGGAAAAGAATGCCGCACGCGAAAGTGTCTATTCGGACTCGTCGTCGCTCAACGAGAAACGTGAAGTCGACAACACCAAGCGAGAGCCGCATCCGAGACCTTTTTCTATGTCCAACACATATCCCTTCACGACTAGCCAGAATGGCTACGGCAGCCATGATATCGATGGCCAGAAAACGCTATCACACAAGCCTTCCTCCCGTTTCTCGGAAGACGAGAAAGGTGTTCGGTCAATGGGTTCCACAAATGAGTATCATTCGTCTACCTGGAACCTCTTTGGAAGGTCACCGGTCGCGTCACCAATGTGGCGACAGTCCGAAGATGGACGCCGCAATGTGGCCGCCCCGCCAAAGCCTGCAGAGAAGCAGCGCAAAAAGCGCCGAGTACTCATCTGGGTCGTCGCTGGTCTTATTTTGCTAGCCCTGGCTGGCGCAGGCACTGGCATTGGCATCTGGAAACACAATTCGTCTGCAGACGCTGCCAAGTCAGCTTCGGCAAAGGGTGCAACGGATTCAGCCACGCCGGGATCCACGACTGATAATGGCGGCTCTACAATCACCACGTCCAATGACGGAGATTCGGCAGATGTCGTCATTCCGGCACGAGATCCAAATGCTGTTGCGGGCTCAGGCGGCGCAGGCGGTTATAACAGCTTAGTAGCGTTTGGTGGCAGCTATGCTGGTGAGCACTGCAGCCTCCCGATTCGTCAGTCGATCTGACACTCATCATTCGCTTGCAGACGATGGACATGTCCGGACCGATGACCTGAGCAACACACTGAAGGTAGCGCCCTACGATGGTGGGCGCTCTACGAATGGGCCTATATTCCAAGAGTACATGGCTTCGCTTGTTGGGCCACAAGATTCACAAAGTGCAGCGGTCTTTAACTACGCATATGTGGGCACTCTCTTCACTGTTGCAGCTGTTCGAAGACTGATGAACTGTTTTGGATATGAAGGCCGGCTCGTCTGTCAATAACGTGAGTGACAACCTCTTGCGCGAAGCGATCTGCTCGGACATCCTGACGTTGGTGATCTACAGTCGATAACAAATGCTACAGCACCGGACTTTCCCGCGCAAATCGCTACGTATCTTGGACAGCGGGACAATGGCAACGCTACTGTTGCAGCGACAGCTCACAACAAAGCATTGATCACAATTTGGGCCGGTGAGCGTCTCATGGAGCCTCTGGATCATCACTATCATAGAAGTCTAATCGTTTCGACCATAGGTATGGACGAGCTTGTCACGATTTGGCAGTCTGCTATATCATCCAACCCTGGCGATCCCCAAACATCAGCGCTTGCCAATGTGCAGAGCATGCTCGCAACATTGTCAACGACCTTGAGATGGCTTCTGCCCGCGCAAGGCGCTACGACCGCTGTGCCAGACTTTGTTCTGGTCACTTTGCCGCGTGGCGATCTGCTGCCCCAGACCGAGCGCCTGTCACGTAACAACACGGGTTACATTAACGTGTTCAGGAATATGACCAATGCGTACAACGACGGTCTGACGCAGGTTGGAGATGCTTTGAAAGCTGCAAACAGCGGTGCTGCTGTGAACATCTTGGACGCAGATGGGTAAGACGATTTTCGTTGAACAGATCCTCGAGCGCATGAACCTGACTGCTTTTCCATTTTCCAGCCTGTTCCAAAGCATTTATGCCAGCCCTAGCACTGTGAGTCCTGGGCACTGAGCAACAGATCCACGCGAACGCCGCTGATTGCCCTCTTTACAGTATAATTTGACAGACGTCTCTGATGCCTGCCGGGATCAAGGGTGCACGGACCCGGAAAACTTCATGTGGTACGACGGCATGAACCCTAGCACTACAATGCACCGTCTAGTGGCCCGACATCTGGCTGCCTTCATTCTGAGATCGTCAAGTACATGAAGCATTAATTGTCTCGCTATCGATTAGCAGTCCCTTGTATATTACACGTGTACAACGCTTTTAGAATTTTGTGATTCAATCGGCATTGTTTCGATAGGCGAAGAGAAGCAGTAAATAGGTTGCAGAAGAGCCTTGAAATTTGAAGGTGATGTTCTCGTAAAAGGTCGTTTCGAAATACTCGTAGAATGCGTAATGGGTTGCCTGCGCAATCCTTCAGAGGAAGTCCCAACTGTCGAAAGATCGCCCTAGATCAGTTGGCGAAATCTTGTCGGCAACAATGAGAACATGAACCCACGTAATCTGCACAACGCCTTGACTTTCGGGCGCAAGGTCGTCGAAAGCTGCCGGCGAGAGGTCCAAACTGCCATAGCCGCACCCTGGACAGGCATCTGCATAACCCAAGTGCTTAATTAGACAACACTTGACGCTCAACGATGTGGTATCCGACTCACCTTGCACCAAGGCTTTTGTCCAAGCACCAGTTTGGCGATTTGTAATTTTCAGCCATTGTCCGCAGTGGGGTGATCGTCTTCCCATGTCCCCATACTGTCCTCTATTGAGGGCAGCAATGTGATCTTTCGAAGAAGCATACCAGCCGCAAGCACCTGTGGTAAGAAATAGGTGATCATCAGTGACCTGGAACGCTGCAACGTCTGAGCGTAGCACGCTGAGCAACCCACCTTGTCCAGGGTAGAAGTAAGTCCCTTGACCGCTGAAAGCACCTCTAGCCTGCAATTCGCCCTTCGTACTGTTCCTATTGTGGGTGTCGCTGATGCCGGCCTGGCTCGCGTGACCAGTGTCGAGGCGTTTACGCATGCCGTGCTTCCGCGAGGCGAGAGCGTCGTCGTGCGCCGCAACACTGCATATAGCCAGTGAGACAGCGAGGAAAGTCGCTAGAAGGTTTTTCATGATTTGCGTCCCAGTGTGGCCCCCGGCGCTGCCCTTGGATGTCCCTCTGTCTTCCTCACTGCCGTTCCTCTGCTACCCCTCCTCGCTCGCAACAGGCGCGTCTTTTCTCGTATTTTGTTGAGAATGAAGACATGCGCGACGACGCACGGACGCGCACAGCGGGTCTCACTGACTGCGAAAACAGTCAATGTAGTCGCAGTACCGCCGGTCCATTTCGAAATATCTTGGCACTGGAGGCTGGACCAGCATCGTCATTTTTTGTGCACGTGATCATCTTGCTAACGAGCATGCTCGCATTATGACGCAATAGATTGGTAGCACTGCTCGTGGTATGAAGTCCATTGCTCATTTGAGGCATTGCTATCGATGGCCTGGAGGACGCGAGCTGTGGCCAATTGCCGAGTTGTTGGGTGTAATAATCTCGAACACCCTGCTAGTCGACAAGGCGTCTCGTGTATGGGCTCGAATGAATCGACAAGTGACTGAATAATGATAGTTATTGATCTGCTTGGTGTGCAAGATGGAGGGTCCAGACTTACGAACAAGCAGGCTAGGTCGAGACTTGACTTGCGGCCGTGGCGTAGCATGGCCTGTGATGCGTGCAGGCTAACATTGCGCCAGAGCGTATACTGAGACAGTTCGAAAGCATCCTTCTGCAGACTAACTAGTCAGATGAAGCACCACTTCCATTGTCGGGACTATGCGACCCACCTGTTCGTCGGCACCCACTGCATTGACCCGCAGGAAGCTAGCTCGACCACTGGTAGGAGACCACGTCAGGAAGACGTGGAACACAGCTAGCTCCTCAAGTTGCAGGATGAAGAGGCCTCTGCTCCAATCTTCGCATTGCTGTAGTACGCGTATTGACGAATGTTTGCTAGCCAACGTCGCAAGCTGGTCATTGAGGACTTGTCGACTGGTCACTTCCGGCTCTTGAGATGAATAGACGGCCTTGATGACTGGTTTGTGGTCGGACTGATGTACTGCTCCGAATATTCGCCCTGAGTAAGGGTTCTTGCGGCTGGTGCATGTGAAGCATTGATATCAGCATGAGAATCTATGAGACGAGATAATAGCCGCCTACACTCGAGCTGTCGTGCTTTGAGGAAGGCTATAGCCATCAGCTTGAAAAGTCAACTTCGTCAGAGTGCCTGTATTCGCAATAGTCAGGTCTCAGCACTTGGCAAGTCTCCGATCAGCCACCATTCTTTGCTGGGATACGAGCGTACCAGACAGCGATGTCGCGCCAGCATTCAGATCATTCAAGCTACGCTCGACCTGTGAGACGCGTATGCGGTAGTCGTCGATGATTGTCGCTGACGTCCCTCCCTCGTTTTGGCCTGCACTCGTAGCTGAGGTCGTCGCAAAGAACTCGACCACTTGTGGTAAAGCATAGCGCACGGCATCGAGCTTGAGGAGCAGATTGTCAAGCTGCTCGAGCTCATTGAGAGCGCTCGGATTGGCCATTGTGCTGATACAGGCCTGCCGAGGTGCTGAACAGCAGACCAGACCCGGCGTGTCCTGGTTTGTAGCAAGTAAAGAGAGGAGCGCTTGCAAGTTGCTTGACAGCATGCACGAGCAAGGTGAAAGTCTCATCCACGATATCATATTGCCCGGTATGACATCGTCATCATACAAGTACAGGCACATCTTCTACATTTGCGCAGCTCAGGCCTGCGCAGCCTGGGCAGATTCACATTCTCAAGCCGAGCACATTGTGCTTTTTGGACTCTTAACGCCCTCCTCGGGGACCACCGCGACCACGCCCACGACGATCTGGAGAGAAGCAGAAAATGTCAGAGATGGTCTCTTGGTATGCATTGTGAGGACCACGCTGCTCACTTTGTGCTCGCTGAATCGTAGCTCGCCCTCTTGCTGAACCGATACCACTGCCGCGACCTTTGCCGACTCTCTTGAACCTGTGGAGGAGGCAAGATAGGTCAGACTCTATAGTCCATCTGTCACCTATGTTGGCGATATGTACGACACTCACATCGGCGCGTTGGCCAGCATGTCGGGCACAATGTAGAAACGAATCATGGGTCCACGGATGTAGACTTGATCAAGCTGGGTAATGCGACCGTCTCGCTGTGTGACGGTGATGTCCTTGAGAGAGACGTTGAGGTTGTCCTCGGCTGCGAATAGCAGATGGAAAGTGTCAACGAACGCTAGCAGGCTACCTCTCGGCCCCACGTCTACAACGACTCCACGCACCTTCAAAGAGCTTGCCCCGGTAGACCTGGCCCGTCTTGAGCTCGACCGTGATGACATGGCCGAGGGACTCCTGCAGCAGCTTCGTGGGAACGCCGATGGTCGACATCGTGGCCTCGTCCCTGTTTGCGGTGGATGGCTGTCGGTGCTCTTCAAGGCGAGAACTGCACTTGGTCGTCGAAACTTCGTCTGACCTCGATCAGCAACTGGAGGCCACCTTCTGTCCTCCAGACGCACCTTGAGGGAGGACCATTCGACATTCAGCGTTACGAAATGAGGTTGTCACACGCATCACGCTCGTGTCGAGACCTGAGGAGCTATTCAGACGGTTTCTGGTTCAGCACCACGCTTGCCCGCCTTCGCACACCAACAACTACCGCTCACACACCACTTCGACGGCAATGACTCGCACCAAGCCACCTGCATGCAGCTCGCAAACGAGCATATCTCAATGTCAACTGCGTCTCACTTGTAGACCGCCGTTTCTTTCCTTCTACGCCTTGCATGACCGACGCGCCTTCTCAGCGTTCTGATCTGGGCGAGCTGATCCTTGTCTGTTTTGGAGGCAGCGATAGTCATGCAAGAGCAAGCCACAGCAACATGCAGCTCCACTACGCTTCAAGCATACATTCGCAATATATGCTTAGCTGGCATGCGCTTGAGAACGACTTCAAGACGTCACTCACCTCTTGCTTTCGGTTCTCCATCTAATCAGCCACGACACATCCATCAACTTCGGCCAGCAAATACATCGACTCAGCTACCTGTATACCGAACACAAGGCTTACGCTCAAGATCGACTTTGTTATAGATGGCACCTCGCAACTGGCTCTTGCTCGCGCATGCCGTCTTGGTCACAAGTGGCGTGCTCGCTCAGATAGACCAGCAAAGCATCGCGACCTTGAACCTGTTGCTGCCTGCCGCTCTACCCACCGGCGGTGCTGCGCGACACGGTCAGACTCGCGCATATGCTCCAGTGTCAACGACCAAGACAAGCTTCTCCGCTGGCACGACTAGCCTCTCGAGCCGCGCTCTTTCTCCCACCTCCTCCATTCCAAATGCACCACCTCCGTCTGAGGAGCCAGAATCGGGCATCAACGAATCGTCAACGGAGGATGACGCGCCGGAGCCCAAGCCCACTGGGCGACAGTACACGCCTGTCACGGGCAGGCTTGCCAATGGGGAATCTTACCAGACTGGCTCCTTCAATTCCAGCTTGAGATGGCAAAGTTCGGGTATCTTGGAGCATGGTGGGTTTAACGCACTCAGATCCTCTTGATCCCTTTCTGAATTTGGTATCTTCAAAGGGGGATGCCCTGTAGATGCGCTTATTGGTGACTGTTACTCCATCTACCTGAGTTCGGATGGGATGCTAGAGCCCATGAAGGGCAGTGGTAGCAGCAGGAGACGGTCGAAACGAATGCATCCTCGCCACCTCCTTTCGCCCGACGATGTGCCCGACATGTCCGATCCATACGACCCATCTCTAGGTGTCGACTCGCCCTACGACTACTTCAAAGGTCTGCGCGGCAGTTCCAACGACCAGTCAGCATCAGCAAGTAGCAATCCAGATCTAGGCTTGTATAGCTTCATGACCAAGTCAATGGCCAAATCAAGCGACAGCGGAGCAAGCAATTTCTGCAGCAGCGAAGCAAAAGGCAAAGCTTCGGCTAAACAGAACGCATTTGCGGCGGGAGAGGGCAGCGCTCAACCAGCGCCCAGGCAGAGGGTGGAATTCCTATCGTGGCCTCCTGCGCCCAGCGGAGAAACGTGGGATTATCAATGGCGCACTTACATTGATGACCGGACTACGACCAGCAAAGGCTGGTGGCACATGTGAGCAGGTGACATCTGCATGCCCTTCCTGCGTCAGCTGATGAGAGCTTTCTACGACATTACCTTGCGTTGCGCAGGATGCAGCTTCTTCAGCGCAGCGGATGCGGAGGCTATGTCATTGCGCAAGACGCTGAAAAGGGCAAAGTGTTCATCAAGGACAAGAACAGAGCTTGCGTTGGCGGTGTATGCAGCTCGTACGCGTACGATGACTATAAAGGCCGCACAATGTCCTATGTAAGTCTGGAAGTGGGCTCTCCAGAAACCATGCTCGACGTTGAGGGCACATCTCACGCTTCCTTTCTGTTTCACAGCACGTCCGAGTAAGATATGGCACCGACGGCATCTTTGGCTATAAAGTCAAAGACGTTGCGCTGGGCAAGACTGTCCTCGAATACAATACCGTCGGCGATGTGGGCTCATCATCGAGCGTCAAGGTAAGCTTCGGCTGCCAGAGTGGATCGTGCCGCCTATTTTTTAATGAGATTGGCCCAATTCTTGTTTTGCGTACGCGATGTAGTTTGGAGTATACAGACAGGCGGTCGAAGGCATGAGTGAAGCTAGGATGTACGTGGGTGACTATGTGGCGAAGAGGATCGCTTGATGGAGAGACAACAGCCAGCCCATGTTGCACACAATGAAAGTGGTAGCTCTTTGGCAATGACGGAGTTCTCTGTGCCAGTCTCGCTTGCCGAGTGACAGTGTAGCGTCAAGTCTTTGGTGGCGTCCTGCGCTTCCGCAACCTTGAAGTGCCCAACCCCATGGCGCTCTGCTCTGACCATGCACATCCACGCAAGCTGTTCTACGGGGTAGCGCGTCCGCGACAGCCTTGCAGTGGTCTTCCTTGCACCATGTCTGCACCTCGCCAGTGCTGTCCTCCCTCCCGCGAGCGACGACGGCCGTGCATGACGGGACTTTTCTTCAACAATGGCGACGGCGAGCGCACCGTGCGAGCGACCTCGAGAACGGGCAGGCGGGACTGTTCAAGCGGCCATCTACGTACACGCGATATCATGCACTAAAGGCTAGTGCTTAACGCTCGGATGCTGCGGCGCTTGTACGAGCGAGCGAGCGCTTGCATCTCAATGCGACCTCGAAAGCCTACAATGGTGCCCCCAAAATTTTTCTACAGAAGCCAAGTGGGCTTGTCTCGCACGTCATACTACTGCATTTCCAAGCAAAGAAAGCTGAAAAGGATACCTTACGTCGAGCAAAAGCAAAGGAAAAAAGCACGGATGCTCACCTTGAGCTGAGTCGCCCAGATCAGAACAGTTTCCAGACCACGACAAGGCCCATGCACAACGATAGGCATTGAATACAGGGCCGACCACAGTCTAGTGGGCCTCATCTCCTCGACAGCCGGTCTTTTTAACACATCAGCAGCAGCTTCAGGATCAGGGCCGTCGGGCTTCGCGGTGGCACGGCCGCTTCTATGCAAGCGGGCTCCTGTCACAGAAGCTGATGCTCCGAAGGAGGGCTAGAGGATGCCACGCGGACTCATCTCACTCATCTCCTTGACGATGTGCCTGCATTAGCCGGTGGACTGTCCAGTCAGAGTCGCTTCGCTTCCCGCCTGCATCCACTTTTCCATCTTCCGCAGGCATAACCCATTCGTCGTATGGGTCGATTCTCGCGACACGCGCTCTACACCAGCACGTCGACGCTCACATTCTTCTCCTGCACATTCTCGAGCCAGCCGCTGCGGTCATCGAGCTGCAGGACATCTCTGCCCCTTGGCCCACTCCGCCTCAAAGCACCCTCCTGCGCCGAGGGGGTAACAGGCCGACCCATTCTCGAGCTGGCCTCGCGCAGCTTGGACGCAGCACGACTCGCTGTATTGCGCACCACACAAGCGCAACACACGTCTCATCCATCTCTCGCACTTTCCCAGTCCTCTCTCACCGTCCTTGTTGCATCTTCCTCCTCCATCCGCCTCGACATCGCCACCACGAGGATCGGCCAAGGGGTTCTCCCCCAAGCTGCGACGACAGCTCGCGAGACCAGCAGAGGCAGAGTGCGATTTGACAGGCAGCAAAGGGGCACGCCGTGTCAGTCAGCGTCCTCCCTCCGCCCGCCCGCTGTCTGAGCTGAACGTCGCTTCGTCCCTCTCTCTTCCTCTCTTTCTTTCGCTTCGACCCACCTGCGTACCAGGGCACAACGGTGGAACTCCACTCCACTCCACTCCAGACGAGCACGCCCGCCTCCGATATCGCTAGGTAGTCGCTCTGTCTCGTCGCTGTGCGTGTCTCTTTCCCCCCCCCCCCCTTGCGCGTCGCGACTGACGTTTTCCTGCTTGCTGTCCTTATCCTCGTAGGTACGACCCTCCTCGGCCTGTGCTGCACACGGTCATCACTTCACTCGCGACCTCCATCTGGACCTTTTGGACACGCTGACAGACTCATTTAGCTGGTCTAGGTGCGTGTTTCTGCTGGTAGCGCCTCACAGGCTTGCCCTACGGATAGCGCCCTTCGCAAGACGCAGTGTAGAGGCAGAAAGTGACAACTTGCTGACACTTCTGTCTCATCTCCTCGCGTCAATCATGTGCGCTGCAGCCAAATTGCTCGTTCACCCGTCGAAATTGACTTGGTCCACCGCCTTCGATGCCCGTAGTGGGACATCGCTCGAAGCCCTCTGTCGACAAGATGGGTGGCTCGGACCCCTTTCTCGCCGACCCTTCTCAGACAGAACATCATCACCATCTCGCTGCTATTGCAGCTGGCTTCAAGCCCCTCGAAGCCGTCCATCCTCTGGGTCACGACCTCGACCTCCAGCACCTCGGTCAGTCTCACGCAACTGCGACTAGTGCCAACACTCCAGGCACAATCTACTATCAGAGCCTTCCCAAGGAAGCCGAAGCTCATCGAACTAGCTATGCCCATCCACAACGAGCTTCTCAGTTCATTGGCAATGCCACCGCTGTCGGCCTTTCCGCATCTCAAGTCTCATCAGCAAACGGCCAACCTCGTTCGCCCAAGAAGGTGGCTATGACAGGCAACAATCGGGCTTCGATTGGCAAGGCTGCACATCTTCCCTTCTTGAACCTTGCAGCTCTCAAGCACTATTCAGGTTGGCAAGGAAGTCCCATCAAGCCGCCAACTCCGCTCGCTCAGCCGCCAACGCCACTCGCTCACCCACCTTTTCCGACCTCTCGTGCATTTGGAGGCCAAGCTGCTATCGAACGTCACGCTGAAGAACATGGCTATGTAGCGGTACATCATCCGGCCCATGGCAATGCCCTCAATGCACATGGCTCTGGCTTACCGCCTCGAGTTGCCAGCAAAGTCTTCGGGTCAGTCAAGATGGAACGCTCGGATGCGGCTCAGGCAGCATCACAGTCATCAGTGCATCTCAACAAAGGCTCCAAAAAGCAGCTTTTGAACGAGTCCATTCATCCCTTTGCTCTGGCCAGTAAAGAACCTCAGCAGTACATGAGCTATGACCTAGGTGGTGGCGCTCCCACGACGGCCGCACCAGACAGTTCACTCCTGCCTGCAGCTGCTACCGCTGTGGTTCACAACGGAGCTGCTGGTATGAACATGCTCAGCCCGCCTCCTACACCTGGCGGCGAGCAGAGCAATGTCGGACCAGAAGTCCCTCACTTTGATGCCATGTCTGTCGACAATGTGTCAAATCCTCCGTCATCCAAGCTCCTGAACGTCGGACATGCCGGACGCGCCCCTGAGCAACATTCAGATATCACAGCCCCTGCTGAGGCACCTGTACAGAGCGAGGTCGCAGCGGCTTCCATGACCGTCCCGCTTGCTGCCAAAGAAGCCAGACCATCTGCCATCCCTACTTCGGCGGCATTCTTGGCGGATGGTAGACTATCTCCTGTCTTTGCAGAGCAGTATGAACTTCTCGATGAGCTTGGTTCGGGAGGCTTTGGCTTTGTCATTCGGGCTAGGAGAAAGGTCGATGGACTCATCGTCGCTGTCAAGTTCATCTTCCGAGAAAGGGTGTGTTCACTTTCAATTAATAAACAACCTTATATGGCATGCTGACTGTAGCTCTCCTTTGCTGTGCATTGGCAGATTCCTTCTCATGGCTGGGTCCGAACCCGCAGCTGGCACAAGACTCGCGACGGTGTTCCAGGCTCAGAAAAGCTCGTGCCACTCGAGGCCTATGTTTTGCGAATGATCAGACATCCTGGCGTGGTCGCTTTCCTCGATCTCATTGAAGATAATTCTGTTTACTATCTCGTCATGGAGCACCATGGCACGCCTTGGGTCTCTTCTTCTGCGACCAGTTCCGCTTCGGTGACATCCGCAGATGCTAGGCAAGATGAGGTCATGGACGGTACCGATGTGTCTACCGGTCAAGACTCGCATCTTACAACGCCTGCAAACAAAGATGGCAAGATATCTCTGCTGAGCCTGACTTCGACAAAGCCGACCGCTAAGCGCTCAATGTCGGCCGGACCAGGCTCGGACGACCTGCCCGACATCTCGTATTCATCGGACTTGTCTACGAGCCCTTCCTCAAGCATGGGCCCGCCTACACCCATCACGCCCGGCTTGCCTTCTTCAAAGCTCGCTCCAGCCCCTCCACCGATGCTTCGACGCAGCTCGTGCGATCTCTTTGAATGCATCGAGCAACATTCCAGGCTACCCGAGGAAAAGGCAAAGGCAGTATTCGGTCAAATCGTTGAGGTGGTCTACTACCTTGCCGCTATGGGCATCTGTCATCGTGAGTTTTGTTTTGTTGCGTAATTTGATTAAAGCGATGTGGTATCTAAGCGTCTCGTTCTTCATCAGGTGACATCAAGGATGAGAATATTGTCGTGGACAAAAATTTTAGAGTCAAGCTCATCGACTTTGGATCGGCTGTTATCTATGACGTTCGTAAAGCGCCACCCTATCATCACCGCTTCTTCGGCGTGAGTCTGCTCTTTCAAATTTGCTGGCGACTTTGCCTCCCAAAATTTGGCCAGGGCTGATTTTCCACTCTTTCTTGTCGCTGCCGCCGCATGAATCAGACTGTCAACTTTGCTGCCTCGGAAATTCTCCAAGGCCAGCCTTACCGGGCCCCGCATGCAGAAGTCTGGTGAGACTCATGTTCGACCATCCTTCACGGCTTGGACTCAAACGTCATATTTCCAGGTCTCTCGGAGTTCTTCTGTCTATACTCCTGACGGGCGAGACGCCTTTCTCTGATCCCAACAATGCCATCATGGGTAAGATTGCTGTTCATGACACTGTCATTGTTTATAGCTGACGTCTTTACCTTGTTGTACACAGGCCGCATCAGCAAGCCCAAGTGCCATGTCCCAGCGCCAGCTCTGGATCTCATGTTTGGCTGTCTTGAAGTGGATCCAGAGGTCAGGATGACGATTGCACAAGTCCGGAATCACGCCTGGCTTCGAATTCCCGGCTTTTGAGCATACACGGTCTGCCCCACTCTCTTCTGCAATCAGGCAATGCTTCGCGCTGGCATTCGCGATGACTCGCCTGACGGAACACAACCCTTCTTTCACCTATTCAACAAAACGCAAGCTTTCGGATGCGCGACTCGTCAGCCAGCTCTTGTTCGCAGATGGTCCGACCCTATTTATCGCACTAATTGTAAGGAATTGAGCAGCTCATGCAGGGTCTGACCCACGTAGCTAACAGCGCCTCATTGTTAGATAATCCTCACCTCTTGTGCTCATGCCCTGTACTTTTTAACCCCTCTCACTGCATCTCGCCTGCCTTTCATCAGTCCATAGCTGTGGATCTTCTCCCGAGGTGACAAAGCATACCAGGCCATGACTACGCCTAGTAGCTACATCTGTCGCTGGTACAAAATTAAATCGTTGGAATTGCCTCCATGCATGTAGATTGTCTTTCCATACCGTTGTCATCGTGCACAGTGCAAATGCATCTCATCAGACATGCCTTTTTGCTCGTTGACATCCGATCGCCCAACGACGGACAGCTTGGCAAGGTCTTGCTCTTTAGCGGACGCAATATGACCCCCGAGATGGTCTACTCTACCGGAGTGACGCGCAAGCAAATGCAAGTGCCAATGGACACTGCTTCTGGCCGTGCCAGCTTATCCTCGAAGCTACCTAGAAAAGGCTGGACATCTCGCACTCACAATGCAGGCAGCAGGCAGCGGGCGGGGCACATCGCACACAACTCCGTGCAGAGCAGCCCAGAAGCGGGCCGAGTGAAGAATGCGCCTGAAACAGTGCCTGATGTGCTGTGCCGATTCAGGACGCGTCGCCCGCTTCTTGGGTCCTGGGTCGGTCAAGAATGCGGCCTGGCCCTGGTCAAGAATTATGGACCTAGCAATAACACAACATACGGCAGCCAGGCCAGAGCGGGCGGCATTGTCAATCGGTTCCATCTTTTACTTACTCTAACATCCGTGTGAATTGTCAACAGGCTGTCACCCGTTGACTGAGCGTCCAATACTTCCACTGCGTGCGCACGCAATCGTGAATTGGCGACGCTGGCACCATGGATGACATCGAAGGCGTCGATCTGTCGCTGCTTTCAGCCAGTCCGCCTTTCTCGCACATGGCTCGACAGGCCAACGTCGAAGATTCGCCGCACGCTGCTGGCGGTGCACCGTCGCGCTCTCGGTCAAGGGAGATCACGCGCCTGGGCAACGATGCAGGACCGGCAGACATGGATGAGCTTGACGGAGACCTAGGTCAATATAGACTGGCACAGCAGATGGTTCGAGGCAGTCAGGAAGGGAAGATGGGCCAGCCAGCATCTCTCTTGGGCAGTCGTGCCGATTCAGCTTCAGGCAAACGCTTCGTAGCGCTCAAACGAAGAAAACCCGCCTCGCCGGCCCAGTCGCCTGCCCTTATCGAAGCTCTCGCAGCCATACTGTCTCCATCGACAAAGTCTCTCGAAGACAGAGACGAACCCAATGCAGGATTAGGCATGATCAGCCCCAAATCAGATGCGGCTGGCTTGGGAATCCTCAACTTCAACGAAGTACTTAGTAAGGCCGGTCTGGGCGGGGAACGCGAGAGTGTCGCGGAAGATCTGTAAGAGAGCACAAAGCCGTGGAAGTGTTGAGTCGAGCCGCGCTGATCACAATTCCTCCGCCAGGTCATCTTTCCCCACAATCACTTCAATGGCGAGAGGGCGCAGGGCGCTGCAGAGGCGTCTTCCCGGCTCCAAGTCAGACTACAAGAAGGCTAGCGGTCATCACTCACCTTCGCTCATGGGTCACGCCTCGCCTTTCGTATCATCCCCGCTGGCGTCTTCCTGGCTGTCAACCGAAATGAGCGGCTTCGACAGCCGGACAGCTTCTCCTGTCTTGTTGGCACTCTCACCCAGCAAGACTGGCGAGCTGGTCGATGCGACTACGTCTTGCTCGCCGACCATTCCAGTCAGCGTCTCAGCAAGTATGGCCACTCCTGATGCAACTGCTTTATACTCTCCCAGCTTGACCGCCACTCCAACACTCACGCAGTCCCCTTCCTTCTCGCCTTCCATCGGGTTCCAAGAAGAGGTAACAGCAGATCAAGGTACTGCTGCAGCATATGCCGGTCAGGCCAACTATACCTCGTCGACTTCTCATGATAATGGTCCTGCAGGACCTGGCTCTGGCTTCTACAATGCGGTCATCGCGACCACGGTCATTGGCGCAGCCATGTGCATGGGCGCTTTCGGCATCCTGGCATGGCTCCTCTTGCGTCGCCGTAGCGTTTATCAGAGACCTGTGATCTCACAGCCGATTCTCAAGTATACGTCAAATGAATCACTGCAAGACAAGGATGATCCGGAGAAGAGCACTCCTATTCATGCAACCTCTGAGCACTACAGGCATTCGGAAGCGCCCAGTATACCTCAATCCGTATTGCCGGCAAGGATCTGGCGTCCATCATTGCAGCAGTCGCTAAGTTCAGAATACTCGCACTATCTCCGCAAAAGCTCAGACTCTTATGACCGCCGCGACTTGCAATATGAGTACGCCGCTCGGAGCCCAGAGATAACGAGTTCGATGCCCGGCTTTCTTTCTGGACAATCGCTTGATCAGTATCACAGCTTGCGTCAGTCCTCGAGGTACGAGCCCTCATTTGCAAGTACGGTAGGGCACTTGAGGCTGTCTCAGCCTTCTCAAGCGAGTTTTCCAAACGATATTCAACGCTTCAATGGTACACATGACTGTCATCGACAAGATCATCGATCATCGGATTCCCCATCTGTCGAAACTGCCTTCGAGGAAAACACGGCAGACCCTCGCCACAGCCAAGACGACCTCAGTCATTACTACGGCTCGTATACTACATCTACGGATGCCATGTATGAGGAGCCGCCTTCGACGTCAGCTAAGACAAGCACATCCACGAAGCACGCCTCACGCGAACTTCGCAAGACTGCCATGATAGCAGCAGCACAAGGAAGATTGCCACCTAGTCAACCTCTGTTGCGCAGCACCGTGTCCGCGCCGGACAAGCTAGGTAGCCAAGCGCCGGTCTTGAGCTCGGAGGTTACGAGCTCCACACTTGCTGATCTGTCCAGAAGCGTGTCTGTGGTTTTGCTGGACCAAGAGCTTCCTGCCAGAGCGTCGAACAGTCATCGCCAACGCCCAATGTCGCAAGACGGCAATGTAGTCAGAAACAAGTTGAAGAAGCCACAATCCCAGCGTATGTCAACAAGGAGTCGTCCAGTCACTATCGGCGCAGCACCTCCCTCCATTCTAGTCACGACCCACTCTCAGGCTCTAGTTCCGCCCGTCTCCCCAAAGGTCACCACCAAGACGCAGCCGTCCAATCGCATGAGCCTGTACAGCCTCAGCGATACCTTGCCGTACATGACTACCCAGCCTATCGTGTCGCCTGCCACGAGCCCTGCTATGGAGATCCAATCTCACTTTATCAAGTATGATCTTCCATCTACCAGAAAACGGCAAAGCACTTTCGTGGAAGAAGTCTTATCGATTGTGCCGGTCGCAGCTGAAAAGCCGGTTGTCGAAGCTCAGCGCAGCTCACTGGCGGAGTCATGTCAGAGTGACGCGCCATCGGATCCGAGCCTGGAAGGAGAGCGTGCCCGACGGTCTCAGCGTCGTCGAACATTGCTGCAGAGCGTTGTCAAGCAAGAGGAAGCTGGCAGGGAAGATGAAGCCAAGCACGTTGCTGCCGCATCGCCCGACAAGTACCAGACGCCAAAGAAGGCTGTCTCTGGCTACGTTGCTCAAACAGCACTACCACAGCCCGACCTCCCCATCACTCCGCCATACACTCCGACTGATGTCACAGGCGTCCATTCGATGGTTGAACCAATTATGGAGACACCGACAAGAAGATCTCGAAGCATCTCGGCAGGGGCGCCCCAGAAAAGTCCAACTCTCGATGCTTCCCTGACACGATTTTCAAGGATGGATTTGGCTAGCGAATTTGCCAAAAGCAAATTTGGCGCAGCGCTGGCGAAGGGCCAAGTTCGAGATGGTGGTTCGGACGAGCACAAGATGGAGACCCACACGATAACCGGCGCAGTCGTGGATGCAAAGCATGATCTCAAGGCCGCTGTTCGATCATCTCAAGCCTTCGAAGGTGTCGATTCGAACCTTCCTGTGGCATTGCCATTAAAGGCTCCGAGACGTGCTCGAGCAAGTACCATTAGCTGTGACCAAATCCGACATACAACCGCGGATACAATGATGCAAGCATCTCGAGTCCCACTCCCCGCCAAGAACAAAGCAACCCGCGTGTCTTTTGCACCTACTGTGGTGACACCGGCACCGACGATTAATCCCACTCGCTCAATTGCTCAAGATCTGCGGGCTTCTGTTTCTTTCCCTTCGACCTATGAACACTTCGACTCTCGACCGACCTCTTTCCGTACCTCACTCAGTTCCTTCAGGAGCTCGGGAGACTACGACTTTGGTCGTGCGCTAGACTTCAACAGCACGACTCCGGTACCGGCCGTTCCTGACTATGTACACAACATGGCAGGCATTGGCTCAGCTGCTCGTCAAACAGGACAGTCAAGAGCCAGCAATGGCAGTCTGACTTTGCCCAAGGAAGATGATGACGATGATGGCAGCGTTTGTAAGTGGCTTGCTTGGACCGTGATCTCCTTCTTCGCTAACCATGCTCTTCCCGCTAGACTCGCGCGATTCGGGCTCACACGAGTCACCGTGGGAGATTGCAAAGGCCAGAGTGCGAGCGCGTGCGTCACTAGCCTTGCCGTCAGTGATAGAAGAGCTCGCTTGAGCAATAATAGCATCCTTGTCTGCCCCTGTCTCATCTCAATCCGAACTTTGATCTTACTAGTAATGCTACACGGTTTTTACATTTCCATCTCATTGACGTTCTGGGCTGCCAATTCTTCTTCCTCGTCTTGTGGCGCCTTGGCAGTCTCTGCAGCTCTTGCTTCTTCGACGTCTTCATCCTCGTCGCGACAGAGGGCATAGATCTGGCGAGTCGGCTGCATCAGCCTGGGAAACCGAAACAAGTATCTGCCCCTTACTCACTTCGTCAACTTCGTCTGGTGACAGTACCTCTTCCAAAAGCTCGAAGCCGACATCTGCGATATCAATTAGCCTGCTGCGAATACCGTGCTTCGCGTCATCAGACCTACTTGCCAGTTGATCGAGTTGTTCAACGCGTTCTCTTGCTACGATCCAGTCTGGCACTTCAGTACAAGCGATGCGCCCCACGCCAGCGATGAAATAGTCGCGAGCCAGCGCTCTCTCATTCAAATGAGACGATAGGCTTTTCAATCCGTTCTGGGACAGGACCAAGTGGTACAACAGCCGCATGGCCAATTGAACGGTTTGCAGCAACCTGACAAAGAGATGTCAGCCATTTCCGTGCCAACATATTATTTCACGGACATGCGAAGTCCACTTACAGCGAGAGGTCAAAGTCGGCTGAGAGGGCTTCTGTATAGTCGTACAGCAGGCATGCGTCTTGGGCCATGCGGAAGATTAGAAGCTGAATCAGCGATGGCGAGCGGCAGAGAAGCGGAGTGCCGTCTAAATGTGCAGCGACCAAGTTGCAGAGGCTGATCAGCGCCAGTTGCTGTATTGCTTGTCGTTGCACACCATCCTCGCAGCGGTAGAGCAGGAAGCCCGCAACATGTTCCACAAATGGAAGTTGTTGCGGCTGCTGTTGAGTTGCGCTGATTGCCTGGCCTACTACTGGTGGCTCTTGTGCTCCCGGGAAGGGCGTCGATAGCAGCGTACGAAAGAGAGGCGGGCCTGAAGCAGCCGTTAGTTTGCTTGCGAATCGGCTACCCTGGTCAGAACTCCCACTTACGGCATGACAATAAAGTGAGAAAGATCATGGCTTCTATGTGTACCTCCGCGCGTCGTCTCAGATCCACAAAGAAGGCGATACACGATGGCGTGCGCACGAGAGCTTCGAAACTGTGTAGCATGCTTCAGTCAGATGTCTCATATTGTTGCATTAACCATGAAAATACCCTCGTATGCGTGTAGGATCCGGTTGAACTGCCCAAGTCTGCAACAGTCGCAAGGAGGCCAGAAGAAGTCCCTCGCAATCCTTTTCATGCACCACTTTCGCTGCATCACTTCTTGCCTGCTTGCCTTTCGGATCCAGATCATTGGACCGTATGATCCCCGATGATGCAAGAGGCGGAACAGCCAGATCGAAAGCCTTGCGGCGATTCTCCTCCATCGTGGTAAGCTTGGGGATTGCCTTCATAATCCGGAAGACGATAGCTTCGTATATCTCCATCGGCTCTTCTACGTATACTAGCGACGGATATTGATGACACAGATCGTGAGCAAGGTTCAGAGCGAGCGATACTTCGAGTCGCATAGTTGACGGTGCAAAAGCTTCCACAAAGTCGACGAGAGCATGCAGTATCTCCCACAAAAGAATGGTCTCGACAGATGTGGGCGACTCTTCGGAACGGGGCTGATGTGAAAAGCAGCGAAAGAGGCGTTGACAAGCGTGTCGATGGGCCTGCGTGAGCGATGCACTTGCATCTTGTGGGAGTACTGGGTTGACCAGAGCTTCAACAGTGTGCACTCTAGCTTGGCCGGCCCTGCCAGTGTGATCAAAGAGGAAAGTGGTAATGTCTTCTTTTGTGACTTTTAATGCCTCTTCCGCCAGGTTCATTTCTTGCAGCTCTGTCCCGGCAATTCCATCAATAACGGCGCTGTCCATGTCTAAGTCCGGTAGATCCTTGTTGACAATATCGTCTCCAGCATCCGTGTCGGACATGACAGATGCTCGTTGCTTGCCCTTGCTGCGGCCTGTTGGAGAGGATCTGGGCCCTGAAGGACTCGAAGAGGGGAGGTTGGGAGCTCCTTGATTTGTGGTAGTCGACTCGAAGAAAGAGTTTTGAAAGCCTTTCTGAGCCTTGGGTGCTCTCTGTGTGGATGGGGCTGGTCTTCGCAATTGTCGAAGCTGCTGGCTGTTTGATGCTGGCTTCTTTGCACTCTTGAGCTGTGCTGCAGTAGCACGATACTTTGACTCTATCTCCTGCTTTTGGAAGATGAGCTCCGATGAATGCTTCTGTTGCTCGCGAGCTATCATACTTTCCAACACGCTGATACGTTCCTGCAGCGGTCCAACTTTGGCCATCTCATCGTACAGCTGCTGTTCGTGCTGCTTGACTGTCTTTTGGGTGTTTGACCTCAGCACCTTGACCTCGCCTTCTTTCTGCATGCGAATTTTCCGCTCCTCCTCGAGTGACTGCTGTAGCTTTTGAAGCTGCTCACGCAGAGCACGCGCATCTGCATTATCTGTCGACCCGTTTGCTGTTTGCATAGACCCATTCGCTTTTTGCAATGGTGGTAGCGGCTGCTTGAAAGCGCCAGTATCTGCACGACCAGCAGGGGTGGAAGCTGATGTGGGTGGTACAGCTTTAGGCACCGTTGGCTGTTGTGATTGCTGTATCTGCTGTTGTGGAGGTGCACGCGTCTCTGCAACGTTGGCGAACGGCGCGACCAAGGCGGGAGGTCGAACATTTCCTGCAGGTATGGGTACAGTGCGAAGGTGGGCGTTCATCTCAGCAATAGCAGCGCCAGTCGGAGCAGGAGACGCGTTTCTGGGGGTGGTATGGCTGGCCTTGGCACGGCTAGGCTCCAGAAACTTGAGCTCGTTAGGCTCAGCGCTGGTCGTTGCTGCATCACGATAGACTGGCTTGACAGGTCGTCGGATGGGTGGAGGTCGTGCACCCTGCGGCGGTACTGATGGTCTTGCGTTGGGTTGTGGTGCTTTTGCAGGGCCAGGGCCCTGCGGTTGCGCTACAGGACGTCCAGCTCTGTTTTGTGACGGTGCTGGCGCTTGAACCGGCGCTACACGCGTCGCTGCTGGCGCACGCTGCGTGGCATGCACCTCTTCGGCGGCGGCCAGGGCCGCCAGAACGTCCTCGTCAAGGTCGTCCTCGAAGAAGTCATCTTCGTCGTTGTCATTGGCCATGTTGAGCTGGATGCAACATACTGTAGCCTGTTCTCGTGAGCCAGGACTGTCGGATGCCGTGCACGAGGCAGTCGCCACACGTGATCGAGGAAGACTTTTGCCACCATTCCTCGAGGATTTTCGCCCGGAAACCGCTGAACATGCCAACAAAACGTTTAGGCAGCCCATTGGGCTGCACCAGAGTGCTGTAGTATGTGTGTGCATGTCATGTGCGGTGTCTGGTGGTCATAGCCCATCTGCGGTCCTTGCAGGAGCCAAAAAAGGCGCAAACGTGCAGGAAGACGAAAACGTCGACTTGACGAGGAAAAACAAGGCGTCTGGAAACGGTTCTAGAACCACTCTCCGAAACAGGGAATCGAACCCTGATCACCGCTGTGAGAGAGCGCTATTGAAGATCTCGAGTCAGGAGGAAGCTCGCTTCACGTTTTGGTGGTACCAACTTACGCATCTTAGCCATTAGACGATTTCGGATTGCTTGTTGAAATGAGCTTCAGCTTGCACGTACATCAATAGACATTGTCGGTTTCTTGCAGAAGTTTTTCCAAAAAATTGCGGAAGCAGGTTCTTGACGGCCGGGTCGGACTGCATGCAGGCTTCTACACTTCAACGCAACCTCTTCTTTGAAAGGATAAGATCGTGCATGCAGACGTGCAATTGCCCCATGGTACACCGCATGGTCTCTCTTTCACTACTGTACTGTGTCAAGCAGCAGCACCTCATGCGCTTCGAAGCTCTTCGCCAAACGATGTGCCGGACGGCCGGAGCAGCCTGATCGTGCTCTTTTGACAATTGCAAGTGAAAAGGAAAGCAACAAAAGAGAGCAAGCCACGCGTCGCAACGACTACTAGGGGACGATCTCCAAGCAGAGCTTGCTTAAGACGGCTCGCGCGTACGATGGGCAAGGCCGGCATTATTGTTCGAACGCGACCGCTTGTCTCGCGTATTGTCGCTTCTCAAAGACTGAGTCGCAGTGCAGTTCTTCAAGCCCAACTCGACAGAAGCTAGGGCGCAGCTGTACATCTCTGCTACTGAGTGACTGTTCCACAAATTCTCGACACTGCAGCTAGTCCACTGGGACTGCTGGGACTGCTGGGACTGCTGGGACTGCTGGGACTGCTGGCTGCCCGGAGAGAGGCGTCTTCCTTCGAGGTCCCGAGTCGCATTGAGGCCACCAGCAGCTTCGAAGACACCGTGAGGCAAGACAGAGAGATCTGCCAAATACGCATCACATTCTTCGGCCTGGTTCTGCAGATCGAAGTCAGAAAAGCCGTTTTCGCATCTGTCGCCAGCATTTCGCAAAGCCTGGACGGCCTGACAACCAATTGCTCCGCGAGATCCCAGCCGTCCCGGATACCGATAGACGCCTGCCTACAGATTGAAAGGCGGATCATCATACACGGCCTGGACCGCCGCCACGCCTACGTCGTTCTGCTTCACCCTTACTTCAAAGCAGCCGACGCCACTTTTGAGCTCGAGCCCGCAATTCATCGCTTGGACGCCGCGTCCCAGCCCTGCCAGACAGCCTCACGCTCCTGGCCATCTGCACAATCGATCTGCGAAGAGCGCACAGTCGTGGCCTTCAAGTTGCATCGGTTGGGTTGGCAATTCTCCCCCTCCCTGCTGCTTGGCTTCCTGCACATCAGCAACCTCTTTGGCGTTCAACGCGTCGACACCAAGCCAGCGATCAGCAGGTGCATAGGCCCAAGCTCGCAATCTCGACTTGGCCTGGCGCTGAGCGCTCCATCTCTTCACAAAAAGCAGACACAATCGATTGGTCTTGACAGAACTGTTAGCATCGCATAGTCGGCCACCTGCATCGTGCCCGCCACTGCTGCTCAAGCCAGCCTTACCCCGCACTCTGTCACACCTGTCAAGATGGGCTGCGGTGGTAGCAAGCCGTTGGAGGACGATGAGGCCAAGCGTCGCTCGGATGAAATCGAGAAACAGCTCAAGCGCGAAAGGCAGGAAATGCACAAAAACATCAAGATCCTGTTTCTTGGTGCTGGTGGTAGGTGTGGCACTTCAGAAAGAGCTGTCGGCCTGGCTGATGGCATATTTGGTACCGCTCATCTCGTCATCGTTTGATCCGACTCCTGTACTCTACTTCACTTCAGAATCCGGCAGTAGGTGGTTTTTCGTGTGACGAAGTCTACGAATGCTTCAGAACTAACACCATACTTTGCACTTCACCCAGAATCCACCGTGCTCAAGCAATTCCGGTTGCTATATGACAAGCCCATGGACCAAGTAGGCATCTTTGACCGCAGTCGCACCATAACTCTCACATTGTCTCATTAACGTATCTTCACGTGCACTAGGAGGAGCGTCTCGGCTACCGTGAAGTCATCCTTGCCAATACTTTTCAAAGCTTGAGCGTGGTTCTCGATGCCATGGAGCTCATGGGTATCGAGTTCGCCGATCCTAAAAGCGCAAAGGAAGCTTCTGTCATAGCAGAAGTTGGCTCCTATCCAGAAGTGAGATCTGTCCTATCCAGGTAACATTGAGCTGCCGTGCTGAATCGTCGCTTCCTCCATTTAGTGGCCGGTTGCCTCGTCCGTGTCTCAATCCGTCTTGCACCTTTACGGAGATGGAGGCGTGCAGGCAGCGTTGGGTAAGAGCATGCCTTTTTGGAAACGAAGTTGAACGCCCTTGCTGACAGGGTTTGGACAGCGCGCCGGACCGAATACCAGTTGAACGACTCGGCGGAAGTGAGTCAGGATGGTGCATCATCGAAGGCGCTTGATCTGACCTTTAAATAATTACAGTACTTCTTTGAAAACGTAGTGCGGACAACGCAGACTACCTACGTTCCGTCCGATGATGACATTCTGCGATGCCGAGGTGCGGTTCATATGAAGCTTGCTGGGCCATAGCTGAGCCATGCCAATACAGTGAAAACCACCGGTATCAGTGAAACAGTCCTTAAAGTGGGCGAGCTCAACTACCGATTACTCGATGTTGGAGGTCAGCGCACAGAGCGAAAGAAGTGGCTCAACTGCTTCGGTGCGTTACTTTTTGTGAACACTCCGCAGAGAAAGGGCTAAAGCGCGTGGTTCTGGTGGCAGAGGATGTCACAGTCTTGCTGTTCCTTGTCGTGAGTGGTCAAGCGCCTCACGCCTGATCTCTGCCCAACGGCTCGTACTGACTAGCTTGTAAATTCAACACTGGCTGAAACAGGCTATTCAAGAATTTGATCAAAGCCTATACGAAGACGAGTCTGTCAATCGTCTGCAAGAGAGTGTCACCCTTTTCGAATCTGTAGCCAACTCAAAATACTTTGCCAACACCGCTGTCATACTGTTCCTCAATAAAATCGATCTATTCGCGGCCAAGCTCGAAAAGGGGGTCAAGTTAGTTGACTACTGCCCAGATTACACTGGTCCCAATGAGTTCCAGCCAGCGTACGTGATATTGCCACCCATTCACGGAGCTGCCTTGTATAAGAAGACTGACAACAATGGGCTTTACTGCATTCCCACTCTCTAGGTCGCAATATATGGGCCTCAAATTCAGAAATCTGTATCGGCGCCCTAGCGACATCTACCTCCACTACACTTGTGCGACCGACACCAAACAGTGAGCGCTACTGACCTGCCTAGTGTGTCTTAGTGTGGTCCAGTCCGCTGACGCTGCTCACGTCAACGCAGAGTGCGTATAGTGTTGGCCAGCGTGAACGACACTATCTTGAGGCGGAATCTGCAATTCTCGTGAGCATGCGTTGAATTGCGCTTGTCCATTCATAATTGCATGAAGTTGACTTGGTCCGTCGTGCTCACTACCCTCTAGTGGACTGATGTAGGCTGGATACGTTTGCAATACTCCGCATAACTGGCTTCTTACGGCGCCTCGGTCTCTTCCAGCTATTAGTCTTCATGTTGAATCTGAGGACGAATACCCGGCTTCCAGTCTCGTGCGTTTCATGTTAACTGTATTGCGCATACGTAGTAGGGATTATCCACGCATAGCTGGAGGAGAGGTGTTTCATATAGCAGTGCTTTTTGGTCCGAGTAGTTGGTAGGGTGGAAGGACCTTGTACATACAGGCATTGCAATTCCATAAATCAACGCGCTTTCTTATCGTAAATGAGTTCAATAAGATGATTTGCTTTGAGAAAGGGTATCCCCGCGGCCGGCGACATGATCGCTAACTTGTACGTGACGAAGAGGTAGCAACGCCACCGCTCTCACTTGCATCTATGCTCGAGAGTCAATACTTTGAGCCCGCAAGATCCCCAGCACCTCTCGCACGGGCATGACATGTCGGATGAAGCATCTACCGGAGCGCGGCAAGCGCGGCGCGCTGAATTGCGCGCTGCCAACATAGCCACATGGAAGCAAGGCGGCCCAGACGAGGAGGGTGAGTCTGCAGGCTGCGGCGTACCTGCAGGATGTCTGGAGTCTGATGGTGCTTCTACGATAGGACTTGCTTCACTGGACTCGTCGCTCAAGCGCAATACTGCCTTCATCAAGCGGCTACGGACGTCTCTGCAAGCTCAAGACTCCGTGATCGCTTTGTGCAACGAAGTCCGGAGCCTCAGCCTCGAGAAATACATCAGCGAGCTCGTGTCTGCAGCCTGCGAGGGTATTTCCAAATGCAAGACTGGTCCAGAGATCTACGGCGCGGTGGAGGTGGGTGCCCACTAATGCTGCAAGGTAGTCAATCGTGGATGTCCCGTGCTGAAGCAGTGATGTCGGGCCATGCGACAGGTCATCTCGGCACTGCACCAACGCTTCCCCAATCTCTTCTCTGTCCCTCTTATAGCCAGTCTGCAGGTCTCACTGCAGCCGCCTGGTAAAGCTGCTCTCACCGCATTGCCACAAGAACAGTATGAAAAGGAGGAGACAGCGCGCGTCACTCGACAGCGGAGTCTGTTGCGAGTCTACGCAGAGTTGGATATCTGCGGCGTGATATACCATTCTAGTAGAGGTATTGGAGAGGCAACATTTGCCATTTTCAAAGATCTTGTGAGTCTATACCTTTGGCGATTGTTCAAAACAAATCAATGAACCCTGTATTTGAACGCCGCAGCTGTCGGCAGACAAGGATCTTCTGGTTATATCAATTCCTCTAGCTGTCGCCTTTACGAAACACCTTAGCTACTTTCTACCTCCGGTGCAGTCGGAACAAGTCGCACCCACGCCTGCCGAAGCTGCATCGACTGTTACGGACCCAAGTCAGTCCGCCGACCCTCCCAATGCGCAAAGAGACAAATTCCGCAAGCTTCTCATGGCATTCTTCGATGCGCTATCGCGCCGTGCCATCAAGGACCACACTGTTAGCAGCCCTCTCGGCTATGTTGAGCACCCTACATCTGCTGACAATCGTCGCACACGGACAGCACCTATTGGAAACTGACCGACGCAATCACGAAGCATACATACGTAGTGGGGAGATCTTTGAAGATCGAGCACAAAACTATGAGAAATTGACGCGAAGTTGGGAAAAGCTTTGGGCGGGTTTGCAAAGGTGCGTACTGTGTGAGCTTGATGCATTGTTGAGCTGACTTTGTTTTGATATTGTATTAGTTTGGCAGAAGCTTTGGCGGTCCCTCTACCTGTACTGCCGCCCTTGCCTTCCACTTCCATCATCACTGGCACTGGCACAAGTTTAAGAAATGCGGGCGATGAGACCAACATTGGCGGGCCTGGAAGCCCCTGGAACGATGAGGAGGAGAAAAGATTCTATACGGACATACTTGATCTCAAGGGCGAAGTTCCGAGCACACTCTTGAAACAGGGACAGGAGAAGACGCGCGACGAGAAGCAGCCTGACTTCGCTGCTCAAGATTTCGACAATGACGTGGAACGTCCGCCGGAAGTCGCTGAGTGCGGATGATCCGCTAATCTCCAGATGCCTGCGTTTTGCTGACAGCTGTTCCCCACATGGCAGCGAAGCAGCGGAGCCAGATGATGGTATAGCACCAGCACCAGCTGCACAGCTGGCTGCTTTGTTGTCACGTCTGCCCAATCTGAGTAATCAAGACGGCATTGACAAGGCGGCAGTGGAATTCACATTCCTCAACTCGAAAGCCGCACGACGGCGGCTTGTTAAAGTAGGTCTGGCTATCGGGGTGGCCTGAAATTTGATCCTGATTCGCCGGCTGTTCTTGTTCCACCAGGCTGTTACCGGCGTTTCTCGCAATCGTCAAGATCTGATACCCTACTATGCGCGTCTCGTGGCCACACTGAACCGCTACATGCCAGACGTCGGCCTGTTGACAGTGGCAGCGGTGAGTTCACTGGCACTTTGCACTGCATGGACTTGTCACTTATGTCTCTCGTCAGCTGGAAGAGGAGTTTCGGTACTTCCAAAGAAAGAAAACACAAGACCTGGCCGAGAGCCGAGCCAAGGTATGTGCACTAGCGAAATGCTGATCGACGTTCTGCTAAGAGAAAGTGACTTCTGCAGAACATCCGCTTCATCGCCGAGCTCACGAAATTCCAAATCACCCCGATTCATTCGGTCTTGCACGTCTTTAAAGTCTGCTTGGATGATTTTGCTGGCTCAAATATAGAGAACGTCTGTACCCTTCTGGAAGGCTGCGGCCGTTTTCTCCTTCGCAGTGATGCGACGCATGAAAAGATGGCAGCCATGTTGGAAACGATGAAGCGAAAGAAGGCTATCCAGAATCTCGATCAAAGACAGGTCACTATGCTAGATAATGCATACTATCAGGCAAGCACTGGATGTGGAATCCGAAAGCGAACATACTAAATGTGGACAGTTGACAGTGCGATCCCCCGGACCGACCCATCGTGGTGCCGAAGGAGCGGACGCCTATGCAACTATACATCCGCCATCTACTCTATAGACAACTGAGCAAGCCAAACATAGAGCAAGTTCTCCAGAAGCTCCGAAGATTACATTGGGAGAATCCGGAAGTAAGCCAGCTCAATGACCTGACTAATGGAATGGCGCTGAAATGGATTGTTGAAGATCGTACGCAAGCTTTACAATGCATTCACGAAGGTCTGGAAGGTCAAATTCAGCAATGTCTATCTTTTTGCGCTCTTGTTGCACGACCTGTCGCGATATCGACAGGACTTCGCAATCTCAGTTGTCGATGGTGTACTGGAAAATATTACACTAGAGATGGAGGTGGGGTCATATTTCTGATAATGCGTATGCGAGCCAGCTGACCTGGTCCATTTAGCACAACAATTTCAAGCAAAATCAGCAGAGAATAGCTACGGTCAAGTACCTTGGCGAGCTATATACATACCGTGTCATCGAGGCTCGGGTCGTACTCGATACGCTCTGGTCTCTCGTCACTTTTGGACACGGTAAGCCTCCCTTGGTGCGATGGTCCGAACATTTGGTCCTTACCCAGCATTGCAGCCGACGGTCGACCCACTCCCGATGGGACAGGGGATAGTACAGACACAGTCGAAGACTACTTCCGGATCCGTCTGGTCTGCACACTGCTAGATACCTGCGGTATCTACTTTGATAGAGGCCAGCTGCGAAAACGCATGGACAATTTCCTCACCTTTTTCCAGATGTACGCGCGATCGAAGCGGCAGCCACTACCGATGGATGTGGATTTCATGTACACCGATACACTAGAGGTGAGCGTCTTTGAAAGCTAATGCGAACATTCCCGGCCTGACCCCAATTTTAAGACCCTTCGGCCGAAACTTCGCACCTACTCAACCTACGAGGATGCCGCTCGAGCAGTCGATGAGATGTACACCAATTTGGCCAAGCACAATCAGGCGCCAGGGCAAGCGCCTGAGGAGCTGGACGCGAGTGACGGTGAAGATGATGCTCGGTTGCGCATAAATGGTCAACCGGGCGGTAGTGAGGATGAAGAGGATATAGCGATAGAAGGCTTAGCCAGCGATGATGCCGATAGTGACGACGTGAGTTGCCGCTTACATCTCTTTCATGTGTTGCTGAGTCTTACACTTACAGAGCTCTGATTCTGACGACACTACGAGCTCCGATGACGAGATATCATCAGGAGGCGATGAAGAAGACGACGAAGAACGTCGGGTGGCCAACGAGGAAAATGATGAGTTCGACCGCGAATTGGCACGCATGATGGCAGAGAGCGGACGGGAAGCCCGAAAGAGCGTTCCATCTGGCAAGAGTGCTCTGTCAGACAGAAGTATACCGATGTTCAGACGTCAGCAAGCCTCATTGGCTGGCGATGTTCCAGAAGAAGACAGTCAGCACATGCGTTTCACGCTTCTGATGAAGAAGGGCGCCAAGCAGCAGGTACGTGTTCGCATTTCCGGGCTATCTTTGATGGTACTTAATGAAGGTTTACTCACTCTGCAGACCCGATCTATGGACGTGCCGCGAGAGTCTGCCCTCGCCATGCACACCCTCAGCAAGCAGCAGCAGGACAAAGAAGAGCAACAGCAGCTCAAGCAATTGGTCCTGAAGTATGAGCAGCAGGAAGAAGCTGAGAACCGCAAAGCTTGGGTGGCAGACGCCGGCAAGAAAGGCTTTCGCATCCGCTTCGACTGATACTTCGGTGTATTACAGATGTATCGGGGACATTGGATCCTCCTGTTGTTGTCGTTTGATTGCAAAGGCTTTGGCGAGTCGCCAAGCGTGCGATGTGTTCCTTGTGGCGTTGCTTCAGGGTGGTGTTCGGCGGAAGCCTAGCTCGCTTGTCCGTCTACCACGAATGACCTGTTAGGCTTCCGCGTCCTCGGCGAGACGCGCAGTGCAGCACGCTTGCGAACATGCGTCGCAACGTCGGGCTGTCCTCGCTATCGCAACAGTCGGAAACGCTTGCATCATACAATTCGCTCTCGAATGCCATCTCGGAGCAGCAAGTGTCTACGCTACAGTCTCAAATGGCGACATTTCAGAGCGCGCTCCGTAGTTTTGCAAACAAGCACCGTACCAAGATTCTATCGGACCCTGTTTTCCGCCAGCACTTTGCGGACATGTGCAATCAAGTTGGAGTCGATCCTCTCGGAAGCGGGGGACGCAAAGGGCTTTGGGACTTTCTCGGCGTCGGTGACTGGACTTATACGCTTGCCGTTCAAGTCGTGGACGTGTGCATAGCAAGCAGAGAGCGCAACGGCGGGCTCTTGGAGATGGACGAGCTCATCAAGGGCGTCACGCGATTGCGGCATGGGAAAGAGCGACCTTCAGTAGCAGGAGCAACGACGGCAAGCGGAACAAGAGCAACGCCGAACCAGCTCTACAAGGCGGCTTCAGGCGAGGCGGTGACCAGCGCAGACATTGAGCGAGCCATCAAAGCTCTCGCTCCTCTAGGCTGTGGCTACTCCGTCATCAACATTGGTGGACGCAAGCTCGTTCGCTCGGTAGCCGCCGAGTTCGATGTCGACTCTCTGGCTGTCCTAGAGTGTGCAGCCGAAGCTGGCACAGGCTTCCTAACCATCAGCGCACTTCGACGCTGGACGGGTGAGCGCAAGCCAGCCAACGCCCCCTTTCTGGCCGCAAGTCGAGCAAGCCAAGCGTGGACCATGAAGCGTGCAGAGAACGCCGTCAGTCAGGCCCTTATGAATGAGGGCGTTCTGTGGGTCGACGATCAAGAGCCTGGCGAGCTACAGTACTGGGTCCCCTCGCTTTTCGACTTCCAAGAAGGAGTAGCAGTCACGTGAATTGTAGTGACCCCTCTTCGAGGCCGCATTGCAGTACGCTGTCAGGCTACAGACGCACGTTGCGACAAAGTGTCGAGCTATGTTCCATCTACAACTCCTCAAGTGGATGGCCCATCCTATCTCGCAGGCGTCTGCAACATCGGGTCTTTCGCTCTGCCCCAAATGTAGACCGACACGGACATCCCGCCAGGCCTACATGCGAGGCTCCAGCCCGGAGGTGAAGACGATTGCAGGACACCCCTCAGCCTTGTGCCGTTGAATGACTTCTCCTGGCTCTCCGGTACCGCGTTGCCACCCCAGCCAAGTGGCTACCAGCGTAGTCAAGGGTCGTTGTGAGGGTGGACTGGCTAGTCAACGAAGATGAACGGGCAGCGACACTGTGCAGCTCTTCTTGTCTCTGCACCACTCACTACTTCCACGGTCATTCATCTCTGAGCTCGGTGAGTCTGCCTGCCGCCTGCGTTCCCAGCTTGATTGTCTGTAGTTCTGCTGCTGACAGCTACCTGTCACGCCCTGTCACTTGTAGGAGCCGGTCTCCCTGGTCCATAGCTCGACATCTGGCTTCACTCTTTCAACCAGAACCCATACCAAACTCCCCTTTTCGCACTTTTCAATCAGCCTAGATGGCCAACTTCGTACGCTCCCTATCTCTTGTTCTTCTGTCTGGCGCAGTCCTGGCGACCGCTGCACCCCTTGGCGACTGCCCACGCCGACACAAGCGAGGTATGTCCAAGACTGATGCATTTGGCGACTCTTGCTTGTATCCTGCTCGTACTGATCCAGACGCTGCATTGCTATGTTGGCAGATGCACAAGCTGGCGACTTCTTCGGGAACGAACCTCAGGCAGGCACTGATCTCAGCACGGACGGCTTTTTCGGAAATGGCAGAAGCGATAGACCAAACGACAGCCAGCTTGAGACCGGCGTCTTTGGCGACTTCTTCGGCGAAGGTCTTCAAGGACAGGGAGACTTTGGTGATTTCTTCGCTGGCAAGGAAGGGCAGGTCTTGACGGAGGGCAATCCAAAAGCGGGCGTCGGCCTTGTCCTTGTTTCTATCGGCACGGTCTCGGCAGCCGAATTGGCCGCCATTACTGGCTCTATCTCGCCCGCACCTATTGGCAACGCTCCCCAAGCACCGCCGCCAGCTGCTTCCGCCCCTGCGCCTCCAGCGGCCACACCTTCCGGCTTGACTTTTGTGCCCACCAAGACCGGTGTAGGAGCACTTGAGCTCGGTTTCAAGACGGTCACAACATCGTGAGTCAGCTTTCCACTCTTTCCTGTCCCTGTCAGTGATAAACAACTGAGATGACACTGGGCCTTGATCAGAATCAATTTTGCCGCTATTTCGAGTTCCATCGCAGCAAACCAGCCACAGCCGTCTGCCACTGACAGGCCAGAGCAACAGCCGTCATCGGGTTTTGAGGTTCAGTCTTCAGCCCGCCCATCAAGTGTCAGCGCCGCGCCCGGTGCATCCAGTGCTAGCAGTGCCAATCCAGCTGGCACAAGCTTGACCTTTGTCCCCACTGTGACTGGCATAGCAGCTATTGAGCTTGGTTTCCATACGACTACGACTTCGTGAGTCGAAATTGTCGAGCAATGTGCCGCTGCACTATCTTACGCCGGGCATCTGCAGTATCAACTTCGGAGCGCTCTCATCCTCGATCTCTGCAGCTGCTAGCGCGACTTCCGCTCAGGCGGCCAACGAGCAACAGTCGTCAGTGCAGATTCCCGGACAGAAATTGTCCATCTTGCCCATCGGTGCACCTTAATCGCACCGCTAGCTCGAGCTGTTACAGTTTCAGGTTGCTGACTCCTGCTCTCTATCCTTTCCTTCCCTCACTGTGCACTCTGTGCAGGCTTAGGCGTCTTCGGAGGTCTGGCATTGCTGGCGCTCATCGTGGTCCTCTACGTCACGTATGAAAGGCGCAAGTACAGGGGACAATTCAGGAAGCGTAGAGCTGCTGAATTTGTCAAGAACGCCCTCAACCGCCGGCAATCGGTAAGTTCTCGTTCCATTGCTTTTACAGGCCTAAGTCGTGCCGAGCTGACTTGTGGCTTCGCGCGTTTGATGCACAGCAACGGGTAGTGTAAACTGATACCCATTTGTAGTCTTCTTTAGTCGGTCTACTTGGCTGGACAGGCTGTTAGGCTGTTCGACCTGACAGTCGAAATACTTCGCTCGCCTGTAGCGCCTGCAGCGCCTTTGTCGCCGCGCAATGGACTCTATATAACAATGACAACAACAATACACTGATCTTTTGCGATCTGGCTAAGCTAGAGGCGGGCTAGTCTAGCCGCGCCCAGCCTTCTTCGCCTTCTGTGCGTATACGTTCGAGTTCTCTTCGTCTGTCTTGCACAGTAGGCTTGTTATCCTCCAGTTCATCTCCACTCGCACTAGTATCGTCGGCATCATGTGCTTGTGTGGCCTCGTACGTGACTTCGTCGGCGGCTATCAGACCTTGCCGGTCCTCGCTGTGGCTGCCCACATGAGCGGCGTGCATGCCTGCCCGCGCTTTTTCGAGCCACTCCTGGCTGACATCTCGACCTTTCGCCAAGAGATTGTCCAGAGGTTTGCTGGATGTAGTATTCGCCCGGTTCAAACCATCGCTGAGTCTGCTATCAGGCCGTCTTTCGGACGAGCGGTGGGTATAGCTAGGACTGGACAGCGAAGCCGACCTGCTATGAGAGGCGTGAGGTGCCGAATTGGTGCGATGCTTCGCCGGAGAAGTTTGGAAGTTTCCCGCTACGGCTGCCAAGAAGGGAGACGGGTGTCCAGCGGCATTGCTGCCTCCTACGTAGAGCGATTCTGGCCGCCGTCTGGGCGGTGGAGGTATCGGTGGTTTCTTCACGGGAACAGCGCGGTTAGCTGAACCAGAAGTACTCGTGATAGCATCTTCTTCTTCATCGATATGCTCGATAGGGCGAAGGTCGCCGTTATCGATTCTGCTTGCATAGCCGTACGATGACAGCGGATCACGCCTTCCTCTCGGTTGCACACCGGTCAGAGACGACAAAGAGCTGTCGGATGTATTCTTGTGTGTGGTGAACTCTTCAGAAGATGAGCTGTGACGAACGCTCATGCTAGCGGCAGGAGTCGCACGCAACGGCTTTGCGTTTACTCCAATGTGAGATGACCCGAGCAGCCTGACAGAGCCTTCTTGCGGTCGCTTGGAGGTGCTAGCCTGCTGACTCAAGTTTTTGAAGCCTGATTGCTTTTTTGCTGTAGTGGATGACGCATCACTTTGCCCAGTGATGTTTGCCTGGACGATTGAGGAGGATATAATGTCCAAGGAGGTTGGGCCTAGAGCTGGAACGTGAAGAGGCTTGATGACAGTCGGCGTTTGCGTTCCATCATCTAGTTTCCGGTACATTTGCGAAAAGTGTTTTGGAGGAGGCTGCTGTGGTACAGAGGGTCTTCGAGGCGGCAGAGGTGGTGACTTTGCAGTGATAGTAGATTCAGGAGGTGTGGGCGGTAATGCAAGACTTTGGGTAGGATCTGCATCTCGGATGATATGAGCTGGTGATTCTGGCGTAGGCTGCGCTCTGAAAGGATTGAAGCCAGCTTTTGGGGTGATAGGGGAGATTTCGCTTGATGAACCGGCCTTGGACGCTGGTACAGGTGGCTGCACCTTCTTCTTCTTTGCAGCCGCCTCGCGTAGGTGCGCATCCGTTGATGTCGCAGTTGTGCTCGAGTGATGATTGCTTAGACCTAATGGGAGGATTGGTGCAGATGCAACTGACTTTGAGAAAGGGTTTGCAGAATGAGAGGGCGGTGTGGCATTGAGCACGAGTGGATGTGTCTGGTCGCGTAAAAGTGGTTTCAGTCAACAGTGTCAGCGCCCAGTGGTCGACTCACTTGGATGAAGATATGGTCTCTTGTAAGTGTGGAGCACGTCCTCGCATGCGCAAGCTGGAAGGTCCATCGCAGTCAGAAAAAATTGGCCACTTTATGACAGCATGGCCGTGTACTAGGCATTGCCACACTTGCCAGTCTGAGGATAGCGATGAATTCGCCAATGCCGAGACTTTGCTGCAGCGTCGTAGAGCCAAAGAAGGTCATGATCTGCGACATCGGGACAGCGCAAATGTCACGTCAGGTCTCCTGTGTTGATCTGCCACGTGCAGCGTGTAGCAGCGTGTCCGTCGCCTACCTCGGTTTCACGATCAATAGGACTGCGTTTGCGGACGAAAGCCAGCAGCTCGCCTATACGCAGTCCTCTGCCGAGTCTGGCAATCTGCGCGTCTAGCTCGTCGATCCATGCTGCGTATGCCTCGTGCTCGCTGGGAGACAGTGCTGATGGATGCACGTATGGCGGTCTGGGCGTCATCGCAGTAATAGCACCAGCAGCGACATTCGGACGGGTTTTGTCGCTTGCAGTACCAGCTGCGGGGACAGTACGCTGTCTGAAGTCTGTTCTCTTGATCTGTTCGCAGCTGATGTGCCCTTGAAGACTGCCAGGCCCTCGTTGAGCTCTGTTAGACTGGTGCAGACCTGCTGCGTGGTCGATTACGCTGGACCACACGATGCCAAATTTGGCAAACACGCTGGAACAGCTCAGGCAAGACGCGTCGAGCGATCTGGCTCTGCTGTATGATGTGGTACAAAGGCAAGAGGTTAGTAGAGACAGGTCTCGTATACTGGCTCGTGACGACCAACATAGCCACGGCGCGGCAGTAGCAAGAAAACGGTCACAAAGTCTTGCATTTCTGCATTGAGTTGACGAAGGTAGGCAATGAGGACCAGTAGATGAGCACGACATTTTAAGCGTACAGTGTTCTACCTTTGCCATCGCTTGTAAAGATGCTTCTAGGTTGTCCTAAACTCTATCGGCTCTAAACGAGCAAAGATCGGCCAGTCATCTCCTCTGGCTGAGGCAAGCCCTGGTGAACCACCTGTCAGCAACATAGCAAGGAAAACGCCAGTAGAGAACGCCTTGCTCACCATGATTGCGAGACACGTGGGCGCAACATCGCACAGAGCGCCCTTGCCACCTTCTTCCAACTTGTAATCGCCTCCGGCGATGATGAGCGGCACAGGGTTCGTTGTGTGCGAAGTGAGCGGGCCTCCTTCTTCGTTGATCATTGTCTCCGCGTTGCCGTGATCAGCAGTCACGACCTGGTTGAAGAAAAACTGAGAGTCAGTTATTGAAATCCCACGAGTCGTAAACATGTCACTCTGCTCACAAAGACATAGCCAGCCTCCTTGGCAGCGTCTGCCAGTGTCTTGACAGCTTTGTCGGTGGCAGTGATGGCCTTGACAGCCGCCTCGTACACTCCAGTATGGCCGACCATGTCAGGAGGTGCAAAGTTGCACATCACAAAGTCAAATTCGCCAGTCTTGACAACCTCGGCGACCTTGTCAGCGACGCCTTGGACACTCATCTCGGGTTGCTTGTCGTAGGTCGGCACTTTGGGCGAAGGGATCATGTGTCGTACTTCGTCTTTGAATTGTTTCTCGACACCGCCGTTGAAGAAGAAGGTGACGTGGGCGTACTTTTCCGTTTCTGCGAGCGCACGATGGCATCAGCAGTGGATGAAGAAAGCCTTTAATCCACTTTAGGGACCCACCAGCAACATGGCACTGCTTGCAGCCTTGCTTGGAAAGCCATTCTGCCAACACGTTGGTCATGCCCTGAGGTGGGAAAGCAATGTCGAATGGGAATTCGGTATTGTAGCGAGACATGGTGGTGATCTGGAGGTTCTTGGGCACATCCACCTCTGCTGGCTTGTCGTCAAGACCGAGAAGCGAGACAATCTCTCGCATGCGGTCAGAGCGGTAATTGAAGCAGAAGAGCGAATCGCCTTCACGGATGCGCGTCTCGTCGTCGCCGATGATGATGGGCTGTGGGCAAGCGAATGCCACGAGATCAGCATGGTGAATGGCATGAACTTGATTGAAAAGGAGGGCCTACCTTGAGGAATTCATCCGTCTCGCCATTTTTGTAGCGCTCCTCGACGGTCTTGACGGCATCATCTGTCTTCTCGCCTTTGCCCTTCACAAGAGCGTCGACCGCGGTGGTGACCCGTTCCCATCGCTTGTCCCTGTCCATAGCATAGTATCTTCCGACGATAGTGACGACTTTGCCATAGTTGATCTCCTTCATGTAGGCTTGCAGATCCTTGAGGTGACCCAAGCCAGACTTGGGGTCGGTGTCACGGCCGTCGCCGAAGAAGTGCACAAAGGCTTCCGGCACGCCTTCCTCCTTTGCGACTTTGAGCAAGGCTTTCAAGTGGTGAATGTGCGAGTGGACACCGCCGTCGGAGACCTGCACGGGTGGCAGTCGTAGAGGTGCATTAGTACACATGCGTTTTCAATTGAACTGGCAGCCGAGGCCAGTGCTTGTGAAATGCAACAAATAGGACGCACCAGCCCTAAGAAGTGAATGCGCTTGCTGCCCTTCTTGGCGTTATCAAAGCTCTTCACGATGTTTTCCTGCTCCAGAAGCTTGCCCTGCTTGATAGTGTGGTCGATCTTGACGATATCCTGCCAGACGATACGTCCAGCACCGCAGTTCAGATGGCTGTGTACGCAAAGGGCATGAACGGAAATGGTGGGATGGTAGATGCGCGTCAGTCTGTGTATTTACTGGTTTGTAGCAGCTGCAGCTATGCGGGATTGTCCGCTGGCACGGGCTGGAGAGAGATGTAGATAAAACGCCTAAGGCCACAGGACGAGACTCACCCGACTTCTGAGTTGCCCATGAGGCCGTCGGTGAGACCGACAGCCAAGCCGTGCGCCTGGATGAGGGCATAGGCGTTGTTCTTGTCTTCAGCAAGGCCCGTCATGCAAGGCGTTTCTGCAGCTTCGATAGCATTGCCCTTCTGGCCGTGGTTACCGCTCCCCCAGCCATCATGAACCAACAAGAGGACCTTTTTCTGAACCCCCATGGTGATGTTTGCTTGCTTGATGGTTGGTAGAAGCAATTCCAGCGACATCCGCCCCAACCCAGCTACAGGTGGTGGCGAAAGACTACCAGAGCGAGCTTTCGACGTTCGCTGCACTGTAGAAGCCCAATGGGGGTATATTAGTGTCTGTGTGTCATTTTGTGTGCTGTATAGGCCAGCGGAACCATGTTCCGCTGAGGCTTTGCATCTTTGGTGCCCGCTCCTTCCAAGGCAGCTCCCCTGCCTTCTCGACGCCAGACGCACACACGTGTCCACGAGCAGCACGCACTACGCACACACCGCAGAGCGATTCAAGCATGGCGAGGCCACAGAAGATGACACGCTTCGCTGATGGTTCTGCTCCAAGCGCCGAGCAGCCAGACGCACCCGGCAAACCTTTCCCGCAGCGGTTCACCGTTGTCGAGCACCACCCAAGCGGAGCGAGCACCTCGAGTGGCAGTCTGACACATGCACCGCGCACCGAGAGCACACACACAGACACACAGCGCTTTGCAGACAACTCTAGACACATGGAGGAGCGGGCTGTCCAGGACCGCCGCGACACTCTCTTCTGGGTCTCGAGACTCTCTGGGGGTCCCGTCGATCGCGCACTTCTTAGGCAGGCAGTGGGTGCCATTGCATTACTGCAATTTCTATGGGAGGAACCTAGAAGCTGATTGCACTCTGTCCTGTACATGCTCTTCCATCCTCGCTAACCTTCAACTCCCCTCCTCTCTACCGTTCCTCATTCGCCCGCAGGCCCGGTCAATGAAGCCCAATGTCTACCAGGATGTGATGACCGAACGCTGGGTGGCGGAGCTGTGCGCTTATCCGCCATGCGACAAGGCACCTCGCAAAGCATACAATGCTGAGCAGCCGATGGTGAGTGGCTTCAAAGGGTTGGCTGTATTTCAAACCAAAAATCTGTGCTGACAGGACAAAACTTGCTTGCGACTGTCAGTACCGCATCAATTTGCGCGCCAAGAGGGTCTTTGACACTTCAGCAGCCATGAAATACTGTTCAGACGAGTGTGCACGTCGCTCCGCGTGGTACGAGACCGTTTGTCTGCCCCAAAATGCATTCGAGATCCCCGACCTCTCGCAACCCGTGGAACTACTGGAGGACCGAGAAGGGAAAACGACCACGTCGACTGCGAGGCCTTCAACCGCGCCGTCACCGACTTCCAATCCTCTCACTTCTCTGCAGCAAGACAGGCCATCAGAAGGTTCATTGCATGAGCCGCCACGGGTGGAAATCGCTTCAAGTGCAGCCGACCAACTTGCCGATGATTTCCTCTCCCGGCTTGCCATCATCGAGCGTGAGCCGTCTAGTGCTCCGCTGCCTCCTTCAGAAGACTACGCAGATGAGATCAACCGGGAAGACAACCCTTTGCACGGCGAACGTCATCAAGGGTCAATTTCTTTCGACATGGACGCCGTCCGGCGATCTTTGCCAAATGGCGAGACACGCTCGAGTCCGACGACATCCAGTGCAAATACGACTATCAATGATTCCTCTGGCGGACTGTCAAAGCGCGTAGAGATCGATGTCGACCCCGAGTATCGCGACCTTATGGATGAGAGCTGGCAACTCTACCAGGACATGAAAGCAGCTGGCGAATTCACATAGCAAGCAGACGGGCATCTTCCGTCCAAACCTTCGCTTAGATTCGGTCGTGACGACTCCGTGAAGTCTCCTCGTGCAGCACGGTACCGGCCAGGTAATCACAACCCAGCCGGCCGAGTTCCATTTTAGACAAGCCCCTGAAGGCTCTATGGGTGATAATGGGACTTGCGCCTTCGCCAAACCGAGGTGCATCACACGTCGACATACTCTACGCAGCGGCACTGGCCAATGATGGTGACCAACTTCACCGTTGCGCTGGTCGTGACGGTCCTGGCTGCTGTGTCACTGCCACAGGCTTCAGCAGCTCCAGCAGCACGTACGTGGACAAATACTTTTAATTTCGAAAGAAGTGACGAGCGATATTAATGATTGATGGAATGTACTCACAGTGGTCGTACGCAAGCCTGGTATTCAAGTTGCATCTGTAGCATGCGAGGCCAGCTATGTGAGTCAGAGCTCCGCGCATACCGCAAGAGGTCAAATAGAGAGACGCTGGCGGCTTCATGCGCTTCAGGACACGCCCGAGAAGATACAGCAATGCAAGGAAGCACTCGGTGTCGCCTAGACCAGCCAATATGGAGGACTGGGTCTACATATTAGAACTAGCATTGAGCAGCACATTGTGTCGGAATGGACGCGTGATGCTGGACGCACCGCAACTTGCGCCTTCACCTCACATCGAGCCATGTCTTGCCAGAGAGCGTATGATGATACTAGCATATTGTGACGACCAACACCCTGCAAATAGCGACAGTCCTGTTCTCGCGCGCTTCCGGCTGATCGAGCTCAACCAGCTTGCGAGTTGTTGCCAGTTTGTCGCATTCTACTTTCCTTTCTGCCAGCAGCAACGAAGCCTCTCGCCAGTGGTCGAAAGCGGGCATTCATCAAACGTTTGTTATTCAGGCAGAGCACCTTGCCATTCCTGCGTCAACATGTCGGCCGGTAAGCAAGCTTCAGCAGTCTGGCATCTGGGCAATCGCGAGGTCCTCGTCGACGACCAGAACTAACGCGCTGCTCCATCCCTCCGCACAGTCTGTCGCATGCGCTTGACGGAAGAACGCAAAGCATGGAGAAAGGATCATCCGTTCGTGCGTCTATGCATCCCGGGGCGCCGTTGGTCCCGCTTGTTTCGCAGCCCGTGGCCAGCTGCTGGACGGTGGCCAGAGGACCTGGCAAAACAGCGGCACCGCAACTGAGCTCACACATCGCATGTCATTCATTACAGGGCTTCTATGCGAGACCTAAGAAGGAGGGCGACACGCTCAATCTGCTCATTTGGGAGGTCGGCATTCCAGGCAAGGAAAACGTAGGTCGACCTTCCACCAGTGGTGCTTTGTACTTTGTACTTTTCGAAGCCTACTCGAGGCTAAAGACAACATGCATTCTCGTTTGATCAGACACCTTGGGAAAATGGCCTGTACAAGGTCATCATGACCTTTCCAGAAGGTGCGTTGAAGGCCTGAGACCAGCATCATGGCGAGTGATCTGGAGCTAATTCCTGCCTCTCGTGCAGACTATCCGTCAAAGCCGCCCAAATGTACGTTCATGCTTGAAGATAATGATTATTTATTAGCGCAACGACTGATAGAATGTTGGATGTGACAGGCAAATTCGACCCTCCTCTTTTCCATCCCAACGTCTACCCCTCCGGCACCATCTGTTTGTCAATATTGAACGAGGAAAAGGCATGGAAACCGGCAATTTCCATCAAACAAGTATGTCGAGCCTCATCTCGTCGAATGAGTATGCGTTTGCTGATGCACAAATTGGCCTTTGTTATCAGATCTGCCTCGGAATTCAGGACCTGCTGGATTCGCCTAACAATGACGATCCAGCCCAGCAAGACGCCTTCACGCTATATCGCAAAGACAAGATTGCATACGAGAAGAAGATCAGAGAAGTCGCAAAGCAAAACACGCCACGAGATTAGGAGTGTTGCCGTCAGAATCCGTTCAACCGCACGTCGTATCCTGCAGCCTTCTTATCACCGTCGCAATGTTGGAATAGACGAGCCTCTCCTTTTTCTTTCACTTTCAGAGCAGAGGCGCCGTGAAGACTGGGACCAGGTCCCAGTCCGTCTCAGTCTGCTTCTGTACCATTGTTTTCGGCTGTACGTCGGAGTTTTTGGGAGGGTCACATGACAAATTGATGTATGTTGTAAGGGGAGAGAGAAGCCATGATAGTACTGGACGACGTCGAGCAGCTTGAGACACAATGTGACGGCCTCGAACGAGACAAGCCTGAGGCTGCCTGCTGCCGGCAGAGATTCACTTAGCGCAAAATTGACTGGTGTCTGATGGAACAGTCAACGACCAAAAGATGGTACGCTCATCAAGACAAGGACTAGCTGATCGTCAAACAGCGTCATGTAGATGCTGTCCAAGTTTTTGTTTCCGGAGTCGACGTAGATGTCTGGTCAGGACAGTTAACAAAAAGGCAAAGTCTGGCAGCCATAGAGAGTGCACAGAACGGTGATACGGTGATGAAGCACATTTGGAAAGTGTTGCATCAATATCCACCAGGCTTGGCTAAACGATACACCGGACAGAAGTGATTGATGAGTCGGCAATGCACATTTGATTCTGATACCTTCGTACAAGGTGTCTCTGCCACGCGAGGGAGGAAGAGTTGAGACTTGACGATTCCCGTTTACATAGGCGCAGGGCAGTTGAGGTTGACGTGTACAGCTTTGATATTCGTATAGTTGGCTATTGGGAAAAGGTCAGTATTTTTTGGGAAAGAAAAGACATGAAGTAAAACGATCGGCCCACCCAAGGCGTACTGGCCAAGCTCCCTTCCAATTCCAGACTCTTTGAAGCCACCTGTGGTTATAGAATATATCAGTGATGTGATCTCATGTCAAAGTTGGGTCGGGTGGCAAATTTACCGAATGGAACCTGAACGAAACGCAATAGCAAAGGGACAGGATGTCAAATGGTGCTTCTATACATTCTGGCATGTGTCGACTCACGTTGCTGTGCAGCTGGTTGTAGCAGTTGACCCAGACGGTACCGGCGTGGAGCTTGTGGCCAATGTTGAGTGCGCGGCTAATATCTCGCGAAAAGACAGCGGCGGCGAGACCGTAGACGGAGTTGTTGGCGACCTTGATGATGTCTGCGTCATCCTTGAACTTCGTGACAACAACGACGGGTCCGAAGATCTCCTCCTTGACAATCTTGGCATCCGGGTTGACGTCGGTGAAGACGGTGGGCTCGACTGAACAGCAGCAAGTGTCAAACAATGTCTCGAAGCGTACTCCTCCTAGGGCATGCACTCACTGAAGTATCCCTTGTCGCCCATGCGGTTGCCGCCCATGAGGGTAGTTGCACCGGACTTCTTGCCGTCGTCGATGTAGGCCATGATTCGGTCGAATTGGAGCTGCGAGACCTGGGGTCCCTGGAAGGTGTCGCCCTTGAACGGGTCTCCGACTTTGAGTGCCTTGACCTTTGCCTGGAACTTCTCCATGAACTTGTCGTAGATGGATTCCTGGACATAGACTCGCGATCCAGCGCAGCAGCACTGTCCGTGGTTGAAGAAGAGACCGAAGCACGCCCAGCCGACGGCTTCGTCGAGGTTGGCATCGTCGCAGATGATGTTGGGAGACTTGCCTCCGAGCTCGAGGGTAACCTTCTTCAAGTTGGACTCGGCAGCGGCCTTCATGATGGCACGTCCGACAAGGGTGGAGCCAGTGAAGGCAACCTTTTCAATCTTCATGTGAGAAGCGATGGCGGCACCTGTGATTCGGCCGTAACCAGTGATGACGTTGACCACACCGGGTGGGAGGATGTCCCTGATGAGCTCGCACATCTTCAAGGCGGACAGAGGGGTCTGCTCGGCGGTCTTGAGAACGATGGTGTTACCGCAGGCAAGGGCAGGTCCCAGCTTCCATGCGAACATGAGGGCAGGGAAGTTCCATGGGATAATCTGGCCAACGACACCGATGGGCTCGTGGCGGGTGTATGCCATCTTGTCATCGTGGACCTCGATGGTTTTTCCCTCGTCTGCAGGAATAAGCGATTTGAGCGTGCTGCGAAGTGCAAGACTGTCCCAGGTTCACTCACTCTTGTCGGCCCAGCCACCGTAGTAGCGAAGGCATCCAGCGACCTCGGCGATGTCGAAGCCCTTTGCGATGGAGTAAGCTTTGCCGTTGTCAAGAGACTATTTGTCGGCATGTAATGATTGCGAGTCGCAAGCGTGGGCGAAGGGCGGAAATTGGTTGGTGGCAAAATGTGCCCGGAGCCATTGCGGGGACGAGGCGTCAAACAGGAACAGTCAGCCGTTGGGACAGAAAGGGGGCAGGGCGGAGAGGCGCACCTCGACGGCAGCAATCTCCTCGATGTTGGCCTCGATGGCGTCGGCGAGCTTCATCATGAGCTTGCCTCGCTGGGAGCCGGACATGTTGAAGCCCCAGACGGTGTCGTAGGCCTTTTGCGCGGCTTCGACGGCGCGATCGACATCCTTTGGCGAAGCTTCTGCGACCTCGCCAATCTTCTCGCCAGTGGAAGGGTTGATGACCTGTGTGTGGTGTGCGTGTGGTGTATGATTGTACGAGGGTAGGCGTGGAGAATGAGGTCACAATACGGCCAGCAAGTGGGATTGGACGGGGTCAGCTGATGCGTCGTGCATGAAAAGGCGGACCCTTCTCCACGCAAAGAAGACAGGAACATACATCGATGACCTTGCCGCCCTCGCCGGCGACGAACTCGTTGTTGATGAAGAGACCTGGTATTGAGAATGGAGGTTCAGTCTTTGTGAACGCCCACTCGCACGAACCAATGAGATCTACGCACCTCCAGAGAAGGAAGAGCTCTTGATGGGGGCGCCCTCGCCAAAGTTGAGGTTCAGAGTGGGAGCGGACATGATGGATAGAATGTAGTGGTGTTGGTTGTGGTTGTTGTCCGAGGAATCACAAGTATCACTCGACTGGTTGGCAAGAGGAAGAGTTGCAAAGGCAGGCTGTGGCTGGAGCGCACCTTGATCTTTTACCGCGGGGCCACACAATTGGCGTCGGACGACAACGCTCGCGTTGGTAAGCCAGCCAAAGGGATGTGCGAGTGGCGGACCCCGGGACCGCGGATATCTCCGCGTTGTATCATAGGCCTGCTGGCTGCTGATCCCTCTTGAAAGGCCTCGAAGCTCGCCCCGCCCGGCTTCAGCCTCACCCGGTGGCGTCCTCGTTAGCGCAAGCGCCAGGTTCGGGGGTCAGCTGGACGGAGAGAGATCCAAGCGCGAGTGCATGCAAGCTTTGGTGTCCAGTCCGTCCCGTACACCTCCGCTGTCCCCGGACTATCGACTGCTACACAATCAGATCCAGGAGCGCACACCCGACCTTGTTGTGCTGGGTACGAAACTGCAATGGATTGCCTTCCTCGACCCTCTCCGAGTCGCTCGTCATTCTTTCCAAGAACTTGACACTGGAAACTTGAATGCCATACGCCCGCCGTATACACCGGTGACAAACCTGTTTGCAAGCAAGAGCACTGCTGCCAATACGCTGTAGAATGTCCTCGAAGGCTACCAGGTTGGCGCACACCTCTAAAAAGCTGGCGGTAGTGCTACTACTACGTTGCACCTGTATGATACAGTATGCATAACATTTGCCGCGCCGAGGGTAGATCTCTCTGTCCTTTCTGATGATCAACAGCTATTTGCAGCGCGTGACGCGTCGAAGTCTGTCAAGCAGTAAAACAATAGCAGCCGGTCATTTCTTTTTTTCTTCGAACGCCAAGGATACACTGCTTCACCAGTGCTTGCGCTGTACAGTAGATATCATTTCCGGGAATGATTGAATTGTGAAGCAAGCAGGAAGTGCGTGCTTCCAGGCGCGGCAGGCGAATCTTGCCTTCCCGCGGGGTACAAGTAAAATGACTGGTGCCCCGCATTCTGGGCTGTAGGTACGAGAGCTTGAGCCAGAAAACGTCGGAAGACAGCTGGTGTGCAGAAATGTGGGCCCCCGCGCGCAGCACGCTCGCTGTGGTAGGAGCTATGGCGCATGTAGCTATGGTATAGGCTCAAAGTCGAATGCCGCCCAAGCCACCTGCAGGATCAGATAGGAGGACCCTCCTTAACGACTGCGCGCAGGCGGGGAAGGTCCCGACTGGCCTATGAGAGAGCCCAGAGCAGCCTGAACTGACCTGTGAAGCTGTGCTCTTGTCAAGAAGTGTGGAGCGGCGACCACCGGAAACGCGTGGTCCACCCGATAATTGCGAGCAGGAGACCGTAGTCCAAAGCGGTTCAGGCGCAGCAGGAGCATCAAGTAAGGAAGAGGAGACCGAGCGCACTAGCCAATCAGATGTGACCATGCCTTGCACCTGTGCGTCGTCGCACGACTTCTCCCCTCTAGCCCCAGAGCTTGCGACCTCGCACGCGGGGATCCGCGTCAGCCGGGAGTCGTGGCAAGCCCAGCTCGCGGTCGGGGAAGCCAGGGCGCCACAAAGGCCAGCCCTCTTGCTCGAGTATAAAAGGTCCAAGCCTTGGCTGCTTCTTCTCTTCCTTTCCTCCATTCGCATCTTGTGCACACAGACGACACACCTGACATCTCCCTTCAAGCTAAATAAAATCCTCAAATCACCATGTCCAAGGATATGAAAATCCCCAAGGAGCAAAAGGTGCGCGCCTGCCGTGGTGGCTTTCTCCGCATTCGTAACGAACAGCCTGCTGACTGCGTTGTCTTTTCCATCTTTGACTCTTGCTCATGCGTACTCCACTACTCTCACATAGGCATGCATCTTCCACAAGAAGGTGAGCTTTCCTGGTCCTGCTCGTCCAGCCCTTGCTGGACTTTGTGGCAATATACGGCGTGACTGGACCTGGCTGACCATATCTTCAACCTCATCGCAGGGCGGCCCAGTTGCCATTGAGACAGTCCCTGTCGTCCAAGCCAATGAGCTCAAGGCTGGCGAGGCTCTCGTCCGTGTCTTGTGTAAGTTTGCATCTTCAGCAGCCACGTCTCCGCAATCCCGACGCGTCGGATCTTGTGGTCGTGGCATCAACACAATTGAAGAAAAGCATACTGACGTGCATTCATTGCCTTGACAGACTCGGGCGTCTGCCACACTGATCTCCATGCCATGCTTGGTGACTGGCCCGTTCCCAACAAGCTTCCGTAGGTGTTCTTGTGCCCCAGATTGCGACAAAGGAAATCAATTATTCACCAATCTGTTACATACAGCCTCATCGGTGGACACGAAGGTGCAGGTTACATCGTCGCCATCAACGATGAGCAGTCAGGCCTCAAGGTCGGCGACAATGTTGGTATCAAGTGGATTGCCCACTCTTGCAACGTGAGCGGCAGTCCCGTTGCAACTGCACACACTTCAGTCCGCTAATCAGCGTCCTCTTCCCAGGTCTGCGAGTTCTGCCGACAAGGCTTTGAGCCACTCTGCAAGTCCGCACAGTGCTCCGGATACACTGTCGATGGCTCTTTCCAGCAGTACGCCGTCTCGTACGTCTCCCAGCTGTCCCCTATCCCCGATGGCCTCTCCTTGGCCGACGCCGCCCCAATTCTCTGCGCTGGTGTCGTGAGTATTCGCTTTGTTAGCTTCGTCAGCGGATAGTCTTGCTGAGAACGCCTCTCGTTCAACAGACCGTCTACAAGGCCATCAAGGAGTCCAACGTCAAGGCCGGTGAATGGCTCGTCATCCCAGGTGCAGGCGGTGGTCTCGGCCACTTGGCTGTCCAGTATGCCCAGAACATGTGCGTATTTTGTCCCTTGCAGTGTGACCTTGAGCATAAATTTGACAGACAATCGGACACAGGGGTATCCGCGTTATTGCCATCGATACCGGTTCCGAGAAGGAACAGCTTGTGAAGAAGCTCGGTGCTGAAAAGTGGCTCGACTTCAAGCAAGAAAAGGACATTGTCAAGGCTGTCCAGGCCGCCGTTCCAGACGGTCTTGGTCCTCACGGTGCCGTAGTCGCTTCCGCCGGTGGAGCCGCCTACGAGCAGGCCCTCGAGTACCTCAGGCCTCACGGAACCTGTGTCGCTGTCGGTCTCCCTCCCGACACTTCCATCAAGGTGAGTTCGGTCCCCTCATGAGACAGTCGTCCACAGCTTGCTAAAATATTGTATGCACAGGTCGACGTCTTCTTCACTGTCTTCTTGTCCAAGCGAGTCGTTGGATCGTACGTAGGCAACAGGCAGGACGCCCACGAGGCTCTCGCCCTGGCTGCTGCCGGCAAGGTCAAGACGATCTACAAGACCCTGCCTCTGGGCGACCTCCCCAAGATCTACGACGACATGCACGCCGGCAAGCTCGCTGGTCGCATTGTCCTCGACATGAACGCTTAAATCGGCTCAGGATAAAGCCACACCATGTAGCTATTTTATTACCCATTTTGGACCATCAGCATAGGGTCGGTGATGAACTCAGTTTTGAAGCCTTGCGTGCGGCGTCACAACTGTAGGGCAGCGCAGTGGTCACTTTGTCAAAGGGTTTCGTGCAATGTCATACTGCATTTATCAGCGCGGTCTTCTGGTTGCGACGTTTGTCTTGCTGCTGCGAATCATACTTGAGAGCTTGAGTCGAGTGCCTGCAACGCGTGGACGAAGCGATCGGGCAGTGCTTGTCAAGTTGTCACGCGCTCCATCTTCTTTACGCTCTAAACAGCTGCTCTGGATTTACGAGTGAAGCTAGGTCACGCAATCCAGCAGCACAGCTGCCCGCAAGACTTCGCCAGCAATCTCACTGGCCCTCATTCGCACACGTGCTGCGTATTACCGCCGCGGCATGGTGACAGCTTGCAACAAGCCACAGAGCGCTCACAGAAGGTCTTGACGGGCGACACGCGGCATCTGCACTCAAGCTCTGGCTGTTAGACCGTCTTGTAGTACCGCCGAAGCCGCCCAAGGCCCAAGATGTCTGTCTCGTACGCGCACGGGAGCCCGTCCGCATCCTCGCCATCTGCGAATGCTTCAGGTTCAAGTAACCAGCAAAGACGGCGGGCAAGCACGTCTGGATCCAGCCACTCAACAGGTTCTACATCCAAGACGCCTACGCGTGCCACTGCGACGAACAACCCGTTCGCAAGCCCGACTGAAGGCCGCGAGACCCCGATCTCGCCCACAGCAAGCACCATCTCTGCCGGCGGGTCTCCGCGTTCATTCTACTCCGCCGCTCAAGCATCTACTTCAGAAGGCACTTGCTTTAATCCGTTTCATTATCGCTCGTACCCACAAACGTCTGCTGTATTTGGGGAAGACGGCACCGAGAACGACATTGGTGATCTCACCATCACGCACCATGGCAGTGCAACTTCTCAAAGAACGATAGCCCAGGACCGGAAGGGTAAAGGCCCACAGACTAGTGGAGACAGTGACACTACATTCGCGCGCACATACGATAGCATCACAGATGAAGAAGTGGACGAATATGATGATCTGGAGTCGCAACGCATCGCAGAGGTGACGGGCTTTACATGCATTCGCTGCACAAGTTACTCAGACTGATAAGTTTCCGTCCGGTATCCAGACGCTTAAAGGCTGGGCTGAAAAGGATAAGCTGCGGCGGGCAAAGACCCGCAGTCGCGGCACTACACCAAGCAAGTCTCAGGCTGGCAGCTCGGGTCCTGGGGAGCGGGGCTCCAGCTTCACACAGCTCGTGCGCAACATGAGCACAGCGAGGAACAGTATGGCGACGTCGCGGCCTGGACATAGCAGGAAAGGGAGTCGCCGGCTGCAGTCCCTTGATTCGCGAGACGAGGACGTCTTCAGTGATGCTGCACGCGTTCCTCATCAGGAGGAGCTGGAGTTGCAGCCTCAGCGACAGCGACAAAGACCAGCGCCGATTGACGAGAACCCTTCAATTTTATCGCCGCTTGCCATGCCGACAAGCGCTACATCTGCGCAGTTCCCAGAACGCGTGCAGAGAGCCGCGCGGACGGGCAGCAGGTTCATAGAAGATCTGGAAGATCAGGAAATGCGAGGTATGCTCCCTGGTCAACCTCAGACATACGCCGAGCTAGGATCAAATCCATCGACGCCTTTTGGATCGCCTGTGAAAGCGAATCCGTTGTCTCCTGGTCCAACACCCAAACGCAGCGCACTTGCTCGTCTTAGCGCAATCCGGACCTCTTCAGTCGTGTCACTTGAATCCAACGACACTGCGAGTCCGCGTCATCATAAAGGAACAGCATATGTTGGAGACGCGCATAGCTTGGAAAGTCCGACCTACGCCGTCCCTCGGCAGTATTATGGAGGATCTACCGATGGCCACGGCGTGCATCTCGTAGAATCAGCACGAAAGTCTGGTGAATACGGGCAGATGAACGGGATAGAAGACGAATACGACGATCCAGACTCAAGGCGACGAATCGGCTGGCTGGAGTACATTTTGTGCTGCGGATGCTTTAGCTCGCATGTCCGGCTGGACGATATCCACGACGAGCAGGCTGGCCGTACCTTTCCAGAGTAGGCTTAGTTGTAGTGAAGCAAGTGTAAATCGCAATAGCATCAACCTTCGGCAAATGCCTCATACTTCAGACAGCATCGAGGCTAGTCCAGCCGACTAATGGTCAATGAAAAGATTTTCACCGACACATCGCGCGTACATGACACATTTTCTGTGTGTCTAGGATGTGAGAGCGAGCATCTCTTCTGACGTCTACTTCTCGGACAGAGCGGCAACGCCAGGAAGGTTCTGGTGAACAGGGTAATCTGCGGTCAGGCATTCTTCCACCACTGTGCACTGGGGAAGTTCGGCTTTTACTGACCTTGCCTTCGAGAAGCTCCAAGCTGGCACCACCACCAGTAGAGACGTGGCTCAACTTGTCATCGGCCTTGTAGTCTGCAGGGGAATCCATTATCATCAGCTTACGTTTTTTTAGCAAGGCTAGATTGCAACTTACTGGCGACGACGGTCGCGGTATCACCACCGCCAACGATGACAGTGGCACCCTTCTCGCATGCTTGGACACAAGCATCCAATGCAGCTTTGCTGCCAGCTGCAAAGTTTTCAAACTCGAACACGCCCGGGGGACCATTCCAGAGGATGGTCTTGCTTGCGAGGATGGTCTCAGAGAAGAGCTTGCGCGATTCTGGGCCAGCATCTAGTCCCATCCAGCCATCGGGGATGCCGTCCTTATCTGTAGCGTTGCCGACTTGTGCTTTGGCATCAAACTTGTCACCAGTCACATAATCTACAGGGAAGATGATCTTGACGTTGTTCTTCTTGGCCTTCTCCATGATGCCCTGCACCTTTTCGCTGCCGGGGGCGTCGAAGAGAGAGTTGCCAATAGAGACGTTGTCCAGCGTCTTTTTAAAGGTGAAGGCCATGCCTCCGCCGATGATGATGGAGTTGACCTGCGCGGATTGACGCTTGCAGTTAGCGACAACATGTGACTCGGAGATAGCAGACTGCTCACCTTGTCCAGTAGGTTGTCAATCAGCTGAATCTTATCGCTGATCTTTGCGCCTCCAAGAATGGCCAAGAAGGGCCTCTCGGGGTTTTCAAGAGCCCTGCAGAGAACGCATCAGTCATGATGCCCGGTACAACTGCATGTGTGGGGAGATTGGAGACGCACCTGGCGAAATATTCGAGCTCCTTCTTCATCAAGAAGCCAGCAGCCTTCTGTGGCAGGTCGACACCGACCATTGACGAGTGTGCTCGGTGTGCAGTACCAAAGGCATCGTTGATGTCTGGTGGACCAACGCTGATCAGCAATGCGCATTCCGAAAGTATCATCGATATCACACGCACAGACGTCTCCAAGTGCGGTCAAGCCTTTGCGGAACTCCTCCACCTTTGCCTTGTCTGCTTTGACCTTGTTGCCATCCTTGTCCTTGGAAGAACCCTCCTCTTCAGCGTGGAAGCGGAGATTCTCGAGCAGGACACTTTGCCCGACATTCAGACGATGTCTCCTCAAGAGTAAAGAGTCGTTATGAGCTCACATCTGTCCATTGCTCGCAGAGTTGACAGTCTTCTCGACTTCCGGTCCAACGCAGTCTTCTGTGAACTCGACCTTTTTGTCGAGGACTGATGGGATAGTGAAGTCGAGCAGTCAGGAACACCTTGCCTTGAGGCCAGGAACAGGAACCATGTCTCGAGCTTACGTTTTGAGAGCTCAGTCGCAACGGGCTTCAGGCTGTATTTCGAGACGACCTTTCCATCTGGCCGGCCCAGGTGAGACATGAGCACGACTGCCTTTGCGCCACTGTCCAGGGCATGCTTGATGGTTGGCAAGGCGGCCACGATGCGCTGTCCCCCACAACGAACAGAAGGTCAGTGTCGATGAAAATAGCGATCATGATGTGCCCTGCTCTGCAGAGACCAGCCGTGGCCGTAACGACCACGTCTCGGCGGCTGTTCCGTATCCTTCCTAGACTCACGGCATTGTTGGTGATTTCGCAAGACGAGCTGAAGGGAACGTTGAAGTCGACTCTGCGAGTATCAGGACACCCAGTCAGCCGATGATGTACGCGATGACCTGGCTGGCTGAGATCTGGGCCCTACCGGATCAAGACTCGCTTGCCCTTGAGGTCGACATCATTGATTGAGAGCTTCTTCGAGAGCGACTACAGCTTGTGCTCAGCTGTGAAGGCGGTCACCAGAGCATCGCGAGCTTTTAAGACTCACCATCCTTGTGACTGCAGAAAGTATTCTATGAATATTCTGTGATTTGCAGTAGCGTTACAAGGGCGATACCGCCTGTACTGGTGGGGCGACTCAACCCGATCGAGCTTCACTATGTGGAAGAGGCGATGTGCGTATCATAGCAGTCAGAGGAAGCATGGAATGTCCTGATCTCCACCAAAGTCGAAACTGAACGCGATGTAGCTTCAGTTGCGAGACCACCCTCGCATTCATATATGCAGGTCGGCAAATGCAACTGCAGCTTCCTGTCAATTTGGACCTCACGTTCATGCAATTGGGTAAACAGCTGAACAATGCAGTAGCGAGGAATCTATTGTTGTCCATCAAAACACATGTCGCTCTCGTGCTCAAGCCTACCGTAAGCAGTAGACCATCCGCGTGCTATGCCTGCACGCCAATCCTGCCCAAACCTTACTCGCCTACATTCAGACCTTGACCATTAACCTCCCTTTCGCAACTAGATTGGCGTCAAAGCCATAGTCAGCTTTTGCTCCACACTGCCTCAGGGGGCAGCTTACTCTGGAACCTAGCTACGATAGCAAAGATTGAGCCGACGACCATCATTCCGCCTGTGAAATGATAAGTCAACGAGGAGAGCCAGCTATTGCACGCGTTATCATGCTCACCACTGAATCCTATAACAGCATGATAGCCGGCTCTAGAGAGTATAGCGCCGGCAATGGACGGTCCTGTCAAGAAACCGACCAGTTCGCTCGTGAAAAAGACGCCGACAATAGATGGAAGTTTTGAAGGTCCAAGGTGGACTGCTAACACGGCCGGAGCAATGCCTGACGATGATAGTACGCACGCGCGTCAGCAGCAGTACACTTCAAGACACAAGAATCGACTGACCAATTGCACCGACACCCCATATGCCGTACAGTACTGCAAACACGAATGATAACGGTACGTTGCCATTTGCTGGCAGCCACATGCACAGCTGCAGAATGCCTGCGACGGCCAGTCCAATGCAGAATATATTCATGATTCCACTGCAATAATAGCAATGAAGCAAATTGCATCAGCTTGTGCTTGGAATTGGGACGGAATGCGGATCAAGTCGGCATACATCCGAGAGTCTCCTGCAAAACCCATCGCAACTCGTCCTATGATGGCGCCAGCATTGATGACCGCTGCGATAGTAGCGCCTTCTGATGCGCTGGCACTACCCTGGGTCTGTATGTACTGTGGCAAGTAGAACATCGGAGTTGAGAAGCCAAAAAGGAATATGAGAAATGCGAACCAGTAGCTACAAGGATGAGGGCTGTCAGCGAGGCAAGTTCACTGAAGAGCGTTCGTCAAGGCTAGGTGACACTGACCTGACGAGCCACTTTTCTTGGTGGAAGATGCGAAAAGCATCTCGCCAGTCCCCAGTCTTGGCAGCCTTGCGCGAGCCGGGGGGCGTACGGATGATGAGAATTGAAATGGCCATGACCCCAAGAGTGACGAATGCAGAGATTCTCAGTGCCCATGCGTACCCTAAGCGAGCGATGCAGGCTCGGTAGATGTATGCCCAAGCGATACCTCTGCGAGGATTATGAACTTGCTTCAGTCATGCTGATCGCATGTCAGACACCTGCTAATACGATAGACACTCACCCTGCACCGAGACCAGCCGAGGCCATCCCCATAGCCAAAGCTCTTCTTCGAGTGAACCACTGTGGCACGACTGGTATGGCATCTCCATCAGTCTGTGTCTAGAAGATGCAGCTTGGGAAACGGGCGTACTCCAAGTAGCACACGTGAAGATACATCCTCCTCCTGCTCCTGCCGATATGCCTGCGTGGAATGAATACCTTAGGCTTCGAAAAGATTTACTGCATCTCAGATATTAGCTGACTGACCTTGGGTGCCTATGAGGGCTGGTACACTGTGACACCAACTGGCTGCCAACAAAGCGGCGACAGTGACAGCTGTCCCGATGATTGCCATTATTCGGGGCCCGTGGACTTCGCACAATCTTCCCGCAATGAGACAAAACAGGACGAGTGTCGCCATATTGCTGCCTCCAATGAAGGATATCGCCTGCATGCATTGGCAGGGTTACTTAGGTCAACGAAGCATGCCAAGTAGGATAAACCTTGCTCACGGTGTCTGAAGAATTGGGAAACTGGACCAGCGAGTATCTAGAGCAACCAGATGTTAATTGGCGTGGGAGCTGAGTACCATAGAGGGGCGGACGTTTCCGAAATAAACGTACTCCGCCTGGTAGACACCAAACGCGTTCGGCGAGCCTAGACATATTGCCAGCTGAAGAAAGCTCGCGATGACAGCTGCCCACGCTCGCCATCCCTTATCAATAGGATATGTACGCGCTTGATCGTCAACAGATGCTGTTTCTGCAGGTTTTTCGAAAACGGTGGTAGGGCTTTCCAATGCAGCTTGCTCGAGCTCGGCGGCGTCTAAGGGTTGCATCGTCGACTACCGCCACTGCCAGACTTGCGAGGGCGTTGTGGGAGTAGGACTATGTCAAGGGCATGGAAGGCTTCTACCGATAGTGCTCCAGGACGTTTTCATATAATCTTTAGTAGGGATTGTGCTGCAGGAAGAACAAAAACGCGATTGACTCATTTTACAGGTCCTGGGTCGCCACATTGCCGAAAGTGATCGCGTTCGGCACGGGGCGAGCTAGCAAGCACCGGCGTTTTCTCCCAAAGAGAGGCGCTTCTTGACTAGATCTACGGAGTCCTGTGTTGCATCAAGAGTATGGTGGAACGGTCGGGTTGGCTGTTTGCAGCCAAAGAGCTCTAAGGGCAACTGGCGAAGAACCGGTTGAAACAACCCTTCAATGTATGTTTCTATGTGCCGTAGCAAATCCTTTTGGCTTATTCCGTCGTCTGTGTGACCGAGTGGTTAAGGTGAATGCCTTGAATTGTATTTGCCCTGCGTATAATACAGCTAGCATTTGTGCATCGCACGCAAAGGTTCGAACCCTTTCGCAGACGTTTTTGCCAGTCCTCGTGCTAGTACCGGCGAACTGGGAGAGTGGAAGTCTTCTTTTGCAGTATCAGCGCTCCTGCCCTGCTCTAACGTCCAGTCTTCGACTGAACGCCTTTGCACCACGATTTGACCTATTCTTTTGCCTCCAAAGTCGCCACTTTCGGCGCGTCCAGTTGGGCTGATGATGCAGAAGATGTCCCTCTGCTTCGCTTCTACTCATCAAAACTGGTTCCGGTCCTGAAACCGGGCCATACGGCTCGCATCATCATGCGGGTACCTTTCGGCCTTTGCTATTGGTCGTTACTCTGGTCGCAGCTTCTGGTTTTGGTACCCTTCGTCCATGCTTCGGTCGGCGACCGCTCATTGGCATATCAACGTTGCATAGCATCCTGCCAGGATGCATGTATCGCGGGAGACCGTCCGAAGCTGTCACTGCCGCTCCGAGCTCTTTTTTGGACGTGCAAGGACGACTGCTCGTATGAATGCACACATAATCTGACGAACTTGGCTCTGGCGAACGATCTGTCTCTGCAAGACAAAACGAACAGATTGCCTGGACTACCGCCGAATCGTGTCGTGCAATTCCACGGCAAGTGGCCTTTCTATCGGTTTCTGGGTATGCAAGAACCCCTGTCCATACTATTTTCAATTGGCAACCTTTACATGCACGTCAAATACGGTCTGAACATGGCGAAACGGCTTCCGCCCAATCTTCCAAAGCCTCTTCAGACGGGTCTCCGAACGCTGCCTGTCGCTGGTATCAATCTGTGGATCTGGTCAATTGTCTTTCATATGCGCGACAAGCCATGGACCGAACGACTCGACTACTTCTCAGCTGCCTTGTCGATGCTTTGCAACCTCTACGTCGCTGTTGTCCGGCTTTCCGGTCTCTATCGCGACGGGCACATACAGCTCTTTCGCAGTACTCAGGACGCGAGAGCCCTGCTTGCTTGCGGATTGGGCTTGGCATTCCTGGCGCATGTCACATACCTTTCGTGCTGGAGGTTCGACTACGCATACAATATGGCCTTCAACGTGGGCATCGGTCTCTTACATAATGTACTGTGGAGCGTCTGGTCATTCCATCACCTGATCAAGTCTAGGCCTGCTTCGCACAGTGGAACGAACGCCGGCAATGTTCAAGGGAGCACTCGACCACGACACTATTATCAACCCTTTTTCATCCTCACGCTGCTGAGCTCTCTCACAGCTCTGGAGCTACTCGACTTTCCGCCAATATTGCGCTCGCTCGATGCCCACGCGCTCTGGCACGCATCGACTATTCCCATAATCAAGTGGTGGTACGACTGTCTAGTCGAAGACGCCTGGTGGCTGACTGGCGATAGACTGACAACGGAGATGCGTCGCAAAGCTTAGGATATCTATGCAATGTACCGTGAAGTAATTCATGCCCGGGGAAGCAGGCGGTCAATCCCATCCGAAGCCTCAGATGCAGTACACCAGGCCGCTTGTGAGCTTTTTCAAATCAGAAGCTCGCTTTGAGGAAGGCGACTGGCATCGCACAGTACGACGTGTGTTGCTGGCATATAAGGGTCATGTCCATTGCAGAATTATACCAGGCAGAGTCAACGAATACCTCCTCTTTAGAAACCAGCTTCTCCATCCCTTCTACGATCGCGTATGCCTTCGTCACTGAGATCCCTGTATATGTTTCCAATGCGACCTGACCACATCTTGACGCAGGCATGCAGCTGAAATACTTCGTGACATGCATTCAAGTTTACGCTTGTTCGTGAGCAGCTGTAATGTCCTGATTTGCTCGCAGGCGTTGGAAGCTCGTGCATCGTTGAAGGACGCGAGTGTGCTAGGCAGAGCGAACCTTCATGTGCAGATGTCGCTCGTGGAGTGCGCCCGCAGGAGACACGAAGCGGTTTGTACAGCTTCCTCGTATCGCGCCAGCGTCATCGGGGAATCCTGAGATCCACGTGCTTCAAGCTGGGTGCAAAAGCTGACAAGACTTCAACAAGCCAGCTCATACACCTCTGAAAGCGACAAGGGTGCCGCCGCTGGTGTTCGAGCAGGACGCTCATGGTCGGGCGCGCATCACTCATCATTGAGCTTCTGTCTGTGGCGTGCGCGTCTGGCTCGCTCGATTCGGGACAGTCCATCGGAAGGCAGCAGCACCAAGAAAGCCTGGAACCCATATCATCAGCAATGAGACTCGCTATCACAAACATTGCCCACCATATCCCACGATGCGCATGCCCCAGATTGCGCCAGGGCCAGCTGACATTGCTCGGTTCGCTGGTGCGGCGTAGTGTCTCGCATTGGCTATAGCAAAGAGGCCAACGAGCGCAAAGGCAGCCGTGCCGACCAGTCTGCAAGACAGGCAGTCTGCAAGCCCATCTTTCGAGGTGCTCGCCATGTCAGACGATGCTTTCGCAAGCAGGAAGCAGAAGGACACAAGCGCCACTGCATGGTCGAAGTCGACGTGATCGGGCAGTTGGCAGCTGCGTCTCTTCTACTGCTTGACAGGTTGCAAGTGTACAAGCAGCGCGGCTACATCCATCGTATACGTACCTCGTATTATTGACCAGACATGGGCGGAACAGGTCAGTCCCTTTGTGTCGTCGAAAAAAACCTGCCAGTGGCACACGCTCACGCTGATGGCAAAATTGGGCATTTGATACTGAAGGTCGCAAGTCGCGGAACAAGCAGAGGGAGCCAGAGGCGTACGTGGAGCCTGGCTCCAAGAATAAGAGCAATGCCAAAGGAAAGGGCAAAGCCCAAGATGAGGCTGTCTCGCGTAGAGCTGTCAAGCGACAGCGGATGCAAGCCAACGGGGCAACACCAGCTGCATCAAGCAAACGCAAGAAGGCGCAGGCAGCTGGCTCTGACATAGATGAGGAAGAAGAAAGAGCTCTCAGTGATGCTCGAAAGTGAGCTTACTTGTCTGCTCTTCGCCAGCATCCTTTCCCATGCTGACCTCCAATTTTGCACGTGCCGCACAGAGCCATGTTCGACGAGAAAGACTTGATAGAATCAGATCTTGCTGGAGCAGGACCTGCGCCTATGCTCGAACGCGACTCTGATGACGACTTGGAAGGTTTGGACGAAGAAGAGCTTGAGGCCGACTCAGGTGCGGACTCTGATGAGATGGCGGACGAATTTGACTTGGAGGACGACGAAGATGCTTCGGCAAAGTGAGCACCAAAGTTGGGTGGCAGGCGATATAATTGCTCACCTGTCTTCGATGCAGCCTCTTGGAGGGTGACTCAGCAAACGAGGATGGCGCTGACCTCGCAGATGAGGATTTGACATCAGGCGATGAAGCTGCAATGGACGAGAACGTTGCACTAGCAGCCGAGGATCTGGAGGATGACGGTGAAGAGGAAGAGGGTGTCTTTGATGAGGAGGATCTCGAAGCACTAGAGGCGGGCTCGGACGAGGATATGGCCCTCAATTTGGAAACGAACGAGGAAGGAGGTGGACTGCCTGATATACAGGTGGTGCAGATGCGCATTGCGAGCGCTACGCGGGCTTTGAGCGACTGGAAAGCAAACGGTCACAAGACCGGCAAAAGTAGAAGCGAGGTCTACGAGCGTTTCATTGAAGATATCTGTAATTACTACGGCTACAACAAATTCTTGGCCGAGAAGCTAGTGGATCTGTTCACTATCGACGAGGCGAGTTTCTTGTATCTCACTGCTGAGCCAGGACTAATTTTCCCGTTCCTCGCAGGCAATCACGTTCTTCGATGCTTCCGATACGCCACGACCTGTGACAATACGGGTAAACACACTCAAAACCCGTCGACGTGAGCTCGCACAAACGCTCATCAACCGCGGTGTATCACTCGAACCGATAGGGAAATGGTCCAAAGTGGGCTTGCAAGTCTTCGAGTCCAGCGTCCCCATCGGTGCGACCCCAGAATACCTCGCCGGTCACTACATTCTACAAGCGGCATCCTCTTTCCTACCGGTAGTTGCATTGGCTCCGCAACCAAATGAAAAGGTGCTGGATATGGCTTCAGCCCCTGGCGGAAAGACGACATACATCAGTGCCCTTCTGCAGAATACCGGAACTGTATTTGCCAATGACTCGAACAAGGCTCGTCTCAAGGGTCTCTGTGCGAATATCTCTCGGCTGGGCTGCCGGCAAGCTACACGGCTACCTTGCTATCCGTTCCCTGCTGACGAGTGCTTCTTCAGCAATGTGGTTGTGTGCAATCACGACGGTCGCGAATTTCCCAAGGTCATGGGTGGCTTCGATCGAGTCTTGCTCGATGCGCCGTGTTCGGGGACAGGTGTTATCAGCAAAGACGCGTCCGTGAAGACCAACAAGTCAGACCGAGACTTCACTCTGCTATCACATCTTCAAAAACAGCTCATCCTGTGTGCCATCGATTCCGTTACTCCACATTCCAAAACTGGCGGGTACTTGGTCTATTCTACCTGTTCCGTGACTGTGGACGAGAACGAGGCCGTCGTTGCGTATGCTTTACGCAAGCGTCCCCACGTCAAGCTTGTGAGCACGGGACTGGACTTTGGAAAAGAAGGTTTCACTTCTTTCAAGGGCAAGCACTTCGATCCCAGTCTGCGTCTCACTCGCCGATTCTACCCGCATGTGCACAACATGGATGGCTTTTACGTTGCAAAGTTGAAGGTTGGCAAGCCTTCTAAAGCCTGTAGGTTTACAGCGTCATCTCGCTGCTTGCGGATTCATCGCTAATTGAAGGAGCGCTTACAGTCGAGGAGGCAGCCACTGAAACTGTAGGCGACGCTTTCCAACTTTCCGATGCTAGCGATGCCGAGGTCGACGAAGAACCAGCTGCATTTGATGCTGATGAGGACGCGAAAGTCATGGAACAAGAACGCATAAAGCAATTGAAGCGAAAGGGCATCAAGGTGATATCGAAAGAACAACAAGAGAAGGCCAAGCTGAAGAAGCGCAAACGAGATGCTTAGTAGCTTCCATTATGGTATCTGTTATTGTTCTCTGCGGTGTCCCATCTAGCTTCGTTGTTGTTCTGGCGCGTAGTGGGCCATTCGACCGTTGCCCTCTGAGTTAATGAGGGCCATACAGGTGCATCGAGGCTGCGTAACTTTCCAGCCTAGTGAGGACATTCACGAGTGTGTGACTGGGACGTCACTTCGCGCTGACTGCTCCCACTCGGCTCCACATTGATGCGCCAACTGGAGAGGCTTCAAGCTCTAGTATGGGCGCCTTCCCACCTGGGTCATTCTAGCCTTGCGGATTGTTGGGGTTCTGCCTCCCTCCGTTCTTCTGCAGACGTTTACGATGTGCACGGCTTCGCTTGTGTGCCTCCATCTGGTGCTCTTCGTCGAGTAAGAATGGGCGAGCTTCGTCGATAGTGCAGACGTCGCACCGGATTTTTGCGCGATTGTCCATGTCCCTTGTGAGTAGAGGCATTTAGCTCCGATGCTCGATCAGAGAGATGCTGGATGCTTAAGTGAGTACATACTTAGTCTGAACCTTTTCGCCTAGCATAGCAGAAGCCAGGTCACTCAAGGAACACGGGTGTGGCAGCGAACGATGCGTGACGAAAGCTGCAATAAGGTTAGCCGGATATGATATGAATTCGCACCAAACACGCACGCACCAGACATGATAGCTTCTGCTGGTCTTGACGTCTTTTCGGACCAGGCGGGGAGATCTACCATGAGATACAGATAAGTACTCACTTGAGGGCAGACAGCGATGCGAAAACCAAGCTACCTACCTCCGGCATCCAGAAGGTACAGAAGGGCCTGATTGTTCTCGTCTTGTACATCTTGTAAGCTGTACAAGAGCGGTAGCAGCTGGCTCCTGATGAATTTGATCTGCCGTCTTGCATACTGTCGTGTGGCAAGCTTGGTGGCGTCTACCGCGCCCTCGTACCGGCTCTTATCGCCTGCTACGTCATCTGAACTGGTTTCCTTCGAGTGCAGGTATGCAGCGAAGTCCTTGTAGCCTACACGGACTAGGTCAATTCCCTGGGAGGGCACATGGTTTTGTAAGTCGATGGGCGCACCTATGCTTTGATAGATTCCTTTTGAAAGATCCAGATGCTCATGAAGTCTCGCTAATTCTCGCAGTTGCTGCACTTCCTCAAGCAGGCCCCGCTGAAATGTGAGGACAGCAGGATTAGCCTCTTTGCATATCGCCACCGATGTGAGACTTGCCTGGCACATCACTTCTACTCGAGTATCAAGCCGAGGATCGAGTTTTTCGTACTCGGCGAATGGCCAAAAGATCAGTGTCCGATACCTGCGGTGCATCTCGTGAGGTCAGCCCTTCCCAGAAGGGTAGAGCGGGTATGGGAATACGTACTGAGTCTCTTGTGAAGCTTGGCTCTGCTGTCTGATTATAGAGCTGTGTGTTTTGCCAGACTGCAGGAAGACCTGAACGCTTCGCGTAGTTTTACGAATGTCCCGCCAATGCCAGCGTCCTGCCATATCCGGGTCGATGGCTCTGAGAGCTTGATATACAGTGTCTGTATACACCTCCGGCGCTTGTAGACGGTCAGAAAGCTTCCAAACGGGAAACTTCGGCGGGAAGGCATCGGGAGTCGAGAGAGAAGGTAGGTCCTCCAAAGCGAAAAGCAACTTCTGTGCATCGTTGGGCAATGTTCCGAGGCGACTTCGCTGCTCTGGGGACAAGTCGTCCAAGCCTTTGACTATTTGTTCCGTGCTTGCTTCAGCGTTCTCTGTCTTATCTGCTGAGACTAGCTTGCCTGGGAACAGCAGGTGCTGCAGAAAGTACATGGTGCCACCGACAATGATAGGCAGTCCATCTCGAGCGTGGATGTCATCGATCTGATCAGCGCACAATCGACATCAACATACAGAACACTGAAATTATGCGCTTGCAGAAGACTTGCAGCTGCCATAGCATCTTTGCGAAACCGGTCAACTCGATACTCTTCTCCAGGTTCGAGGATATCCATCAAATGGTGCGGAACCGCATTTCGCTCTTCAGTAGTCGCCTTGTTTGTGATGATGTCCAGACCCCTGTATACCTGCATAGAGTCTGCATTGATGATTTCTGCCGTCTTTGGCCACTGTAAACCATCGGCAATAGCTGAGGGTGCGTTTGTCCCAATTGCATTGGCCAAGTCTATAGCTAGCTGGGTTTTGCCAACGCCAGTGCTACAAGAGAGTTGCGGAGATGCAATGTCAGCTGCCGGGCCGCCGCGAGCGTTGCTTGTCGCATGTCTAGCCGTACGTTCCAATAATCGCGATCACGTCGCGTTTTGCCATCCTGCCTGTCGTAGCTGGTCGTGAGCCTCTTTTGGAAGAGCTACCGACTTGCGGTGGAGACCGGGCCCGAAAGATCCTCCCGAAGGCAATGCGCTGCATGACGTGTCCGCATTGGAGCAGATGTGGAGACCATAATCGGTTGTCCAGAGCCAAGTAGTACGCGACTATGGCAGAACCAGGTCCGTCGAAAGAACACAGGAAGAAGAAGTCAACGAGCACTCTGCCAGCGTCAAAACCTACTCACAAAGGCAATGTCGCGGAGACAGAGGCATCATCAACCACGGTCCAAGCTTGGCGGAGTCTTCTGAGGTATGTCCCAGCCCATGATCCAGGACCGTCTTCCACAACAACCTAATGCGCTGGGTACATAGTGAGGTCCGGGAGCACGGAGAAATAGACCAACAGGGCTTACGAGCCGTCGAAGAGAACATTGCTCGCGCGTAAGGCTCCGCACACTTCCTCTGCAATCGATCTGAGCCCACATGTATCGCTACCAGGCTGGAAGCCTCATTCGAGTCAGACTTTGAAGAAGATCTCGCGGATCTGCTGCAATGCGATTGCGTGAGCATTGCACAGCACGCTGATTCAAGGTGCACTAACAACGGATGCATTGTCTAGGACGAGCTGGACAATCAAATTGCATCAGAAGGTCGAAGATTGAAACGGGATGAGCGAAAGACGCGCAAGAAAGAAGGGTGCGGTCAAAAAGAGGGACACCAAATGCAGAGCTTTCGTCTGACCACTCTGAAAACAGGCTGCTTGAAGAGGAGAAAGAGCGCTTGCAAGCCTTCCGGCCTTCTCGCAAGGCGGCAGAACAGGCAGAGGCTGGTGAATTGACAGAAAAAGTATGCTCGGGCCTGTATTAAAAGACGATATCGATACTTGACAATGCTGACGATTGTGTCTTTTGTCAGCTACATCTCTCTGCCAAGCAGTACAAACAGCCCAGCGTTTCTTCGAAGAGAAAAGTACGAGCGTTGGTCGCATTTGAGCTGAACTCTGCGAAGCGCAATCTCGACAGCCGCGAGGAGGCTTTGCATTCATACCAGGTGGGAGCTCCGTCAATCGTAACGCCTGTACGTCAGGCTAACTGTGTTACAGCCCGAGACGGACGGCTTCCTGCTGGATTTAGCTGCCCAGTTGCGCAAACGCAAGAAGGCTGGGAAAGGCAGTTCTGGGGGTCGAGTCAGTGAATGATGCTAAGCATTTCGCAGACTTGCGTCCGTGTATCCATAGATGTGCTTCATTGCGACGGCAACTACCGACCTCGTGTATGCGGATACAGTCAACAATCGTGAATTTCAAATGCTACAGGGACGGGAGGCATTATGCTTCTGGCAATGCAAAAGGCAAAGGTATTGCGGCCAAGAAGTTTTTGGGTCGGTGATTGATAGTCTAGCAGCATGGAAGGGGGATGATCCAGCAGTCACTAGTATGTCGCGTCAGTAGGCGAAGTTGAGTCAGGCGACCTGCAAAGGCGACCTGCAAAGGCGACTCACCAATAGCATGGCAGGATGGGCAGACCACAGAGCTAATGAGGCGTGTACACGTCAGTACTAGATCGAAGACCATGAATCGCATGAGAGCGCCGTCGCACTCACTTTGCCTGGGCATCCACCTCGCAGATTTAGATGGTCTGGCTTGCCATCTGCCGTCTGCTCCTCGACAAAGCCACGGCCTTGTGCAGTCTCATCCAGGGCTGGAATGAGTAGCTATGTCAGCACGAGTGCTGACAGAACAGTCGTTTGTATGCTTGATGCCTCAAATCAACCAGACCGCCTTGTACTTACGAGCAATGACCATGCCTGACTGCTGCTGCGGCTGAGCTGCCTGCTGAGGTTGTTGCGGCATTTGTGTGGGCGCCATGCTCCGTTGTAGGCAAATGCAGACGTATGAAGGGAACGCAACTGTGTCGTGCTGGCAGAAGACAGAGTGCGCGTGGTGGAAGTGAGCTTCCCGGTCAGACAATCGCGCGCGGTGCTGTGCACGAGTGACGTCGGGGGCAAATTTAGATGACATCCTCGCTGACTAAGCCAATTTCTTTCTGAAATGAAAAATGCTTGCAGAACAGACTGTTCTATAATGCGAACCCGTGATGCTGATGCATGATGACTACATGCTGCTCGCTCTACCATTTGACTGCTAGACCGTTGACTTCCTCGCTGACGACCGCACGGTATTGCGTCCGGAAAGGGTTTGAAGAGCCCTGATCCTGCGCTGTGGTAGACGCCAGTTCCGCTGTGATATTCTGGGCCATTTTGTCATAGGCAGCATATTGAGGAGACAGTTGCACATAGGCTCTGAGAGACTCATGAACGCCCATCGCGTCGGCCGTCGGGACTTTCTGAGCTCCGAAACGCCAGTAAAACTCTTCCACCCGAGCAACCCAGTCCGGGCCTGACAAGACCCTGTGCCCGTCCTTCTCATCTGCTACAAGCTTCACCTCGGTCGATTGAGGCTCGGCCACTGGCATGCCTTCTCTGTCGACTTGAATCGGCTGCGGATGCTTGGGCGGCGCTATCTGCCCTCCTCCATTGACGCATCCAGACGGGCAAGCCATAACTTCGATGAAGTCAAAGTTGCGTTCAGGTTCCTCTGGTGTCCCCGACGCTGTTGATGTTCCACTGCTGACGCCTCTCGCACCACGACGCAGCATGCCGCCTCGCTTTGCAGACAGCGCTTTGCCGGCTGCGCCTTTTGTAACAGTCACGCCCGTCTCGCGCCCAATCTTCCTGACCACGTTCTGGAGGTTCCGAAACCCATAGCACTTTGCGCCTCGAAAGACAGGCCGTCCTTCCAGGCGGAGTATATACTCTACATAGTCTTGACCGCGCACGACTCTGGTGTCGAGAGACAGTTTCTCGAGCTCGCTTGAGCTGTGTGCGTTGACAGCTGCTGTAATCGCATTGTGTAGATATCCGCCGCTTGCACTGCCGGCATGCTGAATTGACGAAGGCAGGTAGTCGTCTTCGACAGTGAGTTCCGGATCTCCTTCCATGTCCGCAAGCGATACGCCTTTCTCATCGAGGATCTTCAGGACTTCACCCGTTGTCAAGACACAGTCGACATCGCGATTGCCCGATTCATCCTGAAAGTCTGGCCGAGAGGCTTCGAGCTTTTTATCATAACACGGCATGACAGAGACATGATATACGTCTTCTCGGCTGCGCGGGGCAAAAGGAAAAGAGAGTGATCAGGCTTTTGAAGTGCACGCGACTCGCTTCGTCAACTTACCTCAGACCCATTCTGCTTGGCAACCAATCCTTCATCAATACACCCATTATCTGCTGCGGACTTTTAACAGCACTGATGAATGGCAACAGCTCTCCATGCGTCTTTTCGGCATAGCAAATCCAGCCCGGACACGCAGATGCGAGTAACGGTGTATGTGTGGCTGATGATGTCGGAGAGAGAGTAGGGTCTGAACCATTGTGGCCAACGTCCCGACCCTTTCCTTTGGCTCTATACGTTGTCGACTTGTCATAAAACTCGCGTTGTCCTTCAATAAGACTCAAATGTCGCGCAAAGGTCGTATCAAAGACGAGCTTGAAGCCGAGAATCTCTTTGAAAGCCTTTCGGAGTCTGCGCAAGCACGAGGCTGGTGAGATGCGGTGAAGCGCGGCCAGCGAGGCCACGGACTGAGGCGATAAAGAAAGCATCGGTGTGACATTCTGCATGGGGCAAGCATAAGCATTCGATGCGATGAGACGGTAGTCTGGCAGACTTGCAGCTTGATCGACGTACAGGATGATCCGCCAAATAGCGGTAGACTTCTTCGTGGCTTTGCATCTGCACAAGAACCGTTTCGGCCGATGTCACACATCCTGAGCAAGCCAAGCAGTCGTTGAGCGAGATTTCTGCCTTCTTCAGCTTCTTGCCTCCCGCCGAGCCGTCTGCACTTGATGGTCCTGCCGCGGCGGCCGACACTTCGTAGTCAGCATTCGATGAATGGTCTATCCGTATCTCAGTCTAAAAGAGAAGCAGATGAGCGTGGGCACATGTTATTATGAATCATAGACGCACTGCTGCTGCACCAGGCTCCTTCTCTTGCACCGGCTCTTCAATGTACTCGATAGGCTTGATGCACTCTTGCGATGGCCCAAGAAAGTCGTTGAGCTGAGAAAGACATTAGCTTGCTGTCGAGATGGTTCTCTAACAAGCGACACACATCTGTCAAGGCCAAGGCAGCCGAGAACGCCATGTCAGGGGTGTTCTTGCGAGTTGGGCTGATAGAGACGGGCAGACGGCGGCGAAAAAGGTGGACGCTGGTGGCGTTGCACGACTCGATCATCCGCCTGAGGCGTCAAGTGGTGCAGTTTCTGCGGTACTTCAGCAGAAACCGATGCCTTCGAAGTTGCGGTACCTGCATCATCAACCTCACTCATCTATGCTCTCTCTGCGTGCTCAAGCATCGTCATGAGAGAATTGATCGTGGTCAGGTCAGGGTGTTGATTTCAGGGGGCATGACATCGCCAGTGTACATGCGGAACCCGTCCAGCAGACGCCGACGCTTAGATGCGATACGGAGTACCACGGCGTTCCTAGTCAGTGATGTGTATGTATCCGACGCATCTCAGGTCAACTCCATTTCTCGGCGAACGGTCTTGCAATTTGTCCTGGCATCGCCGCGAAGCTAACTGCCAGTGTTCGTCGCGTGGTGGGCGCATTATTCCGCATTCGAACGTGCTAACTGCGCAAGGTGCCATGCATCATTCTGCACGAGTAGCACCGACTGGCCGAATATCAGATAGCACTACTGTGGTCTATTCGCAGAACATCGGAGTGCGACGGTGCTAAACGCCGATGTGTGACTAAGAGGAGCGCACTTAAGGCGGTCTTCTCCTCGTCCTCGAGCTTGCCAGATGAGTAGCAACTCCGCTGCTCTGGCTTTCTTTCCTTTCCATCGATGTGCCACTGCCTGCCTGCGAGCACACTCTCAAGATGTCAAATGCTATGGAACGAGCAGCCACAGACTCCTCAAGGACAGTCACCCCTCCGCCGGACATCCCGACCAACACGGGGAAAGGGCAAGAACCAACACAGCAACCTGCAGATGCCGAGAAAGCAAATGCTGCTCCTCCGGCTGCTTTCACCTTCCCTGACGGTGGCCTGAAAGCCTGGTCGACCGTCGCAGGAGCCTGGCTCATCCTCTTTGTGTCCTTCGGAGTAGGGCCAATTCCCCTTGATCACCTGTCGGACAAATCTGATTGTTACTCACCCTTCGCAGTATGTTAACGCGTGAGTAGAAGAAGTGAAACAGGTGACATCGAATGGGTCGTTGAGATTGTGCCTATCCTCAGCTTTGGCGTGTATCAGGAGTACTACCAGCAATTTTACATCCGCGACAAGACCAGCTTCGATGTCTCGTGAGTCCCACGCCACCTAGCTCCGCTCTAGTCCCAGCCAAGAGGTTGTCTGCTGTATGGCTGATGCTGTACTCTCCTCGTCACAGATGGATTGGATCCTTCCAGTTGTTCCTCATGTTTTCTTTATCTTCCGTCACCGGCAAGCTGCACGATGAAGGTTACACGCGCATTTTGCTCCTCGTCGGAAGCATTATCTATGCCGTTTGCGTACAGATGGTATCCCTAGCGAAGGAGTACTACAGTATCTTCCTGGCCCAAGGCCTCGGCATGGGGTTGGGAATCGGTGAGGATCAAACACAATTGTTTGCAATGTCCCTTCATCGGGGTACTGACTTGCCTGTTCTTCCGCGTCAAATCGCAGGCATCATGTTCCTGCCCGCAATTGGAACAATCTCCCATCACTTCCAGAAGCGACGAGCTCTAGCTAACGGCATCGTAGTCAGCGGGTCGAGTGTTGGCGGTATTTGCTTTCCCATCAGTCAGTTTCGCCCCCCTAGACAATCTCGTCTGGCATAAGCTGAGCCGAATGTAATCAATCTTTGTTTCCAGTGCTCAATAAGCTGTTCCAGCAGCAAGGCTTCGGCTCTGGCGTGCGCGCATCGGGATACCTTATTTTGGGCTGCCTGGTGATTGCGAATCTGCTCATCAATACTCGCCTGCCACCACGCAAGAAACGCCCGGCACATATGCAATTCCAGCCGGACATGAGTAAGCATGCATTCGTTGATAAAATCGATGGACCTTCAGCTAATGCCGTATCCGACAGAGGGCATTGTCACCGATGTGCCTTACATCGTGTGCAACATCGGCGTCTTCTTCATCGTTCTCGGCATCTTCTATCCATTCTTCTGTATGTCCTTTCTCTCCTGCCACTGCAGCGTATTCAGCAAGCTGATGTTCTCGTTCCGTCCTTCATTTTCAAAGTCTTGCAACTCTTCGCTACTGTCAATGGCGTAGATGAGAACCTTTCCTTCTACTCGCTCGCTATCCTCAATGCTGCCAGTGTCTTTGGTCGAGTTTTACCAAATTTCCTCGCCGACTACCTTGGTCCGCTGAACATGATGGTATGCACTTCCACTCACGACGAGCCCATTCACCGCGTTTGCATACTTACCCTGTCATGGGCAGATTCCTTGCGTGGCTATCGCCTCTGCGTTCCACTGGATTCTATTGGCGTGCGGCAACACAGCAGGCATCATCTGCTTTGCCATCTTCTTTGGCTTCTTCTCCGGAGCTTACAGTGAGGGCTGGTCGCTCCTTCAGTATAGCATTGTAAACCCGACTGACCAAAATGTGACTTTTTTGTCAGTCTCGTTGCTTCCTTCGGTGCAAGCTGGGTTCGCGCGCAATGTTGGCGAAATCGGCGTCCGCATCGGCCTTCCTTTCCTATTGCTCAGTATAGGAGCACTCATTGGCTCGCCTATTGCGGGCAAGCTCGTTGGCGATGGGCCAGACTTCCATTGGTGGAAGGCCTCTACCTTCTCCGGCGTGACTGGCATTGTCGGTACTACTCTCATCACAACGGCACGATTTATGCAGGCCAAGCGAAAGGGAACCGGCAAGGTTTAGATGACCCTGGATATTCAGTAGAGTAATGCCTGTCCTCCAGCCAACAAATCAACGAGCTAGTAGAAGTCGGCATTAAGAATTTGTTCCTCGTTCAGTGCCTTACTTAGTGCTACGAATAACATCAGATCGTAATAGAATTACAGTCTTGAGCTATCAAAGACTGTTCATTTGCTACATTGTTCCTCCTACTTCCAAACGGCATAAACATGACGACGCTTGTGTCTCTTTCTCCAATACGGGCGCGGAAAGTACAGACGCCTGTCACTCGTCAGTGGCCTCGGTCGCTTGAGGAACATCTGAAGAAATCGTCGAAGTATGCTTCTTCTTCTTGGACTGCAGATTTGGACAGCTATCGACGTCTCTGTGAATCGTAAAGTTCTGAGACTTGTTTCCCGAGTCGCCCATGAGCACGACAATATATGTCGAGCGACTCTTGATGGTATTGTTGCAAGGGATGTCGAAGCTGACGATGCCGTCTGTGAGGTTGAAACCCTGAGCTAGCGGGTCCACTGCAGGCACGGTGGAGCGATGTGCATAATGAGAGCAACCGTCTCAGCTAAGATGCTCGTTCAAAGAGACTGTCACTGATTCTAATATACTCACGGTAAAGATGCTCATTTGGCGAAGTATCGTTCTTGAGCAAGTAGCCTAGCAGTACCCGACCAGTATAGCCTTCCGCACCCTCTGGAACGTCCCTACAAAAGACGAAACCCAATAACGAGAGTCAGCTGAAGTAACAGTGTGATAACAGCCACACGCCTTGCAGCTGTTGCAATTGAAGACAACGCCACTGACCAAGTGACGTTTACATTCTTTTGACCCGTATGCCAGACGGTAGATTCATTAGGATAAGTGATGTGCGGGTTGATGACGATACGCTTCCTGAGCGCATCTTCTGCCGCCTGGATATGCTGGCTGTCATACGCAGCGAGCGGGGCAGCCGCCACCATCGAGGCAGCGGCGAACACTGCGAGTGCGGTTTTGAAGAAGTGCATGTTCGAACAACACTTCTGCTTGTAGATAATCAACAAGGTGAGTTCGGGTCTTCGGTAGGTAGAGGAAAGAAGACGGTGCTTGCAAGAGAACGAGATGAAGCCGCCCGCACGCACCTATCGCTGGCTGACGTTGCGCGCACAAAGCAGAAGTCTCAGACTAGCTGAAGTGGCGGCTAACCAGGCCAATCGCGTACGCGTTTGTTGCAAGGAAAGTGAATGAAAGAAAATGGGGAGGGAGGAGAAGACGAAGAGGAAAAGTGACCTGTGAGTTATGCTCGTCTTTTGCCGATGTCCAATGTTGGTATTTGCACACTCACCGGTCGCTTGTGTGGCCACCGCGACAAAGGATCTTGTCTTTCAACTTTGGGCGCGCGGTCCTTGAAGAAAGGGCGGTGGCGCGTAATTCTTATTTCTGCACGTGTTCTTGAAAGCTTTGAAGACGAGACCAGCGTTTCATAGATAGCTTTCACACCTGCACAGAAGGGCGATGGCGCCTCAGTCGTAGGTGTCGCTCGCCTGTCAAAGTAGTGGAAGCGATAGTCGGGATCTGAAGAGCGCGAGGCTTCGCTCCCAGAGAAGGAGGGACCGCGCGACCAGCCAGCCTGTTTTGCAATGAGCTGAAAGATGCCGTCGATATTGACGACATGGCCGAGCGAGCTTGTCAGCTGCCGAGTATTCTGGCAGTACTACTAAGCTGTGCTTCGGTTAGGCCGCCTGTAGCACTGGTGGTTTGGATTCGCAGCATCGCTCCTGTACTCTTTTACTCTCGATCAGCCCATCTTGAGAGACTTGAGCAGATCACCATGCGGAGGGACATCGTGGGACTCGAGGCTTTAGGTTATCACGTACTGTGCATCTCGTCTCTGGGCGTCACTGCGTTGAGAACAGCGTTTCGCTCTTCCTGCAGCATCGCCCGCTCAAGGCGGGTCCCACTTTACGCGTCGTCACAAGCTGCCTGCACGGAGTCGAAATAGTAGGTAGTGTCTGGCGTGCACAAAGGATGGTCGTTCGTCCAAGCAAGGAATGAATGGCCATTGTGGGGTTATGAAGCTGCATGCAGGGGTCTCTGGTGGCTGCGCCTTGCTACGGTAGTAGTCTCTGACCCTCGAGCAGGCTGCTGCTCTGTTTTTCGTTGTGATGGTCTTGGACTGAAGCGGACGAGGATAGGGGTGGGCGTGCATAGCAGACTACCGGCACACAGAGGCATGCGACTAGCAAAGCTGCAAAGATCATATCATAGTGCGGTCTCCTCCAGCGTCGTCGAAGCTTTGATTTTGCCGAAGCCAGCAGTCTGTTCGTGGGAGCCGGTGGGGCCAATTGCCGCTCACCCTCATCATGCTGGGCTGTGGCGACTGACGCTGTTTATTTGGACAAGCCGCGAAGAAAAAAAGAGTGACCGCTGGGACAATTTGCAAACGGCTGCGTCCGTCAGCTCGCTCATCCTCTCGCCAACCACCACCCAGTCCAACCTCGTTCATACACTCTCACTCCTCAAGCCATCGCATTGCATCCTCACTAGCAGCTGCTGGTCAGCCGGCGCCTTCCTTTCTCTTATCCAAGAAAACACGTGAGCCGGTAGAGATTGGGAGGATGAGATTGCATGCAGACATCAACAAACGACCTACTGACACCTGGGTGCTCGTTGCAACAGACACCACCACCACCACCCGTACCACTGGCCGGTCTCTAGCATGGCCAGCCAGGGCAACCCCCTCTACTCGCATGGACACCACCAGTCTGCTTACCCAACTCGCTCTGCCTCTGCGGCCCACGCTCAAGCACGCATAGACGACCAGCAGCAGCAAGAGGCAGACATCTACGCTCTCTACGCACAGCACCAGCAGCAGTCGCCCGTCAGCTCTGCACCTTCACCTGGACCGGGCATGCCTGCTCCGTCCATCTATGGAGGCATGGAGGCGCAACCAGCTGTCGGTCAAGCAGATCGTCAGCAGCGCAGACGGGCAGGGTCGTTTGGCGCCAACAGAGCAGCTTCAAGCGCCCCCACCGAGCCGCCCGCTGGCAGTCTGCCTCCTCTGCCATCCCAGCAGCCGCTCATGTATCCTACTTCGGGACCAGGCGCGCCCACCACCAGTAGTGGCACTGGCAGCATCAACACCCGCAGCAACGCTGCACAAGATGGCGGAATGGGAATGGACAGCAATGGAAGCGGCTACATGCCACGAGACGATTCAATGGACGTTGCAGAATCTCTAGCACACGATGGCGCATCCATGCATTCGCGCTCGCACCTTAATCCTATCCCTGGGGCGCCAGCGTCCTCTACAGGCGCAGTCAACCATTCCACAAGCCAGACCTCGCTACCTGCGACAGGCAACGTCGGAGGAGTTCGATATGCTCATTTCCCACCAGATCAAATGTCCCCACCTGGGACATATTCGCACAATGCTGCTTCGAGACGACGCATGACTTCCAACGCCACCACTGGGGAGTACTCCGAAAAGGGACACCATGGCACAGACGGTAGCCCAGCCCTCGGACCGAATGGCGAGCTAGGCGAGAAGCACGGCTCACCCCGCCAGCTCCCTCAGGGGTACAAGACACCTCCAAGCTTTTCTCGCGCACCGTCAAGCGCATGGGGCACGCTTCCACATGTCAAGGGAGGCGCAAAGAACAGCCCTTATGGCGCTGCTCTGGGAGGTACAGCATCTCAATCAGATCAAGCCCTTCAATTCGCAGAAGGAGATTATGCAAATAGCAAATTCGTGAGGTTTTGGCTTGCTATCGTATCGAGAAATATTGTCGTTCGATGGCTTTGTTTCATCATTCCCGTTCTTGCACTGCTGTGGATCCCAGGTGAGTTGATATAGCTACTTACCTCTTGATATGATAGTTCCACGAAAAGCAGCGAGCTGACTATGGTTTTCTACTTCTTGTGGCACCCCGACAGGCATTTGCGGCGTTACGCTTGAGCCAACACCTCGCGTCTGGGAAGTGCCTCTGTTGAACTGGTCAATCTGGCTGTCCATTGTCTGGTGAGCGCAATCCCATCCACACTGCCTATGCTCAAGTCGAATGCTGAGATCAATCTACTGCAGGGTCGGATGGTGGGCTGCGATGCTAGTAGCCATGGTCGGGCCTCACGTCCTCCGAATGACAATCGGAGCCGTCGCTCCCGAGCTACGACACTATATCGACTACCTCTTTGCACTCAAGAAATCTCTGGCGGCATTCTTGTGGAGCTTGGCAAATTGGATTGCTTTTCAACCACTCATTCTCACACAAGGCCCGGCGGATAGGTCAAATGGAACTGGCCTCACGCTCAGTCAAATCACAAAATTCTTGTTTGCTATCTTCATTTGCTCCATTATCTTGGTGGTAGAAAAGTACCTCATTCAGGTATGTCGGCATTTCATGAAACTCGACATCCAGGCGCCAAGCTACAGATGGGCATGGCCTCTCCTTCTCGGAGCAATGCTGAATTCACGCACCCTTGTACACTGTGATATTTCCAATAGGTCATCGCCTATAACTTCCACCGCACGAGCTATGCCGAAAGGATCTCGGAAAACAAGTTCGCCGTGCGCAGCTTGGTCAGTCTGTACCTCAACTCGCGTGACATTGGACGCTCGGACACGCTCGACGGTGGGATGCCCAGAGATAAAGTCGACCCTTCGAGATTCATCAAGAAGACGTTGAAGAATGCTAAGAAAGTCGTCACCGGCGCTTCTACTGCTCTTGGCACGGTTGCTAGTGAGATCGTGGGAGAACGTGTTATGCAGAGCAACAGCCCTCAATCCATGGTCACGTCTGCGCTTGCCTCGTCCGGCAAGTCTCGTCAATTGGCCCGCCGCATCTTCTTCAGCTTCACGCCATCGCATCGAAGTGTGATGCTAAAAGAGGATATCGCACCTTTCTTTCCCAGAGAAGATCAGCTAGATGCCGTCTATGCGATCTTTGACAAGGATGAGAACGGTGATATCTCGCTTGAAGAAGTCGAAATGGCCTGTTTGGAGATTCATCGAGAAAGGCAAAGTCTTGCTAGCTCTATGCGAGACCTCGATTCGGCAGTTGCTCGCTTGGATCAAATCTTCATGTCTCTTTGGTACATCTTGTCCATTCTCATTATCATTGGTATCGTGTCAATCTCCTTCTCCGCCTTTGTTACTTCCGGAGCTACCTTTGTCCTTGGTCTCTCTTGGCTTATTGGCGGCACTTCCCAAGAGGTCTTGTCAGCGGTTGTCTTCCTCCTGGCCAAACACCCATACGATGTGGGCGACCTCATTACCATCGATGGCATGGACGGCAGCTACGTTGTGAAGGAGATCAGCCTTCTTTCGACTGTCTTTAAGAAGACCGATGGCAACGTCACCCAAATTCCACACACTGTGCTCAATACCAAGGCTATTCAAAACTACCGCCGGAGTGGACCAACGAGCGAGTCGGTATCCTGGGATGTAGATTTTAGCACCGATTTTGAGCAAATTGAAGCGCTTCGTCAGCGCATGCTCGAATTTGTCGAACACGAGCGCCGGGACTTCCTGCCTTCATGTGACATCTCGGTCGACAGCTTCACGGATCAGTCTAAGATCACGCTCAAGTCGTCGATACCGTTCAAGAGCAACTGGGCCAACTCCGCGCTCAAGAGTCAGGTAGGACTTCACCATTTTACCTTCTTTTATGATTTCGACAGTTGCTAATGACGATCGCTCAACCCTCCAGCGACGTAACAAATGGATCTGTGCACTCAAATTGGCTATGTCGCACTTGCACATCTACGGTCGTAGGTGTTAGTCATGCGGCGTTGGTGCGCTACTGCTAATCACGCTTGTCCATAGCCGGCGGCAATGGAAATCCTAGCCCTGATCCAGCTGGCCCGACAGAGATCAAGTTGATCAATCCTGAAGCAGTACCACCTTACCGCTCAGTGTCATCTGCCAACGCATCGCCCGGCCGTCGCGATGACCAAGATGCGCCTCGAATCCCTTCTCCAGAACATGTATCACAAGAGCGGGGCAATTCGCAGCCGAGGTCGATAGCAGACGAAGTCAACCGGTTGTCGCTGTCGAATCGACACGAGCTCGTGCTGGACCAGACTACAGACATCTTCGATTATCAAGGATCAGGCAACCGGACGGAGACTCTTGACAGGGACGAGGCTTTGCATGCCGCAAGAGCGCAAGTAGAGGGCAGGAGCACAGCGGTCGACGTCTCGCCTTCGATTGCAGGGACCGCACAAGGACGCTTCCGACCGCAAGACCTTGAACTTGGGAAACTACAATCCAACAAACGTCAGTAAATCACATGGCGACAGAAAGCCCCTTGCTCAAGAAAGTCTAAAAAAAGCTGTTACCCATTCCGAAAGGCTTGATGCCGGACTTGTGCATATCACGCGATACACCATTCATTCGGCGCGAAGTACACAGTACAGTACGTTCTTTGCGCCACTTGTGTTTGAGTACTTTTACCATCAGTCGTTCCTTCCATGCAGTAATCTAGACAGCGGTCTGTGACCAGCTTCCTGCTCTCCTGGTGCGAATGTGGTCGCTCACTACAGTAATGCTGATTCTCGATGCTAATTGATCAGATTTGTCTGCACCTTTATCTCGGCGGAAGTGCGCGCCTGCGCTGATCGAGTACTGTCGTCAGCTATTGCTTTACGCGAGGGTAATAATGCACGTGCATTAATGTCAGTGTCGCCTGTCATGCCACCGCACGGAGCTTTCCCTGTAGGCCTTATCGAGGTCTGACGAGACCATTCGATAACGGTAGCTCCTTTCAAATGCATTCGCAAAGACTGTATTGACGCCGAACAGCCTGGCTCACCTCTCCTACGAAACAGTGGTGGGCCGTCTGCTCGTGATCGACATCTTCGCACAACACCTTTCTGCTGACCCCGAGCTCAGCTGCGAGTCACCAATTGTGAGCGAAAGTCTACATGCAAGAGTACGAATGCCACCTATGATACCGACCTTTCATGCAGCTCTGCGGCGCAACAAGCATGTTGGCGGTACGTATTTACGCGCGCGAGCGCGGAAGCTTTTCATGGAGCCTTTGCCGCAATCGGCCCACCGGCTGTGCGTTTATCGTCACATTCGTGCGGCGGCAATGACATGATGACTGAGAGATGGTGTGCCATCTCACTCTTGCTCCTACGAGCCCACTGAGCTTTTGCTTGTAGCCTATCCGATTGAAGTAGCAGGCACCGCTGCCAGACAACAATCGCGTCGCGGCTACTTGCGCCGCCTGCTCGTCTCCGCCTGGGGTAGACGACACGGTGACGATGCACGGCAGCGCAAGCTCTGGGGACTCTGCATTTGCAGCACAAGTACAAGAGCGAAAAGTACCATCTTCACAGATCCGTGCAGCTCTGAGCGGATTCGGAGTGAGTTCAGCAATTGCAAGATCGAATGAAAGCAGTCCGCTATCACCGATGGCTGATTGCAATCTTGTTGCGGTGCTTTCGCTTGTAGCCGTTCCACAACATCGCTGTGAATCCATCATGGCAGTGCCTAGCCCCACTCCACGGTACCACAGTCAAGTCCGCAAAGGGTCGAATCGTTAACTTGAGCTGCACCGAGGTGCAAGTTGCGTACTCGGCGGTAGAAGCCTACTGCGAAGAGTGCCACCGGCCGGCGTCCGCGGTGGGTTCCAGTATTGCCACAAGCTACAGGCAGGACGCGCGACTGATATCATATACTTTTATTCTAATTAATTGCGATACAGCTGTCACTTGGTTCTGATTTCGCCATCAATATACACGTTGGCGTCAGTCCGACGCGTGACTTTGTTTCTCTGGAGAAGCGAAGTCGTCGTTACGGCTACGAACGACCAGACGTGACACAGAAATACGCTGCGAGCCTCCACGGAGCGCCGCAGGGGCGCTTTCTTCAGGGCTTCGTATCGAAAATTTGGGATGTAGACAATGGCGCCGGGCAACTGGAGACTACTCTCGATGTTGAGCAAATAGCTCGTGATGTAGGCGAGGTGGCAGGCATGGGCGCACGGACGTCCAACGACGCAGGTAAGTGCTTTCATATCGCTGCTCTTTCTTGCTACATCATCTGTACGAAGGTTGATGTCAATTTCAACTCTCAACTCATATCACCTACTCAGGGCTCTTTCTATGCGAATATATATACTATTGCTCTCTTGCACATGCCCTGCGAGAAGCACACGAAACAGGCAATCCAGTCAAGCCAACTCTGTTCATACACGTACCTATGTGGGTGACAGAGCAAGTGGCCTGAGATGTGATATCATCTGACCGCCCTCATCTTTAACAGGCCCAAGGATGCTGCAGGGTTGGCAGATATTTCGCAAATGGTCTGCAGGATCGTTTGCGCGATTGCCGATAGCATGTGAACCCTTGTGGGTAGGGCCGTTTCTTGCATACGCAGATCTAAAATCAATGTGCAGTGAGGCACGCAGTAGGCAACTTTCAGGTTGCACATCCTCTATCATCAAGAAGAAATTTCGCATGTAGCTTTAGCCAACACCCAAATCGGTAATGATCATTTGCAAGGCCTCTAGACACAAAAATGCGGACTGCAGTCGATTGCGGGGTCGATGTCTGATTGCTGATCATAAAGGCTGCCCCTCTCTAGGTTGCGAGATTTATCTCGAGGCCCGGCCGAATTACAGCTTCGACGGGCGAGCGCTTGCTTCACTCTGGTCTCGAATCCTCAGAATGGCTTTTCCCCATGTCTTTCTGCTTCCAAGATCCTTCAAGCCCTCAGGCAAAGCCTGCAAGCCACTGCATGGGATCGACGATCTCAGCAAGCTCATTAGTCTGCATATCGGCGAAAGGAGCTTACTCGTAGATTTTGTCAAAGACTACGGGTCGCAGCAGTCCCTCGCGAACGAGTTGGAGCAACGCAGCCCATACTTCCGGTATACGCTCGGCTTCATTCTTGGTGTATGCGCCCTGTGCCATGCTGAAATTAGCTGACAATCGCGAGCTGCACACACGGCTAAACTTACCCAGTGGACTCCGACTAGACTGATGTTCTTCAGCAGAACTAGGTTCATAGGGATCTGAGGTGTGTCATGGCAAAGAGGGACGTTAGCGGTGGAATACTCACTGTAAGGCTTCAATTACCTTCTCGATGCTCCCCGCAGCGAAGCCAACGACCACGGCCCGGCCGTTCCAAGCTATGCACTTCAAGCTGGGTTGAATCATGCCGACCGGGTCATAGATCACGTCCGCTCCGTGGCCGCCTGTAATCTCCTTGACTTTTGTAGGCCAGTTCTTGTCCGTATAATCGATTGCAAAATCTGCTCCACCCTTTTCTTTGCAAATACGCAATTTCTCTGCGCTGCCCGCGGTCGCAATGACCTTGGCTCCAAGAGCTAGAGAATCTTTTGTTCAGCGTCTGTAATTCGTCGATATGCGACTCCAACGTACCTTTTGCTATCTGTACCGCGCACAAACCAACTCCACCAGCTGCAGCGTGCACCAGGCACCACTGTGCATTTTGTTCAACCGAGTTACATTCGGACAGGAGTAGCTCGAGCTCACCTCTCCTTTCTGTAGATTGGCCCGGAGTACTAGCGCAGCGTAAGACGTGGGATACGTAATGTACAGGCTACTGGCCGCATCGAAAGACATTCCATCCGGGACAATGACTAGATTTCGCCAGTTGGCAGCCACGCTGGATTTAAGGCTACCGTGTAAGCTAGATTGCTCCCATTGAAAAGGCTACAGAATTGACCTCACCGCTCCGCAAACGCTCCTTGTGCCGAACCAAAGACGCGGGTCTTGCCAGGGACAAAGTTGCACCCTTTCGGTACGGGAGAAGAAGCCGATACCACGCCAGAGAACTGATTTTGCCGTTATTCTCAGCCAGAGGTACAGACTCAGATGAAACCTAGACTTACTTCTACACCTGGGAGCCAAGGAAACGGTGGCTGATTCTGGTACTTGCCTTGAAGTTGCAGGATGTCTGTCCACGACAAAGTCAGCGCCACACACGGAAGCTCGGCATACCAGTCAGACCACACACACCAAAGAAGTTGAGGGCGGAGGAGTAGACATCTACGAGAACATCCTGAGAGCCAGGCTTCGGCTCGGGCGCCTTGTCAGTGAGGCGCTCTGCAAGAACGTTAGCCGGAGGACAGCATTCGGGCATTGGTAAGGACTGCATACCTGGCAGCTCATCGACTGTCTTGATGTACGACTCGATGAGATAGCTCTTCATGTCTGCAAGCGTTGTGCTTTGTTGGCTAGAGGAAGCAAGAGTACCGGTAGCCAGCTCGCCGGTGAACGCGGTTGCCGCAGGCCGCCACCAGTATGTGCTACGCAGAGCCAAAGTGTGACTGGTGAATGTGTAAAGCTAATGCGCACCACCAGATGCCTTCTGTTAGTCGAGAATTGGGACAATCTGCTATTCAGCTTGCGTGTTGTGGCACACAGCGCCTTCAGGGCTGCAGGACTTGGTCGCGCACATTGACCGTCTCCAACAAACCCAATCGAGCACGATAGAGGCAGGTTCAGTGCATGCAAGCAGTCTACGCTCGAGCACTGCAAGGCCTACGACAGCGAGCAGGCATCTCTCTCACGCCCGTTGGCGTACAGCTATCCTCCAGCCCGAGCCGCACCGTGAGGGCTCGACAGGCACATCCTGCACGCAACTTTTTGACCTCTCGAAGAACCATGAGTCAAGCAGGCGCCGGTAGCGCAGGGGCGCCAGCAGGCACTTCAGAACAGCAGCATGCACCTCATCCAGTGCACTCGTCCCAGAGTGTGCCGTCACCGTCAGACGGCGTCAGCGTCAATGGCTCAGGCGCCGCTGATAGCAGTGCGAAGAAACAACCGAAGGGCGACAAGAAGGCTTCGAAAAAGGGCAACGACCTTGTCACTACCATGTCTGCGTTGGAGGTGCGTGTATCATGCCTGTGGAGACGCCCCTGGGTCTGTCTGAGTATTCTACGCGCGTTTTGTCTGCATCTGCAGATAAGCCCTAAACCCGACTTCATCGACTACCGCTTGAAGATGTTTGACGAAATCAAGGCTCGCAAGGCAGAAGAGTATGCAAGTACGTGCAGGATCACTTTTGGTATTGCTCATTGCACTTGCCCAAGCTGACAAGCTCGCTGCTCGCCTGGTACCGCAGAGAAGGAACGGAAGCCTATTCAGATCACTCTGCCTGACGGTGGTGTCAAAGAGGGTACATCATACGAGACATCGCCCATGGACATTGCAGCTGGCATTTCCAAGAGTCTGGCGGAACGCATGGTCATTGCCAAGGTCGATGGCGAGCTTTGGGATCTGGAAAGGCCGCTTGAAGACTCTTGCAAGCTTGAGCTTTTGGACTTTGAACATCCGAAGGGTGCGCAGGAAGTCAACGGTACCAGCTTGGCACACAGAGACTGATGTTGCTTGGCTACCACAGGTAAGGAGGTCTTCTGGCATTCGTCTGCACACGTGCTTGGCGAAGCCTGCGAGCGACACTATGGGTGTATGCTCGAGCATGGACCGCCGACTACGGACGGTTTCTTCTACGATATGGCGCTCACGGATGGAAAGTAAGCCTGCCTCAGCAGGTCAGCTCGTCAATATTTCGCTAAAGTGCGACCGTTGCCTAGGCCTGTCTTGCCGGGAGACTACAAATCACTGGAAGCAGTCGCCAAGATGGCTGTCAAGGAGAAGCAGAAGTTTGAACGGCTAGAAATGACCAAGGAGGAGCTCCTGGAGATGTTCAAGGTGAGTAGCAAGATAACGGCCGCGGCGCTCACGTGCTCGTCACGCCTGGCCACTAATCTCGCCCTTCGCTTGCAGTACAACAAGTACAAGCAGATCTTCATCTCGCAGAAGGTCCCTGATGGCACATCTACCACTGTATACCGATGTGGGCCGCTGATCGATCTCTGTCGCGGGCCGCACATCCCGCACACCGGCAAGATCAAGGCATTCGAGGTTATGAAGAACTCTTCATCGTATTTCCTCGGCGACAAAGACAACGATACATTGCAACGAGTATACGGTGTGGCATTCCCGGACGCAAAGCAAATGACAGAATACAAGCTTTTCCTCGAAGAAGCAGAAAAGCGGAATCATCGCAAGATTGGTCGTGAGCAAGAGCTGTTCTTCTTCCACGAATTAAGTCCAGGAAGCTGCTTTTGGCTACCACACGGCGCTCGGATATACAACACCCTTTTGGAGTTCATGAAGGTAGGCTTTCATCAGCCAAAGCCATTTTTTGTTGCTAACAGCACTTCCAGGGAGAATATCGAAAGCGTGGGTACAGCGAAGTTATGTCGCCCAACATGTTCAGCTCAGAGCTCTGGAAGACATCTGGGCACTGGCAGCAGTGAGCATCATTCGCCCTTTGGAGGCCCTCTGCATACTCTGACCTGCGGCACACGCAGCTATTCGGAAGACATGTTCAAGATTGACGTCGAGAAAGACATCTATGCTCTGAAGGTAGATAGATAGCGTCACAGATCCCTGATGGCGTGATGCTGACACTGGCCAAACAGCCGATGAATTGCCCTGGACACTGCCTTATTTTCGGCTCACGCGAGCGGTCATACCGGGAGTTGCCGATCCGCATGGCCGATTTTGGCGTGCTCCACCGTAACGAAGCCAGTGGAGCCCTCACTGGCCTGACCCGCGTACGCAGGTTCCAGCAGGATGACGCTCACGTCTTCTGTACGGTAGACCAGGTAAGCTTGCAAGCGGACTTGCACACATCTCAGAAGCCCGAGGTTGACTCATGTTTCCTATGACAGATCGAAGACGAAGTCGGTCGGCTCTTCGACTTCTTGCAGCACGTGTATGGTCTTTTTGGCTTCACCTTCAAGCTTGAACTTTCGACTCGGCCTGAGAAACGTCTCGGCGACGATGCTACTTGGGACACCGCCGAATCCGTATGTCCAAGGACTTTTTACACAAATTTGTCCACAAACTAAAAATTTGTCCCTCAGATGTTGACAAATGCTCTCAACAAGTTTGTACCTGGTCAGTGGGAGGAGAATCCTGGCGACGGAGCATTTTACGGTCCAAGTAAGCCGAACAGTCTTTTACATACGAAAGGCTGGGTGTTGAACAAAGGATTATTGCAGAGATCGACATCACCATTATGGACGCATTGAAGCGGCCGTTCCAATGCGCTACGATCCAGCTTGACTTCCAATTACCAGTCCAGTTCAAGCTCAGCTACCGGACAGGCGAGAATACCTCTGCTGAAAAGGTGGAAGGCCAGGAAGCCTCCAAAGATCTAGACGTGGATCGGAAACGGCCTGTCATGATCCACCGTGCTATCTTGGGCTCTCTCGAAAGGTTCACTGCAATCATCACAGAACATTTCGGTGGCAAATGGTGCGTTGCTACAGCTGCTCTGGTCCATAACGAGAGCATTGCTGAGGAAGGCTCGTGCAGGCCCTTCTGGCTGTCGCCGCGACAGGCGGTAGTCGTTCCCATTGCAGCTGCACACAAGGACTATGCACAAGAAGTCATGCAGACGCTGTGGGATGCTGGTATATTCGCAGAAGTAGATCTGTCCGATGTTACACTCAACAAGAAGATTGTAAGTGTTCTATTGTTGGATTGAGAAGCGTCTCACGTATGCTAATTCGATAATTTAAAGCGAAATGCAGAAATTGCACAGCACAACTTCATCCTCAGTAAGTCGGTGATCTTGGATGAAGCTTTCGCGAACGACTGCTGACTGTCTTCCAGCTGTTGGTACGCAAGAGATGGAACAGAAAGCAGTCAATGTGCGCAATCGGGATGATGCCGGCTCTAAATCACGCGGCGAGGTCATATCCCTCGACGTGGTCGTCGAGAAGATGAAGGCGCTCAAAGAGGAACGACGGCTGCTCAATAAGCTGTAGTGTCGTCCTGCAGGATCAAGATTGCTGTAATGCATTACATCCGGCAGCCGAATCGCCACTTCCGATGCTAAAATTCTGCTGTCTAGCACAACATGAGAATGGTGCTTGCTGACATTGACGCTTCAACGGAGCAGCCATCTTGACTTCTTTGCCTCTTTCCAGCGCTGTGAAGTGACTTGGACAATCGAGTAAGAGCTATCGACATGGCTTCGACGTATTGGGGCAATGTGCCTGCAACGGAAGCTCCAGCTCCGCGTTCAGGGATAGCCACCATCATGGGCCAGCCTCCACAGACCCTGAATCTGCCGTAAGCGGAGCCCATTACGTGCTGCACAAGCGAGCGATGGCTGAAGCTACAAGCAGGGTGTACGAGGCACCTCAAGAGGTGAGTTGTCGGCTAGTGGCGGCAAGAGGGCACCCCCTGATACCCGTGTTTTGAGGCGTTCATCACAGCTAATCGGCATACCCCTGAAGGGCAACGGCTTTTAGGTAAGCCTCTTCGTATCCTACTCCGAGAGGTACAGGGCTTTATGAGTGCTATACTTGGCAGGTGACTCACAGCGAGGTGGGCGAATCCTCGGTTCTATTTCGACGCTTCTATCCATTGGCGGTATCATGGCCGAGATTGCTTGCATACTCGCGTACGCGCAGTGCCTCATTGCGCCGAGCTTGTAACTGAAATTCAAGTGCAGCGCAGTGTCAGGCGCACAGCAGGCATCAAAGATCGACTGGCCCTTGGCCAGTGCTCCTGCTACCTGGCGACAGTGCGGGTACTTGCCCAACAGGTGAGTTCGCACAATAAGCCGCTTGTAGTGTCTACCTGACCAAGATCTATCAGTGATGCACCTGCTACTCGTTACGGAGCAGCAGTCGCGGTACTTTACCATACGTTGAACGGTGAGCATTTCTTTTCCAAGGGGTCCGGACATGGTAGGGCTCACTCAGTACACGATGTTTAGTCATTGTATTTGCAGGCATGCTGTCATTCCTAGTACGCTTTGCAAAGAGACCGAAGGCCGACTATGGCATCGGCTGCGCCGGCCTTTTCCACTTCTGGCTTGGAACGGGATTGGCTGCTCGCTGGTAGGTCGTCGTCTTCAGCAGATTTTGTCGGCGGCAACTGAACTGACCGTCTTGAAAGGCTTGGCACCTTGCAAGGTAAGCCTATTGTACTAGGCATACCCATCTAAGACTGACCAGTCATGATCTTTGCGACTTAGTTGTCAGTACGTTGCCTTCACTGTCGATAGCTCGTTTGTGCGCTCATATTGACGCCGCTCCCGCAGTTGGTCTCTTGCTCGCCGTCACTGGTAAGAATGGGTACTTAGGCTAAGCAGTATCTCTGATGCCAGACGTCAACCGACACAGGTATCTTCAACTTCGCATTCGGGTTCTACTACTTCCGCAAAGCTGCGGTCAAGGCCTTTGTTCCAGCTGCTATTATCAGGAGGCGTGCCGAAGAACAGCAGAAATTAATAGAGCAACAACAGCGGGAAGAGGACGAAAGAGCCGAAAAAGAGAGGGATCCGAATGTCTGGACTGGTACTGTAGACGAGGCGATCAAGCAATTGCAAGCATGTAAGTGGCTGTACATTCGAAAGACACAACGTGCTGACGAGCAATGAAGATCGTGCTGAAGGTCTAGACAATGCCGCAACCAAGATCTGAAGATCCAATAGATGGAAGTAGACACGACTACAACGATGCACGAGCATGATACTGCGCAATCCTCAGCACGGTCATTCAACTCGCGGCTGAGGAAGAGCGCTGCCCAAACAGCGAATAGATGTTGGAGCTCTGATTTGAGCCTCGTTGTAGAGCTCCAACAAGCTCCGTATGACGGCTACTTTGTCTTACAGCTCTGCACCCGCGCGTTTATATGTCCGACACATTCACGTGCAACAATCTATCAAGCATGTCCATGCCGTTGACCTTCTGGAAGCTCGCTTTGACAGCAAAATATTGAGCGAGAGCTGCTACTATGGATCCCTTTCAAGAGTATCAGCATGTGCAAGACAGTCCTCAGGAGTTGGTTCAGATCAAGGATCCTATGAAGGAGTTTGGGCAACCTCCGCAAACAGCGACTCTGCCGTACGTAACGCCTGATCTCGACAGAGCTCTGACATGCGTACATACGCTAAAGCTGACCCATCAGTGATTACGAGCCTTCACAAGATGTAAGACGAGGAGCGTTGGCCTGTGTGACGTATGTGCTGACCGCTTCGCAGGCCTTTGTATTGGCAGATAGACGTACACCCCAAGGGCAAAAGTTCGGTTATGGTGAGTCACCTTGAAAGAGAAGAGGATGGTTCCATGGCTACTATCCTTTGGCTGACGTTTTGACGCTCTCAGGTGATGCACGCCGTGGTGGACGTTTGCTTGGCTTCATCGGAGCACTGTTGTCTGGTGGTGGCGTTGCGGCCGAGATAGCATCAATACTGGCGTAAGTCTTTGTAGCTCAAGTGAACACCAGTTCTGTATTACAATTGATCTTTGTTCTGGTGCACTTGTAGAGCTACTGCAGGCGAACAACAGGCTGAAAAGCTAAATTGGCCCTTGGCCAAAGGTCTCCCAACTTGGAACAAATGCGAATATCTGCCAAACAGGTAATGCAAGGTCCAATGCACGAAGTCCTACAGCCCATAAATTGACCCGAAACGTGCTACAGCGACGCGCCAGCCACACCATACGGGGCAGGTAGGTTTCATGTTCCACCCCCCCACCCCCCCCCACCCACCCACACACACCCAAAAAAAAAAAACAGAAGCAGACCAGCAGCTGAGCTTATACGCAGGTGTTTCTATATTCTATCACTCTCTGAATGGTATGCAGTATTTCCAATGTATTCAACACGTGCGTTCTGATGCGCGTGTGATTCTCAGTGCTCATCTTCACGGGCCTCGCATGGTTTTTGGCGCGCTTCACCCGCGAGCCCATCGCGAACTACGGAATCTCAACCGCCGGAATCGTAATGCTCTGGACAGGCCTAGGCCTTGGCTCGCGATGGTGCGATGGTGCCCGCCCCTTTTTTTGCTCTCCTTGACTTGCAGACTGAGCGTTTTGGAAAGGTCAGGCTTGGAACCCTTCAGGGTATGTGCGGCAGAGCGCTTGCAGAGACTGTACACAAGCCGCTGACCATTCAGTTGCAAATGGAATGGAAACACTCATAGGCATAGGTGAGAAGTAGTGTGCAGTGGCAAAATTCACTGTCTTTGCTGAGATTTGGAAGTTGCATTGCACAGTCGGCGCTTTGCTATCAGCATTCGGTGCGTAAAGAAGTCATATATACATAGCGAAAGCATGCCAAGTGGCCGCTTTATTCAGGCTTCTTCAACATTCTCTTCGGCTGGCATTGGTTTCTACAAGCTGCAAGGGCTGCATTTTCGCCCGCCGAAGAGATTGAAGTTGCAGCAAACGAATATGAAGAAAAGCTCAAGAAGAAATTCGAAGAAGAGGCTGCTGAACGACAGCGCCTGTTTGACGAAAAGATATATCAAGGCACAGCCGAGCAGATCAGCAAGCAGCTCGAAGCCTGTAAGTTGCCCTTGTGGCCTTTCTCGGTGCGTTACGCGTAGCCTCGGATGACGTTCATTTCCATCGGGCTTTTGTGACCAAGCAGACATACAAGACGGTGGTAAAGGACAACAGACACAACCGTGAGACAGTGGACATGGGCTTTGGGCCCTTAAAGCGACCGCAACGCCGGTCAAGCTGTTCACAGCAGATTTGTTGCTTGACATCATCGAGGCGTTGGAGACATGCATAGATCTATGATTTGTCTACAACATCATCAAGTGCAGTTACGAGAGATGCTTCTGCAGGAATTTGATGCCAGCATCGGTAGCATCTACCTTTTGCTGCTTCTCCTGTTCGTTGTTGAGATCGCCTCGGCAGGTGACTAGAGTAGAGAAAGGAAACGTCAGACTAGTCCAGCGCTATAACCTTGCCGCGCTGTCGTTTGCTTTCTGCTTACAGCCATGAACGGCGCCAGGGAAGATTCGCACTTCCTGGTTCTGCTTGCTAGAGAACACCTCTTGGGACTGCTTGACTTGATCAATGCCCATCATTGCGTCCTGGGCAAGGGTGAAAGGGCAAGGAATCAGAAGAGGTTCGACAGATATGTGCTGTAATAGCCATCGTGAATTAGAAGCTCACGCTGTCGCCGACCTGAATGAGGACTGGCTTGCTGGCAGCCTTGACCTCGTCGGGAACAGCCAGGAACGAAGGGTGGTTCGCAACGGCAGCATCGAGTGTCGGGTAGTCATTGTCCGAGCAGAGAAGGATCGAGTAGCGACCACCCCAGCAGAAGCCAACGGTGCCAATCTTCTTGACCTCTGGGTCGGCTTGAACTGCTTTGACGAACTTCTCAATGATGGGTCGCGAGACGGCTGTGCATGATTGGCGAATACGAGATGCTCTTAGCTGCTATGGTCTACATGCAGCTTTATGCGTAGGGAGAGGCTCACCTTCGCGGTGCTTGGCGACCCAAGGACCCAGGTTGGCAGCGACTTTTGCAGTCGAGATGCCCTTTTCGGCGAGTGATGGTTCAGGATCAGATTGGAGGGGCGCGACAGCTTTCAGTAGCTTTGAGGGAAGAAGACTTTAGCTGAGTCAACCCTTTTTCCGCAACTGGTTTGACTTACTCCGCTATCAACATAATCGCCTGAGGTAAGGTAAATTGGGGGGAGAGAGGGCAGTCAAGACAGCCCAGAGGCAGCATCAGAGGATAAGCACAGTCAGATGCATGATTCCACCACCAGATCAACCACACGCACCCTCGAAGACGTCGGGAACGTATACATTGAAGCCTTGAGCGGCGTACTCATCCGCCACCAGTCGTGTGTTGGGGATTTCATAGCCAAAAATGTCGGCGATGAAGATGACAGTCTTTGCTTTGGAGCCATCAGAGCTGGGAGAGACGTAGGCTGATGCGCCCGCACAAGCAGGCAAGCAAGAGGCATGGAATGTCAGTCATAGAAAGACAAGCCCCAACGCCGCTCCTGGAGCGGCGGAGGTAGATGCGTCAACTCACTGTTCAGGCCGCCGATGTTCTCGACTCTGCCTTTGGGAGTGCCAGAGTGGAGGTGTCCTGTTTCCAAAAGCAAGACCGCGAAAAAGGGCGCGTGGGTTGCAGATCATCAGGAGTTAGCCTTGCAATTGACGACTAAATCCGCAGCTCGTCATAGCTACACGCAGGTTGGCAAGTGCGCGATGATTCCACTGGGCCAAGCTGCTGCAGTGGGAGCGGCATGCAAGGCAGTCGACGTACCGGAGACGCAGCATGCGGAGAGTTGTTGCTGGGCCATGGTGATGGAGGGATGTCTAGCTTGTGCCTGCGAAGATGACGGACCGGGGTGGGGTGGGAAGAGTGGGCAAGTACAAGGCATTGATGTCAGTCCTGGTGTCCACAAGTGCCTTGAAACACTGCCTTGCCTCGTCTTGCGTTGCTTGGGAGGGGGATGTGAGTGAGCAAGAAGAGAGAAGCACGGCCATCCGCGGCATTTGGAGCAACTCGTTGGTGGCGAGGATACAGTATGACGCAGTGGCAAAGAGCCATACTCTTATATAATAGGCGGGAAAGTCGTGAGGATAGCAGGGCTGTACGTGGGTCTGTAGGAGCATACCTAGGATGCTTGAGCTTGCTGCTCCAGCCTCGCATAGCCTCCTATCGCGTCTCATGCTCGTCAGTCAGTCAGGCGCGTCGATTGGCTGATATATAGGTGATCGCGCGCAGCCGCGAGACTGGGCAAGCTGGCTTCCTGCTGAAGAGCCCACTTGGGTATTGCTTTGGCGGTCATTCGTTGCACACAGGCCGCCCTTGGCTTACGTCCCGGCTGTCCGCGTCTGTCCGGCCTCTCGAACTGCGCCAATCTCGGTGGTCCAAGTCGCGACCTCTGCTGGCCCGCCTTTGGAAGTTGAAAGGCGAAGGTATCATAGACAAGGCTTGGTGAAGCGATCCACGTTTCTGGCGCACGCGTACTCGGCGGCGTCTTGTTTTCTTCCCGCTCACCTCGCTGCTGCCAATGACCATGCACCCAGTCTCCCATCACCTCTTCTCGCACGCATCTGATGAGGTCGGGCCGAGCTGGTCCTTTTCCCACCTCATGGCTGAGTTTCACCAAACAGGCTTCTAACCTCTTCACCCCTGTCGGCAAGCAAGCAAGCAACAGGCAACACAGAACAAGGGCTCCTCCTCCCTCTACAGTAGCTGCTCTGGCGTCCGTCGAGCACCAGCAGCTGCAAGCTTCGACCTCTCTCGACGCGCCGGCTGACCTCCACTACCAACGCGGGCAGGTGGAGCTGGGGCGGAACGGGCATGAACGGGCCAACTAGGTCAGACGACCAAATGTTTGCGCGCTCTGCAAATGCAACCTTCCCTTTGGTAACGCTCGCCTGCGCTTGCCGACGTCGCTCCCCCCTTCGTCGCCTCGCTGCCTCGCTCCCGTCCGCCGCTCTCTTTCTGCTTCTAACAGACCTCTCTTCGCGTCGGCTCGAGGCAGTACGCACAAAGAGCTGGACCTACAAGACGATATCCTCGAGAGTCCTCTCTGCACCTCGTCACGTCCCCCTGTGCCCGTCTCGTGGGGCCTATCACGCTCTCATCGTCGCTGCTCAGCACAGTCCCTCCCTGTGGACCCTTGCAAAGGCTCGCACAACACATCGGTCAGCGCGACATCAGAACGCATAGGACGAACTGCCCACCTCTAGCGACGCAGCTCCTGCTCTTCTCCTTACCTCTGCGCCATCTGCGACAATTCCACATAGCCGACTTCTCAACCACACCCCTCCACGGCTCGAGCATTACGACGTCAACATGGACTCCATGTACCATCACCCCATGGACACCAGAGGAATGGGAGGCGGCTCAATTAACGGCAAAGGTCTCATGGTCTCGATATCCGAAGATCACCGCTCCATCTCGCCCAGCCCTCAACCGGGTTCCGTGCCAATGGCCATGATGGGCTCAAGCTCGAGCTCCATGATGATGGGTGGCGGAGGTGGAATGGGTACTGCTGGAATGGGAGGCAACGGCGGGGGCGGGGATGACTCGCCATACCTCCAGGAAGATAGCTCGGGTGAAGGCGAACAGCCCTCGCAGTTTGGAAGGGCAAAGAAACCAAAGCGCAAGGCTGCCCCAAGGACCTCGAGAGCGTGTCGTGGGTGGATATCTCAATAAAATTCACACATAGCTCAAGCTAACATCTGTCGCTTGCTCTCTTGCATACCTGCGAACCTACAGTCGCCTGCAGACGCCAGAAGATGAGATGCGAAGGCGCAGAGAACCCGCCTTGCCGACGATGCGTGCAGAACGGTGAGTCGAGTCTGAGCTGTGTCAAGCAGGTTTTCGGTGGTCGCATCAACGACAGACTCGGTCTGACCATCTGTTTCTCAACTCGCCATTACCTATGCGCTCACCATCCAGAGGTCGACTGCGTAAGTTTTGCTTGGAATTGCATCGTCAACCGTTGGGCCGCTGGAACATGTCTGACGTCCACCGATCGCCTGCTCCCTATCACTGCGGTATGCTTCGCTCGCCATAGATGTTCGAGCGTCGCTCGGACTACCTGCTCAAGTGAGCCCTGCCTCACACGAAACTCCATTGGACATAGCTGAACAGATGCCTGCTTCTGCTCCGTCACGTGTTGCAGCCCCGAAGACCGAGCCTGGCAAAATGGAGTCGAAAAGCGGCTCGAGCACCTCTCGCGGACCATCGACATGATCCTCGCACATCTAGGAGGTGGACCGGCCGCTCTCCCTCCCATGCCAACCACAGCAACCGCATTCCCAGAGATGCCCCCTGCAGCTGGCTACTTTGAGTCGTACGAGCGCCATGGCGTGCCTCAGACTGCCCCACCCGTTGGCCCTGGTGGTCCTGGCGCTGGTGGACCTGGAAGCCAGGGCGATGGTCGCATCAACTACGTCGTGCCTTCCCCCGCAGAGACGGCTGCTATCGCTGCTCAAGCCAGGATGAAGCGCGGCAGGGGTAACACCATGCCGAGGTAAGCTCTTCGTCTCGTTGGAGAGTGCCACTTCAGCATGATCACCTTGAGCCTAATACGAAATGTCTTGCCCACTCCTCAATTCATTCTTATGTTGCATCCGTTTCCTATCGTCCATGGAGTCCTAGCAACATCCCATCGGCTGGCTTTGGACCCGAAACTGCGTTTCAGCTCTTTTCACCCCGTACAGCCGCCCTAGATGCAAACGGCGGCCTGCCCAACCCATACTCGTTTGGTGGTCCACCAATGCCAAACTCGGCACATCCGCATCAGCACCCACACATGCAGGGCCAGCAGCACGACCACTCGCATCTGCATGGACACGCGCACCACGGCCATCCTCACGAGCTTGGCGGTCATCACGGTGGATCGCATACTCCAGGCCCGCCGCCTGGCTCTTCCGCTGGTCCAGGAGGGCTGCAATACTCGCATGCCTACTCGTTCGACACCGCTTATCCTGGCCCTTCCCCGGCTCTCGGAGGTCCTGCGTACTCGAATGGACCTGGACAGGCTGGCGTCCAAGGCGGTTCCGGCACACCCTCAGGGAGCATGAGCGGACCTAGCGGATCTGGAGCCGGTCTCGTAGGGTCCAGCTCGGATCTTGTACCCAGATCCCTCGGCTCTCCGGCTGTAAGATTCGCACATCAGCAAGATTTGATCAATGCTCACACTGGCGACTTGCACGATCCTCATCATGAATCGGCCGCCCAATCCTTGCAGGGCACCGAAGTTGCTTGAATCTAAGCATACACAACTCATTTTACCTCGAAGATCGTTCCTGTCTTCCTTCGTCCCACGGCCTCGTTTCTATTCAGTCCAGAGCATTGATCTTTTCGCGGCTTCCCACCTATACTCGAATCCCGGCTCCACCGTAGAAGCTACTTATTAGCTTCACGCATGAATCAACAAGTCAAGGAGTTCGCAGCTATAACGATGCCAGCTCTCTCTCTCTCCTCCATCAGTCTCCGACCAAGTCGCTCATCTGAAGTTTCGAATACCCTTGCTACACGTTAGCGCATGACCTGCTCTGTTTCGAGACGCATTTAACGTTTAGGGCTCCTTTCTTTCTTGTAGTACATAGCTTGCTCTCTAGCTTGTGTCATCCTTTCTTTGTGACAGGTATACAATCCTTTCCCTCCAATTTGTGCCCTCACGCCCCGCTGTGTGGCCCGTATCGTCCAACTCAGGCCACAACCTTTCCAACTACGTTATACCGCTTGCTAAAGTATGTGTACCAGTCATTGAGCACGCCCAATTCTTCCGCCGTCAGGCTAGAGTAGTCGGAAATGGCGTCTTCAGGCTTCAGCGATGATTTGCCAAGGCCGCAGGACGCATCCTTGCCGGCGAAGACCTGTGTGACAGCAAAGCTATTCACTACTATTCCCAAGCATATATATGCATCACTTTGCACAATTCACTTACGTGGTACCCTGCTCCAGGTCCATACATCTCCTTCTTCGCCGAGACATCGAAGACAGTGCCTGCATAAGTGATTTGCAGAATCAGAAGCGGTCCACGAGCAGCGCAACTAAAAAGCCACTGCCAGAGGCAAGCGCACCCTTGATGGCCACGTAGATGGGCGTGCCCTCTGTCTCGCCGTCACACTTGGCCAGCTCTTCCTTCGTGATCGGGTCGTCTTTGGGCGGTGCGAGCTTGACCTCTTCCTTTGGTGCAAAACCAGACATGATTGACGGAGTGCTCTTGAGCTTTGCGCCTGCTGTGCTCGACGAAGTGCCGCTGGCGTTGCTACGAACAGCTGAAGCCTGGCTATCCTTTGATGACGATTTCAGAGCCCAGAGTGAGAGGCCGAATATGAGACTCGTGTGAAAGAGGATAGCGAGCTTGTGCTGCTCGACTGGAGGGCTCTGTCAGCATGTGAGCATGCCTGCTGCTTTTGCACCATACTCACTGAACTCTATAACCTGTATGGACCAGCTCATCAACTCACTTCAATTGTTCGCAAGTCAAAAGCGGCACCTTTTTGGAGCCACAAGAGCGCCCTTGAGCTCTGCGCCACCACAATAGCTCTTTTCTGCAGACCAAGCCTTGAAAGTGCGGCGCATGTTCCTTTATGCTATTATTCACATAGTAACGCTCCGGATCCAAGGGTGGTCTAATAAATCTAGATTGCCGAAGCGTGGGTCTTCTAAAATGCCGCTCTATCTCTTGCCGCCCGCTTGGCCTCTAAATTGTAACTCTTGCTGATAATGACAGTCTTCAAACCATAGACGTCCGGCACTGCCATGTCTGTCACAAAACCATGATCAGTCTCGGTCGCTAATAGTATGGGAATGCTGAACTCACCCCAGCAAAGTCGCCCTGCATACTCGATCCATCCTCCACCTAGCCACTGTCCTAGCGTGCAGTGTGCTGGGCCAAAGAGTTTCTTGGACCACTGCACTTGCATGCTGATTTCCTCCCTCGCCTTCTGCGCTGAAGGCAGTCGGGGCAGCAAGCCTAGCAGGTAATCTGCAACCCAATGCGCTTGCACCATGAAAACGACGTGATTTGCTTTGGTGGTAGGTATACCTGGCGTAGATAGTGCTGACGTCAACACACAGGAAGAGACTCACCCAGCTGCAACACATACCTGGGAAAGCAACGTCGCGTTGCTCAAGATGAGAGACCGGAATCAAATGTCGAAACAGCCGATACGGCGCGACAGCTTGGGCAACTCTATTCGCAGACCGTGCGCTATAATTCGATGTATTCCAAAGCGACGGTCGGTCCCTCAAAGTGTATATGTCACGATCCACCTCATTCCGCGCAATCAAGTCCGTCTCCGCATATTCCTCTTCACGTGTTGGAGGCTTCTCTGGGGAGTGGTAAACCGGTAGACCTAGCTCATCGAGTTGTTCGCGGGTGAGGAACGGGTATTCGCCTGTACGCCAGCCTGTTGCAAAGATAGTGCAGTCGACTTCCAGTTGTTGCCGGCCTCGTCCTTTGGTCAAGTCGACATCGAGGGTGTAATTGGCGTCTTCTTCGGTCGAAGCGTCTTTGCGTGACATGGCTACAAGCCCTCCTCTCACGATGTTGATCTTGCCTTGTTGAATGAGGCTGGCGAGGTTGACAGGTCCAGGGTATATGCTGGATTCTGACCATTTTAGCGGCACAACAGGCTGCATGGCATCGCTCAGCGGCTTCGTCCATTGATTGAAGCGCGAGTACATTGATGTTGATATGCGGAACAGGCGGTCGCAGTAAAGCGAACCTAGATATGTGCAGTGTAGAAACCAGCGATACAGGGAGCTGATGGAACCGCCGGTCGAGTATGTGCCAGATATTGGATCTTTGAAGTAAGGCACATTGGCCAACTTGTACTGGAGTAATCAAGGGGACATATCAGCACATTGCGCAGAGAGTGTGCCAGCCATCGAGAGTTCGCCTACTCTAGTCCCGACGTTTGCTACGAAAGACAAGTATTTTCCATCTTTGATGCCTCCAAAAGGTGCAGCCGTGCTGGCAAACAAGTAGTTAGAATGTGTATTGGCGATATGCACTGCTTGCGACCCACTACGGCGGGTTTCGGAGAATTAATGAGACATGCTGGCCAGCCTGTTGCGTGACACAGAAAAAAATCAGTTGCTGCTTGCCATCACGGTGCCTGGACTTACAGTCGCAAGCCTCTCGGCAGCATCCAAAGCTGACTTAGAGCCTCCAATGATAGCTATGCGTCGATGGCGAGCGTATAGTGCCTCTTGAACGGTATTCTCCGATAGATGGGACGTGTGAATCGTCAGAAGACCACGCGGCTTCTCTACAGGTTGCCTTGAGGGATGCATGTACGTCTCAACGAAGCTTGGCACGGAAGGAAGACTAAAGGTCCCTGTTGCTACGACTAGTTTGTCGAAGTCCTCCGATATAGCCTCCATGGGCCGCTCGTTTGGGGCGGTCGAGACAGACCAGCTGCCTGGATGGGATTGCTGGCAGGCCAATACGCATGTGCTGTATCGTATCTCGACCTCCATAGCCAGTAGCCGTCTTGCAAGTCGCTCCATCACGCGTATCATGCCTAGAGCGCAAGGTCAGCGGGGGCCGGTAGTGGCGTTGCTTGAAGCCAACTCGAGTGTCACACACCTTGTCCGCTGGCTCCCATCTCGCCCAGCCCCGCGTATGCCTCGGGATCGGTCATGAACATCTTCTCGTCCTCTTCGAGATCCTCATCGTCGAAGAGCATTTGGTCCTGCGGAGCATGCTCAGCGAGACTGTGTGCCTGCTGCAGAGTGATCTGCCCTCACCCAGGTATTGTTGGTGATGAGGCCGGGATAGACACTGCACCGACAGAACGCGCTTAGAAATGACCAGCAGACTGCATCATCACCATGCGACCTACTTTGCAGTCGACCTGAGCGCGCCAGTATAGCGAAGAAGGCCATGATCGACTCTGAGGTCAGCCAAGATACCCTGCATCAAGCACAGATTGCCAGCTTTCACGCACCACGTCCCTCCAGGACAGTCCAGCTTTTCGAAGATGACCACTTTGATGGCGCGCTCATGCCTGCGAGCGGTCTTGACCAGATGATACGCGGTTGCGAGGCCGGAAATGCCAGCGCCCACGACTGCGACGCGCAAAGCTGGCATTGTGCTTCAACTCCGGTCAGTCGAGCACAGCGAAGGCTCTCGATGGCTCCCTAGGCATACACCTATGTATTCACGCAGCTTATGTTGGCTGCGGAGCGACTTCGTAGGTTCACGTTGATAATGAGCCGGATGAGCAAAGTCACGCGCGCGGCGGAGATCGCGGCCGCTTTCTTCGCTATCAAGGCCAACGCCGCAGAAACCGCGACTGCATCACGAGAAACGTCTAGACATAAGCATCTTTTGTGCCGGTTGGCACTCTGCTTGTCGACCTGACGACTGACCCGACACTCATCTGGAAAGTGCAAGGTCGAAGGCAATGGCACAGCTGACAGTCCTACAGCTATCGCGTGGTCGAGGAGGCAAGCCTCTGTGGTTTGCGCCACACGGGTGGAAGACTACTCTGGACTGCCGCCTGCTCAAGATCCCATTCGAAGTCGAATACGTGGTCTCGGCCCAGTTGGCTGAGGAGCTACCTAAGCGATTTGGTCTTGAGACGGTGACCGTGCCAGTAAGCTATTTACTGCATGGACAAACAAGCTCGTTGCGCTGACTCTACCCTTACACGTGCAGACCCTGCTGGTCAAGCAAGACGATGGAAAAGAACGTGTCATCGTCGACTCTTTCGATATCGCCGACTACCTGGAATCGCAATATGCGACCTCTTCGCAGTCTTTGTTCACTCAGGATGGCAATGGCTCTGCAACAAACGTAACGGCTGGGAAAGCCCTCGCAAGATTCATTGAAGTATGGATGCAGACCAGCTTTGGCCCTGTCATTACCCCTGGCATGCTGGCTTCAGTGAGCGTCGCGATTGCTATACGCGTTTCTAAATCTGATGTCAGACGCCTGCAGAGCTTTGCGCAATTTCCAACAGAGGGCAACCCTGGACACGATGGTGCCAGCCGCTCTCGCTTCGAGTCGAAGGTCGGTCCAGCTCGGATGAAAGAGCTCGGTGACCTTGCGCGAGACCCCACATGGAGCGAAGATCTGTATGCGCGAGTACGAAAGGAGTGAGTGACATCGATGGTGCTCCTTTCGGAGACAGCGCTGACGGGCTTCCGAAAATTGCAGACTCACCATTGTGAACCGGCTTCTCAAGGATCAGGAACGCCTCGGAGGCGGTGGACCATTCTTCCTGGGCAAGAAACCTACGCATGCCGATTTTGTGCTGTTCTGGTGTGTCTGATAGTCATGCTTTCCAGACAGAAAGATCAATTTGGCTGACCTTCCGTCACGTTCTAGCTACTATCCTTATGCCATGACAAACCCCGATCTGGTCAAGAACACCTTCAGACATCCAGATCTTCCATACATCTCAAAGTGGCTAGATGCAATGTTTGCAAGCGGACTCATCTCTGAAGACGAGCTGCGCTTTTCTGAGTGATTCTGTTCGCGTTTGTACGGTAACTGGTAGAAGGGGATTCTGGGACGCGCATCGGACTTTGCGGAGGGCCATGTCACGTAAAACTGAATGACACGTTGACTGCACGGAGCTTCTGACAGCGTGTTGCGTTACCGTGTGACATCTCTTTGTTCGCATCCCGAGTGCCGAAGAGATAAGCGGCCGGAGAGTCCGTTGAGTGGCGTCGGCATGTGCATGCGGCTTTCCTTTCTATTCTCGAATGGAGGCGAACAGCCTGGCAGGCTTTCTCTGCTGCTCGACACTTCTCTCTGTTCCTCCTGCATCTTCTACAATCGTACAAACATGGTCTTAGCCAACGGACATGTCAACGGCGATGCTGTCCACGAAGACGAGCCTTGGCCAAGACGCAACGAGCGGGGCTACGAGATCCCCGAACAGCCATTTGGCACGCTTCACCACAGGAAAGTCATCTGTGTCGGCGCTGGCATCTCTGGCATCTGCCTTGCGCACGAAGTAGACACACGAGGCAAGAACCTCGACCTGACCATCTACGAGGTCGCTCCTGGGTGAGTCTGCCTCCTCAGCCACCCGCCGACTTGGGCTAACAGCGTTCTACGCTTCCCCCATCGCCATCAGATACGGCGGGACGTGGTTCTGGTGAGCACCAACAGAGAATCTCGCAAATAGGCGCGCTAATCTATTTCATCACGCAGGAACACGTATCCTGGGTGTCGGTGAGCCGGTCCTTGTCGATCTGGCCATGCATGATGATCGGACCGAGGCCTGACTGTTTGGAAACAGCTGCGACGTTCCAGCGCACAACTACCAGCTCCCATGGGCCTACAACCCTGACTGGTCCGAGTTCTATGCTGAGGCTCCCGAGATCCAGGTGCGTCTCGTTCATGACATTCTCTGAACGGGGTAGGCACCTACTGACACGACCTGCCTGCAGCGCTACTACGCCAAAGTCGTTGAAGATCACGGCCTGGCCAAGTACATCAATCTGCAACATGAAGTTATCAAAGCAGAGTGGAAAGGTGACATCTTCAAATGGATCATCACGGTCAAAGGTCCAGACGGCAAGGAATTCGAGGATGACTGCGACATCTTCATCAATGCTTCTGGCATCTTGAACAACTGGAAGTGGCCTGATATTCCGACACTGAAGAACTTCAAGGGTGATCTCGTGCATACAGCTCGATGGCCCAAAGATCTCGAGTGGAAGGGAAAGCGAATCGCAGTTCTCGGAAGCGGAAGCAGTGGTATTCAGATCTTGGCTTCCATGCAGCCGGAAGTCGAACAGGCGTTCCACTGGATTCGCTCACCAACTTGGATCACTGCAGCATTCGGTCAGTGGGCATGCGTGCGTGCCTGGACATTTCAGAAGTAAAGCTGACTCGACACATACTGCAGCCCAACAATTTGCTGGACCGAATGGTGCCAATTTCAAATGTGAGCGCTTGTACTTCGAGGTTCAACTGTCTCCAGACAGCTTAAGTCGCGTTCTGTAGATACCGAGGAGCAGAAGCAGCGATTCCGCGACGATCCCAATCACGCTCTCAAGTACCGGAAGATGATGGAGTCCGAGCTCAATCAGCGCTTCAAATTCATTGTGCAAGGTACACCGGAGCAGAAAGCATCTTTGGCCGTGAGTCTTTCACTTCACCACCGCAATCTGCCAGTCTGAATCTATAATGGGCTGACATACTCGCTCCGCAATGCAGTACGCACAAAAGGATATGCGCGCTCGGTTGAACAACGATGAGCGCCTGATCAAGGCTCTTATACCGACAACTTTCACCGTCGGCTGCCGGCGCCCAACTCCTGGCAATGGATATCTAGAATCCCTCTTGCAGCCGAATGTGACCACTTTCACCGAGATGTTCAAGGAGATAACCGCAGATGGCTTCGTCCAGCCAGATGGAAAGGAGGAGAAAGTAGACATCTTCATCTGTGCTACGTGAGTCTGGTCATTTCAGTCAGTGTTTGGAATTTGCCTTGTCTAACGTTGGTCATTTCGCAGCGGTTTCGACACAACTTTCCGGCCTCGGTTTCCTATCATTGGACACAACGGCTTGAACCTACAAGACAAGTGGAAAGACTACCCGGTCGATGCCTACATGTCCACCGTAGTGGCCGACATGCCAAACGTAAGCAGTAGCTGCAGAAGGCACCGTAAATCGAGCTGAGTCTTCTTTTCGTGATCAGTACTTTATATACTATGGACCATACGGACCAAATGTGAGTCTTTCTTGCTCGATGAAACCACACGCTCTCGACTGAACAGATATTTTTTTCAATTGCAGGGTCACGGATCAGGGGCCCCGATGATAGACTGCATCACCCGAAGTTTCTTCCAGATCATCCAGAAAATCCAGCGGGAGAACATCACGAGCATGACGATAAGCAAGCGAGCTACGGCTGACTTTGTCGAGCATGCAAAGCTGTATCTCAAGCGCACGGCGTGGGCACAGACTTGCTCGTCTTGGTTCAAGCCGCCTGGACAGCATTCTGCTGATCCAATCATGCATCCCGGCAATCGAGTGTGAGCAAGATGGTTCTCCTCACGTTTGTCAGTGCATCCTTAATGACTGATGAATGAATATATCCGCCTGCGATATCCAGACTTTTCATTGAGATGCTTGACAATCCACGATGGGAAGACTACGAGTACACCTACGGCTACGCTGGCAATCGGTTTGGATACTTTGGCAATGGTTTCACAATCAGAGAATCAGAGGCACGCGACAATACGTGGTATTGGGGTCCGCTTGACGGTGGAGGCGAGGAACAGCCAGACTATAGCGACATCAGGCCAATGTACAGCCAGATGCTATCTTGAAGGGAACATTAGAGCGTGTTGGCGTGGGGTCAAAGGGTTATGCTATGGCGGAGCACAGTGAGGGCAGTATAGTGGGTCATGTAGTATATCTGCATTTGCATTGCAACGGTACATGGCAGATGAACCATTTGGGCTAAAGCAACATCGGGCGGCTCTACGCTTTCTGTGACCTGTTCCACATTTCCGACTTGATTGCATCTACTCGATTGAGCTCGGCTTGAATATCTTTAGCGAGCTTTTTGCGAGTAGCTTTGACCTTTTCAAGGCCACCTGATGGCACATCATCAAGGTCCGTGAGCAAGCGGAGTAGACTCTCCTCGTACGCTTGCAATGGTCGATTGTTTGGTGTATAAGCGAGAATAGGCTGTTTCTGCGCTTGAGATTTCTGCTCATCAAAGTCGAGGCTGCGTGGAGAGGAGTATCCGTCAGCATACGTAGGCTGCGAGAAAGAAAGACGATATGGCTCACCTTTCAGGTGCTACGAAATCATGCTGGTGCACCTCATATGCGTCACGGACTTTTTGAAGTGCTCGCAGCCGTTGTCTGATAAGGATGGCTCGCTTGGTGTGCTTCTGAATCACCGCGACGGCTTCGTCGAAGGACATTGTGGAGTTCGCGGCATCGACGTCGGGAGATGGGTGGTCGGCCAGGGCAGATGTGCTTGCTTCGGGTTCTGTTACCTCAAACTCTGTCTGATTGGCGGGAGCTACGCCCTCGGAAAATTTGGCATTGGCGTCGACATCTGGAGCTGGTGTCTCCTCGACAGAGTGAAGCTCTAAATCTTGGCTGGTACGTCGCAAAGGAGTCTCGCGACTAGGCTCATGGTGGTAATCGGGACCAAACAAGCGTGCGAGAAAGTCGCGGTCATAGTTTGCGGCTCTTTGCGATTCTCGGATGTATTCTTGTCGAGCGGCTTCACGTCTCGCTTGCTCTCGTCGGCGAGCGAGGAGTTCGTAGTATGCTGCAGCTTCTTGCTCGGCGGCATGGGCTGCTATAGCTGCTTCGCGTGCTCTGGCTTGCTCCACTGCTCGTGCATGTGAGGCATATGAAGGGCTGGGATGGTGGTACGATTGACAAGCTGGTGCGCGGGTGTATGCATAGTATGGGTCGGAAGCACCATAGTAGCTTGGCTCAAAGTGACGAAGAGGCGTGCAGAACATGGCGCAGGTGCCTGGTTGTTGGTGGTGCTGTCCTGCTGCTGACACAGAGGGAGCAGGGGGTGGTGCTGAGCTGTAGGCTGCAACTCTGTTGCTTGTGAGATCAGCTGTGGAGCAGGCGGAGAAGGGTTGGCAATGTTAGAAGGACAACCATGGTGGACCGTATTGCAATCAGCTTTTGATCTCAAGTGGCGCGCTTTCTTCTTCTTCGCGGTCGTTCAGGAAGAGACGTGCACCTACGAGACGTTTCCAGGTCCTTCGACGGGGTGATCGGGGGCACTGGCGGTACAGGAGCCATAGTGAGGATGATGGTGCACAGCAGGGCCGATGATGTTGTTAGGATAGGATGAAAGAGTAGAGACTTGCTGAGGCTGTGTCTCGTGCTAGTCAGGCTCAGTCATCGGTGCTGCCGTAGCTTGAGTCGTCACTGGCACGAGCGTTTGACGAGCACACGAGCCAGCGTCTGCCATGTTGGACAGACGGTGCAGCGGGCGTCATGGCGGAAGCGTATGGATGTACAAGCAATAGTCTGGGAATTGAAAGTCATGCATATGGGGGATTGCATCAAGGGCCCGGCATGGTGACACTCGCGCAAAGAGCAACTTCAGCCAGTCACGTGACCTTGTTGTTCCGCTGTTCATCAGCTTGGGGCTGAGCGGCAGCGACCAAACTCTGCTCAACATCCACCCACGCGACAGGACAACATGCTCGACCGGTAGCGCACCAAGCTCAGCTCTTCTCCGACCCAAGTGCTGCTCCGAGCACCATGGACATCCACTCTTGGAGGGTCAACGTGCCCACATCGCCTAGGGCCCTTGACCTCGACGGCGAGGACGAGGACAGCGTCTCCCACCGACATGCGGGCGGTCAGAGCGATGACTCCGGCTCAGATGGCGACCTGCCTGCTCTGCCTACCCGTACCACCAAGCCTGGCGTCTCTGGTTCTCGTGCAGTGGATTCATCAGCCGGCGGGCCACGACTCGTGTCTCCTAAACAGCCTGCGACCTCTTCGCTCTTCATCACGCCGCGGCACCCGTCAAACAGCTTGAAAAAGTCCAATGGACCAGTCGCAGGCTCGAATGCAAGGCCGAACCTTACACAATTTCAGTATCGACAGCCTCGAGAGATCATTGAGATTGAAGACAGCCCTCCGCAGGTCAAGCAGCGCCCACCAAAGCCCAAGTCGCCAGTCCAGCAGCAGCAGCAGCATCGGCAGCCACAAGCTCTGCGCCAGCCACTCACGGAGATCTCGTCAAGCTCATCGGACAACTCCCTCGTGCAATTGACGGGTAGATCATCAGCACTCAGTGCAGGTCTCAAACCTCCCGCTGCTACGGCCTTTAACCCTCGCAAGCAGCCATCGGTCTATGAACCTCTTAGGCAACAACACAACAATGACAGGCCAGCTTCCCCCGCCAGTGTCGGACTTAATGCAAAAGCCAGGATATATGCCTCGTACAGAGAGTCGGGCAGTATCCCAGCAGTCAACCCGATGGGCATCAGGCCAAGCGATCCGACGCTCTACGCCAGTCATTCATCTTATCGACCGCCACAGCCCTTGTCAGATGATGGTAAGTTCCACTCAGGCACTTATCCATCGCACGGCGAGTATGCTAAAGTCTGCTTGAACCCCTTCAGAGCTCGACGCAGAACTTGGCCGCGATCTTGACCCAGAACAGCGAGATCGCATAAAGGCACGTGCAGAGGCAGAAGCCGAGCTCTTCAGAGGCGGTGAACAAGAGCAACAGCAAGCAATTTCCAACTTCTGCAGCATGGTTGAGACAGACATGTCAAAAGTGGTTCCACTGGATGCACAGCCTGCCGGACTGGTGGGCTATATCATACTTTTGAGCCATAATGACGTGTTGCTGACTGTGTTTTGACGTTTCATGCTCGTCAGAAATGCGACCTCCATCCTCATCAGATGGAAGGTGTCGCTTGGCTCAAGTCTCGAGAACTTGGGAAAGCTAGAGGAGGTATTCTCGCCGATGACATGGGATTAGGGAAAGTGAGCAAATTCCTGCTAGCCAACCCGCATGTCTCCTCTTGCATCTCGCTGAAGCATCGTTGCTGGCCGCAGACTGTGCAGAGCATAGGCTTATTGCTGGAGAACCGACCAACCGACAAGCCAAAGGGTACACTTATTGTCGGACCAGTGGCACTATTGTATCAGTGGAGAGACGAAATCTCCTCAAAAACTACCTGTAATCCCAAATTGAAAATTCTACTCTATCACGGAGAGGGCAGACTGTCAGGTGAGCAGGCCGATAGACAATTATCCACCAAAGCACGAAAAAGAGGAACATGCTAACACCCATTATGTGCCCGACCGCTATCTGAGCAGACCCGCACAAGATCGCAAAGTATGATGTCGGTAAGTTAGCTGCCAGCTTGGGAACCGTCACAGCACACTGCTAATGGCAGTGCATGCCAGTCCTGACCTCGTATCAAGTAAGCTATCGTATTCCTCAAGCAGATTCTTTCTGGTCCCGCGCTGACTCTGAGGCATACGTCCAGACTCTGAGCAAAGAGTTGCCGAAGCAAGTGAAGCCCAAAAAGAACGCAAACGACAAGAAGCAAAAGAGACTCGATTTCGGCAATGACAAGAACAAGAGTAACGAAGAGCAGACTAGCTCTGATGGTGATGCGGTCGCGATGACAGAGCTAGGCCCTCTGCTGCGGACTGAATTTCATCGCGTCATTCTCGACGAGGTAAGTGGGATACTTGTGTATCTCTCACGAAGGTTTTTGTGGTCCGAGGCTGACGACACCTTTTGTATGACAGGCTCACACGATCAAAAATCCTCAAACTGTCCAGGCCAAGGCATGCTATCGGATACAGGCGAAATACCGCTGGTGGTACGTTTACAAGGATCTGCATGAAGACGAATGCAAGAGCGCTGAGCCAATGTCCATCTGCAGTCTCACTGGCACACCTGTGCAGAACAGCATCGATGACCTTTTTTCATTGTTTCATTTTCTCGGTTCAACTATGAAGCCTTTTAACAATGCAGTGGAGTACGTACCCTGTGCATCGGACAGGCTAAACGCTCTCTGTCTTTTGATCTGGCTCAAAACTGCTTCTCTTTCCCAGCTTCAAAAGAGTGATCAGCATGCCGGTGTGTGCCGAAAACCCATGACAACATCGAACGCACGGCAATCCAGACCGCTGACTATCTTTTAATGTTTGCGACATAGCTCAAGAATGGTCGAATGAAGCGAGCATTGGAGCGACTGCACGCAATCTTGGCACGCATCCTTCTTCGGCGCACGAAACTGCATGTCAATGCAGATGGAACGCCCATCATCAAGCTTCCACCGCGAGAAGTGGAAGTCATCAAGACAGACTTTCTCGACGAGTAAGCAATCGCGAAAAGTTTTTCATCTGAGGCTGTTTGCGGAGTGGCTGATGAAATACTTGCACATGGCATACAGCGATGAGCGTACCTTTTACGATGCCGTGGAGAAGAGAGTTCAGATTGAGCTTAATAAGTTCGCAAAGAAGAGTGGCTTGGCAGGACAGGTACCTAAATTCATCGAACTCTGTAGAAGACACTCTGAGCTGAAGAAGACTTTTGCGACTCGTAGGATTACATTGCAGCCCTCGTGCTGCTGCTCCGACTGCGGCAAATTTGTAATCACCCTGATCTAGGTATGCATGCCGCTCCTTCGATCTCAAGGGCGGAAAGCTCATGCATTTGCTGCAGTCAACAAGGGCAACGATAAAGAAGACGCCGAGATGAAAGCCATCAAAGACAAGGCTTCGGACACCTCAGACGAGCAAAGAGGGCGGACTGAGGTGGACGATCTCGTAGATGCTTTCGGCCTCATCAAGATTGAGAAAAAGACGTGCACCCTTTGCCAAAAGCTATATGAAAGCAGCGAGGCAAGCAGCAAGTTTTGCGGATCATGCAAGAATGTCTTCAAGCAGTATACGAGCGCAAATGCATCCACAAAGATTATCAAGATTATCGAGATCATACGCCGAATGAGACAGGATGAGCCAGACCGTAAAGCGATTATATTCTCGCAATTCACGAGCATGTTTGCTATCATGACACCGTTTTTGAAGAGAGCTGGCATCAAGTTTGTCAAGTATGAAGGCAGCATGCGCTTGTGGGTCTACACCTCTTTGGGCAGGAGGCTTGCTTCGTGGCGGTCTGACATTATAAATTACAGTGAGGAAAAGCAAAATGCTCTTGACAAGATACGCGACGACCCTTCCATCCACATTATATTGGTCTCGCTCAAATGCGGTGCACAAGGTCTGAATCTGACCTGTTGCTCGACGGTCTTCATGGTTGATCTATGGTGGAACCCAGCAATAGAGGTAAAGCCTAGTCTTGCGAAAGATCCTCTGACACTGACATGTATAATCGTGCTGTTTACTACCTCAGAATCAAGCCATTGACCGAGCGCACCGCATTGGACAGACAAAGACGGTCAAAGTTTACAAGTTCATCATCATTCGTACCGTCGAGGAGCGCATCTTGAAGCTTCAGTCAGTCTGATGGTCTATTGGAATCTGCGCTAATTTGACAAAAAGGATGCACGCTGACTCTCTTGTGCCTCTTCCCCCACCTCTGGCATGTTTGATCATGCAGAGAAGAGAAAAAGGCAATCGCCGATGCCGCTATTGATGGTGGCAGCATAGCGGCGATGAGCAAGCTGGGCGCTAAAGGTGGGCCTGTCTCTTGCTCGCCAACCAAAGACAAAGAACTGATTGTTCATGCTCGCAATTGCCTTTTGCACTGCACAGAGTTCAACTATCTTTTCGGTACGGATGGCGACTATGATGCCCCGCCTGGCTCTGCTGCAACCGCGAGTGGCAGCACCGGCACTGCAGAGCGGCCGCTGGTGCTTTGACGCAGCCACGCATGCGACTGATGGAAGTGGTGAAGCGAGTGCTGCATCTATGTCCTTGATCGTCACGAATGCCTTTTGATGGCGGTTTTGTTGTCTGTATACGATGGTTTTAGACATTTGCACTGCTCTTCAACGACCTGGGGTAATCAGCACGCCTGTGTATTGCGAATGTCAGAGACCAGCTCATGCATAGAGACTGCGTACTACTACTGATTGCGCTCAGATGCGCAGACGGGGCGGCTCTTGTTCATCCGTGCTGCTGGGTGACAATTGCTATTTCTAGTAGCTGGCGGTGTGTCACTCCGGGTCCGCAATTCCGCAGCTCTTCATTGCCGCATCAGCTCAGCTCAGCTGCGAACCTGTGAACACCGATGCTGACCTTAAACCTAGCTACCTTGCACGCAGCTGCACCGTGGCGCTCTCTTCAGCGCCTCGCTCTGCGGTCGGCCTGCTGCGCGCAAGACTTCCGGAGGTGGAGGTGGGTGGTGAACACGTGGAGCTCGGACGACGAGCAGCTCTTGCCTCTGCACCACCGTCGACCTCCCACCAGGGTCGAGACGCACAACAGACAACATGCGCATGCTGACTGCTACTACTGTGGGGCTGGCTGCAGGTGAGTGCATTGCTCTGGTAGACGGTGCTCGCAGTGGGTGCTCACACGGTGATCTCTCTTCATACGCGTTGGTTGGCAGCCACCCTGCTCAGCTGCATCACATCAGTCGCAAGCACGCCCAACTACGAGGTCGCAAAGACCAAGGTCGAGGTCGACAGACACCGCGAGAAGCTCGACAATGGCGAGCTCATCGTCAGGATCCAGCGGTGAGTCGTGCTCGCTCGTCAGACAGTGGTGGTGCTGCGACCCCGGGGGCTGGCGAGCCGCGGAGCGCAATGCGAACTGCGCAGGTCGCTGCAAGTGTCAGCCAGCTGCTAGTCGGGGACCACCAATGCGCAAATGAAAGATGCTCGTATGTACAGTACTGACGCTCCTCGCCTTTGGGCATGTTCACCTCACAGCACTCAGGACCTCTTCTCAGATGCTACTGCCGATGCAGAGGCACACCTGCTGCTGGAGCGCGACACCCACCTTCTCCTCCGCATTCAGCTTGACGCTGACAACGGCAGGATCAACGTTAACGATGCTCCTCTTGACCTCAACACCGCCAAAGCTGCTCCAATCACTGTTGCCGGCATCAAAGCGGATGTGAGTGGCGAATGGGTCGCGCGCTTGGCGTGTTACCATGTTGCTCTATAGCATGCTGATGCCTGTTCGTATGCATATCTAAAGACCTACCGTCTCCCTCAAGGCCACGACTCGCCCGTCACCAGTCCCCAGGAGCTCGAGGGCCTCATCGATCAGATGTCGCGTGGGCTCGTCAGTGTCGAGGTCAAGGTCGAATCCGAGCCCATCAGCCCCAGCGTCCCCGCGGTATATGCCAAGAGCAATGACGATGGCGTTTCAGAGCCTACCGTGGGTGCAATCACCATCCGCAAGGTTGGCCTGTGGCTCCGCATCACCGAAGTAGAAGGCAAGACCATCCCTCACACGACCGCCATCTACACCCCAATCCTGCAGCTCATTGTGACTGGCTCCAATGACAAGATTGATAAGATCAGCACACTCGCCATTGGAGGAAAGCCTCCTGTTGAAGAGACGGCCCATCACTTGCCTGGACCAGCGATGGTCAAAAGTTTGCCTCCTGTTGAAGATGGACCCCTCCGAGGTCGCATTGGCGGAGGCAGGACCAGACTGCATCCTCATCATCATCATCACCACCACGACGATGCTGGTCGCCAGCCAGGCATGCTTGGCTGGCTTGCTCGCACTCTTGACCTTTCCCGCTGGGCTCGTCCATCGCGATTCAACCAAGGCGGCAAGGCTGACCTCCTCCGTCGCCCTTGCCACGGTCGAAAGATGACCATCAAGGGACCTCACAAGGAAGGTGACCACGAAGATATTAACGCGCACACTAGTGACGGCAAGGTCATCGGACATCGACCTATGCTTGAGAATCCATTCGCTGGCACGATGGACGAGGGCGAAGAGGGTGAGCATCCGGCTGGCTCAGTTGGCAGTGGCACGCGAGGTAGATACATGATGCACCCCAAATACCATGGCCATCGATACCACGGACATGGTCATCGCAAGCACGGCAAATGTGGAGCCTTCTTCCATTCCATGGTTGTCGGACTGGTTTATGGCTTCGCCATGATCGGCAATGTGCTTCTCCACCCTGTCACAGTCCTCACTCTTTCGTGCCTCCTTACCGCTGCCGTCGCCTTCCACGTCGTCCGTCAAGTCGTCATCAAGCGCCGAGGAGGTCAGGTCAGACTCGATGATGGCAGCGATGGCGGCTACGATGATGCCAAGTATGGCAGCGAATCGGACTCGGACATCACCGAGCCGCTCTTTGTGAGCGAGAAGGAGAAGGAAGCGGCATTGCACGAGGTCATCGTGGTCGACCAGGCAGAACAGCTTCCTCGATACGAAGACCGCTCGTAGCTCACAAGCCAGCACACACTGCATCGTCGTTGACCAACACACGCATTTACCAACCGCATCCTCTGTCGCCCGTGATTAGATTCCACATCCCGGACATGTTTCCCGTGTCTCGCGCCCTGTAGCCTGAACGCAATTCAATCTTCAGTTTCTTAATCATATATCGGTATAGCTTCGTCTGTATGTGTATCACTGAAGTCCCGATCGCCTCTGACCGATGCCTGAATGTGATTGTTTGCCAGCTGCCCATTTGTGCACGATCCCAGCAAGGCGACAGGTCCCGGTATGTTGGAGCAGTAAGGCCTGCATGAAGCCTACCCACGTTCTTTAGTGGTGAACAGCTTGGATGCTGCAGCTATAGTGCGCGGACAAGAGCGCCTTCATTCATTCTCATCGCACAGAAGGCCATTTCACGATGAGTGGTCTAGCGGATATCGTGACAGCGCCAGGGAGCTTGATTCGCGTGTCCTGGAGATCCTTAAGTGAGTGCTGATTTACTGTAAAGCTTGCCTGCTTTGGGACAGGGCTGAAGAACCCAACGACAAAACAGTTCTGTATGCGACAGCGATCGGCGGTCCTCTGCTTGCAGGCTTCTTATGGAAGCTCTACCGGCATCGCAAGCGCTGGAGGGAGCTAGATCTACCTGGACCTCCGCATGAGATATTCTTCGGGCACTTGCGCGTCTTTCAAGACCATGCAGCCCGTTTCAAGGGTCGCCACATCGACTATACCGCCGAGAGCATAGCGACGGGCGGGCCATACGGTCGAGGCCTTGTCTTTCTCGACCTCTGGCCTTTTGCACCACCCATGTGCTTGATCTCAGACCCTCAGGTTGCGGATCAGATCGTCAGAGTCGATAATCTGCCCAAATGTCTCGATGTCATGAAGGTACACTTTCCAATCTTTGGAGACGATAGCCTGGCGCTAGCAGCTGGAGACGACAAGGGTGAAGCGCACTGGAAAACGGTCAGACGAGCGATTGCTCCTGGCTTCAAGAAGGTAATTTGCTTGTGATGGCGTGTCATACTGAAGCATCGATACTTTCGTCCATATTGCTGACCTTGAGTGTTATGCTATCAGGGCCATCTGGAGCGCTCTTGGACCCAAGATGTAGTAGACGAGAGCGCAGGCTTTGTGGAAAGATTGAAAAAAAGGAGCAAAGACGCCAAACCAGCTATAATGGCGGAATATCTTGTTGAGACGACGCTTGACCTCATTCTGCGAGTCACCATCGGCTGCAAGGATCCCCGATTGTCACAAAATTTGCTCGCTGTGCTCAACAGTCAGCTTGAGCATGCGTCGAATACGGGAATCGTGAATGCTCTGTTCTCGGCCTTGACGCCGCTACGCCGCTTTGGCGAGAAGCGGCGGTCGCAGTAAGTCGCTCTTCGTGGCATCGCGTATCTCAAGCTGATGTATCGCCTCCTGCAGAGCAATGTACAGTCTTTTGGCACCCATCGTAGAGGAGCATATACAAGATAGCAGGGAGAAGGACCCTCTCAGCAAGCAGAAGATAGACGTGCTGGACTGGGCTCTTGCCAATCATCCGGATTTCTCAGTTACAAGTCTAGTAGATCAAGTCAAGACCTTCATCTTGGCAGGTCACGATACGGCCAGCAGTACATTGGCATGGACATACTACCATCTTTCACAGAGCCCCGAGGTTCTGCGGCGTTTGAGGCAGGAGCACGATACCGTCTTTGGTGGCCGCGATAGCGTTGGTCGAGAAGGCGAAATGATTGCGAAAGACCCGACGATACTGAATGACCTCAAATATACCCTCGCTGTTATGCGGGAGACACTCCGACTATACCCGCCTGCGGCAGCTGTCCGACAGGCTAATAGCGATGTTTATGTGGTGGAGCATTTAGGAGCAAAGTATTCAGTTGCAGGATGCATGCTATGGGTCAATCATTGGTGCCTTCACCGCTCGAAAGGTACGTGCGAGCTTTTCATGTTAACTACCACTTTCAGGAAGGTTAATGATCTTGTTGTCTTCAGCTACATGGGGCGCGGATGCTGGCGACTTCAAGCCAGAACGATGGTTCCAAAGTGACGGCGATCTAGCATCAGTGCCGCTAGCGTGGCAACCATTCTCCAAAGATGAGTCTACACGCGCATCCTTCACGAGCATCGAGCTAACAGGTTCTGCCGATGTTCACGCCCGAGAAACTGTATAGGCATGGAATTTGGATTGATAGAGCAAAAGGTCATCCTGGCCATGACAGTAAGTTTAGTCACCGCGGGTATATGCTCACCTCGCTGACGCAAGATCCGATCCGCAGGTGCGACAGTTCGACTTCACGTATGCAGGAGCACAAGACCCGTATCAGATCTTCCGATTGACTGTGAGGGTTCATCTGCACAGCTCAGCTGATTCAGCGTTGACTGAAGACTGACATTTATTGACAGGCTCAACCTAGCAATGGGATACCCATGTATATAGCTTCAGCAGTATAGTTCAAAGCGGGCATAAGCCAGATCAGTGGTATTCACATCAGAACGTGGTGTAGAAGTGGGATTGTTGCATCGTATGCAAAGACAACATCCAGAAACAAAACATGTTTGAAAGTCTACCGCCCACCGAGGGCTTTCTCGACTGCGGAAACGATATCATCGTCACCAGACGGTGACGGTAGGACCTCGAACTCGTCTTCGTCGTCATCTCCCATGACTATGAAGTGTGTCAGTGAAAAATGAAAGAAGAGCCCATGCCACCACGTATACTCACCTTCACCGTATACCTCAGGATGCGCTGCAAAGCATTCCTGCATCCCTCTAAACTTTTCTATGCAATCTTGACCTTTCGGCTCAGCGGTGGAGTATATGAAACAGCTGAAAGCTTCTTTAAACTGCTCGCCGCAGACACCGTGAGCCATTCCTCCTAGACACGGGCAATCCCAGTTGATTTCGCCAGTTTCCGGATTGAATGCTGCTTGAGCGGGATCCTCGTCCTCTTCCTCGCTCGATAGAGACCCTGGATCCGAGAGCGAAGAAGACACAGACACCGCATCGTCGCTGTCGCTGACAGAGGGCAAGGGCTCGGTGGCACCTGTAGAGGAGACCGCCGGCCCTGGTGGCGAAGCAGCTTTTGGTGATGATGGCTTTGGCTCGGACGACGCAACCTGCTTCGTAGCTGAGATGGTCGCTTCTTTCGCCTCTTGCGCCTTTTGTGTCACCTTCTTTGGTACTTGTTTACTCGCTTTCTCTGCGGCTGCGTCTGTTCAAAAGCAATTACGCATTATTCAGCTTCCGTTCAAGTCCGGAGCTGATTGCCATGCAGCGAATAGAGCGCACTCAGAGACCCCAATGCCTTTTTGTTGGTGTTTCCAGCCGTTCCATAGACGTATCCAGCAGCAAGCGTAGCTCCCAGCAATGCAGTTCCGACAAGCAGGGAATTTTGGCCGCCGCCGACCTTGGCTCCAGGCGCACTCGGTGTAGTCCCCTTCAGCGCTGCACTCTCGCTCGCTGGCATTTGAATGCTACGCCGCGGCACGCTAGGCGCATTGCGCAGCGCTGTGCCCGCTCTTCGTGTCACTGGCCGGACGAACATGATGTCTGTGAAGATGATGATCGGCCCAAGACGAAGGAGCACGAAGAAGCTGAAGACTGGGTATGAGCAGAGGCTTTGGACTCGCAAAAGCCGTTGCTACTGCACGCATCTAATATTACGTATTACTGGTGTCATCAATACACCTCTTTCAAGCTATTTCACTGCCATCGGCTCTTACTCTATGACACACAGACACTTGGTCTTCCTTTTCTATCTTCTCCCGCATTGGTGCGGTGAAAGCAGCTTTGGCGGAGCTAGTTCGCTTTATGCTTATCTATTAAAATCCCACACCCAAGTTCTCGTTGACCCATCTGCATTTGCGAATGCATGTCTACTCCGTGACTTCTTTCTTGTGAATCTCGATGCCGGGAGGTGCAGCCAACGCGCTCTTGATTGCGCCGTATAGCACGACTGTCGAATGCACGATATATCGTGAGTGACCGCACATACGTCCCCTCCAAGCCTTGCGACACTCACATTGTCCGGATACGAGACCGGCTGTCATTACAATCCTTGGACCCAAGCCGACAAAGAGACCTGAGAAGCCAGCTTCTTTCGCGAGGCGAATAAGCTTTGAAGTAGCGCTACCTGGACCGCCTTCGCCTTTGTTGATCTGCGACAAGAGGGTATCGCCAGGCTGCGAGATCACTGCCGCTACTGCACCCTATCGTCCGGAATGGAGCACGCCGTCAGCGGAGCATTCCCTAACTTCTCGTATAGATCCTCCAATCCTTGATGAAATACACACAGCAATAAGACCGCAGCCCAGAGTTACGGATGTCTGTGCTGTAGGACCCAATTTCTCGGCGCGCTCTTTTCCGTATGTTTTCGTAAAGATCTCGTGACACCACTCATTGACAGTGAACTGTCCTGTGCGGCACAGAGTGCAATGAGATCAATCGCGGTTACGATACGGCAGGCGCAGGGGAGTCTATGCCAGCGAGCAGCAAGTCTCGAGGTTGAAATTGTCACCTACCTACGGCATATGGCACTTGCTTGGCGACGATAGGAGCGAAACTGGAGTAAATCTCGTCAGTATAGTTTTCCAGAAGGTCGATGTCAGTATGAGATAGACGCTCACCCTGCATAGAACTCCCTCAGACCGCCCTCCTTTGCCATTCTCGCAAAAGCAGGCAAGAAGCCGCTCGCATATCCTTTCTGACTGACCAAGCGGATTCGTGTAGCTTCGCAGGGTGTGAGAAGGACGTCTGCGAAGAACTCGGCTATGGCGGAAGACCCTAGGTAGATTGCTGTCCTATATTGAACGGCATTGGTCTCGCCACCGACAGCATTGACTGCCTTGGACTTGAAGAACTCGTAGCCGGCAAACTTGGCTCCGCCTTGGACAAGGTAACCAAATGCAGTAGGGCCTGAAGAGTCGTATGTTGCAAGTCAGCTTCAGAAGCCTCTGTGCTAGCGACCGGAGATAAGAGAGCAATGGACACACCGAAGCCGGTCAAGAGGACACTGAGTCCCTCTCTATTGCACGACGAGGACATCACAAGTATTAGCTCTTTCATTCATGCAATTTGCTCTCGCGAAAACATCAGACGCACTTTGCAACGAGGTCTTTTCCCGCCACCAGCATGTTCTTGCCTTTGAGCGAGCTGTCCACTTGAATGCGAGTCTGCTGAGGGTGTTAGTACGGACCTCGGGCCAAAAACTGAATGCATAAACGCACCTTGACGACATCTATGGGCGTCATGGCGCCTGCAAAGGTAGTATGCTTTAGCTGTTTGGAACTTCAGAACAGATGCCAGGCAGAGTATCTGCCTCTCATAGCAGGAGGACGTACCGTGCGTAATGGTACAGCATAGTGCGCCTGCAGCATAGAACTTGGCGTAGCTGGAAGATGTGCCATGCGAACGAGGTCAGCTTCGGGTATGCTATGTCCGAGTGAGCTTGCCCTGCTCACTCTGAGGGCGCGAAGCCAGTGGGAGCGTTCGCCATGGTGCCAGCCGTGTGGTGTCCAGGCGAGAGTCGCGCGAGTGCCGGTGGGAGCAGAGACAAGCCAGTGCTGGTTCCCTGTCAAAATATGCTCGCCCTTGTCTGGCAGTTCAACGTGACTGTGCGTGCGCGCTTTCGGATGACGACGTCTGATTCTTTCTCGATCAACCTAACAACCTCGGACGTGCGTGCTTTGCCGTCTTTATTTCCAGTATCGACCGTACGCCAACCCCCGCTGGACTTGCCTACGAGAGCACTGCTTGCACGTCTGCATTGCACAAGGTGTCAAGGCAATGCTACAACCGGGCGCTACCTAGGTAACCTCGACAGCGAGCTTCGTCGTGGTGCCTGCCTGGCGATAACGATAACGCCTGGACCAGCGATCCGGTGGACTAGCTTCTCTCTGTGATACACCTCTACTTGCCAGCATGGAGACGCTGAAGCGATGGAAGAGCAGCACAAGTTCCAAGACTGCTGCGACAGCATCGTCGGACGGCGGTTCAGACGATGAGACTACTGCCAAGAACAAGGGAACGCATGTTGGATCGATACCCGAAGACGGCTTCGCAGGCGAACAGGCCAGGGCTTCTACATCAGGACCACCGCTCTCAGGCGTGCACCCAAGTCCCTCCAGCTCATCTGGCCGTCTCCGCATCGCGCTGCTTCAGTCTACATCAACCGCCACTCCGGGCACGATCCTGGAAGGCAACATCGATGTGGACTCCCTCAAAGACTGCAAGACACTAAAGGTGGTCCTTACTGGCAAGTGTGCATGCACCATCATGGGCAAAATGAGATATCAGGCAGCTATCGGCGTCAATGCGCTCGGCTCGGCAGGTGCTGGCTCAGCTGCACCCATAACTTTTCGAGAATCCCACACGTTCCTCTCTGCTGAGCAAGTGCTGTGGGACAGCGAGCAAGAGGGAAGCAATGATACAGCGACCATCTCTACCTCTCCGCAAACGAGCTCGAGCACTGGCGGCGGGTTGGCGAACAGACTTCGTAGGAGAATGAGCGACAACAATAGCTCCCCTGCGGAGAAACAGCAGCTAGCAGCAGAGGAAAAGACTCGCTTTCCATTCACCATCGACATGCCTCGCATCAAGATGTGCACTTGTCCAGCTGCGACGTATGCCATTCCGCCGACTATCGACCTGCGGCGTTTCTCGACGACTTCGCACATGGTAGACCGAAGCACAATTGAAGTAAAGTATTCGATTTCTGCAGTCTTGGACCGCAGAGGGTTGCTACGGCGCAAGCAAAAGTGAGCACAGCGTCTTTTTACACTCTCAACAACACCCAGTAAAGAAACCCACGATGCTGAGTTCCAATCGACAATCTCAGAGCCAAGGTTCAGCTCGAAGTGCTCGATGATGCTCCTCCCGGCTATTCCACACAGGAAGCTGTATACGGGGCTAGCAAGAGCCCATTCAAGTACGCAACAGCGGATAGCAGCGCCAACGTGCCTGAGCTGGAATGTTCCGTAAGTCTGCTATACTTTTTCCTACCGCGTCAGTCTTGCATTTAATCTAAAAGACCCTACTCGCTCCAGTTGTCATTCGTACCACCGACAAGTCGAGATGGTATCATCACCTACAGTGTCAAATACAGAATATACGATCCCAGCGCACCCCCGTTTCCCAGCAGCGATGGCCTGCAGGAGCCGCTCTCACCGCCTCCTGCGGACGACGAGGGCGGGGCCGATATGCCTCCCGTCTACCATGCTCCTGCCGCTCCACTGTTGGACAATCTGTCACCGCGGTGCGAAGTTACTCTGAATAGAGCCAGCTTCACTCGTCCGATAGAGAGGGTGTCAGAAGGGACAGAATTTCAATTCCCATCGTTTACTATCGCACAAGGGTCGAATGATCCTCTGGATCAGACGCGAAACGACCATAATTCACGCCACGGCCAAGGGGAAATCCGAGGTACTCTACGAGTCCCGATTGACGAAGTGACAATGTATACGTGCGGTGCGGAAGTCAGCCATCACATGCAGGCTCGCTTGTATTCGGCAAGCCTCAAGAGACCTGTCGTAGTCAGGTGCAAGGTTTACCTGCCTAGTGGGAGGTAAATGACAGTGAAGTGTCAAGAAGTACGCTCAGTATGCTCCGTCTGAGTAAGTGAAGAGGTTTCAGTACTGGTAGGGTTGGATTGGGCAAGAGTACTCCATCACACGCTTTCTGTACCTTTAAACCTGTAGCAGCGAGGATTCAGTGGATGTACCCCTTCAATGTAGATTATACGCATCCACACGCTCATGCACTCGACTACAAGAAGTCGTCACAAATCGCATGAAGCGCGCATCACCTTTTTCGCCACTGCATCGCTGCGGGTAGTTCTATCGAGGGCAGATGAATTCTTCAGGCGCAGGCATTGCTTCGTACACACCACTACAAGCAAAGACCTTCGTCTGGCACCATCTTCAGAAATGTACAGACAATGTACATGCAGAGCTCTCAGCTCACTCGCAGCTCAGACGGGACCTGTTGCGCAGGCAACGAAGCGTCATGCAAGATCATCACCAAGCATAGCTGAGACTTGGAGCAATAATGGCCGCGAGGCTTTCACCACCTTGACGAGCCGGCACTATCCTCGACAAGCGACACCTTTCAGAGCTTCAATAGATTCGCAAGTCGCACAGGAAGACCTTGAGGGCTCCGACCTGCCAGAGGCGTCTGCAAACGACCCACCACTACCAGAAGCTTCGACATCTGCGCAACCTTGGTACCTGTCGGAAAGCCTCTCGTCGTCCACTGCATCTTCATCCACTACAAGTCCCTCTTCTTCGTCTGAAAAGACACTGCCAACTCCACCTGCTGCGCTGCCGAGCTATCTACATCCACTATGGGATCACGTCTACGAATCGCCTTTTCTAAATCAAAAGACTATCAATTTCATAGATGCGCGAACGGCAGATTCAAACGTCGCAGAGACGGACATGGACGCTAGCGTTACGAGCTGGGTAGACTGGGTCGTCGTGGGGAGCTTGCGCCGTGGGAGGGAACGTGGCATTCGTGGTGCTTCAGACGGGGTTAAAGATGCTGTGCGTGGCGTCGAGCTTTCACCATACGCTATAGAACACTGATGCCATGCTTCTTCCCTTTGCAAAAACAGATGAGAGCGTGTTTGCGTGCATTTGATTCGGAGCTCGCAGCACAAGAAGGCAGCAGCACATCATCATCATCATCATCATCATCATCATCATCATTGCCTACAAAACGAAAGAAGCGAATGCCGCCAGTATTAGTGGAAGGACTGGATGTGCGCGAGCCACAATGGTGTCTAGTGGACGGCGGAAAAGCAGTCATGCATGTCATGACCGAAAGAGCACGCAAGACGTGGGAGGTAGAGGGTGTGGCATCGGCATTCTCTGCTGTCGAACCTGATGCTATGCACGACGACGAGGCAGCGCGCTTGCCATACGACGAAGCAAACCTTGCATCAACCACTCCATCAAGCCCGTCATCAGACTTTCACCCGCGGCAATAGCCATTGCAACTTGTCCGCTACATCAGATCGTGACTATTGGAGCCAGAGTGATCCCCTATCATATCCGGGCCGATGATGTAGGCCACGATGGTCGAGCAGGTCTTGTGATTGATCGCACTCATATAATGAACGAGCTGCTGTCTATTTTATTCGTAGCTGCACGCAACGAAGACAAAGCTACCCGCTAGCAAAGACAACCTTTCACCCAATGACCCTGCTCAGCTTTTGCAGCGAGTTGAGGAGGACGTCTCCCTGTTTGATAGTCTGTTCATATCGCGCATTCTTGACATCAGGCCGATTTGTCTGCACGATTCCATTGACTTTATCAATTGAGCAATTGATCCTGCCTGCAGATACGAAGCGTGCCAGGTCGCTGCAACACACACCCAAATGGTCAGTTCGAGAAAGATGGACTCGGATGCTAGAATGGATTAACGGTTTTCCAAAACTTACTTTTCGAGGTAGATCTCGCTAACGCCAAAAGCATCTGCGAGATTCCTGAGCGTCATGCTCTGGTAGCTCTCCAGGAGCTGGGAATAAGCCTTAATCCTAATCTCTCGGACATAGTACCTCGCATGCTGGTTGAGAGCCGCGCTTGGAATAAGATGATGCGTCTCAACTTCCGCGAGCGCCCTAAAGAACTTTGCATATTCCGAATCATAGAGTGCGCTCGTGAATTCCTTCAAGTGAGGTAACGAGGGTAAAGTCTGTATGACTTCAGGGGAATCAATGATCTTGTTTTTGAGCTCTTTCCGGGGGAGTGAAAGTACGCCAGCGATTATGCATAGGCCGATATAGTCATCGTAAGGGATAAGCTCGGTCGCTGTAAATGTAGGCATAGTCTCGTGCAGGAGCACTCCACCGGCTTTGAAATCGCGAATCTGGAGAAGGTACAGGCCTTGATAGACTTTCAAACGGTTGCGTCGGTCCCAGTCACCCCCTTGGTCGATGAGCGCTTTTGCCTTGTCAATGTTGCTGCTGATGAGGGAGAGGTCGTTGTGGAAGAAGCCGACCCGAATCATCGCTAAGCGGAGGTCAATCTTGCTACCGAGGCCAGCTTGCTTGGAGAATGCGCGCTCGTATGCTTCAATTGCCAGGTCCTAGTATCATCAATGCGTCAGCACTGACCAAGTAGAGAATAGAGACCAGTGCTCTCCGATCAGGTTCTCCTGTTACAGGCCTACACACCTTCTCGCCAATCTTGGCAATGTAAGCCGCCTTCGCTCGCAATGCTTCTGAAAGCTCCGTCTCGCCTTGATTCGTCTCTGCATCTTCAATCTTGTCTTGCAACCGCTTCAGCTCGGCTTCGTTCTTGCTCTGCAAGGACTTGTACAACGTTCCTTGGTGCCCATTGTCGAGCTGCGAGGCAAGCAGTGAATCTGACAAGAGCCATGGTCCCATTTCTAGGTAATCACAGAATATAAGAGATATATCAGTGCCATATCGAGATAGTCCAGTCAAGTAAGAGAAACGCCCACCATCTCTCTCGATGCCTTGCCGTAATGTCTGTTTCGCTTGTTCATGTAGATGGCTCAACTTGGGCTGTGACAAGACGAAGCGTTCCTGGGCGACTGCGAGACGTGTGTAAACAGTCATTACAAGTACAAAAACGACGCGTTAGCAATATATAAGGGTGCTTTGGCATCGAAGGACACTCACGCGTCAGGTCTGGGATGGGCAGGACTGTCTCTTCATCAGACATCTGCGGCTTGGTCTCGTTGACCTGGCCATTGGCGGTGCTGGCGCCTGCAGAGGTGCTGGCTTGTGGTTTGCTTGTGCTTGCCTTGCTGGAGTCTGCCATGGCTGTAGGGATGCGGTGCCTTTGGAGCAGAGGTGAGACGCTGGCGTTGCTCGAGGCCTCGTCATCCGCGCTGCCAAAGGCGTGTCGAGAGACCCGAAGACCGCCTTTCAGAGGGCCATTGAGTTGAACGGCCTAGCTGGCGGTCAATTTGCACATGTAAGGAACTCCCTCGAGCAGCTGCAAACTGTCTCTGTATGCCTCCCTGCTTGTCCTTTCGATACCGCTGGTCTACGTGTAATGTGGCAAAAGCGGGTGATCATGCATGCACTCGTGCGAGCTGGCTGTCTCGAGGGAACTACCTGAGGCTGTACGGCTTGAGCAGTGCAGTCTATTCAGGCTTATCGTTGCTCTTGTCTATACTACAAGCTCGCTCACACGTCGCAATCACGTACGATGCGGGTGGCGAGACCTGGCTTGGCGATGTAATTGCGGGAAGCCCATCGCCGTCAGCTCTCTCTTCATCTGCTCGACCTGGACCAGCACAGCCCTGCAGGCACATCAAGCAGCACATCACTCACACATACAATCACTTCAACGCAATGTCCTCAGGTCCGCCGTACACCGGAGAGCCACTCCCAGACGGGTGCGTTGGGAGCTGCTGCAGGCCGCCGGCTTGCTCGCTCGCTGCAGGCGGTGGCTGAGCATGAAGCATGGCGTACGATATGCTCGAGGATAAGCTGACGACGATGACTTCTCTGTGAATGCAGGTGGATCGCACAATGGAGTGACCAGGTATGCCGCGCTATAATGCCCAGTACCAGCCGTGACGAACTCTTTTAGCTGATTTATGCCGGCTTCCATCCCCTGTTGCGTCACCATCTCGACTTCCCTCGACACCAGTACAACACCCATTTCTTCGTCAATCCACACGGTGCAAATGGCCCAGAGTCACACTGGGTGCATCCCAACGAGCAGGAGCGGAAAAAGTCTGGAGAGAAAGCCCCGACTTCATATGCTCCTCCTTCTGGGCCCCCACCTGGATCGTCATCAGACAGCAAGACGCCTGCTTATAATGGCGATAACCAGCAGCAGCAATACGGGCAAGGACAGGGATCCTCGTACCAAGATCAAGGCCAGCAAAAGAAGGGAGGGCTACTAGGCAAGATCTTTGGTGGATCCGGCAACCAGGGACGTCCTCAAGGCGGAGGCGGCTATGGCAGGCCCATGGGAGGAGGTATGATGGGCGGAGGCGGCTACGGTCAACAGCGTGCGTAACTATAAGATCTCTTTTTATTCTGGCCTTGCTTTTGCAGAAGGCATCGCAAGCTGAACCTTTACATGTGGTGTCGTGCAGAATACGGATATGGCCAACCTGGCATGTACCCTCAACAAGGCTACGGCCAACAGCCAATGTACGGTCAGCAGCCAATGTATGGCCAACAGCCAATGTATGGTCAGCAGCAAATGTACCCCCAGCGAAGACAGGGTATGGGCGCTGGTGGCGCAGCCGCTCTCGGTGCAGGTGGTGGTCTCCTCGGAGGGTGAGTTGGGCGCAATGATGTTATGTTGCGGTTGTGTGTTGAGCTGATGGATTTCTTTCCTTTCGCTTCGTGCTCTTAGTATGATGCTCGGCTCCGCTATGGGTGGCATGGGTGGCGACGATGTCACAAACAACTACTACGGAGGTATGGCCTGGACCAATCCGGCTCTGAGGTGTCTTTCGCCAGCGACTGACTATCCTTCTTACTCTATTCTCTCTTGATGATATCAGACGACGGAGGTGGTGACATGGGCGGTGAGTGCTGCCATCATGGCTGCAAACTTCCTTCCTTCGCGCGCGGAAAGCTGACTTTGACTTCTTCGTCTACGATGGCGATACAGGCGACATGGGCGGTGAGTGCTGCCATCGTGGCTGCAAAATTCCTTCCTTTGCGCACGGCGAGCTGACTTGGACTTCTTCGTGGACGACGACGATCTAGGCGATATGGGAGGAGAGTGAAATAAAGACGAAAAGAGTCTTTTTGCGAAGATTCTCGAGCTCCTATTGAGACTAGACCATGTCTATGCCTACAGCTTGAGCTGCTTCTCAACACAACGCCGACCGCACTATTCGGACTTTTTCTAAAGCCCGAACGCACTCATTTCTTGTCTCAATAGCTACGCTTTTGTCTAGTCCTATCACATTGTCTGCTATACGTCATGTCTTGACCTCCCCTGTATCACTGTGAATAGCTTGGCAATGCGTCCTGCGAATGAAAGACCTGTTCGACCAAGAATGCTCGACGTTCAATTTTCGGCCGGCCATGGGCCGGCCATGATTGCAACGACTGGATGCCTCCTCTCTGTCTACGCAATGCTCTCGAAGTCTAAATTTGAGAAGCAGGGAGCGTTGAGAGGCAGCGCTCGGAAGATAAATGTACATTGTTGCAAGTTTATGCTGAGGTCTGTTGGGTCTACTGGCAGACGGGTCATACATGGGAAAGCTGTCACCAGTCATCGTCATCATCGAATCTATCTCGTCTCTTGACACGGTCGTCATCTTCGTCTGAATCAACTTCTGCCTGTTTGTTCTTGAACAAGCTATCCAAGTAAGCTTGCTGCGACTCTTCTTCCGAGAGCTTCTTCGCCATCACCTGTTGCTTGAGGCGCGGTGCTGCTGCTGGCGCTTCGGAGACTAGAACGTGACATCAGCTAAATTCTTTGTGAATGCGTTGTGGGGGTGGCTCGAGCCAGGCTCGAGCCTGGCTTACGCAGGGGCATTCCTTCAGGACGAAGATTGGCATTTTTCCTGCTTGCAGATCTACCTTGCATCCATTCATCCACTGAGAGCGTCGTGTCCGGGCTCGTGGTGTCTCGAGTGACTCCTCCGGCATACACGTCGTCTTGGAAGAAATCAACTTTTGCGCGGGGTATACTGAATTTGACATGCTGGACGGCGTTTGATGTCAATCGATAGGAATGAGCGACTTCCACTGCTTTAACGTCGACCGTCTGCTTGGGCAGGAAGGCGAAAGAGAGTTGTAGCGATCCATGTTCGAAGGACGGAAGCTTGGAGAGCGCCGGTGTTGCTGATCCTGACAAGTTCGTGACTTCATAGGCATGACAAGTGCGTTCGCCTTTAGCGTATACGAACAGAATATTCGTATCTTCGTCGTAATGTGTGAACAAAGGCGCAGGTGAGACATCTAGACTTGTCTTTGCGATAATTTCAAGGTTTGCGCCATCTGCACTAATGCGATGCAACAGGATCTCCCGGAAAGCGGACCGTGAAAAGCCGCATGTGATGAGGTGACTGTCGTCTAGCCAGACGACTTTGCTTGGCCTAACGGACTCATGTGAGCTGCCTATCGCTGATTTGCCATCTTTCTGGCCTCGTGGATCTAGGATGCGTAGCTTCTTGTCCTTGCCCGCCACGGCGACGCGGTTTCCGAGGTGGTCCCATGCTACGGAATGTATCTGCAAAGTCTCCACAGTCAGTCCCAGGCACACTGGTCTCCAAAACGAGACTAGACCCACGCCCTTGCAGTCCACAGCGGTCTTTGCAAGGACAGATTTCGTTTCCGTGTTCCAGATACGAAGTGTTGATTCGCCGTGATCTTCTGACGCGCTCAAGAGTATATTTGCAAGCGTTGGGTGAGGCGCCAGCTCGGTCATCTTGTCCATGGAATCTGGTAATTCGAGCTTCTTGTCAGCACTGGTGTTCCACGGGATCAACAGCCTTTTCTTATATCACAAACCTTCCAGAACCGCATCGAACTGGGTCTGCTCTCCTTTCTCCTCGCCGGCCGGCACTTGACATACGCGAATCTTTCCGTCATTATTGGCGAGGTAAACTTTGCTAGTGTCGAAAGGATCTAGCGCAAAATCTACCACGTCGTGTCCACTAGCCAGGCTCGGCATATGTACAGGAAGTCTCCCTTTAGCTGAAGTGGCCTGATAGGCTATACGGCCTCCGGGGCCTGAAAGCGGATAGAAGAAATACTGCTGATTGGCTTGGAGTAGCCTGACTGACGCGCTCGTTGTGCTGTTGATATTGTGTACATCCTCGTAATCGGGCTTCAGAGCGGTCTTGCCTGCTAGATATGCTCTGCTCCAGTGCGTGTTGCTAGTGCTAGTGCTGGCTACAGGCACCGCAGATGTATTCCGAGGTTTGCTCGGGATCTGAGCGGGGACACCAGCCTTGACTGGGATAGATGTCGCTGTACGATCTTGCGAATCGGAGACTGCAGCTGGCGTAGATTGTGCATTGTGTTCAGGGGATGGCTTTAGTGCGGAGTTCGCCCTGTCGGACAACTTCAGGCTGTCCAACTGTGCGACTGGTGCCTCGACGATAGAAGGTGCGGACAAGGGCGTCGCTTGTGCGCTGGCGGAGGCAGCTAGGGCGGTCGGCTTCTGCTCTGCGGCCGCGACTGACGTCTGACGAACGGGCAGCTCGGAAGGTGCGACTACGCTCTTAGCTGCCTGCTTCGATACTGCCCCACCCCAGCTTTTGCCTGGCTGAGGAGTAATGAGCACCGGCGCAGGATCATTGCCTTCCCGCCACGCTTGTACGCCTTGTATTGGATTTTGATACTCTTGCAGAGGGGGGAAGAGCTCGCCGTAGAAGTCCAGGTAGTTCTAGAGGAGGATCGTTCAATGGACTTTAATAACCCATTGCGTCTGCAGACTTACCCGCCGCGGCACTCTCATCGACACAGGAAGTACGGCTTCCTGGCCCAGCAAGACTAGTCTCTGCACTTCCGCCTGCATCACATCCAGAGTGCTTGAAGTCTGAGGAAGCAGCGCAGCGCCTTGCGATGGCACGGGCAAAGGTGATGATCCTGGTATAGATGCATTTCAGCTACGTCATCCCGGTAAGATTCGCTGCTCGCACTCACCAAACGCCAAATCCGAAGTACCGGTAATTTCAACCCAGCGCGTGCTCATGTCGGACTGAAAGAACAGGTCAAAAAGGGATCATGAAGCAGCTTGATGTGTCAAAACGAGACATACGCGTCCGATAAGATAGACGATCTTTCTTGCGTGGTCTACAAGAGGCATCAACACGCCTGTGTTTGTGTCGATGATCTGCTTGGCTAGAGGCTTGTCAAAGTTTCGAGGATCCCATAATGCGCATTCGCGGTCTCGCGTCTATAGATATGACCAGCTTTCAGCCAGGGCGGCTTGAATATCCTTGAACGTTATCGCTCACCTTTGAAAAGCCAGTAGTGAAGATCTGCTCGCCGACTGCAGCGATGCGCATGGCTTTGTTGAAGCCTTGATGCGCAGTGGTGGACTGGAAGCGCCCTTCTGTCAGCGGGAAGAACATAGCTATATGCTTAGAAGCTGCTGACCTACCGCAGCTGCCTTGTCAGTGCTTTGTCGAATGTCCCATAAGTTGATGGTATTGTCCTTGGCTGCGGTCTGCACGAGCCTGCCATCATGACTCCACGAAACGCTCCAATGCCCTTTGGCCGGGCCATTCGCTATATATATTGGCTGCTCATGACTTGATGTATCCCATATCTGCACTGCTGACCCCTGGTTTGACAAGAGCAGACCAGCGGAAGAAGGGTGAAATTGGACGCATTCGATGACCTTTTGCGCTGGTGCCGACAAAGATGCGGTCGAAGCCAGTGAAAGACTGCCCGAAGATGTTGAGATGAGATCGTCTTCGCTTGGTAGACTTGCAATACTGATCCGTCCATCCTCGCTAGCTGCCGCTATCAACGGCTCCACGAAGCTGGTGTCGAAGTCGGTTATAGGTCTCCCTGACGCGTTCCACGTAGCTGCCTTCTGGGCCTGCTTGCCAGGTTTGCTGAACGGCAGAAATACGAGACTTCCTATATGGCGCAAGCCCAGCATTCAGTCAGCAGCGCCAAGTTCATGCAGTGCTGGGAGAAGTGCCCCGCTCACCCACGCCTGCGCCTCGCGCTATAGCGCAGCTGTCAGTGGCCTTCAGCGCATCGCTGCCATCGAGAGCCGAGCTTGGCGCCAGAGGGAGCTCGCTGAACCATTCTTCTCTCTGTGGACGCGAATACCGAAACCAGTTCGCAGGTAGTACTTGACGTCAGAATGCGGCGTTCGTAACGTGTCAGAAGGCAAGTGCAGGCACGGCACCTTGGCGACGTTGGCCTGGATGTTTTTGAACGGCGAGACCTGCGCAAAGCGTGAGAAGCCCATAGCAGGGCAGTTATCAGCACTGTTGGCTTGCTATGCCAACCTGAGCACGCCTACAACTACGCTTGACCGTGCGAGTGATCGAGGAAGCCATGCCGGGAGCCGGGACGCTTCACAGAAAGAGGTGTAGCTTTCGCCAACTGCCGCAACGTTGGCGCGGTTGTTCAAGCCGCTTATGCATTCTGCTCAAAAGGCAGCGCGCGTATCAGCTTCCTCTTCGCTGTCCGCTCCAACGAGCTTTCACTCGGCCGCAATGCTGCAGTTCTGTTTCGTTCGCAGGAAGGAGGAGCATGCGAAGCTGTGATAGCATCACAAAAAACACTGCTCGCCTGCTGAGTGTAGTATTGGTGGAAGGACGCTGATGCTGAATGTCTGGCCCTTGAAGCTTCGCAGGTTCTTGCTTGAAGAAGCGAGCTCGAGCCACTCCGCGATCTAGGCGTTCCAGACTGCACGTTTCGTTGCAGCCTTGCTCTGCACCGGGCTCGCGCGCCATCGAGGTCTCGCACACTTCCAGTCACCGACTTGAGCAGCAGCGTGGTGCTCCTCCTGCACGACGGTCTCATCGGTCTCGTCGGTCCTCCTGGCCCTCGACTCTCCCTAGACAGCGGTTCGTGGCAAACCCGGCCAGCTGGCTTCCACCAGCTTTGCCAAAAGATCCAACCGCCAGAGCGCAACTGCATACGTTCTGAAGACCTCTCGACACCGTATCTAGCGTCACTCGACTCGCGAGTAAGACAGGTCGCATGCGGCCGCTGTTGCTGGCCTTCGATCAAAGCGCAAGAGATGCGGTACTGCCCCCCAAACGTTGCAGTCCACTCTTCGAACATGGGCGCCATCTTGAAATCAGCGGTACCGCCATCGCAGCCTCGCCTGAAGCCAATGGACGTTTTCCGGCAACATGTTGGCACATCCTTCAAAGACAGCGTGGCCTTTGATGGCTCTGTCCGCAACTATTACACCATTGCCTACCCTACGCTTTCGCAAGAACACGATCTCATTGCTCGAATAGAGACCAGCGACGACTCGAAGACCACCATCACCAGTCTGGTGTGCCGGAACGCTGCGGCTGGGTGGGTTGAGCTTCACAGCTCTGAAAGTTGCCAGTCTGATTCAATGCCTCCTGCTATGCCCCTTGGAAATCAGCTGCAAGCTTTCCTTCGTGCTTGTACACGCGCCCGACACCCCTCCTGGCCACCCTGTTAGCCACCCTATCCTCCTTTCGGTGAGTACAAGGCCAGTCCGGCAAGAAATCGACTACACGCTCATCACATGTCAATCCCAGTGCCACCCCACCCACAGCAAGCGGCACTGCCCACTCATGAAAGTCAGCGCATCTGCATTCATTCCTTCGTCCTCATATCGGCAATTCGCAAAAGCTGCACAGAATTTGTCTGAGTCGGCAGTCGAAAAGTCCGCTGGCAAAACCCCAATAGCCGACAAGACTCTCTCTCAGAAGAAAGCAGCACTCAAACTGCTACGCGTGAAAAAGTCTGCGCCGCCAGAGCCACGCCTCGATGGCGATGCCTTGCTTGCTTTCGTTCGCGACAGCTCGCCTGATCGTTCCGCGACATCTACGTTGATACCTGCTGGGCAATCAAAAGAGGTGAAGGATGGCTCTTCGTTGGACATCGACACCGATGAGACTATGTGCGACTCCAGGCCGGTGACGAAAGACGAAGGCAAAGCGACGAAGGACACTATACAGTCCTCGTATGCGACCATGAAGCAGGTTAAGGAAGACAGAAAGTTGAAGAGAAAGGCAGTCGCTCTGACGACAGACGACGACAGACTTGCGGAAGACAGAGTAATCTCCTCTGATGCGATGATGAAGCAGGAGAACAAAGACAAGAAGTTGGGAAGAAAGAAGGTCGAGAAACTTTCCAAGCTTGAAGGTGAAGCTACTTTTGGCGAAACGCTCTTGAATGGATCACTTTTCACAGAGGAGATTCCCGCTTCGGGATCGAATATTTGCGCTTCCAGGGAAAAGACGGCCAGTCAGGATCACATTCGGTCGAAAGGCGACGAGAAAGCGGTGGATGGACCCAAGTCTTCGAGTGGCCCCTTCAAATCCGCTCGGCATGAGGTAGAGGTCAGTACGTTGAGGAAGATCAGCGCGAAGCCTTCTGGTGACCCAAAAGGATCATTGAGAAGGCCAAAGAAGCAGCCGAAACTGGAGACTGCTGGCAATTCGAGGCCAATCGTGGCAGATGTCAAGGTCGCCAATTGTCCATTCGGACTTGTCCAGCTCAACAAGAACAGCAGCCAAATGGTCGATGAGCCAGCCATCAGCACGAAAGCGCAAAGAGGCCAGCAGGCAGTTCAGCAGGCTACTCAGTCTCGGTCAAGAAAAGATGCTAGGCGAGACTCGCGAAAGGTTGCCAGGCAGGAACTGAGTGATTTAAAGACTGCCGAGCCCTCACCCATTGAAGGATTCTTGCCGTCCTCGACTCGCAAGCCGCACGACTCGAAGGGAGTTTCACCTAAGAACAGTGTAGGCACGCAGGATGCGGAGAGTCGACCAGCGTACGATAGCAGAGGGTATCTGCTCCCAAACGAAAAGGAGCAGGTCGGCTGGACCGAGCTCGGCCTGATCGACCATGACATTATCAAATACGTTCGGCAGGGTCTCAGAGATCCGAACCATCTCAAGGCCCGTGGCGAAGGGTCGAAGGAGCTGTTCGACCAGCTGATTCCGCTAGCTGCTGGAGAGCCGGAAAGTAGGCTTGCCCACAACAAAGAGTACCGCGTGCCATTGCTCTACTCTTTTCTCCTGGACAGTGAGCGCGCATGGGCTGTCCAAAAACGTACGTGTGCTCACTACCAGTCGACCGATTGCAGGGGATCTCGACAAATATTGGAAGGCCGGCTGAACTCCGGATTTGGGGTTCAAGCTTTCGTCCTTTATCCCACGTCACACCTAAAATCCAACTGCCCTTGCTCTCTTCACTTGTGAACTTCACTGCTTTCACCGTGCATACTCCCTCGGTACCGATGAGACTGTGACAGGCTTCCGTGAAATTGTGCCCGGTCGGCCTGTACCTTCATTCGACTCTATTTAGTCTACTTGTGCTATTGCAGGTTTGTAGGACGCTTTCACGGACTCGATCAGCGACTGAACCAGCCCAATGCTTCTCTGCACTCCGAACTCACTTTCACAGTGTCGTTAGACACCGTCCGGGCGGCCGCCGACGAGCTAGACTTCCATTCTCGAGTCAAGTTAGTCAGCCAACTTCACAATGTTGAACATCTTCGAGGTGTATTGAAGACGTCTTCGGCGGGCTCGAAGAAGGCGTACCCAGAGACTAGTGGCAGACCAATTTCACTTGCTGCGCCAGGTCCCGTCGAATCTTCTAGAGCTGAAGTTCTCTTCCGCCGCAAGGTTCCAGAGTCTGCATGTTCCTCTCTTGTCTTGCTAGCTCTCGTCTCCTTTTGACCTACTTCATCGAGACTCCCTCCTCTTTCCACCACCATCATCCACGTATCAGCCAGCGCAAGCGTCTGATCTCCAAGCACAACATCAGGTGGAGCACTACGTCTATTGGTAGCGTCAGTCTTAACCAGCTTGTACTCCTGCTGAGGCACGAGGCGTTGGTCATGAAGGTCAGTGAAGGCCACATCGTTAGATGTGGAACACCAGGGGCCACGCTAACCGCTGAGGTGTTCTTGCAGGGCTGCCAAAAGTACCGCAAATACCTCAACACTGGCTATTGTCCATGTACGCCACGGCCTGATGGACGACCACTCACCTCCGGCTTTTATATCGATATGACCACATTTGAGGCCCACTACTACGAAAGCATTCCAAAGTGTGCCTGCACAGCGGGAAGAGGTATCATCTGGTACTCTCGACGCGGTCTCAAGAGGATCGACTTTGGATGCTGGCGAAGAGTACAATTACATCTTTTTTGATGACTTCGTCGACTACTTCCCTCGCGCCAAGGACGCTCAGGCTGGCTACAAGCAGGAATTATCGTCCCGCGAGGTCTACAAGCTTGTGGAAGAAGTGACCACACGACAGAGAAAGAAATTTGCCAAGAGAAAGGCTAAAGGCAGTGTTGCCTGTTCTGAGTAAGGATGTTGCTTCTGTCTCGCGTTCGTATCGGACTTGAGCTTCACGAGACTGACGATCGCTTGCCCTGTGTATCTCAGGCTACCGACGGACGAGAAAAGAGAACTCATTGCATCCAGAATGAGCCACATGAAATGGTCAGGCAAGGATCGCAGGGACTTAAGCCAGCAAAAGAGTGAGCATTTTAGACCAATTGGACTCGTAGCTTTATTTGATTTGATACATCGACAGAGACGCGCGTCAGGGGGTCCGAAGCTTGGACAGGAAAAGAGACAATTATAGGACGAGCTCGTCCTCCCGTCAAGCTCGGCAACGCCGCATCCTCCGTAAGCATTGTCACCATCACCTCGTGCTGATTCTTGACTATTTCCTCCGGAAATCCAGCTGCATGCAACACTCGACAAAGGACAATCAGCCGCTGTACAGGTCGCAACGAAAAGCTCTTCGAGCGTTCCGACGCCTACAAATGAGAGTGGCGTGCCCGCAGTGCTCAGGGATGTGTTTCCGAGCGGAGAAGAGTCTCGAAAGGCCTTTGAATCAGCTGCTGTCCACTCCGCGTCGGCCTTGGCGCAGGAAGGGTCAAGCGGATCAGGCGATGCCCTTGAGAAGAATTTGCAGCAGGAGATGACGGAGGTGAGGTTTAGTATCCATTGAGAATGCGGTCCTGGCGTGACTGCGTAACTGAACATCGATGGTCATTTGTCTAGATTTGCAGCAGAAGCCATGAGAACCTCAACACTGGACACTGCTTGTGTACTGGTCGGCCGGACGGACGCATGCTCACTGCAGGCTTCTACTTGAACCTACAAAGCGGCATTGCAACCTATTTCGGAAGCATTCCCCTATGTGCAGAGACAGTCAATGTTACTACCAAGCACTTACACGACCTTGCTGGCGGAGGCAGCCGCAGAAGCGTTTCGAACCACACCTACATCTTCATGGATGACTTCGCTCGTGAATACCCTCAAACAAAGAGCGCAGGACGCGGTGATAATTTTGTCGTTCCCGAGAGTGAAATCAGTGGCTTTGTGGACAAAGTCTATGATCAGCAGCATGCAAAGCTCCTGCGCCGAAAGAGACTCAGCCACAGTCATGCATTGTAAGTCCGTTAGCTGTGACAAGCGTGCTGCACTGTTCACTGTCCTGCATTTGTAGCTCCAGTCGAAAGCGATGCAAGACCCACGGCTTGAACAAGCGCGATACAGACAGTGCGTCAGGCTTTGCGGTTGTCTCACCCTCAAGTCTTGAGTGCCTCTGATGCGTGAATACCTGTTGTAGGTGACGTTGAAGATGACGAAGAAACGGACGAAGAGTACCTCGAGTCGGATTCTGCTTCAAGCACGGTCTCACAATCGGATCCAGAATCGGACTCTGACTCATTTCACTCGGGTTCCGAAATGTCCGCTGGAAGCGACACAGACATGAAACTGGCTGGTCTTTCCGACTCTGGCGAAGCGGAGAACAGTGACAATGAAAGGAAAGCCAACAGAGAGAACATTCAAGGTCGCACGTCCAAAAAGCCTGCATCACAATCAGTCGATCCGTCATCCCCCAAAGTCAAGGTGAGCGTTTGCTCTGTTCCGCAACTTATCGGGAATGGGCTGATGCCGTCAGTGCACCCCTTCACTCCGCTGCGCATCCTTTTCAGCCTTGTCAGAGCCATGCCCGGCTGCTCAATGCCGGGTATTGCGTTTGCTCGGGTCGTCCTGATGGACGTGGACTGTCAGCTGGTTTTTGCGTCGACCTCCGCAAAGGCGTGGCATCGTACTTCGATAGCATCCCCGAATGTGCCGCAGAAATGAGGGACAGGAAGAAGAAGCTGCCGTTATCACTTATATATGATTTGTCTGCTGGAAGGATCATCAGATCCAGCTCGAGGTATCGGTACATCTTCTTTGACGATTTCGTCAATGAGTATCCTCAAGCCAAAGCAGCAACCGAAGGGTACCACATGTCGGTACCACCGAAGCCGGTCCAAAAATTCGCCTTGAGAACCTCGCGGAACCAGCAGCGAAAGATGGCGGGCAGGAGAGGTATACGTGGTTGGTGCCGAGGGTGAGTAGGCCGCTTAGCCTCCAGAGCGAGCGTTCGCCAATAATTTGAATAAACCTTTCAACTTTTCAGCAACACTACAGACGAATCCCAATGCAAGTCTATCGCGATGTGGAGCTCTACGCCAAAGAAAAACAGTGAGCACTTTCGCGAGAAATGATGCGTTCTCGGGCTGACGGACTGTTCAGAAATTCGAATCCCGGAGAGCGAAGACGAGTCTAGCGATGAGAGCGGCGCTGAACCACTCATATCGCACTTGTCGCCCACTGTCAGATTACCTGGACAAGCTTCTGAGCTCGGTTCGCAAAGCGTGGAGAGTCTGACTACCAGAGCCACAGCTCAAGTCGAACATGGTTCTGCAGAGGCAGATGGCACGCAGGCCACCAGCGCTGTCGGTGTCTCACTTGGCCTAAAGGACACGTTAAAGCCCACAGCGTACTCGGAAGGCGAAAGTCGGCGCCCAAACGAACGCTTGCATGGCATTGTGCCGCCAGTGTTGGACAACATCATGCCATTGCAAGAAATGCCTCCTCAGGCGATCTTCAATGATGAGAAGCCGGCTGTTGAAGGCGTCAAGCTCCCCATCGATGTGTCCAAGGTCAGCAACACTATTCCTTTGCCATTGCTCTACAAGGAGAGGCTGGCAAGCCAGGGTTACAAGACAATGAGAGACCTCCAGGAGGCAGGCATACGGACCGACGCTGCCACCTTGGTATCCGTCAAAAGCTGGTTATCCAAGTTCGACAGCACACCCGCTCAGCGCACCGTGCTCAACGATGTCGAGCGCTATGTCATGGAAGGTAAGCTGCCGTCACTCAAAGTTCCTTTACCGCCGTGTCTGACTGAGAATGTCTTCTCACCCACAGGAAAGCTGAAAGATGCTGGCAGCTCTGACATGTCCGAGGGACTGCCAGACATGAGGGCAGCGGTTCCGTTGCCAATGAGGTATCTTGGGATCTTGAGACGACATGATCTACGCACTCTGGGCGATCTGGCTTTCACGGGCATCTCTGCAAATGTCGAGGGTTTACTGGAGCTGGCGAGCTATCTGTGGACCAGCCAGCAGGAAGAGCATGATGACGACGATGTTGCGCTCTACTTCGCTCTGAAACGTAAGCCGCCCAGCGCAGGTTACTCGACATGCACTGACGCGATTTGACGACACCTTTTCTCGGGCTTTTAGAACAAAGCTCGAAGGAAGCTCTCGCCAGGCCAAGTGAATAAGAGTTGACTTGCGTGGTTGGAGACGTGAGGACGCACTGCTCGATGTCGTTCACGGCCTGGACGTCGAATAGCACAAGGTGGAATCGGCCGAAAGAGCCGTGTAAAGAGTACTGGAGAAAGTAAATGGGACAGTTTGATCTTGGGGTTTGTTTACGAAGCGCCTACAGCAAGGCAGATAGCTTTGTGTCTTGCTTAAGTCACTGCGCGTACGCGAAAGCTTAAGGCGATCGCCGGTCACGCACGGAGAGCTTCAGTTGGGCTGCCAGTTGCCTTATTGCATCGCGAATGGTCGGCAGCCATGCCCTACCTTCACATACAGCGACTAAAAGCACGTCTACACTCTCCATGCCTTCGGCGCACACGCGACCGTTCCGTGCGTGGGGAGCTTTGGGCGGTGCAAGTCGAACCGTTGCAACGTTTGAAGGCTGGAGCATGAACAAGCTGGACAAGTCTTGGCTGAGCATCCCTTGCTTCATGTGCAACTCACTAGCTACTCCTCCATCTCCTCATCCTTACAGAGCATCTCCACTCGCGTAAGCGGTTCTCAAGTGTCCACACCGCATCCACGCCCGATCTGCATTCTCGCGGCTGTCAGTTTGCGTGCACAGCAGCAATCCTTACAGCAGGGCTAGCCATGGCCACGAGCACGCAAGACGTCGCCGTGTCTTCACGCTCCGTGGCGGCCTCGTCAAGTCGCTCACCTCGCAAAAGGCCTGATGGTCACGACAGATCAGTTGGGATTTTGCTCGAGCTAGCTACCGGCGAAGCAACCTTCCACGCCTCCATCGATGAGTGCGCCCGCGCGAGCAAGTACAACTACATCGACATAATTCGGCAAGCTAAAGGCATTGCGAAATGGCCAAGCCCCGACTTTGCCTACATCTTCCTGGACCGGTGGAGGCAGGCGTATCCTTCGTCGCTCTGCACGCACCCAGGCACTACGGAGACACTCTACGAGCGCGAGGCGTACCGCATAGCAGGCTTGGTTTTTGTTGAGCAAAGAGACTTCGAGCACGCGAGCTCTCTACAGAAGGCAGTACCTCTAGAACCTGTTGCCAGGTGAGCCTTTGGCACGTGCTTGTCGACACGGTTTCTTTGTGCCATTGCTGACGTGCCAATGTTGCCTTCAGAGCTCCAATTGCGCATGAAGCCCTGGCGTCAGATGACCAAGAGCAGGCTTCGGATTATGAAGATGCCCACGAGCACCTCGCTGCACCTGTTGAAGACCAGGCACCGCCTTCCGAGGCGGAAGTTGCGGTCCAACAGCAAGCCGTAGCAGGTCCCAGCAAGCAGGCACGCAGAAGTATAAGTGCTGTGGCCGCAGGTGAGCAGTCAAGAGACAGCCATGAGCATTCCACGAAGCTTACAGTGGCTCAGCTCTCCCAGCAAAAAAGCGGACCTCAGACGCTATAATTATCGAGGACAGCGACGAAGAACTCGACAATCACAGCGCCGTTGAGAAGAAGCGTGTCAAAGTGGAAAAGATGGAATCGCTCTGCAACTCCGATATATCCAGGCAAACAATCCTTCTGCCTGCTCGTTACTGCAAGCGGCTCGCCAAATTGGGGTACAACACACGCTTAGATCTCGTCAAAGCCGGCGTGCGATTCACTGTGGACGAGATGAAAGCCCTCGCGCTTTGCTTAGACGACGAGACGAAGCGTGAGGAAGGAGGTCTGGACGCTGTCGAGTCATTTGCAACAGCCAGTGAGCATCTCTTCGAAAGATCTACATCCCTAGAGTGCCCATTTCTCCTCTGACAAGCATCCCAACTTAGGGCGACTTCTCGATCCAAATATAGGTGAACGGTCATACGTACAGTAGCCAGGACGATTTCGACCAGCGCTTATAACGATGTGCGCGAAACGCTTCCTTCCCACTCGTGAAACATCTTGCAACGAGCTTTCTTTACCTGTGCCTCTTGGCACGCTCGCCGCTGTAATGCTTTCAAGGCAGAACAATGTACGTTATTCACCCATTCGACGTTTCCTCGTTTCTCGTATCGTGTCGGACAGTGTCGTCAAGCACCGTTGGTACCGGTCGCAAGCCAAACAAATGGATCGATTTCATCGACAAACTGAAGCAGCAGAGTCGGGCAACCTGGCGAAGCGAGTCAGAGCTCCTACCAGCCTTGTGGATGGTCAAGCGCTCAAGCCTCGCGGTGTACCGCCGACACGACAGTCTTGTGCAGTCTCGCTGCGGTCAAGCCTGCCGCAACCGCCTGCGTTTGCAAAATTTCGAGCGAACGAGCCATCAACGACAGTAGACGATTTAGCGACACGGCACAACAGCAGTCTGGCTTCTAGTAATAAACTTCTCTACTGCACGCAGGTGGCATCAGTAGTTCCTGGCTGTCGCACGCCCCGCAATAAGATCACTCTCACGCTGCGAACCTGAACGGGCGAACTCAGCGTCGACGCTCACATCATGTCGAACGACAGCACTGTGACCACGGGCTACCTCATTGACCTTCACACGGGAATGGCCACTCTTCACCCATCCATCGCCCACTGCAGCAGAACCCTGGGCATCTCCAATTCAACACTGCGCTGCATTGCAACCGGCTACACGCGCCCACATGACATCGCATACATCGCCCTCGGCGCCTTTCTTTCGCACTACCCATCAGCCAGCAGGGATAAGATGGGCAAGGTCTATCAGCTCGACGTCACGAGCTGTCGCAAATTCGTGGAGCAGCACTATCGGTCGCTCTGTCGGGGTATCGCAGACAGAGGTCGCCTCAATGGCAACCAGAAAACCTTCCACACGTGAGTCCGCCACGTTTTAGCACTTGGCACCGATATATTCTGGATCTCTGATCTCACCGCTTATCTTGTGACCACAGATACGACCGTCTCGCTAGAGGAGTCACGTCCGCTCACGTTGGTCGTGCCAAGGTCCCTCGTCCATCGAGGAGGAACCATGCCGAGAGCGACACAGAAGCCACCGATGTCCCTCATGTCCTCAGCTCTCGCGAGAAGTCTGCTGCCGTAACTTCGCAAGGCGACGGCACCACTGCTGTAAAGGCCAACTCAAAGATTGCGGTCGACACGAGCAGGCGTAACATTGGAATGTCAAGACAACAAGCAGACGCATCGTCAAAGTCAACTCTAGGGTCTCGCTTGAATGCTATCATCGTCTCAGACTCGGAGGACGACGAGCGCGTGGAACCTCCCGAAGCACGTCTGCATCGACCACATTCTCGACAGAGCGCTGCACAGGCGTCAGCAAGACATTGTGGACAAGGAGAAAGATTAGTCAAGCAAGAAGCGCACGGAGACGATGACGATCTTTTGTTAGACCCTCGTGCCAAAGTGGAAGCAAATGGAGCTGGAGTGCAAGCTACTGCAGGTGAACATGCGCCTGCTCCACGTCAGACGGCATCTGCCGAAGTCGACCGCACAGCACCCGGAAGTGTATCAGAGGACGAGATTTGTCTTCCTCCACTTTATCGAAGAGGATTGGCTGCGATTGGGTATACAACCACCCAGAGCCTCCGGGATGCCGACGTGCAGCCAGACGACGAGGAAGAGCTTTTAGCGCTTGCTCGATGCATCAAGAATGAGCAGCAGCAAACAGAGGCGGAGGATTTGGATTTAGTGGAGAAATTTGTCATTCAACGTGAGTTGGTGTTTTCTTTGCTGTTTCTTCTTGGTTATCTAGCGGATTTCGCTGACTTGACATGCTTTTGCTGCCAGGCAAACTCCTGAAGAAGGCTCAAAGAGATAGACAACGAGCTCAGGCAGATTGAACCTCGTCTGCAAGCGGGGCCAAAGGCTCGTTTGTCGGATTGCCATGTCGGCTCTCACAACGTGTATATCAAGTCGAGCTTCCCGAATATGAGGGTCCCAGAAAGTCTTCACAGTACAGACTGCCATCCAGCGAGTGTGCAGCACAGGGCTTGGAGGTGTGCACACCTAAAAAGCTAAGCATCTGTGCGCTTCCTAGTGTGCACCGACCTCTTCGCGATGCAAGAAGAGCTCCTCCCCTCAGGCTGATCGGGACTCGCCGAATGTCTCGAAAGTCGCCGCGATTATTGGGCGACTTCGGACGCTTTTGCAACGAGTGCACTTGCGGGCAGAGGCCTTGCCGATCTGATGCGTTATCGTTACCTCTGCTGGCTGGCTCTGCTGTCCAGTCAATCTCACTGTGAGCGGAGACTTCAGCTTCCAGGGCAACACTGCGCCTCAGAACTCGTGCACTCGCAGATCCGCCTTGATGTTTTCGCGGGGCTCGACGAGCAGATTTACAGCATGCATGCCTGCAACGGGGCGTTCGGTGTTGTCCGTTGGACGCGTGTGTGTATAAATAAGCCCGGTAAAGCGCTCTGTGTAGAAGCCGGAGCTCCGCACTTTGGCCGCTATAAATAGCGACTTGCCGCTGCACATGGGTTTGGGCTCCACAAGTCGCGCAGTCGTCTGTCCCTGTCTGCCCGTCCTGCTCGCCTTCTCTTCTCTCTTGCCTCTCTTCTCACTTGAACGTCTTCGCTCAAAGACCGAACTTTGCTAGGAAACTCATCTCAGGATCTCGCAATGGCTCACCAGCGAGGACATCGTGAACGCGGCGATCTCGAAGGTGAGGAACAAAGCGTCTCTTTGGGCGAAAATCACGTTTGCTGACAGCTGCAGTCAGTCGGAGTCTCGGACGTCTTCATCAGGCATCAGACCCCCCACGTCGCTCCTCGTCCCGAAAGACCACAATGGCTGCTGAACTGGGAAGATCGCCGACCTCGCTGGCTCATGGAGTGCCTCGCCGAGGCTCTTGGAGGTGCGAGTATATGCTATAGCCGTCCGATTCAATGCTGATGTCGAGCTGTTTTGTACCTTGCGAAAAACGTCATGCAGTCTTCATCTACTGCTACGGTGGAATGTAAGTTCGCTCTGCCTGGCATGGTTTGCGATGCAAGCTGACACTGTCGCTTATGATCAGGGGATCATCGGCTGCCTTCTTTGTAACGGCTGCTGCTAAGGAGGAAGGCTTCGGAAACCTACTTTCGGTCGGCATTTGCTACGGCTTTGCGTACGTCAGGCTTTCGCTTTTCCAGAAGCGAGAGGATCAGCTGACTATTCACCCGTAGCATCGCACTGGCGATCGTTATCACTGGACCCGTGTCTGGACCTCATCTCAATCCTTGCTTCACCATCTGCTTTGCGCTGTTCAAAGGCTTCCCTTGGCGCAAAGTGCCCCAATATCTGATTTCCCAAATTTTTGGTGGCTTTATTGCCGGTCTGATTGTCTACGTCAACTACAAGCAACCGCTGGATACGATCACAAATGCATTGACAGCTGCTGGCCTCGAGGAACAGATCTTCACTCCTACTGGTGTACGTTGTTCTTGCGAGATTGGACGTTACATGCACTAACGGGAACAATCTCTCTGCTCGTGGAACAGCCTGCCTTCCCCTTGGCGCTGTTCAAGGGTCCTACGCAGAGCATCGGTCTTGTTTTTGTCAACGAGTTCGTTGCGGCATTCGTTATCGGACTCTTGGTCTTCTCCGTGCTTGATCCATCGAACGGTGCGTAAAAGCTTCACTGCAACTTGCGGATCTGTCATATTGCAATGCCGACGCCAAGTCTCTTCGCACACAGTCTTTGCCAGCCCAGTCTCTGCCCCTCTTTTGATTGGACTCTCATACGCCGTGGTTATCATCTCTTTCTCGGTCCAGTCAACTGCGGTATGTCTCGCAGACTACAATATCATCTAGATATGCGCTCATCAGCCTTGACCCGACAGCTCAACACTGCTCGAGACCTTGGAGGACGCTTTGCAGCAGGATGCATCTGGGGCTCTGGAGCTTTCCCTCCAGCGTATTCAGCACTTGCAGCCTTGACCAATATCGCCGCCACGATTTGCGCCGCTGCTTTCCAGACTTTCTTCCTCGCCGATTCCACCAGACCAGAGATTCATCGTAAGTCGTGCACTTGTATGGACAATGACTTTAGCTTACAAGTTTTCCTACACCGTTGATTGCTTCAGTGCCACCTGCCTCACCTGCTCCCGCAAACATCGGCCTGCCCGCGACCAACGGCACGCACGACTCGGCCAGCAACGCCGGCGAAGCAAAGGCATTCGGAAAGAATGAAGTTACCCATTCGGAGCACTAGAGACTGCAGAGCTAGTGCACCTTAATTCCGTCTTTTGCGTACAATCTGTTGTGGGCACGATAACGGTAGCTGTGGGAGAACGAGTCTTTTGGTATGGTGTCAATTATTACATTCATGAATAGCTTCATTACCGATATCAAAGAAAGACTGTGCAGGGATTGTGTAAGCAACAACATTTGCACTTAAATAGCGCCTACGTTAGGTGCCAACATCGTCTCGAGAGTAACTATGAATACCAGAGCGCGATACCAATGATGAGTCCAGCAAAGACAAGGCCTACAGGCTTTGGCTTCTGAAAATGCGGTTTAGCGTCCCCTTGACCGCGATATCGCCAGGCGCAACAGCCCAAAAATGGGCGTTCCTGTCCGGTCACGTGGCGCGACTGTGGAATTGGCACCTGTTCCGATGTAGATGAATCCGCACCTTCTTGCTTCGAGCGAGCATCAGCATTTGCTCGACTGTCGTGCCTCCAGCCCATGAAGCGCGCGATGGAACACCTTAATGACGTAAAGGACTGGGCGATATTGAGACCGACGATGTGAATGAGGGATCGAATATTGAGCGGGTCTGCAAAGTAGTGGATGCAAGGTTGTCGTGCACGAGTGAATGTTGTCCTGCTGTTCGAGGGGGTCTGAAAGTCCAGCTCGGTGACTTGAAGATCCTGACCCGCGACCTCGTGCGCAGGTGTCTCGTCACTATGCAGCATGGATGAGGCGAGACTGCATGCTACTTGACTGGGCACCTGGACTGATTCACTACCGGCGGACGATGATGCTGACATGCTTGCTCGTTCACCGCTTTTCGAAGAAGGAGCGCTGGAGCTCTTTTGAGACGAGCGACCGGTGAAAAGGGTGTGCGACGACAGCCAGCGTTGGGAAGCTTTGACCATACGTGTGCGGAAATCGCAAGATAGGAGGGCATCGTGAAAGCCTGCATCAATGTCGTCGAACCAAAGTGGCCGCGCTTTGTTCCGCAGAGCTTTGATACTGCCGTCCTCTGCGCGACCGAGCCATTCAATGTTCCCTTGGGTAAGCTCGCTAGCACTGTCCCGCTCTTCACATACGCGCTTCCGAACCAGGATCGGAATAATTGGAACCACTCGAGAGAGGCGATAGATTTGCTGAAACTGTTCAGAAACCAGCTGAGAGAGCGATGTGTGCCTCGTCTGCGGGTCCAGAACGAGCAAAGCCACAGAGAAAGCTGCGACTTGGTCGAGATCGAGCAGCGAAGGCAATAGCTTGTCCAGTACCACGTACTCTGGGTCGGGTCGAAGTATACTTTGCAGAGCATGGTGCGGTCTCTCGACAATATCGATGGCCGAGGTGAGGTCCGCGGCCTTCTTGACGGTGATTTTGCCAAGTTGACTGGCCGGCTTGCGATGCTGACGGTAAGATCCTTGACCAAGCACGCAATCCCGCAGTTCTGCCTGCTGTACCTCTGTCGCGACCAGTATGCACGGTCAGCCAAAAGGTTGCGGAGGTCATTGCAAGTTCAGCGGCTTACCTGAGCCTCCGACGATGACAAGTCTTCGAGTAGTCGGCTCGGAATCACCCATAGACAGCGAGACCGCCTTGGCAGCCTTGCGAGCAGTTCTAAGCGCGTCAGAGCCGGTCATCTCTGGGGCAGAAGGAGAGCTCTCATGACGAGCTGAGGCAGTAGTCGAAGTCGAGGCTGGAGCGTGTCTAGGCATGACCAGCTCGCTGTTGTGACCTTGCGCGGCACCAGCGGTATCAACATCCTCACTTCCGCTGCCGCTACTGCTGGCAGGCTTCTTCTTGCCCACTGACGGTAGATGAGGCACTGAGCTGCCCTCGTCGCTGTTGAACTCGGATAGTGCCTCGTCGGTGTCAACCACAGAGTTCGGGCGGGAGATGTCAGAGAGGAGGTCTGTCGGAAAGCTAGCCAGGCTGCTAAAGGACTGTGATCGCGTCTTTGGAGAGGACAGGCTGGAGGACAGGTACGAGGCCAAGGTAAGAGGAATTGGCGAGTGAGGTGTTGACGGTTGGCGACTGGACGAAGTTGGCCGAGGACTGGTGCGCCTGCTCGCGTTGGCCCAGCTGTTGGACGGCTCTTGTGGCAAACCGAAGCGGGGGCCAGTGAAGGCGGCGGTATGGAGGCCTGGTGTTGTGCTCATGTCCTCTACGGAGGGCGATGCTGGACGTAGCTCGCTAGCAGTCTCATGAATGGACTGGGATGTCTGCTCTGCTGGGGCATGCCTGTCTGCTAGCGCAGTGACCTCGGAGCTGTCGTCGCTGCTCGAGGCGCGTGACGCCTGGTCGTCGAAGGGCGAGTCTGGCTCGTAGGCTTCGTAGCCATGATCGTCCACGTCTTCATTCGAGAAGAGTGAGATTACACTGTCGTCGTTGCGGCGCCTCACTACTCTTGCGCCTGTTCCATTGAACACTGCGGCGCTGTCGCCCAGTGCTGATCGAGGTCCTGCCGGCGGTTTGCGCGTGTCCTCTGCGGCCATGGACGCGCTCGTAGCGTGTGCTGTCTGGTCTTCTACTGTCTCTTCTGGATAGCGAGCATCCTGCTTGCGCGGCGCCTTCCACATTGTGCGCGCGTGGGTGGCAGAGGCAAGATGCGTTGCTGACAGCTAAGTGGCGTGACTGATGCCGCTTTGGTGGCGGTTGGACGATAGAGCGACAAGTCCAGTTATGAGGCAGTTGCGGGTTCTCCAAAGCGCAGCGTCTTGGACCGCTGGCCCATGCCGACCCACCATGCCTCGGGGCTGAGTGCCTTGCGGCCCTCTGTTTGGAGACCGCCAACTTGAAGCCACGATCCGTCTGCGCAATTGACCATCACCGTCTTGGAGTGCTTGTCGAAATAGGCGAATCCCGGACCTGTTCGGAGATCCAAGACCATACCCGGACCTTCACATGCCCTGATGTCGTGTAGCTGGAGCCGCTTGCCGTTCAGAGAGGTCCATAGCTGATACTGCAGAACAAAGTGCGCTCAGCCCATGGCACCGCTGTGACACTGCAATTGATTGACGGTCTACCTGGTGCCCAAGTGCTCTATACCTGCGGACCACGTCTATAGCTTCATCCCGTTTCCAGTCTATACGTGCATTCGCTGAGCTAAGCTTTCGGGCGTAGGTGACTTGACGGGGATCTTGCGGAACTGCTTGGGCCTTATATCCAGCCGCTTTAGCTATGAAACACCGCACGGTGGAGCAGTCGAGCAGCGTACCTGTGCGTTCGCTAGGTCCTGTATCGTCCGGACGAGCAGGTCGGCCCCCTTTCGGGCGAGTATTTCTTCCAGACTCAAGTAATTGCTCTCTGTCGGCACAGGCTATATTCTACTCAGCCAAAAGCCTGGCTTGGATTCAGACGCGCAGCTCACCACATGCTCTTGAGACAGTATTTGTCCTTCATCAAAGCGCTTGCCCAATGTCTGTATCGTTACGCCAGTCTGGTGGTCACCGTTCATAATTGTCATTTGAATCGGCGCCGCCCCTCTATATTTTGGAAGCAGGGAAGGATGTACGTTGAGCGTGTTCAGTGGTAGAAAGTGTCGAAGCATGGTCGATGGTACAAGATCGCCGAAAGATGCCGTGACCAAGAGATTGGCGGGATCGCTGCCAGTTTCTTGTTGTGTAAACTCATCGGGTAGTCGCCATTCTGTCAAGCCGGCTTCTGGAGCCACATGGACCGGCAGACTCAGGCCTTCCGCAAGTATGCGCAAAGGAGCTGCAGCAGGTGGAAGCGTCAGATCCCTATAGTCGCCAAATGATGGTTGGCCTGAGAACTTACGGCGGTAAATTTGCTTTAGGCCCCTCTGAATGCGCCGGTCGGGTGGGACCAGAACTTGCAAGTTTTTGATGTGACCTTCAAGACAAGAGTTCAGCCTCACATCCTGTTCTCTTGCAGTGTAAGCTCACTTTTGCCTTGCCTCGCGAGCGCTTCCAGCGAAGCGCACGAAAATCGATCAGCCCCAGCGAACAAAATCCTAAATGGCGGCTTCGCTCGAGCGGTCGCGTCAGTTATGCTTCCATATAGGCGACGATGACTAGACTGTGACTGTCGTGTAAGCTCGTAAGAGGCGCCGCATCGCCAGTGTGCATGCCCTGTGAATGTCCGTTTCCGCGTCGGCTCTCGTAGGATGACAGAGACCAGCTCTGAAGGCAGCAAGGCGCCCGGCATCGTCTTGCGCATCTTGACGTATGGTGTCAGCCTTGATGACGGCCAGAGCAGCGGAAAGGGCCCTCAGTGTCGCATGCTCGCAGGTTGTTGGGGGGAAACGAAGGACTAGCATCGCAAGTCCTGAAAACTACAGCACGACGAATTCTGGCACGTGCCAAGCTTAGCCAGTGGGAGATGCATGCCATGTTAAGGCTGCTGGGCATTTATTGCGTATTTTGTGTAACAGCCTACTCGTACCAGTCCATAACATAGCAAACAAGTCTACCTGTATTTAAACGCTGAGCCTAAATTCCTAAATAGGCCTGATTGTAGTGCCTGCGATGTCGACGCAATTGTATGCTTGCTACTGCGCAGACATAGGGCATGCACGCGTCCTTCGTGTCTGCTCACTAGTCACTAACCACTTCTTGCTGAGGTGGACTTGCCCACTTGTACTTGGACGCTCTGACTTCCGGATCATAGCCCTTGCGAAGCGGTCTTGCGGCGGCGGTTCTCCGCTGTGCGAATTGTACTGGCTCTGAGCGCATTCGAGGTACGTACGTAGAGTCTTGAGATGTATGCCGATTATATTCTCCAAGGTCTGCCTCCCGAAGCAAGGCATCGCCTACGCGCTCCTCCTCCAGCTCGTCCTCGTTGCGATACTTGCTCTTCAGGATCCGACGTACGGCTTCAGAGCTGATCTTGAACTTGTCTGCTAACTCTGGTGTGCCGAACTGAACTGAATCAAGATTGTGAAGCCTCCGTATGGTGTTCATTTCGCCTCGAGAAACCTTGCGCGGCGGATTCCACCCTTCTGGAAACTTTTCTTTCAGAGCCTCTCGATGTAGCCGCCAGTGCGGCTTTTCAGCTGGTTGTCTGTTTGATATTAAGTCGTTTCAGTATTTGTTCATCGCTGTGACAGATCTGGGGAGTATCTGCGTCTCTAGCGATTGCGCAGTACAAGGCTCACCCAGGATTGAGTCTTGATGTGGCGATCGGTGCAGTGCTACCTTCGCTCGAGGAGTACTCGCGCGCTCTCTCCAGCCGTGTAGCATCTGCAAGAAGGTCTGTCTTCTCCTGAGGAGCTATGAAATGGTCCCTTGGCGGACGCTTGCGGAGTTGGGCAACGCTCGTAGAAAAGCCAGCTCGTGCAGATTGTCCGACAGCCAGGAGACAGCTGTAGCAAGTCTTGGACGTGGATGGTAGCATTTTGAATGTCTAGATAGTCCGGTAGGCGCGGGAAATCGAGGCACCCTGGTGATGGAACCTGCCCATCAGTTGTCCAACGCCAAGCTGGCCCCTCTGCGACCACGCTCGCAGCCTGAGCTCAAGCGCCACTTTACCTTCGTCACAACAGCAAGCATGGCCGACGTCTCTGATCCCGCCATTGTGGAAGGTGAGCACTCGCATTACATACCGAGTGCATATGTGCTGAGGCTGCGTGGTATTCGCTCAACGTATCCGCAAGCCTACGAGGACGTGCGGAGTAAGAGCGAAACCTCATGGTCAGTCGCGGGATGAAGCTGCTCGCGCAGCCATAGCTCACCGTTGCAGCGCACGTTTAGGCTCCTACTTCAATACGCCGAAGGCAAGAAGGACCGTCTAGAGCTGGCCGGCAAGGGCGAAGGCAGCCCGGTCGAAGGCATCAAGCCTTTACTGAAGCCAGATCAGGCCATGTTCGGTTATGCGAGAATAGTGAGTTGACATCTGCCCACAGGAATGGCATGTGCGATTGTCTTGTAACAATGCTGACGCAATTCATCCAGACATATGCCGTCGATAAAGAGTCACAGAGGGAGAAGGTACTTCGTGGCTACTATCTCGTCTCCACGGGTTGCATTTCGACCGTGTCAGCTGACACAAGCGCTGATCACACAGTTCGTATTGATAGTCTTTATGTATGTGCACCTGTCATCTGACAAGCCAGCCGAATGCGGAATACGCGCTCACTGTTCGACCTGCCTCATTCACGTGCTCAGCGGACCGCAAGTCAAGATCATGAGACGCGCCAAGATCAGCGTCCAGAAGGGTGATGTTACCAAGATCATCCGGTGGGTGCATATTCAAGAGGTACTAATATGTAGACCAACTCTGCTGATGCACTCCCGAATCTTCTCAGGGCTTATTCCATCGAAGTAGGCCAATAATGCGACAGTGATCATCTGATGGTATAGGTCCTGACCCTCAACCCTGTACAGATACCGCTAGAGTCCGCGGAACAGCTTCAAGAAGAAGCGATAATCACCAAGCTCAAGGCTGTGCGTTTCCAGTCCCGCTTCTCTTGTGGATTTAGCTGAACTGTAGTCGCCGTGTCTTCCACCTTACTAGGCCGGTGGAGCCAATTACGGCCCAGGGACGTAGAATAGCCCGCAAAATTGCATCGATACTGTCGTCGGACGTCGTGATAGCAAAGGCAGCAGACGCGCATAGAGAAGTCGGTTTCGCTATGATGCATAGCTGAGTATCTGCTCTCAGCCAACTTTCGCGATTTCGGGTCAATCGGATACAGCATAGACGTAGAAAAGGCATATAGAGACGCATTACATTGACAAGCTACTCTTGATCTTGGTGTCTTTTTGATCTTTTTCCTCCTTGTATGCTGTTTCTGGCCTTTGCATTTTGCCTCTGCTTCTACTGACGCGAAAGATGCACGTGCTGCGATATGACGCGCCGCCCACGGCAACCATCAACATCGAGCAGCTCTGGCGATAGCGAGAATCGCACTAAAGTCACAGATCGTGGCCTTACGAAACGCGCCAGGCTTATCTGCGACAACGGAGACACCGTCCCTGGGCCTGGCATTTTTGCGCAGAGTCGCGACGACACCAGCAATGGCAACAGCATTGACGATGCGAGTGCTACTCGCAGTCCGATAGATGCTTCATTGGGAACTACCAGCGAGACGAGGAAGGTACCAACCATCAAAATTCTGAATATGAATGTCAATGGACTACTCAAAGCGTTCGCGCGCAGGGGAAAACGTTTGGATGCGCTTTTGAAGGAGCAAGGTGAGCAAGCGTTTGCTAGTGTAGGCGATGATGCTTCAGGTGTGCGTTTTGTAAGTATCAAACCTAGCTGACCTGTTCAAAGATCCTGATATTGTCGTCTTTACCGAGACACACTATGACCCCCAAATCCCCTTGAAGCGCAAAGAGGAAGGCATGGCCGGGTATCAGCGTTTCAAGGCCCGATACCCAGTAGGTAACCTGAATCATTCGTGATGCAATGATCCCAGAATTGGCTGACGGTTGGCCATTGCAGTATGTTCACATAGGTGTCAATCCAGGAGCTGCTGGGCGTGCAGGGCTCGCAGTCTACTCCAAGCTCAAGCCGCTATCGGTGGTGAAGACAGGTCTACCTACGTTCGATGATCCAGCAACAACGAAGGGTCGATACGTGTTATATGAGTTCGCGAGCTTCTACCTTATTGCAGTGTACTCCTTCCATTCTGGCGATTCGAATAAACTCGATGCGCACAAGGTCAGACGAAAGTGGGATGCTGCGCTTCGAGAGCACCTACACCATCTGGACACGATCAAGTCAATTATTTGTGTAGGAGATCAGAATGTCGCCCCTACGAATGACGGTTCGTCATCCCTAGAAGCTTTGCCAGTGGTCCTCTGCTTACCCGTCAAGTTCGTCAGACGTACACCTTGCAACGGGAAAGTAAAAGAAGAACCCCGTCCAAGGTTGCATACTACCGCACGAGCGTGAGGCATGGTTCCATCTTTTGCAGCCTATCACGGGGACGGCAGAAAGACCGCTCGTCGATGTTTGGAGAAACCTTCATCCCGACACAAAGAAGCTTTTCACGTAAGTGAATCAACCTTCGGTATGACTCGGCCAGGGAAAGCTGACGACTGCTTGCGAAGTCACACTGGGATCGACGGCACTCTCAATTTTCATTCTGGTTTCCGCTTGGATCACTTCGTTGTGGGTGCGCTTGATTTGGGCACGCCGCTGTGTCTAATGCAGCTTGTCAGGTGTCTGAGCGAATCGTAAATTGCGTGCAAGCCTGCGAGATCCTTAGCGAGGAAACGGCCATGTCAGATCACATTCCCATTGTATTGGAAATGCATCTCGAGGGCTGAGCCTGGCCTCGATGAGCGAGTTTGTGTGAATGAGCATGCATGCAGTGCATAATCAACTGAACTGAGACGTAAGCTACATATGGATACAGTGCTTTGCTGGAGGCATAACATCAACGCTGTAATAACGATGCGAGCGCAAATACCGTTGTTTGATCGGCTTCCGCGCTGCCGACTCTAGCGGTTCACGCGGCTTTGACCATTGCATTTGCTTTTAAAACTTTCTTTCGGATGATCTCGAGTGTAGCAGGCAGATTTGCGTCGTAGACAATTGATTTCGTGCCCGCCAGCTTCAGAACTGTTAGATTAAGAAGAGTCAGACTGGCCTCCTACCTGGCGTGAAGGGACATTGCCTGCGCTTACGATAGGATGCATCAGCCTGCAGATCCAAAGGCAAAGCTTGATCCTTCTTCTTGCTGGCCTCGTGGGCTTTGGTTCGCTCCTCAAACATCTGCGAGACACTGATAGCCCGTTCGACGACGTTCCTGGAGCAAGCAACTGTCAGAGCCGTGCTTTGCAGTGCGAGGCGCGCCATACCTAGGCACACCAGCCATGGATGCTACATGGGGACCGTAGCTTTTTGGTGACGATCTGTGTGTATCCTGGGTCAGCGGGGCTTGAGCGACCTATGCGATGTGCATGACTTACCCGTCTGTTAGACGGTACAGGAAGGTAACTTCGCGGGTCTCATCGTCGACAAAGGTCTTGAGGTGTTTCAATGCGATTTCGGGGTGATGTGCAAAGTCTTCCACCAGTGAAGTGAAATGGGTTGCAAAGAATCCGACGCAACCGAGATGGCCGGCAAGTTGGTGTAGAACGGCATAGGCTATACTCAAGCCGTCAAACGTGCTCGTGCTGTGCAACAGAATCACGGGTCAGTACGAGCTTCGCAGCCTGCTTCCCTAGCTAGCGCACCCTCTGCCCAGCTCGTCAAGGATGACCAGCGTTTTGGGCGTGCTCTCGACGAGGATCTTCTTGCAGTCCTCCATCTCGACCCGGAAAGTCGATTGACCTGCCAGCATGTTATCTGCTGCACCCATGCGCGACACAATTCTGTCGCAAGGCGATATACGCGCTTTGCGAGCTGGAACATAGCAGCCGATCTGCGCGAGGATTACGCCCACACAGGTCATTCGGAGTAGTGTGGATTTTCCGGCCATCTGTTAAGGTACACGAGGTGAGCATGAATGCAGAAGCTGTCATCCGCCAGGTGCTCACATTGGGACCGGTGAGCAGGACCATGTTCTTTTCGCTTCCGCCTAGCTTGACGTTATTGGGTATAAAGTCTGCGGAAGCGGAAAAGATGCAAGGGTGACGAAGCTCTTCGAAGTCTACCGAAGCTTGCGCTTCCTCGACGATTTCCGGGCGAACAGCAGGCTCGCCAAGCGCAACCGAGGCTTTCGCGAGACTGACAAGACAATCGATCTCCGCGATGAGCTTGACCGCCCGAAGCCATTCCGTGTAGTCTTTGCTGAACTCCGCGTAGACCTGCGCATGGACCTTCAGCAGAGTAGCAAAGCATCTGACAAGTCTCGTTGACCCACCTTGTATTGGAACAGCTTGATAGCCTGATCCTGCCTCTCCCTGGCTTCTTTGAGCGCTTGGATCAACTCCTCGACTTCTCGGGAATAGTACCTCTGCACCGCTTGCGTTCCCGAAACCTGGCAATGCAGCGCCGTTTCAGTACTCAGACAGGCAATCGCGGGCTATGAGGTGCGTGGCTGAAACACTCACCTTGGTCCAGGCTTTGGGAACTTTCAGCTTTACAGGGCATTCGATCTGATATATGTCCTTGGTGCCGATATCTTTATACTTTAGATCCTTGCATCTACTCACAGGATAGTCAGAGGAGAGAGGCCCTCGCAAGAGAAGCTGAACGCACTTGAGTTCCTTCTTGTACGTGTTTAGCTGGTCTTCCAAATCATCTTCGAGTTGTCTGACCTTCCGCGCGACAATGTCAAAGTCGGCGTCTTTGCCTTTGATCGGCTTGAGCTCGTTATCCTCGACTTTGAAGAGTGCACGTATGGCTTGCACGCGATTGTCGAGCTCAGGTGCTGCGCGTAGCACACTCGGAATACCGGAAAACTTGAAGTCGGATGCGGCATCCGATAGTTTCTCAAACATGTCGGCGGAGGCCTTGAAGGCGTCCAATACTTTTAAGCTGTGATCAATAGATGTGAGCATACACGTACGCTTTGGCGAAAGAGTAGATCATTACGCACAAGTCCCGAGTTCTGCAATTTCCTGCATGTATGCGACTGAGGAGTCGCTCGACATCTGGCATACCCTTAGTGAGCTTGTCAAAGGTGTCTAGGAACGGCTGCGACTGCATGATGTCTTCCACCGCGTCGAGTCTACAGGAAGTCAATCAGCGAAGCTCTCTACGCACCAGAGTTTTGGTCGCTCACCTATCGTTGATGGCCTGCGCGGCTCGTAGGGGTTGGCAAACCCAGATCTTGAAAAGACGCTTGCCTGGAAGATGGCAGAATCCAGTGTCAGCTTCGACCAAGGGGGCTCGTTCCGTGTGGACTTGCCAAATGGTGTAGTGCAACGGCAAAGCAGCTTATACAAGGTGCCTTCGTCGGTACCTGATGAGTTTTGCAAAACCTCGATGTGAGCCAAAGTTTGGCCGTCAAGCACGAGCGATTGGCCGTCTTTGATGGGATCGAAGACATCTGCGAGGGTATAAGCCTCCGCTAAGACAGACTAGTGTTCCCAACAACTCACTGAAGTTCTTCACTGAAAACAAATCTTTATCGAGGTTGAGCTAACGAGGGTCCAAGTATGCTCAGCTTGTGCGGACAAAACTTGCTTCGAGTACTCGTTCCGCTTACGCCCTTGAGATACCACAGCATTCCGCCCATTGCACTCATAGCCTCCTCGTTTTGATACATACTCTTGATGTGCTCAGGCACTTCAGCTTGCTCCGAGTCAGTCTTCTTGAAGTGAATTTCGATCCCTTCTCTGGCTTCCTGGGCCGATAGGAATTCCGTTTCAGCTTTTAGATTGTTCCAGGTGCAACCTGGGCCAACGCATGCTCTGAGCAAGCGAAGTGTAGGGACTGATAAGTTGCCCTTTTCGCAAATTAATTCTCGCGGCTTGTGTTGTCTGATAGTTGTTTCCAGTTTTGCTCGGGTTGTGTCATCCTGTGAAAGAGAGCCGACAATGCGTTTCAGAACAAGTCGTGCTTTCCTTACCCAGAGTCGACCTACCTGGAAAGCGCTCAGCGTAAATTCCGCAGTGGAGCAGTCTGCGATCACTATGCCAAAGCGTGGGTCGGAGTTTCCATCCGCGATGTACTCTTTGATGGCGATGCAGTGGTCCGACAAGTCTTCTGTCAACAGCTGACCATCCACAATCGTGCCGGTGGTGAGAACGCTTTTGAGCTCGCGATTGACAATTTTTGGGCCATCAGCTTTGCCCTTTCCTTTGCTTCCACCAGCCTTTGCATCTTGACGACGAAGATCGGCGCCAATGGCCGTCTCAGCTTGATCTACTCTTCCAACCTGAAGATAAATAGCCGACATCAGTCTGGCGGATGCTTGCACACGCCAAGATTGAGAGCCATCCCTACCTTAAACCCTTGCGCTAGGAATTTGGCCGTCCAGTAATCGATTGTGGCTTCTGGCACACCACACATTCTCATCTTCACTCTGCCTGTAAGCTTCAGGTCAAAGAGCTGATGTGCTATGTCTGCATCACCCTCGTAGAGTTCTGAGTCACAGAGACGCTTTAACTTTTTGGCACCGCTGTCAGACAATGATATGAATTACGTACCAAAGAATTTGCCTTTCTGGAAGAAAAGGACAGTGTCCATGTCTGCAAGGCAAGGCGTCTGAGTCAGCGTGAAATCTGGACTTGTTTGAACAGAAGCTCACGATTCTGCTTGATATCCCAGAACTGCTTTTCGAATGGGGTAAATTGCTTTTCGTACTTAGCGGCAATGTGCAGTGTGCGAGGATCATAGTCTGGATGATCTGCAAAGCACTCAAGAAAATAAGCAGGACGAACTAGTGGGCTGTGCAGCAGTGCATCGCACCTGGACGATTCTTAGCCTTGTCCCGTCGCTCGTGAGGTTGCAGAAACTCGAACACTTCGCCTTCCTGGATGTAGGCTGTCTGCCGCTCCTGTTGGTTGACAGACTCCTTGTCAGCCTGCACGTGAGGGTTTGGAGGAAAGAATATACCTGGCGGGCCAAGTCGGCATTTGTCAGGAAAGTGCTTGCAGAGCCCGAGGCCTGTTTCTTCTGCGTGCATCAACTGTGTTTTAGTTTAGCTACCAAGGGAGGGTACCTCAATTAACGCACCGCAGCTGGACGTTTTGGCGCTGATGCTGATTTAGCTTTGGCGCTGCTCGCAGCCTTGGATGCCTTTTTAGCTGGCTTGACATTGTCAATATCCGAGGCTACGGCATCCCAGTCAATGCCGCCATCGGAGAAACCGTCACTTTCTTCATCCAACGAAAAGGGAGAGTCGGTCTTAGCTTTGGAGCCAGACTTGGAAGCAACACTGGATTTTGCAGAGGCTTTGGCTTTTTTCTTGACTGGAGCGTCACTCGACTCAGCGGCGTCGCTACCTTCTTCCTCTTCGTCTGAGAGAATGATTTGGCGCTTGGCCGTTCGTGACTGGGATTGTGAGAGAGATGCAGATGTCAAAGTAGATCAGCCTTTATGCCACTCGCGGGAATACTCTCGTAGACATGAGAGCCTTTCGTACATTGACTGCTCGCTTTAAATTGCTATCGCCAGCATCTTCATCTTCGTCCTCGGCCATGTCAACGTCCATTTCGCTGGTACTGGCTCCAGTAGCCAGACTTTCATTTTCGCTCGTCAGCGGCGGAGTGGGTATTGCTGCAGGTGAACTGTGCTTCTTGGTGGCGGAGGAGAGAGACGAGGAAGCGCCGCGGACGGCAAGACTGTTGCTTGCAACGCCCTTCCCAGCGAGCTTACGAGGGTCTGACAGCGCCGACGAAGGTTCTAAGTGCTCTTCTGTCGCTCCGTCGGAGGATAGATCGATTGTCTGCTTTGACGCCGACGAGGCGACAGCACGCGCAGGACCACCGGGCTTATCACTAGCTACGCTGCTGGATCCAGCATGACTTGTCGATGGTGTAATTGGCGTGCTCGGCGTGCGTACTGCTTGTGTAGAGCTCGCTTGAGCGCTCTGGCTGCCGTTGATGCCGTTGCTAGAGCTGCTAGGCTGACTCTGCGGACCAGCGGGAGCCTTCTTAAAGAAACCCAGCAGAGACGACTGCTTGCTCATGGTAGCGAGCCGTAGAGGTTCTGTTTGACTTCCAATCCTTGTCCACTGTCGTTCGAGATTTGCTGCACCGTTCTGTTCGTGTAGAGCAAAGGCGCGTCTGTTTGTTGTTATGCAGCTCATTTACGCGACGACCGGTGCTTCCGCGACCAGCGGACGTGCAGCCGAGCAAGGGCAGCAGCATCGAAGACGACATCATGAAAACATTGACACCAGCTTCTACGGCATTGTGGATTTGGCGCAACACGTCTGACGCGTCTCTCTGCGCGGCGTGATTCAGGCAGGATCGCAAACCAGCATGGGCACTTCGAGACTGGAGCAGCTGGAGAGGCTACGGGCGGGTGAGCAACGCCGCTGGCCGTTGCGATAGTGCACGAAAGCTCCTGGGCCTTCAAGTTGAAACTGACGAACTGCTACAGATCCCCTGCTATCACAGCCCGCTGCCACACCTTCAGCACTGTCTGCGCCTAAAGCTCCCATACCGACACAAAACGTTTCGTCGATTTTGCGAGCAGCTCAGACGGCGCCAAGGCTATCTTCTGGCAGCTCTGGCTTTGACTCGCTCGTCGTCCTTCGAGAAGCAGACGCGCAGCAAGGTCTCGTGCCGGGGCAGATGCTCGAGCTGAACGGATGCCCCGGCGAGGGCAAGACCCGCACATGCATCTCATACGCCATACAAGCCTGCCTATCTGGCGACAAGGCAGATACACAGCCTAGAGTCCTCATAATTGGTGTGTTCCGCTTGTTTGCGTCTGCGGTCGAACATGTCATTTGACGCAAAGAACGCAGACACGCAAGGGGGGATCACCTTGCAAGCCCTGCAAAAGGCAGCAGGCGCGGTCTCGGACGAGAGTGAGCTTTGACCAAAACTGGCAATCATGCTTTTGCTTAAACCGATCTCCCTCTACAGGCAATTCCGCGATCCTTCTCAGCCGCATGCTCCATTGGAATTGTTACGAAAGCGACGATATCCTTGTTGCCCTGCATGCACTGCGGCCATTCGTCGAAGAGCGGCCATCAGTGAGCACACACGCAAGTTGCTGCAAGCCACACGCATACTAACGCACTGGACAGATCAAGCTGGTCATCGTTGACTCCCTGTCAGCACCGCTGAACTCATACCTGGTCCCTGCCCTGTCCGCCCAAATCGTAGCTGACCAAGGCAACACCGGTCAGAGGGGCAACAATGGATCTGCCAAGAGGCGAAAGAAAATGGGCGCCAATTACAACCCGCGACAGGATGCGGCTTACAATATCGTTCGGAACATTATGGGCGGTTTGGTCAAAAACACGTTGTTGGCTATGTCTGCACGAGACGTAACTGTACGTGCGCCAATCTTGTAATTTCGATTTTACAGCTGACTCGAGCCATCGATGCAGGTCATTGTGACTACACAAAGCACGATGAAGCTGGTCGACGAGTTTGGCGATCGTGCAGCCGGGCGTGACGCAAAACATTCGCTAGCAGTGCCATATTTCTGTGCGTCTTGCTGGCAAATCTCAGTAGTCTGCAAGAAGCTGACGCATGATCTTGCAACTTGATAGTTCCCTACTGGCATATACCGAAGACAGTCCAGGTCATACTGTCCGCAGCCGGTGACGGGTCAAGGTGGGTTGGGAACCATCCCTGCCCGCTGATAGTGTGTGCTGACCTGCTCTTGTTGGCTTTAACAGAGTAGCAATGATGACTGAGACTCCATCTGGTCTACGAGGCCGGTCCATCGTATTCCAGACAACCGTGAGACCCGTCCACTTCGTCTCCTGATACTGTACTGAGCTCCGATTTGCGCAACCAGGACGCTGGGATCTCTGATGTATAAGGCATTGTCACAGCACGTTCCTGCTATCTCGACCTGTGGCAAAATAAAGGAATTGGAATGTGCGTTGTGTAGGCTGGACTGATGATTTTGTTACCCAGCCTCAAGTCAGCCGTGTTGGACTTGTCTGTAGCGCGTGGCAGGCAGTGCCTGCTGTCGCCACTGCCGGCGCGGACTGGCACCGCAGACGTTGCTAGGTCACGCTGACATTGTTATGTCACGCTATGGAATCCTCTCTGATCATTGCCAGACTGATACGGCAACGTACTGAAGGGGCCCTCGGAGGAGTCATCTGCTGAACAGCAGCTGCACCAGTTGAGATGACTTTCCATACTGGCATCGCGCATGGGAATAGTGGCGGCGACGGTACCGTTGAAGCTGACTTCCCGCGCATTATCGAACTGCCTGAAGACGATGAAGAGCAGCCAATCCCTCCGGCCACGTCATCTTACGCGGGAACACACTCTGGAACCGTGGACGGACATGGATCCGACACAAGCAGCGAATCCTCCGACTTTGCCGAAGAGACACTGTACGATGTCATTGGTGTGGATAGGCACGCAAGTCGGCACGAGATCAAGAAAGCTTTCAAAGCGCAGGTTCGTGCCGTCTTCTTGCGTACCCCTGGTACAGCAACAGACTTACTGTAAGCTCGATTGTCCCAATGTAGATCCAGATCACCAAAGATATCCTCGCGACGACTCAAAGTGCTGTGTCCCGTAACAACGCTGTAGTGCGAGCGTCGCAGCTAAAAGCCGCTTACAGAGTCCTTAGAGACGGTGGGTCCAGCTCACGTTCGTGAAGGTGCTGATGCTAAGTATTTGACGCTTGATTAGCTGCTGATAGGGCAGTTTACGACGCGCGTACGACGGAGGTTACGCACGTTATGACAGAAGAAAGTTCAAGGAATAGAACAAGTCAGGTCATCCCGGTGATTCTCCATGTCGAACAACCCCAAAGAGAGATGCAGGAGGTCCAGGCTGTTGAAATGGTGGAGTTGGCTCGAGGTGGACAGCCGCATGCAGAAAGCTGGCCACTCATAACGGAAGTGAACCTCAGCCCGGACCCAATTGCGGGCTTGCCTGAACAAACGACGACGAAAGCAAGTGGCCAGGCTGTCCAGCTAACTGAGGCACAGAGGCTTGTCAACATTGACCTGAACGTAAAAGTGGACAATACTTTGGGCGACCTGCGACCCTTGGGCATCATGACCATGGCTGGCAATCGGCCCGCTGACTCGCTGCATCATCAAGCTGCAGCAGGCTGGCCCAGCAGAATCCGCGCTACTGGAGAAATGACCGCCGCACCACGGAGTACCGACGTTGGCGGCGCCCTTGTACGTCGACCACCCCCGGCACCAACGCAGGCCCCACTGTCACAAGTAGGCCAGGCTTCTGCTGCGTCCACCGCACTTGTGCGTCGGTCGGACTCTGCAAGTTCTCGCGCACTAGAACAGTTCCGGCACTCTCGAAACCTCTCGCGTGATCTCACCGTAGCTGCCGAGCGAGACGACGCAGGTAGCGCAGGCTGGTCTTTCGGAGGAGATTTTACTCTGAAAGGCTATGGCCTGAGAGTCAGCACGGTGAACCGCGTGATAGAGTATGACAGTTCCGGCAACCAAGCGTATGGTCGAGAGGAGTCGAGAATGCTGGAAAGGGACAATAATGGCAGGACGCGAGCACGAGAAAGTATCCAAGAGATGCAGGGAACGTCTGGACAAGTCTCGCAGGCCATGCAGCAGCTCAGGAGCCAGGGAGTGGGACTCTTGCAGAGCAATCCTGCTGCTCTCGAGCCCTACGGGGGCTTCTACTCGAAAAGACGATATTAGCATGAGCTACACGAGGATTGTTATACGAATGCGCGTTGTAGATGATGTGGTCTGGAGAGGCGTTTGTTGAGAGCCTGCAACGAGATTTACCAGTGCTTGCTGCCGTGTTGCCACTTGGCCCAGCTACGACCGACCGATGGCGAAGCGGGCGCGCTCAGACGATGACTCAAGGCTAGAAGTGTCGGACGCCATGTCTGACGATGGCTTCGACGACGGGGACGACCTCATGGCGCGCGCCGCAAGCATGATGGACTTTGACGACGATGAAGACACTGGCAGTGAGGATGACCTCTCTGCGGGGGGCAGCTCGGAGCAGGACAGCGAAGGAGAGGCAGAAATGAAGCCGTCCAAGGCAAAGAAGCGCAAGACCGAGCAGAATGCCGGAGGCGGCGACAGCTTGCTCGCAGACACCGAACAGGCTGCTCAGAGTGTCCTGCAGCTCAAGGTGCGTGATCGGACGCAGCCACAATTTTTGGTCATATGGACTTGCAGACACATGCTGATTGTTTCATGGGTTACAATGTGGCGCTGCACGGCCCTCGTGGACATTACGACAGATTGATGCCCTTCTCGCGTCTGTTCGCTGTCCGGCGCCGTCAACGTCGAAAGCTGCACCTCTAGATGCCTTCATCGACCGTTTGAGGTAAACAGCGCTTCCTCTTCCTTCAATTGCCATAGTGAACGTCTAACAAGTCTCCACGTGATGTTACGCGATTCATAGGACTTCCATCTGTGCAATTCCCGATGTTCCTCCTCAGACAGCTGCGAAAGCTGTCTCCAGCCTAAATTCGCCACTAGCCTTCACCGACGGCCGTACGAACCTTACCGCAGTCAATTGGCAACTTGGCTACCTGAAGCCGAAGCAGGTAGTCCTTGGCGGTAGCTGGACTACAGGCACGTCAGTGAAATGGAAAGGCAAGACTGGCTGGAACGTGGATCTCTTGGTGCAGATGCCCGGCGTGGGTTCCACTCAATATTATGCAGCATTCGTTATCCTAACGTGCTTCCCTGAACAGTCGATCTTCCAAGAGAAGGACGTCCGCGATCATCGATACTTTTACAAAAGAGCATACTATCTTGGCGTCATCCGCGATGCTTTGTCGGCATCTAGCGGGTGCAGTGCCGTATCAGTCTCCTATTTACACGGCAATGCGCGAAAACCCATTCTGGAAGTGCATCCTTCACATGGTCAGTTCATTCACGAAAGAAGAGGATGCAGCGCACAGACTTACTCACCTGAATGTCACTGCATAGACCGTCAATACGAAGCCTTTTCGAAGCTGCGATGCGTAGTGAGAGTCATTCCGGTCTTCGACGGGACCGACTGTCCCTTCAATGTTGCAAGATTGAACCCTTTCAAGAGTAACCTGGCGCATTCGTCTTCGAATTCATCCAGCACGCCGGCCTCTTCGTCACCGCGGTACAATACGGATCTGGCGCTTGATGGGGCAGCTATACAATCGTCACTATATATACAAAGCGTTACCACTCGCGCGCAGAATTTCGCTCAAGCTGCGCAGCTGCTCAAAGTGTGGGCACACCAGCGTGGCTTCAGCAAGGAGCATGGGCTTCCACATTGTTTGTATCTCCTAACGGTACTGCTTGCCTACGTCGCAAACGGAGGCTGCAAGGCCGTCAGAAGCGTGCCAAGCGGAAGTAGTGCATGGCACATCTTCAAGAGCTGCATAGAGTGTCTAGGTAAGGTTTTGGAGTTCAACATATGATAGACCCGCATGCTGAGTTGAGATTGCAGGTCGGACTGACTTGACAAAAGCCTCGTTGGTTTCGTATACACCGTCTCGAGTTGCAAAAGCGCCGACTCTCGAAGAATGGCAGTCATGTCAACAACCCGTTCTGACCGATCCGACCGGCGTGTCAAATCTGTTGGCTGGCACACCGTTGACGGCTTTAGAACTGGTAAGAGGGCGCTTCCAATCAACTCCACATCTTCGCTCACCTGTCCTATTGCATATCCAGCTCCAGTATGAGGCAGAACGTTCTACAGCTACTCTCACCCAAGACGATTCAGCAGTGTTTGATATTCTGCTATTACGCTCCGTGGATCAGCCAAGTTTGCGCTTTGATCAGCTTGTCAGGTATAATACAATTGCTTTGCGATGGCGTATGCCTTTCAATGCTGATGCCTTGTTGCAACGAAACAGAGTTGACTTTCGAAAGCTAGTGTCAAGAGACGCGGATCTAGATCAGCCCTCACTCCGTGCCGCTGCCCTAGATCGATTGGCAAAAGTGCTGAAGAAGGGCTTGAACAGCAGAGCACGAGCACTATCCATGGTTCCAGACTCTACTGCAGGCACAGACGGACGCATGACAGTCAATGTTGGAATACATTTCGAGCCTGACGAGATCCAGCGCCTCGTGGAGTACGGTCCGCATGCGGATCAGAAGGCCGAAGTACAGGCCTTCCGAGGATTATGGGGAGACAAGGCAGAGATACGGCAATTCAAAGATGGAAAGATCATCGCAAGTGTCGTTTGGGAAGCCGAAGGACCATCAGCTCGGAGTCAGGTCTTCGCGCACGTCATTCGGCACCTCCTTTCACGCCACTTCGCCGATTCCGAAGTTTCAACGCACTTCTTCGCCAAAGCATACGACGCCTTACTGTCGGAATCTCCTCAAGTCACGAAAGCCTTGTATACCAGAATCCCCGAAAGCACTGGGTTCTCCCCTCTTACGGCGGCCTTCGACTACCTCGTCAAAGAACTGCAAGGACTGGAAGGCCTGCCGCTGAAAGTCACGAACGTCATTCCTGTGTCTGAAGGAATGCGATATACCAGCACTTTCGTTCCGGGCGCAATTAGGCTTCAAGGTCTTCCAACAATCTCTACAGCTGCAAGCTACGTACCAGCACACGACTGTCACCTGGTATTCGAAAGCTCTGGGAAATGGCCAACTGATCTGGAAGCGATTCAGAAGATCAAAGCTGCGTTTCTCTGCAGTATAGCGACCGCACTGCTCTCCGCTGTCAGAGGCAGTCATTGCGAGGTTCAGTACAATCTGCGAGAGGAGCAAGCTTTCCAGCACTGCGCCTTGATAGTCACGATGCCGCAGGGATTCGCTTTCCGTTTCCATATTCGTCACGACAACGAGCGTCAGATTATGGAAGACAGCCTGCTGTACGAATCATTGGAAGACCGCGAGCGAGCCCTGTTACAAGCTCGTCTCGTGCGGTACCACCAGGCTTACACTACAGGACCAGCTCACAGCGGCGCCATCGCTGCACTGCAGAAGAAACATGCAAGCTACTCTACAACTGCTCGTATTACAAAACGCTGGTTGTCAGCGCACATGTTGGGCAACCATTTGCCGATTGAACTGGTCGAGCTGGTCTGCGCCAAGGTGTATACAGATTCTGAGAGTCAGTATGAAGCACCACATACTGGCACAGCAGGCTTTGTCAGAGTGCTGCATCTGCTATCTTCGTGGAATTGGCGGACGGAACCTCTATTGGTACCAATTTATACCTCTCCCTCTTTGCAAAGCAGAGAGACCGTCACCTTTCCGGATCCCCAACGCAGACATGTTCAAAGGCACTTTGAAGCACTACGCAAGTCTGATTCTGCCATGAACAAGCTCGCTTGGGTCGTCGCCACCGAGAAGGATCGTACTGGGGGGGCATTTGGGGCCGCCAAACCGTCAAAGTTGGTCGCGGGTCGGGTTCAAGAGCTCGCCAAGGCCTGTTTGAATGGATTGCAGCCTCTTATGATAGATGGAAGGAATCAGATACAGGTGGGATACAGTCACTTCTGCACTATGTATTCAAAGCTGAGGGCGGCATTGCAGCATCTATTTACGCCAGACTTGGCCGCATATGACTTTGTCCTTCACCTAAACCCCCTCAGGGTTCCCCGACATCGTCAAGCCATCCAGACCTCGAACAAAGCTCTAGCTACACGCTCGGCCAAGCCGCAGTCGCTGCGTCCAGGCTTCGACGCTGTTCAGGTCTTTATGGCTCGTGCGGAGGTGAGCACTGAGTCGACTGTGTAACCACGTGCCCGTCCTGAAGAGTCTTCTAGGCACACTCTGGAGACCTGGCTGTTCTTTTCTACGACACTTACGGGGGAATAGCAGTCGGAGGGCTGTTTAACCCCGCTATCACCGACAAAGAGCGCGCCTTCCGAATAGCTCTCGACTTTGCAAGCAAACCAACGTCAAGCCGGGCCGCAGAAGCTAGGAACGATAACGTATCAGACGGCAAGACAGGTGCCGGAGTGGTGCTGGACAAGCAAGTCTTCGTCAATCAGCTTGTGGACATGTCAGATGGCTTGGTAGAGAGCGTCTCCTGGAGGGAGGTAGGGGCGTAGAGCGAAGCTTGAACAGTCGCAATCGGCATATGCAAATGTCAGATTTCTGGCTTTCATTGCTTTCTGTTCTGCACTGCCTGAGAGGCAGAGGCCTGCCCTGTCTTGGGGCCTTCGAGCGCTTTGCGCATCGAGCTGAAGATCGGACCTCCGAAAGTGAACGCCAGCCAGCCACATAGCGCTCCGCCAAGCTGAGGATAGCAAGTCAGCTAGACCTCATTTGAATAAGTGCAGTGACCTCACATGTCCAGCATGATCGAGTAGAATGCCCATGTTCTTGGCAAGTAACATCCTGTTGGGGCAATTTATGAGCCTGGGCCGCACTGAAAGCAGTCCGTCTGCTAGAAGGAAATGCGCACCTGAAGCGAGTACTGAGCAGCCCAATTACATCGAACAAGATCTAATGGGTGGGAAATTCAGTAATGCATGCGCAATGTACAATTTGAGTGTAAGATGCCAGACTCACCAGGCCAGCAACACCGTTGCCTATCGGGAACGAAGCAAAGGGGAAGAAGATCAAGCTGACTTGACTGTGTGGGAAAGCTGCAGATTAATACACAGTCAGCGCGGAGGACGTCAAGCTGCAGTTCTTAGCGTACCGAGGGCTGTCATAACTACTGTAGCGTAAATGGACCCGCTAGCACCCAAGGAAGGCAAAACTGCTGCCGCAGACCTTGAGCCCATCTTGAGAGCTCTAGGTAGCATGTAGAGGAGCGAATATGCGTGAGAGCAGAATGAAGAAATTACTCCAGCTGTGACGAATAGTGCTAGGAAATGATAGCGTGACGTGGACTCTTTGAGGTCCGACCCTGGGTCACGAGTCGGCTCCCAAAGGAAAGACATGGCGCCTACGAGACATCCCCGTGCATCAGAATGTGCCATGTTGCAATACTGCTTTGGAAAGACACCCACCTGGACCGAAGCTATAGAAGGCTACCGAGTTGAAGAGGAAATGGAAGCCGCTTGAATGGCTGAAAGTCGAAGTGAGAAGGGCTGTAGATTATGGCTGCTCAGCCATTGCTCAGATTCTAAGCATTGGATGCCACATACTGTAGCTTCTCCCGCTCAGAGGATCTATCAGGCAACTGTGATCAGTACTTAGACCCGTCTGGTTATGGGACCACTCTCACAATGCGTGAAAGCCTTGGAAAAGAAGGCTGGCCTGATCTTCCATCCTATGAAGATGATACCTTGCAGCCCAATCAAGCCTAGACACGTTCTTTGAGCCTCGGTCTTGTTGATCCACCATTCCGTGACCATGGTGTACATTCTCGTCTGAAAGCTCTTCATGTCTGGCTGCGACCCTAGCCGCCTGACAAGGAACGCCTTGGCGTTTGTGAGTAGTTCGGTGCGCCTGGCCATGGCGAGTTCCACACTTGACGAAGCTCTTCGAAAGATTGAGGGGGTGCTTCCTCGGAGCTTTTCCTCTTGCTTCTTTGTGTCCACATTCGTGTACCATGCTGCCAGGCCGTATGCCGTCACGCCTGTTGCAAGAGTGAACAAAAGTGGCCGAAGCACCGATGGCTTCAGTGTGCGATGTATTGACGGCGCCTCGTAGACTGGTTGTGCAGGGCTCTCTTGAGCGAACGAAGTCACAATGTTGCTTTGCTGGTTACGAGCCAGGGCTTTCCTGCTGCTGTGCACATGTCTCGCTGATGTCCGCGTCATCCGCATCACGTTGGTGGCTGCAGGCATGTCTTGAAGCTTGCGTCGCGTAAGAGTGGACCACGGCGTTGATCGTGCCAGACACGGACACCTCAGGCCCACAAACGTGGGAGCTGCAGCTAGAGACGCCATCTTGCGTTTGTCAGTCGTGGTCGTGCAAACCAGCACCTCGCCTGCTCCGATCAGCCCTCGTCCTCGTATAGCTTGGATCCGCCTCGACACCCGCATCATGGCCTCAAAAACAGCAGGGGCGACATTGCAGCGTGCATTGCATTCTTCATCACGCAGTAAAGCTACACCGAGTGCGTCGTGCTCCATTCTGCGTCGAGGACCGGACAGAACTGACCTTGTGCGTTTTCCGAAACGTGATCGGCCGTTCACAACCAGATTCGAGCATTACTAGAGGACGGATAGGAGCGCAGAGGAACGCTGCTGTATCGCCAGATGTGCGTATGATTTTGATGCTACTATCAAGCTCCGGGCTTTCGAGATTGACGTGTTTTAACATGTCGGAAAATCGATGCAGGCCTCGACTTCTGCTGTCAAGCTCACGGCCTCGTCAAGCGGCGCATCAAGGGCTGTCGATGTCTCGTATCTTCCTGTTTTTGCAAAGGTGAGCGACTAGGATTCAAATGTCTTCTAACATGGCTGGCATGCTGATTCCATCCCTTTGCGATACTCGGAAGGCTGAAGTTCGCAAAGACGCAGTGGGCACTCCAATGATCTTTTCGGAACGATGCGCAGCAAGCATACTCGACAATGCCATACCTCGGACAACTCGTAAAGATTTCTCATATACAACGCAACCGTCCACTGTCTTGCGGCAGGCTACCCTCGAGATCGTCGAAACTCTCAAAAGCCAAGCATCCTCATGGGCTGTCCTAACTGGAGCATCAGGTTCAGGGCGAACGACTATCATGCTGCAGACAATTGCATACTGTGAAGACCAGGGATGGCTTATTCTGCACGTGCCAGATGGTCAGCTCCGTGCACCTACAGAAACCGATGACAATCGGCTGATTACTTCTGCTTTTTCCAGCCTACGCACTGATAGACGGCAGGCACAGCTATTCCGCACCCACAAGTCAGGACGGGCCATACGGACAGGCTGAATCGGCACAGGCTATCTTGAAGCGATTCTTGGCCGTGAATGCGAAAAATACGTTGAAGAAGCTGGATCCCCAAGTCTTGAAAACCATTGAGCGAGGAAGCAAAGATCGTACAGCTGCTTCGGAAGCCCTTAGAGCGTTACTGGCGTCACCTAGCAAAGAGTGAGCTTTTTCCATGCTTTCGCCCAGCATATCCCTAACGTCCTTGCGTTCAGAGCACCCCTGCTGCTTGCTATCGACGGAGCGGAAGCACTGTCTTTGGCGTCTCAATACCTCGACACAGAAGGCCGGCGGATACACGCCAACCAGCTAGAAATACCTCAAATTTTCAGCAGCTGTCTCGGCGGAGACCTCCGAGAAGGAATGTTTATCCTCGTGGCTGGTGACAAGAAAAGCGCCGTTCCCGCGGCGGGCACTGCTACAGAGTACGATCTCAGCCAGCTGTCTCGCGATGAAGCTGCAGGGATATATCAACATCTATACGACACGAAGCTGATCAATGGCGAGATTAGCGATTCGACATTCCTGGAAAACCTGGTGGCTAGCAATGGTAATGCACGCCTCTTCACCCGTGGTCTGCGCGCGATACCCGGTGGAACCGCACGAGGCGTTGTCAAGAACGGCAAGAGCAGGGGAACTTCCGTCCGCGATGATCGATTGATCACTGTCACGCTATAGCAAGGCATACGGGAGAAAGGGATTCAGTTCTGTTGTAGGGACAAAAAAACCGAAATGCGAGCATGCGGCGGCAATTCAAGTTCCTCTTGGATAGTCATTCGTTCATGTTGTACACCCAGGACCTCGCTACAACGCCGAACAGCTATGGTTTCTTGAGCGCGTCTTTCGTTTGCGTCAGGATCTTGAGACCTTGCCGACCGCCAACGTATGACAGACCCGACCATACTGTCGTGCCCGCAACAACGACTCTGTAACAGTTTCTTCAGGATGACCCTTGCGAATGAATGCTTTATTAGACTTACTGCAGTGCTTTCAGCGTGTAAGCCATGTTCAAAGGCACAAGAGGGGAAACAGTCGTGACGCCCATGAGAACGAGCTGCAGAAAAGTGTTGTACTGTCGCGTAAAATTGTCAGCATATCTAGAAATCACATTGGCAGCCTCGGGCGATGTGGAAACATCATTTTATTGCGCGTGCAAACGCTCACCTTGCTGATTTGCGTTGGCTTTACCTCAGCTGACGGGATTGAGAAGTCCCAGTAACGCTGGAATGTTTTCTGTTGGCCAGTGTTCAAGAAATAGCATGTCGTCAGCGAAATTTGCCTGCACAAGCTATATCAATACTGGACGCGTGCTTACCGGCTCGGGCAGGGAAATATAACGGAAGTAGAAGGCTGAGATGGATAGAGCTACGTCACGTCCGAGTATGAGCACTGCAAGAGGGACGGGAAGGAGCCCTTTGACGGCCAGTGCGATCGTCAAGGTGGTCATGAGGGCTTTGTCGGCGGCAGGGTCTAGGATGCTACCAAAGACGGATCCCATATTGTACTTTCGGGCAAGCCAGCCGTCGAGCTATTAGCCATTCAATGCCAAGAATACAAATGGACGTGAAGCGTCAGCAAGCTGGATTGTGGAACAGCTTGAATAGTATCACATACCAAATCGCTGACTCCGGCATAGAACAACAGCGAAGTCGCAGCCACAAAGTTGCCGTTGACGATAAAGTAGCCCAAGAAAGGACAGGATACGATACGAGAGACGGTGAGGAGATTAGGAAGAGTGTATATGTTTTCCCGCAGTGCAGTTGGCTTGTCGTTATCTGGGCTTTGCTGCTCGGGTCCTGCTTGTCCGGCAGTGGATGATTGCTGATTTATCCCTGTTGATGCCGGTGCATCCACGGGCGCGCGTGTCTCTAAAGCAGAGGCCGAATGTGACGTACTCGTGCCCTGAGGCCCTATAGTAGGGCCACCCTGGCCCTCTCTGCTCGCTGGAGTAGAGTATGCGAACGCGACTCCCTGCCTGGCGGTCGAGACGTCACCGAGCCTTGCTAGAGTATACGGAGGCCGCAGGCGCAAGCCAAGCGAGTTCTGCGCCGCAAAGCACGGTTTGCCTCGCGTAGCCCATGTCCGAAGTATCATCGAGGCAGCAGGCGTGGAATAAGAAGGACGTGCAGCTCTGTACTTGTCCAAGACGGGCGGCCTGATCGACGCCGGCGGGCACGTGTGAATATGCAAATAGGGCTTCAAGGCCACTGAAGCGCTCGCGAGCATGGGAAGATACAGGACGAGCATTTCTGCCTTTGGTATGTTACAATGTGACATGATTGTGATTGCGACACCCTCTTGCAGGACTGCCTTCAGGCTAAGCCATCGTTAACGCGACAAACTGAACAGACACACACGCTGCGACTTGCAAGTGATCTCGTCTCCCCAACTAGCACCTATACGCAGAGAAAGGGTTCCCTAAGTTTTCTGTCAGATTGTGCTGTATGGCAAGCTTCATGCTTCCGTTCGAAGCTGGTTTGCAGACGGCGATGAATCAGGATGTCAAACCGAATGTCAGAATGAGCGCGGGGTGACCTCGAGAAGTGCACGCTGAACGGGCAATTCTCAGCACCGCGACTTCTTCACCAGCCTCAAGTCTTGGTCATAGGATCGCCGCAGAAAGCTCGGTGATCAGACCTTCTAGGCCATCTGGGAGACCTCCACTTGTCGACACAAGAGCTCTTGAGACCGGGAAATGGGCGCTCAGGAGCAGGGACGGGCGCAATCAGATTGTCTTGAAAGCTATCAATCAGCAGCACTCCATCTCAAATACTGCTCAGCATCTTTGGAAACCACTTTGCCACCGTTTTGTAGGTTTTCGAAAGGCACAGTCAGGCAGCGGCGAGCTCGCGGAAGTGAACAGTCACGGGGGTGAAGGAGCCGATCGGGTCATGGGGAGAGTCGTGCAACGAGATAGAGACTGCATGAAGCTTGTGAGTCTGCTTGCGCTGCTTTGCTGTTTGCGTGCGAGCTTGCCTGGCTTTTGCGCGCGTCCAGCAGGACTCCAAGAAGCACGAGCAAGTGGCCACTCGTACGCCGGGCCAAAGGTGCATGAGCCCGGTGTGACCGTTTCCTCGAGTGTCCCTCGAGCACGACTGGGGGCGTGAATGCATCGCCTGCGCGTGGCTCCGTGTGTCTGTGTATCGCAATCGTAGCCTTGCCCGAGAAAGGGCCTCACCTGCAAACAGAGCAGCAGCGGCATTCCTTTGAACCAGCAGTGGTCGAGTCGGGCTCGACGAGAGGAAGCGGACAGCAGAGGTGACTGGTCACCAGCGAAGCACTGCGAGGCTGTCAGTGCATCAGTAGAACTACCCGCTGCGTCGGCGTCTGCGTCCCAACCAGACGTCCCGCTGCGTGCCCTCGACGGCCCGTCCACCAGTTTTGACAGGCGGCCCGTCAAAGGGACAGCAGTGGCGCACAAGACTAGGTGAGTTGTGGAGCGCTCTTCAAGTGTCGTGTGTTCTTGCCTGGTGTCGATGCTGACCCCTCGCTTGACCCTGCGCTGCGCCTGTGCTTCAGAACCGCCAACGATTGAACGAGGCCAAGTCAGCCAAAGCAAGAGCTTCGAGAGAACCTCTAAGCGCGCTGCCAAACGGGCTGGACACCTGCATTTAACGCGGTGATTCACAGAGCCCACGTCTGCGGTCCCACAGGTGCGACTGTGCGTGCCCTGGTCGCCTGCTGCTGCCGTACCGGGGGCTTCACTTCAACCTGTCAAACACCAAAACTGCTAGTGCTCGCACACGCCTTGGACGCTTCGGCAGGACGCGTGACAAGACTGGAAGCGGCGACAGTAAAGCAGAGCAGCGAAGTCCTGCCTTCTTGGAGTCGATATAACCACGATGGACGCATCAGGCCAGGCTCCTCCGCCTGCTGAGGGCGCTCCAACCGAGTCGCAAGACTCAATCTACGCCCGCAACAGGGCAATCTACGAGGCTCCCATGAAGCAGCAGCAAGAGCAGCAGCAGCAGCAGACAGCCGACCTCAATGGCGGAGCCTCACACGACAAGCAAGCTCGTCCTAGAGAGGACGAGGACCCTGCGGCGTCAGCAGACGATGCGCAGCCTCCTTCAAAGAAGAAGCTCATACGCGCAGGTGATCTAGCTGCTGCACAACAACAAGGCGCCGACAGTGGCGCAGCTAGTCCTGCTCTTGGTCCACCTGCCACAATAGAGCCACCTGCGTCTGCTGCCTCTGCTGCCTCTGGACCCGCCGAAAGCATGCGAGAGAAGCTGTCTCGAGCTTCCAGGTCTGGCTCTGGCTCGCCTTTTGTAGCGCAACCTCAGTATTCCACCGCTGGGTCGCCTGCAGCGTCTGTACCTTCTGGCACACCCCAGCTTCAACACGGCGTCAGCATCACTGGTGGTGGAGGTGCAAACGATGTCGAGACCGTCATTGAAGTCAACACGCTCGCATTCTGTACCAAGAACCCATCAATTGACGCCAGATTCGTCCGTGAAGCATTGCGGCATTCCAAGGGAGCATTCAATCAGGATTTCCAGACTGCACTCCGGCTCCTCGTGGATCACAAGCAACAGAATGGCGCCCCAACTTCCGGCTCCCCCTCGCTTGGACAAACGGCCGCTTTCTCCCCTCCGCCTGTGCAATCACCGAGATACCCTGGCCAACAGGCAAGCTTGCAGCCAACCCAGCAATCACGCTATCCAGGTCATGTACCCGCAACGGGCCCTCCTCCACAACAGATGATCCTAAATGCTACGAACCGAATGTCACCACCAGCACCTGGAGGTCTACATCCCCATCAGATGCCAGGCCCTCCTGGAACTGCGGGTGCTGCAATCAACGGCCACAGCGCAGCCGCACTTCAGCTACAAGCTCGGCAATCTCCAGCTTTGGGTGGCCTGCAGCCTCCGAGTCAACCTATGCCTCCAGCACAACCGGTGGGAACCCATCCTGCGATAGGCTTCTCTGCCCTGCAGGTCTTGCCCGAGGCTCAGCACTCGCAATTTTACCAATTGGCGCCCCAACAGCAGACAGACTATTCTTTGCAAGTCTTCCAGTCCCTTAGTGCAGAGACCAGGGAAGGTATCACCAACAGATACAAGGCGGCTGAAGCTCTCCGTCAACAATGGCAGCAATGGTGTGCCCAGACAGGGTTGCCTCCACAGTATGCCCACTCAAGTCCACAGCAAGCGCCGCAAGGCCAGCCTCAGCAGGCCAGTGGCCAAGTAATGATCCCACCGCGCGGCGGAGCTCAGAACCCATACTCTGGATACTCCACGCAAGCACCGACAGCGCAGCATCAATTGCAACAACAGCGCTTTCCTGGTCAAAATCCTGTTTCCAGAGTTGGGGCCGCTGCGCCGCAAGCAGGCGGAGCGGGACAAGGGCAAGCACAACAGCAAAGGGCGCAATCTCAGATTCCTGCGCACCAGCCACCTTATCCCTGGTTCCAGCAGGCTCAGACTTCTATGCTCTCGCAGATGAGCCCAGAAGCTCGTCAGAAATTCCACGAAATGTCACAGCAGGAACAATATAATTACGTCGTCGCGGCTGTGTTGTCGAGGCAAGAGCAAGCTCAGAGAGCCAAAAATCAACAACAACAGCAGCTCAACGCTCGACAGAAGCAGCAAAAGGCGATGGCTGACTCGCATCAAGCCGCAAAAGGTGGCAATGCGCCACAGGCCATGGTGCAGAAGAAGAAAAAGAAGAAGAACCAGGATGCTTCGGACGATTCGGATGCGCTGAACCTGCACGATGACGATACAGACGACGAACGGGATGACGATGATGCAGACAATGATGATGGCTCCGAAGCAGAAGCTGAACGCGAGGAGGCTGCTCTGAAGTGGTTCAATGAGGCCAAGGCAGAAGAGCTCATGGAGATGACAGGTATGACTTGCATTGCAATGCTACAATCGGATGATATGCTGACAATGACACACTGTCAGCTTGCTCTCCGGAAGCTGCGAGTGCCGTGCTGGAAATGCGCCCTTACCTTTCAACGGGTGATGTACGTGCCAAGCTGCGCAAGCGCAAGGGTGTATCTGGCAATCTATTCGATAACTATGTGGATCTCATGCATGTACGTAAATCGATCTCAAGCTTGCATACACCCCTGCTGATGCGATCTATCTGCGATCAGTCCTATACGCAAACCGACGAGTGCCTGGCAAAGTGTACCAAGATCGGAGAGGAGCTTCTGGACGTGATGCGCATCTGGACTGGAGGCAAGAAGATCGATCCTACACCCTCGATGAGGCCGTCAGCGGAGCCGGAAGACGTCAAGCCCGTAGCAGAGATCAAGGTGGAGCCTGCGACTGACTCTGCCGCCAATGGAGACATCAAAGTCGAGATCAAGTCGGAAAACCAGGAAGGAACAAAACCTCCCAACGCCTTACTGACGGTACCTGGCGCCGAGAACGATACTTCTGCGCCTGCGCAAGGGACATCGACTGACGCGATGACAGCCGAAAATACCGCCAACATTGGTACAGGTCTCACGGAGCTGTCAGAAGATGTTCTTACAGAAAGCACGAAGCAAGATGCTAGCGCAGAGGTGAAGAAGGCGTTCGAGGGGTACATCTATACGCAGCCCAAATTGCTGGCTGATAACTTCAAGCTCAAGGCTTATCAGCTGCTTGGTGTCAATTGGCTCAATCTCTTGTATCGCAAGAATATCTCTTGTATCCTGGCCGACGAGATGGGTCTTGGCAAGACTGCCCAGGTCATCTCCTTGATCGCTCACCTGAAAGAGACGGGCAAGGCGGGTCCACATCTAGTCATCGTGCCATCTTCTACACTGGACAACTGGCTTCGGGAGTTTGAAAACTTTGCTCCAAGCCTTAAGGTCTATGCATACTATGGTAGTCAACTCGAGAGGGCGGACTCGCGTTTCTTCCTCAAGCAACAGGAGGATCTTGATGTCATTGTCACGACCTACAACATGGCCACGGGCGCGCCAGATGATCGGAAATTCCTCAAGAAGATGGAATTCAAGGCGTGCATCTTCGATGAGGGCCATCAACTCAAAAACGCCGAGAGCAAAAAGTACAAAGATCTAATGGAGATCAAGGTTGGCTGGCGGCTACTGCTTACTGGTACACCGCTGCAAAACAATTTGCAGGAGCTGGTGGTAAGCTTTCTCGCTACAATACCCGTTCGCATGCTCTGTCTGATTCGGTTTCGACTGCAGTCCTTGTTGAGCTTCATTTTGCCGAAGATCTTCTCTGAAGCACAAGAATCGCTGCGTGCTATTTTCAAAGTGCCGCCCGAAGCTCAGAAGAATCTGCTAACACGGCAGCGTGTGCGAGCTGCCAAGAAGGTCATGACACCTTTTGTGCTTCGGCGGAAGAAGGCTCAAGTATTGCAAGATCTGCCGCCGAAGAAGGAGATTGTCGAATATTGCGACATGACCCCCACGCAACGTGCGATCTACCGAGAAACTCTGGCGACGCACAAGAAAGCTGTCGTGGAGTACCAGCCAAGCGGTACAAATACGCCAGCAGAAGAACCACAACCTAAGAAGCGCGGCAGAGGTGCCGCAAAGAAGGCCAAGCCTGCAGTGGAGAATACGACAAGCAATATTTTGATGAGTCTCCGTAAGGCGGCTAATCATCCCATGCTGTTCCGTCGCCTTTACGACGACAAGAAGATCAAACAAATGGCCAAGGACTGCTTGAAAGAGGAAGAGTTTGCGGACCGGAATGTGGACTATATGTGAGCACGCTTTCTGTCGGTCTCTATCGACCATTTGACTGATCATGTCACGCAGATACGAGGATATGGAGATCATGACCGACTTCGAGCTGCATCGCCTGGTAAAATCATACAAGCATATTGGCAAATATGCTCTAAAAAAGGACGAATGGATGGACGCTGGCAAGATCCACAAGCTCAAGGAGATGCTTCCTCCTATGAAAGAACGAGGAGATCGTATTCTCATCTTCAGCCAGTTTGTTCAGGTTCTTGACATTTTGCAGCAAGTCTTGGAGACCATGGGCATGAAGTTTCTGGTGTTGACCGGCCAGACAAACGTCAACGACCGTCAAGCTTTGGTCGATGAGTTCACCGAAGATGACAGCATCACCTGCTTCCTTTTGTCAACTCGTGCGGGCGGTCTCGGCTTGAATCTAATGGCGGCCAACACCGTCATCATCATGGACATGGACTTCAATCGTGAGTCAGAATAATGATTGAGCAAAGTGAGTAACTCTGACTCTTCATACGCCCTTTTGCAGCTCATAACGACAAGCAAGCCATGGACCGGACCTACCGAATCGGACAGAAGCGCGAGGTCACCATCTACAAGTTCGTGACAAGAGGCACAATAGAGGAGGATATGCTTGCTCTTGCCACCACGAAACTTGCATTGGACGAGCAAGTATCGGCCGAGTCTGCTGTATCTGGTGATATGGCTGGCAATATCGAGATCGACGAAAGCGCCGAGGGCGTCATTGAGAAAAAGGTCAAGAGCTCACTAATGAGCACGCTTCAGGCCCGCTTCGATGGAGGTGACGCAGACTTCCAGTCTACACAAGCTCCATCTACGGAAACCGATGGAGATGTCAAGATGGAGGCGGCGGACGGTGCAGCAGTCGCAGCTGATGGAGAGGCCACTCGTGCTGTCAAGAATGGGAAACAACCTGCCAAAGGCCGCCAAAAAATTCCCAAGCTTGCTCCGAAAAGGGAGAAACCAAAGCTTGACGATGACGGCGAAGAGCTCGAGGAAGAGGGCGCTGACGATGCGGCTAGCTCAGCTGCGTCAGATGCTGGGTCTGAGTACGACGGCAACGAATAGAGCACGCAAGATGGTGACCTAGCGTCAAAGGCGCAAGGGGTCTCGGCCGGAGATTGGGTGCACAAAATAGCGAAAAATAACGGTGTAGTGTCTGGGAGCGTCCATATCCCACTCAAGGCTTGCTTGAACAGGAAGTGAAGGTTGTTTGTGTAGACATCGGACCCCTCGCGAGGTGCAAATGCGGGGTCCAGAGCGGTGCTTTCTTTTTCCCTGTATCGCAGTTCCAGCAGTTAGGAGTGCTTTTCAAAGGCGATTATTGATGTAATAAATGGTCAAAAGTGCTCTGCAAGGTCGGCTATCATTCAGCTCTGGCAGTTTGCCACCTCCGTTTCTGCAGGAAATCAAAAGTGAAATGCATCTACCGACTTGGCTCTCTATCAAAAGTCGCCATGGCGCGGCCACCTGCAGGGAGAGCATTCATGCTCATCGGTGCCAGTGAGCTCTGTCGTGTGTCATGAGCCTGCGCCGTGCTTTCGCTGACTCTGGTGCGGTGCTGCAGTTACTGGCCTGGGCTACCTCACGATGAAGCGCAAGTCTGCTCGTTCTTGCACGGCTCAGCTATCAATCTAACGCTCATCTCTACAGTTGCAACCCCTTCTGACGAGAAGTTCTACAATGTAAGCTCTGCTACTGGCTCATCAAGCTGCCGCGAAGTCCCGATGCTGATCGCGACCATTGCCATGTCCTCCAGTCGCTCTCTCCAGAACTCAAGGTGCGTCGGCAATGCAGCTCTCGCACGACAGCAGGCTCGCGACCAACGGGCCGACCCTCCTTCTCGTGAAAAATGTTATCAGACGCGTGTCCAATCTGAAATGGATTCTCCTTCGTTCCGTCGTTGATTCCACCCATCGTCCCTCCGCTTCTTGGATCTCATTACACGCGAACAGCGCAGAGTCGACGATGCGCGCAGCGCTGAAGCTCGCAAACAGCAATTTGAGAAGATGAAGGTAGATAGTGCTACTTCACATCTGCCTGAAAGCTACGCTCGATTTGACCTTCTCTGCATTATCGCCACAGGCGTCAGCAGAAGCTGGCGAACCTATCTTCCAGGACAGTGCGCCTAAAGGCTCCCGGTAGCCTTGTCGCTCGTCTATCAATATATGCAACGACCCCTCAATACCCAATTCAGCACGACGCACAGACGGCTTGTGAACTTAACAGCAGAAGATGCGCAATACAGACTTGCATACAAAGGTCACGGTTGTGCATGAGGCTAAATCATCCGTCCTTCCTGCAAGCGGCTCACAGCCAATTGTTGTGCCTCTCGCGAGCTTTGTCCAGGCGATCTTTGCCTTGCTTCAGGGACTTGGCACCTCGCTGCTTGACACTTTCCGGAATGGGCGTCCTTGCAATATTGATGCCAAACCTTTGCAGGTACCTATGAAGACCAGTGGTCAGCTGATTTGCGTACTGCAGATCCATGTCATTCAGCCCGAAAGTACCTACTTGACTATTGCCGGAGTAGCAGCAGCTACAGCGCCCAGTCTGACTGGTAGCCAAACAGTCTTGTGCAGCGTGTAAGCGAGGACAGCGGTGGTCCAGAGACTTGAAGAGGCTGCACCGCCTTCCGTCGCCGAGATCTTGTGCTTCTCTCTCCATCCCTTCAGGAAGCTAAGGAGGCCCTTTGCCTCGACCTCTGGAACCTCTTCGCCTGCTGCTGGCGCATCCGTAGTCGTAGAGACTGCGGCAGGGGTGTGACTTCCATACACGAGCATGTCGAGGACATAGTCTTGTGCATGCATAACGTGTTCAGCTCCCACGAGGTTGATGAGGAAGAAGGAGATGCCAAAGTCGACGACGCCAATCATCGCGTAGACTATGATAGTCGCCCATCCATACTTTCGCGTGAGCTCCTTCAAGCGACCTGTAAACGAGCCGCTGCTCTTGCTGTCGGAGCCAGCATCTGGTCCAGCATGTGATTGATTTGTGGGTGTCGAATAGTGTCGCAGTGACGGCTGGAAGAAGGGTAGCAGCTGCTCACATCGCGACCCGTTGCCCTGAGTGCTGACCCGAGGTGCAGAGGCGATGCTTGAAAACGGCAGCTGTCGCAGTGACAATTTGCGCGAGTACAGGCGTGCTATCCGGCGCTGGACTTGGTTTCGTAGATTCGCAGCTCGAGTCTCGCCTATCGTTGCGTATGTTGACTGCTGCCGCACTGCCTCGTCACCTTTGCAAGCATTTGCCGACCCATCGATTATTCGTACAGAGGCCGTTCGAGTGGAGCTTTGGGACAGAGGTGGCTGTATAACCGGTATGCTAAGACGAGATGGTCCAGCTACGGGAGCTATGCTTCTCGCTCGCAGTGCTGTTTGCCAGCTACGCCCCAACGCCTGTTTGCTGAGTGCCTCGAGGCGGAAAAGCGCATGATGCGCGAGGCCGTAGTTGAATTGCGTGGCCATGTCGATACGATATGAATGATTTCAAGCTCTGTCTTTTGAAGCTTGCCAGCGTCTGTCCTACAACGCATGTGTGTTGAGCAGAAGCCCGCCTTGTCGGTGTCGTGCACGCTCTGTCATGGAGCGCCGATCACGCACGCAGCGAAGGTTACCAGTTCTGCTTCGCAGCTTGCGGACAATAGCAGCGCGGCTCAGTGAATGCGCGCATGCTCACTTACCTCTAAGATTGACCCTCATGATCTCGACTAGACCGTTCCAGGCTCATCAGGTGCGCGAATGCGGCGAGCCGGCCAGGCAGCGGAACGTGACGCGCTTGACAGCGCACAACTGGACATTGACGCTGCAATGGCACTCTCTCTGTACAGTTTGCTTTACTCCACTTGCTCGGTCTGCTCTCCATCTCGCGTCCTCAAGAGTCGGGCAACCCTGACGAGAGGCACGACAGCCCTGAATATGCTGGATTGCTGCAGCTCCCTCAAGAGGTGCTCATCAACGCGTACTGCTATCTAACCGAACAAATACACGAGGTAAGCGAGTGCGTAATGAGAGTCACGACTTGCGATGTTTCTGAGCTATTATTATATGCTTACGGCTATCGATGTCTCGCTCCGCTCATACAGGTCACGAAGCCACATTCATGCCTCGAGCAGCTCTTAACGGACGTATACAACCTCACAGCGCCATTGCTGCCTCCGGTCCCAACTGGCTTTCTAGACGCACAGTTACAACCGACCAAGTCTAATAAGAACAGTCGAAGAGCCTCGACTCGTTCACCCACGAAGCGGGCTTCAACTTCACCAGCTGCAAACACTCGTTCATTGCGCAGGTCGACGTCCAGGACTGCCGCAAGCACATCAACAGACGCCTCTCATCCGCTTGTCTCTGCGCAGTCGTCTTCCACCACTCGACTAAGCGAGGACTCGACCGACAGACTTCCTCCAGATCCGGCCGCAAGTGATGCCTCTCAACCTCCGGCTTTTCTCATCAATGGAGCCGTGCCTGACCGCACGCGAGGGACCTACCCACTTGTGGAAAGGCTGTACACCAATGTCATCTCTGACATCGGTCACATCAAGGAAGATCGATCAGATGCATTATTCGCTGGGCTACCGGAATTCAGGATTTTGCTTGGAGACCTGGACAATGTGAGCCGAAAACACTAGGTATCTCGTTTCAGGTTGCGAAGTGTTGAAGACTTGCGTTCGATGATAGCCAAATAGTGTGGGATTCCTGGATCGCTCCTCGCCGCTCGGACTGTGGCTACGCCGCGCGTTGCTTGACTTGAGCAACATGGCTTTCGCTGAGACAGAACAGCTTATCGAAGATCTGCTCGTGTGGGCTGGAGTGAGCAATACACCCAAAGAGCAGAACAGCAATCAGGCTCTCTTCGCTGTCGCGAATAGCTCATCCGGGTCGTCCAATACGCTTCAAGCTCGGACAGAGACGTTTGAAGATTACCAAGCAAGCTTACACAAAGAAGACTATTCGCGATCACTGGAACTCATGCAGCAATTCTTTGACTTTGAGACATTTCCACTGGCTGGCGGCGCGTCGGCTAATCGAGGCATGCGGCAGCACGCTCTTCTGAACCTGGCCCACTTTCACCTCTCACATGAAGAATTTGCAGCTGCGCGACTAGTAGCAGTGGAGGGCATGAAGGTCGCGCGCAACGCGGGAGACATTGTAGCTATGAACGCTCTGACAAGTGCCCTCAAGAAGATTGCCTTTGAAGAGGGTAGCGACCGGCCAGAGTACCGAGATGGAGGGCATGCGGACGCTAACAATGTCTACGATGCTACAAAAGAAGATCCGGGAGGATATGTGCCTGCGAGCGACTATGTATGGGATGTCAGAAACGGCTTATCGACGGTAAGCTGAACTATCGCGCTATCAGATCAGCGCGGAAAGTAGCTAAACGCTCGCTGTCCAACTGCAGCGCGTACCTCTTCCTATTCTTACAGCAGACCTTATGCGTGCAAAAGCTTTGAGCTTCTTTGCAGCGAATCAAAAAACGAACCTATCCTCGAAAGAACGCCGCAAAGAAAAGAAGCTAGCTGCACAGCAGGGCAAGGAAATGGGTGTCGGACCAGACTCTCAACAAAAGCGATTGAAGTGGAACAGGCTCGATACGCTGTCTGTGATGTCGACTGCCTCGGATCTCTGGGAGCGTATGGGTGAGCTAGGATATGGCTATTTGCTCCGTGAGGCACAAGTTGACGCGCGGAGCTGGGCAGGCTGCGATGACCTGGCTACCACCTACGAGATCATGACAAGGATCGTGACAACAGGCGACATCGATCCGCACAGTGGTTCTCGCATGACAGCTGTCTGTCAGCAAGCCTTGCACGTACGTTCCAGCCATCGCGAGCACCGGTGAATTTCATTCTCACTGAGATCGTTGCGTTACAGATGGCGCACGTGAATCAGTATGCGCCCGCTCTCTGCTTGCTTCTAGCCGAAGTAGCGCAACAGACAGCCTATGACCCGACCGTGAGAGATGTACAGACCTGGCAACGGGGTATCTATGCTGTTATCCGCATCAAGGCCGAAAGAAGGTGGGCACTGTTGCGTCTGGGGACAAGGTAGAGGGACCCCGTGCTGACATTATTTGCATTGAAGTCGGAATGAGATGCTTCTTCAGGATCTGGAGCGTGCCTGCCCACCGAGCGTCCTCTCAACGAATTTTCCTCGTAGAATCGTATCCGCTGAAGAGGGTATGCCGTCGTGCTTTCCCGGACTCGAAGACGTGCAGCATGAGCATTCGGGGCTGGTTGGCGAAGTCCAAAGCTTGATAAGAAAAGCCACAAAGTACCTGGTGAGCGCGAGTTGAGGTATTAGTCTCAAGTACGCCAGTCTGACGTTGCATTCAGGACATGTCTCAACCAGCGCAAGCCTGGCCGTTGTCAGTCAAAGCGGTAGCGTTATCGGCTATCTCTGATGGCCAGTCCCTCGGAAAGCTGCACCTGCGTGCAGTACTGCAAGTCGTTCGCGTCCAGGTGGCTCTGCGCACTCCAGACCGGGCCTTGCGGATCCTGGACGACATTTGGTCGGACATCCTTGGAGGCGATGACATCGCATTCCGTGCTTATGCACAAGAAATAAAAGCGGAGCTCCTGGAGGTCCTCGTCACTCAGGTGTGCAAGGAGCGGCAGACCGCTGGTGAAGAGGGACAAAATGCACTGGTCAAAGCGACAGCACTGCTCGACTTCTCGGCGGGCGAGTACGAAAAGCTCGGTATGGCAAACTCTGGTGTCAAGGCTTTGAGCAGACTTGCGCATCTCCTGCACCGAAGTGAGAATCTCGAAGCTCGAGACGTAGCGGCTGCTCGATGTAGAGATGCCCTGACCACATTACAGGCTGGACGGAGCCCGGCATATCGGCAACAGCTTGCGGCATTCAGCAACCTACAAAAGCTAGCTGTGGTTCTCAGCGCCAATGTAACCATTTGATGGACAGGCACCCACTTATTCGCTCTGTTTGTAAGGAGCAAGAGCGACGTCGGGTACATAAAATGGTATGCATCCCGCAGCGGCTTCCGTACACGTTGTTGCCGCTCGGTCTTTACTTGCCACCAGCTTATCAACGTGCACGCCGCTCCGTTCACCGCGTGCTCACTTGCATCAGAAGACTCCGAACTTGTGCGCTAACGACGAACACGCGCTGGAAAGTTCGCAGAGCAGATAGGGAGGAATTGCAGAAGATGACTGCCTCACTCTTTCCTCTGCCTTGACTTTCAGGACAATTCACATTTGCGTTCTCGCACGCTGGCACAGGAGCCGATCATCCAGCTATTTACGCGTGGGAACAATCGAGCAACCGCCAGCGCAAGACTAGCAAGGCACTGCTCATCGGCTCGCATCCTATCATGAAGCTCGCAATAGTCGCTCTCGCAATTCTCGTTCAAGGCTTGACCAGGGTCCGTGGCCAGGCGGGATTCTCGCCACTTCCCTACAGCTTCATCCAGCCTGCAAACCATTCTTGTGTAGTCCAAGACAAACTTCCTTCCTGCCCTGAGCAAAATCCTACCAAGGTAGCTTCCAGCTCAAGCATCGTACTGGGTCGCTCTGATACAGACTTTCTTTCTCGCCACGTAGGTCGACAGTTGCTGTGTGGAAACCTATGGTGAGGCACACTGCACTGAATGATTACAGCTCCAACTGATGTTTGCTGAACAGGCGGTCTTGTGCTTTCAACCGAGTTCTGGAACACCTACTCGCATCTAGGGCAGAAGCTCCCTGCAAAGACGTGGACGGTGAGTAGCCAAATGACTGAGTCTATACCATTCGAATCCTTCACCTGGGCTGATCGTAACTCATAGCTTCACGGACTGTGGCCCGACTTCTGCAACGGCAGCTATACCGGCTACTGCGACGCCTCTCGTCAGTACGATCCTCACCCGTGAGTGTCCATCATACAGTCTTGATATCTGTCATCAAGCGTCCAAAAACATCCCACCATAATTTATCAGCACGGTCAGCTGAGCACATTCTGGCGACACTTACAGGAGCCCCAACGTCTCGAGCAGTGGCGAACCACTGGACGACTATAATGGCAATGTCACTGGTACCAATATATTGACTCGTTTTGGGAGGCTCGATCTGCTGGAATACATGAACCGGTAAGTCTTGCCGTCAAGGACTACAAGATGTGCTTTGACAGAGCGTGTCGTTACTTTTTGCAGCTACTGGATCAACCGCGATGCTTCAAATGACGAGTTCTGGATGCACGAGTATTCAGTGAGTCGACGCACGGTCGCCTGGCCATAATTTGAGCTAACGAGCATTCCAGAAACACGCAACGTGTTACAGTCAGTACCAGATTGCATGCTACGGCGAGAGCTACGTGCAAGACGAGGAAATCCCCGACTTTTTCGAAAATGCTATCGGTGCATACAAAATGTATGACACGTACAACTGGCTGGCCGATGCGGGCATCACTCCTTCGAACGAGAGTACCTACAGTCTATCCAACTTCGAGTCTGCATTGACCCAGCATACCGGTGCTCTTCCGTACATTGGCTGCTCTGGTCAACGATACAATGAGACTCAAGCCGGTCAAGGCTCTAATGACACTGGCAGAACGGAAATATCGGAAGTCTGGTACTACAATTGGGCTCTTGGCAATATCCGCGACCTCAACTACATAGCCGTCAACCAGACTGGCAAGTCATCATGCGCATCTACAGAAAACGCTCTACATTACTTCACCAGATCGCCAGACTTCGAAGCCTGAGCGTAAAAAGTGGGTATGATGTAAGCTAGGGCAATGACCCCTTGGCGGCTGCCTACAAGTCAAATAGCGTATCATTCATGCGTGTCCAGATTTCTGCATCTGCTTTGTGCGGCCATGCCATGTCTAGCAGAGGCGTGGCAACTGCGTCGAATAGAAAATAGTGCCAGCCAAATTCATGGAGCGCCAGTCTAGGCCCCTCTCTTGCATGGTGTTCAACACAGCTACCTTTGATGCCTTGAAGGCTGGTGTATCCAGTGCGTGACGCTGAGCTCCGCTCCCTGGAACCCACGCGATGCTCGGGAAAGACTTCAAATTGGGAAGGTAATCGACCTGGCAAAACTCCGCAAGGAGTGCTCGAACAAATTGCGCATCCCAAGCTCGCACATCGAGGTGCTCGCACGTAGAGGGTATTGCGCGCGGCGAAAGGGCTCTCCAGGCGCTGCTCGAGTTGCTCTGCAGCGTCAGAATTCTCACTTGAGGCAACAGTTGCAGGACCTTGTCGATGTCCGTGAGATACACCGCTTTCGCCGAGAAGGTAGTGAGCTTGCTCCCCAGTATGCCGAGCATCGTTACAGCCGTGTCTTGTCGAAAGTTATGCTGAACGCTCAACTCTCGAAGGTTGCCGAAGAAGCTAGAGAAGCGAGCGACGCATTTCTGAGACTCAAACGTGACTCCGACCAGACTCAGTGTCTCGACGGATCGAACCGCTTGTCTGAATCGATTGTCCATCTTGCTAATGTGAACATAGGCAAGCTCGAGCGCTTTGAGATTTACAAAGCGGCAGGTGAATATAAGGGAAGAGCTTTTGAAGGTGCCGTCGTGTAGCGAGATGCTCTCTATGCAATGCCACAAAGTTGGCGCGTTGTTGACAGCCGAGACGATGTCGCGTAGATGATCAAGGCTGTTGATGTGGAGAGTTCGATAGAGCATCTCCTGGACCAGGGGGTACCATCGCTTGCAGATCCGAAGCCATTGAGCAAGTCTGTACGTCGGGGTGTCCAGCTCATGACTTGGCCATAGATCCGCGCTGTTCATGTGGTATAGCTCTCGAAAAATGGCTCGGAGTATCTCCGCTGGCAGCCTTTGTATAGACACTTAGAGCACAAATCAGACATGTGTCTCGACGAGGTGACCATCGCTTTGCTGAAGAGTGCCCTGAGAGAGCGTGACTCACTGTTAAGATGTGCTGTACGTGCTCTTCTGTTAGAATTGATACTCGAGAGCTGGTGAGTGTGAGGTCGACCAGGTGTTGGAGTGAGCAAGAGAGCGCCATCTCTCCAGACATGAATGTATCTCGTCTCATTGCAAATGCGACTGGTCATGGCATGTCTGCAGCAGAGTCGATCGTAGCTGTGGCGAGGCCGAGGCTGTTTGGGTAATAGCACCTCGAGTCACGTCTTTGAGAAGGGCAGAGGATTCTGCCAACCAGCTTCAGACGTTCCTAGACCAGGCTTGAGCGTATTGCCTGCATTTCGTCATCGGTCAATGGCCCGATCTGTCCGGAGAGAACCTGGACGCCGAGCTTCATATGTTCAGAGCTTGTAGTACCATTCAGAGGTGTAATTCCTTCTTGAATGCAGAATTGGTAGAATGTCTGCTCGACTGTAGCTCCAATTCGGCGAGCTGCAGAGGTGTTTGCCTTGTCGCGAAGGGCGTGCGGGTCTGCAGAAATCCCAGGGGGTCATGGCGTCAGCAAGAACTTCTTTGATCTGGCACTTGCGGGCTTGAGGCACGACTTACTCGCCGTCAGCGTCCAAAAGGACTGATAGACTATGTCTGAACTTTTACACCACTCTCTAATGGCTTCATCGTAGCCGGTTGCGCTATAGAAGCGATTCTGGCTATAGCCCGGATGACACAGAAGCGTGCGTGAGTGATGCATGTCATCGACTTTATGCAGCGAGTCTACTGACATGAATGATATTCGCATGTCGTGCTTCTCTAGTGCTTTCTGTACCCCTTGCAGGCTATCGAACGAACAGGTATGAAAAGGGCTACGGTCTCTGTTATTGGAAAGGGAACAAGCTCACCTCGACAAGTCGTAGATGTTGGAGATGCCGACATAGCGCAGCTGCTTCGATGTGATGAATGTCTTGAGTGCGACGAGAGCTTCAGCAGTTCTAGCTACGGAGTTTTCTGGACTGTGAAGGAGCAGGGAGTCGATGTAGGTTGTCTGCAGCTCTTCGAGGGAGTTTTCAAAGGAAGACACGACCTGTGCGGCTATAATCAGCGGACGGAAGCGAACATTGACAAAGGTTGCACACTAGTGGAACTGACCTGCTCCTGTAGCTTTGCTCGAGTGTCGTACGGTATGAAGCCAGAAGCATCCTGTCCGCCGATGGACGTGAACTTGGTCTGAATGAACAGGTCCTCCCGCTTCAGGCCATCTTCCTTGATGAGCGTCGCTATGGCCTGCCCTGCCAGGTCTTGCCTGTAATGCTTCCTCTGTGCAGCAGTGTCGACAGCTCGAAAGCCGGCCCGTACGGCCTGCTTCACCAGCTCGGTGGTCATTTCCTGCAGGCGAGGTGGCCAATTAGTCGTGGCTTTATGAGCTTATCAGAGTCGTCCGAGAGCAAGCGCACCTTCTTCCATGCAGTGCCATAGATCATGCGCGGTATCGCAGCCATCTCGCCAGAACTTGGGTCCATGCAAGACTGACCTCTGGGCGATCAGAGTGTAGGCACGAGATTAAGAAGCAAGACGAGCCTGGCAACCCGGCTTGTGAGCCCACCAGACTGTGCACTCCACAAGACGCTATATTATTGGTGCAGATCATACACCTGGCAAGAATCGGGGTACCCTCTCTTCATGACCGGCAGTCCTGTTACAACATCACTGGATTCGCCACAGCCAGGCTACACTCGCAGCTTCACCGTCTAATCTCGTGTTCGGCGAGGAGCTGGATGGACAGAAAGAAGCATCAGCATGAGCAGTCACAGTCTTTAATTCGAGAAGCAAGCCGCTCACCATGTTCGGTATCCCCGCCTTGATCTGGTACACGTGAGCACAGCTAGGGCAGACCATCGCTCCGTCCTGGACATGCAGCTGGATGCAACCGTCAATATGACTAGAGCAAGACGTCGAACATTGACTGCTCACCTCTAACAGCACGCGATGAAGCTTCTGTAGCAGCTCCTCGTCCATTTGCTCCACATCGCGGAACGATGCAGGCTCCTCGTCTGGTAAGGTGGTGTCCCCAAGCTGGGTAGCGGGTCATACTGGCTGCTCAGCTTGCGATTAACTGCCACACAGCATCTGAATCCACTCACCTGCTTGGCAGCACCAACGAGAGCCTTGTAGTCTAGCTTGTTGCCTCCAATGAGTCCCGTCAAGAAGTCCAAATTCTGTTCAGCCTCGATGATTTCCAGTTTCGAGACGTCTTTGAATTGAAGCGGGAAATTGCTAGGGGCATTACATGACCGTGCATGGCACGCCAATAGATTATGTGTGAGGAGCCGCATTGTCGCGTAATGGATCGTGCTGGATGCAAGCTGTCGTGAAAGAGAACGTGATCGCATTTCGAGGCTCGACGGCATTCGCCACTTTGAACAGAGTTGACGAAATCCTTGTCTGCTTCCTCACCAACCATTATGCCGAGTCTGCAGCGCATACTGACTACTATGGACCTCATTTGATCACCAATCTCGCGCTCAAGCCATGGCAAAAGGCAAGAAAATCAGCCTGAAAAAGGCTCTGACGAAACAGCAGACGCGAGAATACGAAGCAGCGCAGCGCCTTGCCTATGAGAACCGACAGAAGGAGACCGCAAAGCAAAAGAGCTTTGCAAGTTCCAAGGGCAAGACTAAAGCCAAGAGGGCCGGCACCCATGCGCCCTCCCATCGACCGTCGTTTCAGCCATATCGGAATGGTCAGCGAGTACTGCTCGTCGGCGAAGGAAACTTTAGCTTTGCACTCGCATTCGCGACTCGCTTTCCTGCGTCAGCAAAGGTCTCCATAGCCACTTCGTACGACTCGCAGCAAGAGGCGCAACGCAAATATTCTGATGTTCTGGACAATATTTCCAAGGTAATACTCACCTCTCCCAAGGATACATTGCCGCATTACGTGATTCCAGCTGACATGCTCAATTTGATCTGATCCACCAGCTGCGAGAGCTCGGAATGACCGTCTTGTTCCAAATCGATGGACAAAAGTTAGACAAGACAAAGCTTTTGAAGAAGTGTGCTACACAAGAAAGCCTTCGATTCGACCATGTCGCTTTCTACTTTCCGCACGTCGGTGGGTACTATGACCGCAGACTTCCGATGAAGGCTGCGAGTTGCTAATTAGACAAATTGCTAGGCCTGGGCGAGAAGGATGAGGAACGCAACGTCAAGCTAAACCAGATCCTACTCCTGCGCTTCCTACGCAGCGTTCGTCCGTTTCTCAAGGAGAAGATGTCAATTCCTCAATTAGCTGCAGGAGATAGATTGGATGAAGACGTAAATGACGATGACGATGAGCTGGGAAGCGATCCAGAGTCGGTGGAGGATGATGACAAGCCAATTCATCAAGCGGCAACGTCGACAGGCAGCGTTCTCATTACGTTGTTCACCTCCAAGCCCTATAACCTCTGGGGACTCGGGTGCGTAATCTCACAAGGCGTTGTAAACACATTCGTCCACGGATCCCACTAACACCTTGCTCTCTCAGTGCTTTGGCCAAGACACCTAGTGTCGCCGCAGCCGTGCTGCCATTTCCCGAATCCCGCGACGCCCAGCCAAAATACAAGATTGAGCGAAGCTTTCAATTTTCGCCAAAGGAATGGCCAGGCTACGAGCACAGAAGAACAATCGGAGAGAGGAAAGGACATGAGAGCTTGGTTGACCGGACTTATACAGATGCACGGACATGGCAACTTACTCCGTCGTCGTAGAAGTCAAGTCATTTAGCAGTAGAAATCCTCACAAGGCTGTTGTTGTACTGCTATTCATGGATTTATTGAAGCATTGACACGCATATCAGCCGAGATGCTCGAGTGGCTACATGTACATCGTTGCAAAGCTGCTGGTCGCTTTGCCATCTTGCCTGAACTCACCGTGCTAGTGGCCAGCCGGCCGCATTTCGAACGAGCACCAAGACTGAAGGGCTACACCAAAGGTCTGCCGCTATGGCAGCCGTGCCTGCAGACCCGCCAGAAACCAATGTAGCACATACAAGTAAGCTCTCTCTCGCGTGTGTCGGCTCCTGGCTGCAGGGGCTAATCGGGTCCCCCACCACGACGGCAGCTCCGCCGCCCGTCAGCAGAGTCATAGAGATCAGCTCGAGCGCGCCAGGCTCCTCTAGCCAGCGCAGAAGGCCCGTCTTCGACTTTGGGCGTACGTGAACGCTCGCTCGCCGCTCTGCTATTACCCTGCTCATCGCTGACAGCTGTTTCCGCTGCATTCCAGCTGCACCGAGTCCAAGCACCTCGCGTCTGCCGGTCACTGGAGCTACCGCTGCACTCGAGAGAACAATGAGCTCGACCTCGTTGGTCGACAATTCAGACTCTGAGGACCTGCCCGACCTTCCGCTGCCCTCTACATCACGAGCAGCAGGCGCAACTTCGACACCCGTGAGCCTAAGTGATCATCAGCAGCGCCATTGTTGCAAGCATTTGCTAACAACGCGATGGTATTCCTTCTGCCATATGCCGTACATATCATGGATAAGAACGACGTGAAAATCAAGGTACGACTTCGACTGTCTTCTCTGTCTCTTGTGTCTTATGCTGACCTCGAGCACGCGATCATACAGCTCTCTGACAGCCAGAAGTCTACAGCCAGTCGACCCGACAAGGGCAAAGGGCGCGAGGTCGAGGCAATTGACATCGACTCTAGCGATGGCGAAGCTCCTCGTGCGCGTGACAGCGACGACGATGTCATCTTTGTCCGCGAGCAACGCGCCTCAACGCCGCCACGCCGGCGTTTCCCAGCTTCGCAGGCCATTCTGAACTCGGCCAGACGTGGAGGAAGCAGCGAAACCGACAAACCTTTCAGCCCTCAGAAGCGTGAAGGTCGTAGGCGTGCGCGGCCGAGCGCTACCCACCTTCGAGGCAAATTCCACGATGCTGAATTGTCGCGAGCGTCTGGGTCGCCTGCTGGTTTCGACAACGACCTACATCTCGGCTCTCCTCAGCCCAAAGTTGAACGCAGTAGCTCAGCGCCGAATCCCAGCCCCGGCGTCCGGCACAGCACTCCTCAGCCTGCTCTCGCTGCAGATGGACGGGCAGCAGACTTCGCGCATGCAGGGATGCCACTGCACTCGCTCGCAGACGATGCACTCGTCAGTCCTCCTGTAATTGAGCAAGTATCGCAAGAACTCGACAACGCCGACCTTCCTGTCGCTCTAACGGACTCTGGGCAAGCTTCAGGCATCGTCAACTGGCAAGCCCTGCAGGACTCACTTCCAACGGCACCCCACAAACGAGAAAGAGGAAGAAGACGAAGTGGATGAACTGGCAGACTCTGTCTCATCCGAGGTGGAAGACGAGGATGACCTCCGGCAGAGGGTTCAGCACGCGATCTGCGAAGAAAGCCTGCAGCCTGATTTGATGGGTCGAGGGCGCCGCCGCAGTCCACACGTAGCCTCTGCCAAAGCTGCAGGACAAGATGAAGCTTCAGCCACTCCTCACGTCACCTCTCTCAAAGCTGCACGACAAGACGATGCTTCAGCCAGTCCGATGCCTCTGACACCGCCGGACATTGTCATTACGCCTCTTCCAGACGCGTTTCTGACCGATGCCAAGGCAAATGGACAGACAAAGCTTCCAAATCCAGACAACACTCTCTCCGCCAAGGACGCTCTTCCCATCTCAGAAGAGGGACAGCTGCGCATCTCCGCCCATTGTACTCCGTCTTCGAGCTCAGAAGGAAGTATGATTGAAAACAGCGACGATGAATTGTCAGACACGCCAATCAGACGGAGGCTTGACGTCATTTACATAAGTCACAATGCTTCGATTGAACGGAAGAAGCAAAAAAGCCAAAAGGCAAGCTGCCTAAGGCCAGACGCGGTGCCAGACCTGCTATATAGCAGCGCAGACAGTGCAGAGTCGGGCTCGCGACGATGTACGCCTATACCCGCACACCCATTAGGCAAAAAGACAAAGAAGAAAGTAGGCAACAATCTTCCCGCAGACTAGACGTGACTGAACTGACAATTGATGAAGACTCAAACGCAGGTTGTGAAACGTCCGCCGGAATTCCGGCACAGAAAAGCTGTGATTTGGACAGGGCGGGAAGAACCGAGCATGTTCCGAGCGGACCAGCTTATCAGGTGGGCCAGCGCAACTTCTGTTTCTTCGAGGGATGCAAAACCTGACAGCAACGCCGCCAGTCTTCGGGACATGGCATCAGTCGATATCTATGCTGCGAAGCGGAATCAAGACAGATTCACCAGCTTCATCAACGAGCAGATTGTCCGGGAAGAACCGCAAGCTCCGCATGTGCAAGTACTCGACCCCTCTGGCAATCACGCCTTCCCGCCTTTTGACTTCATCTACACGAACCGCGTTCTTTAGTAAGTCCACCACCGCATCATGTCTACAGTGACAATATTGACACGCAGCGCAGTCGCGATGGCGTTCCTTCGCCTGCACAAGCTTCGGGCTGCGGATGCACCGACGGATGCCGAGCCGACAACCCCGCGTGTAGCTGTGCTCAGAAACAGCGGAACTGGATTGCGCGGACAGCGCCTCATAGCGACTTTAGAGGCTTCGCCTATGACGACTACGGCCGCCTAATCCTACCCGATAATGTTCCCATTATCGAATGCAACGTGAGCAGATCGCCCGTAACCACAGAGATCCATTCCGCTAATAGGGTCCGCCTTTACAGAGCAACTGTCAGTGTCCAGCGAATGTGAGGCAGCCCACGACCGTTGGTATGCGCCACGCACTAACGAGGTCATATTTCAGTGTGTCAATCGGCAAGTCAGTAATGGGCGCACTCAACATCTTGACCTCATCAAAACGGAGAAGAAAGGTGTGTTCTCTCTTTGAATTGCTTTCTCGCCCTGTGTTGTCAACTAAGGTGCCTGGCCGGCAGGTTGGGGCGTGCAAGCTTGTGCTGAGAAGTGCTCGATCCGCAAGGGAAGCTTCCTATGCATCTACTCTGGCGAGCTCATCACATGGCAAGAGGCCGAGTAAGTTTTGCAACGACCTGGCTATACTGTGACGACATGGTCTAATCTGAATGTCTGCCAGACGTCGAGGGCAGCTCAATGACGACCTACTGAACCCTACGTCGTACTTGTTTGACGTCGACTGTTCCTACATGAGCAAGACACTGGCGCTCTTCGAGGAGACCGGCATTTACATGCACGAGGACACTCTTCCTTTCGTTCCTCCTTCGTCTCAAGAGAGCAATGAGCAGACACAACAAGAGCGATACAGTATCGAAAAGTCTCTGTGAGCAGTCACATTGAATCCTGAATAGCGAATAAAGCTCTGACTTGGGTTGTCATAGCTATACTGTGGATGCCATGAAGTATGGCAACATCGGCCGCTTCTTCAATCATGTGAGTCCTGTCTGGCTGATCAAAATTGACTTGTGGGCTGAAAGTGTGCGGTTCAGGCTTGTTCGCCAAATGCTATGCTACGGTAAGACAGAGTCGGGATTGCTTGCAGCTCTCGCTTACCCTGTGTTATGGTCGTAGTGCCGTGATCTGCGATGATGGCGATGAATTCAAACCAATACTCGCTGTCTTTGCAAAAAAGAAGATCTATCCTGGCGAAGAGATTACGTGAGTGTCGAAGAATGCTGCAAATATCTTTTGCATGCTAAAGCAGCGTTTCAGCATATCATACCGCGGCATCATCGATGGCGGGTCAGACGATGGCGACTCCGAAACCGACGAGGAGATCAACGAATATCCAGACTTTGCCCTAACGAGAAAGCGCAAGCGGTCATGGCGACATCAAGCACCCAGTCGCGGCAAGGGCAAAGCCCGTGGCAGAGGCAGAGGCGGCAAGCGTGGCGGTGGTGGTGGAAAGCGGGGTGCGTGCAACAAGAAGCAGGCAGGCCGGGCGAATGTGCAACCAGCACCACAAGCTCAGGGTGTGGCCGAACAGAAATGCTACTGCGGCGCTATCAATTGTGATGGTTGTAAGTCTTATCTCCCTTCGAGATGCGACTTGTGCATTGAGCTGGTTGCCATCCCTACAGACATGTTTCTACGGGCCGAAAGCAGTGACGGAGACGAAGTCGTATGAGAAGGCGGCGAATACAGGGGTGATTAGTGGTTCCTTTCTTTCTTGATTCTGCGTTCTCTAGGTGTAGCTTGATTCTGTGCTGTAGCTTCGTCGAACGACAGATGTAGCGGTTGCATCACCAATGCGCAGAAGGTCGCACTGCGACCCGGGTTGCGCTCTAAAGATAGCACGTACATGCAGCGACAATGGGAAGGGCGAGCTTTTTCCACCTCCGGTCTCGCTCTCACCAACACCTTCAATCCTTACAGCACGCGGCATGGCTCTCTACGAGAATGCTCGCACGTACACTGCTATCGGCACGGGCGCTCTAGGTCTGGCGACTGTGAGCGCAACATGGCCAGCCTGAGGCACAGGATCACTTGGCGTCTTTGTAGCTTCTTGACCATGGCTGATAGCGGGATTGGTTGCGCAGGGCCTGGTGCTATCCTACAGCCTTGTGGTCATTCCCATCATCAAGAAGTCTAAGCTGCAGACGAAAGACAAACTGACTCTGTGGCACAATAGCTATGAAATTGGAGTGAGCCCGCTGGCATGGCGCCTCTGCTTGATCGCTCAGCAATACCATTGAAGGCCAACGCTAACCAAACGACGGCTAGAAATCCATCATGGTCCCTCTGCCACTCGTTGCAGCAGCAGCACTTGGAGCCACAGCCTGGTCCTCTCGAGGCCATCCTGCTTCAAAGTGAGCAGCCTCCTTTGGTGCTCACTTTGGTGAAATTTCAAACTGAAGAGTGCTACAGAATACTTGGTACAGCTGCTGCACTCTCCACTGGGCACATCTTCACAACGCTGCTTCTAATGCTGCCGACGAACAGTAAGTGGACGGACTTAGCACAGGGCCAGGTTGTCTTCGCAAAGGCACTTCGGATGCTCAAATGACGCATCCGCTGACGTCTGATTGTCTTCAATGAACGCTCCAGATCGACTCATGGCCCTTCAGACTCAGTCTGTTCACACGGAGACAGAAGAGAAGGAAACTGATGAGCTGCTTGACAAGTGGCTCGGTTTGCACGGCATCCGAATTGCCTGGTTGGCTGCAGCTATGACTACAGCTTTCGTTGGTCTGCTCAGGCTGTGAGGCTTAACCTCAATGGCCAAACTCCGCGCAAATCAAGACGGAAGAGGTCGTCGAGCACATCGAGGCAGGAAGTGTCAAGTGCCTGCGGAGACCAGGTATTTCGCCACCAAGTAGATGTAGAGGTGCTACTAAGTAGGTCAAATGTAGTGACGCAGAACCAGCAGCACCTTTGTTCGGCTATGACTGTTACGTACATACTACCTTGACCTCCTGTAGCCAGCGTGCCCACGGCGACCAGAGCGAGAGCTGCCTTCTATCAAGACGTGATCGTGCAATGTCGGACACGAGCTCTGGTTCGTTGTTCCACCTCTGGCAGCGAGCGACAGTATGACCACCAGCTTGGACCTGCACCACATACAGTCGGATACTCTCTGACCATCACGCACGGTCGCCAAAGCGTTGCTGGAGGCCAGCTGAAGCTGTGTTGGGAGACCTCGGTGCCAGGCAGCGTGCGTGTGAACAACTGTGTTCCACAAGTTCCACAGCCGCACCATGGCGTCGACAGCCGCCTCTCGACAGCCACTATTCAGTGTGGATGTATCTCCCTCTCCTTCGGGCACTCATAGAAAGATATACGTTCAGCAAGGCTCGTCAAATGCTGGGTGGCACAGTCTGGAAGCGGATGCTGGTGGCGAGATGCAGAGTCATGGCGTGGACGACCTAGTCGAGCAGACGATCCCGCGCTTCACAGAGATTATGGACGGGTTTCTCGATGAACCACCAATCTTGACGGATGCTGAAGCCCCTCATTCTAATGGTCGCCTGTCCCCCACGCAATCCACTCACAACTCCACGTCTGCTGGCTTGGGGCAGTCAATCCGTAGCACTCGCGAGGTCAGTTGTCAAGAGCTCGGCTCCTTTGTCAGTATAGAGTCACTAACGCCGTGTCTGACTCTAGAAGCTTCACGAAGATCTTCAAGACCTTCACTTCTCTAATCTCTCGCCTACAAGCTCTGCAAAGCAGACTCTTATAGACACATCAACCAGCCGCGGAGCTGGTCAACCGGGCCGCGAAGAGGAGGAAGATGACGATTTCCTAGCGGACCTAGACAGAGCTCTGGACGAGGCCGGGGAGGCGCAGGAGGCCGAGGATGACTTTTTAAAAGACCTAGACGAGGCACTGACGAAGACCGATGCCAGACCTGCAATGTCTGCCGCTGGTAGCTCAAAGGACTTCTCTAGCAGGCCTTCATCCACGGTGTCCAGGCGCTCTATCTCCATCAAAGGTCGGGCTGCCGAGTTTCTGCCTGTCTCTGCGTCCTCCAGCACATCGCACAAGTCTGCACCGCATTCCTCGAATGCTTCTTCAGCATCGCATTCTCTTCGAAACAGCAGACTTGATGATGAGAATAGCATGCAGCGAACGGGACAAGCCCGCTCCTCCCCTCAACCTGAGAAGACTTTAGTTACGGTGAGACCGGCTTCACCTGTCTCTTCATTCGTGTCAGCTCGCGGCTCCCAAGTCACATCGGAAGTTTCACGGGTCACTCTGGGTACCGCTGCTGCGGGCTGGGACTTCCAAAGCGGTTCATGGTCCAAACCTATCCTACGAGACGCTACCATCGAGAGCATGCACAAGAAGCTTCCTCCGGGAAGGGCGCTAAATCTGAGCGGAAGAAGCTCTGCTATGCCTCGAAACGGGCTTCCAACATCCTCGATCTTGGCGAATGGCCGAAGAACGATGCAAACTACGGGGCCTGTACGCCATGGACATCCTCATCCGCCGAGAGGTTTCGCAAGTCAACCTCAAAATTTGAGTCCTATGCTTCCTGAACCCGGTCCCCTCGACAATGTGGAGATCTCGATAACCAAAGTTCCGCCGGACGCCTCAAAAGAGGATCTCTACGCTTGGATCAGTGAAGGTGCACTTCACCGACACCCTTTCTCCACTCGCGAGCGCCGAATGAACTTCTGGTACGCTGGTCAGATCGCAGTGACCGGACATTTTTTTTAATGCTGGCTTTCAGGATACACTTGCCAAAGGCAAAAAAGGACCCGCTTGCCTGGGGCTTAACAAATACCGGAGTCGCGTAAGCAACGATCCCCTGCTACAATGTCAGGGCCGGCTAGACTGACGTTCGTTCTTTCAGCTACATGACATTGCCCACGCCCAAGGATGTGCATACGTTTCTCGGCAAGTACGGCCGCGGAAACCCATCTGCTATCAGAATTCGTGGTCTCGTCTTCGATAGAGGTTCAAAGCCTCCGCCGAATGGAATTGTGGAATGGCTGCAGCGCATGCCGTTCCCTGCCAAAGGTGATCGCTCTCGGAGAGTCATCAACGACCGCAAGGCGGATACCCTTTCCATTGCGCGACTGGAATTCGGCATTCTATGTCGAGATGGCGTTTACTCGTCAGAATACGTCAAGGACATGAGAAATGCCAAGTTCTCCTTCGACTATCGTTACCGCACACTGCGAATTTCTCTGTTGCTGCAAGCGGCACGCGGTCAAACGCCTTCGACTCGGCTTATCGTAATCAAGAGCTCGTCCATCAGAATGGTTCTTTCGTCCGTGGAGGACGATGAGTACATCGCGACTCTCATTCTGACACACCCTCCGGCATACGAGGAATTACTCTCCCGGTCGCTGAAGGAAGACGAGGTAATAGCGGCGGAGGATGCGAGCGGCGATCAAGCGCACACCAAGGTCGAGAATGTCAAGTACACGGGCAGGCAGCGTAGACCCGGGTGGGATCACGGCCATCAGAAGATAGCCAACTTCACGTCACGAGCAATTCGCTTGGCCTTTGACTCTGAATATCTGCGGCACGACTTTGAAGACCTCCTCACAGTCATCGGGTGCTCACATGCCAAATACGTCACCATGCAAGCTGAGCCTCGGCGTCTATACGCGACTTCGAAACGTCGAGCAATCAACGAATGGCTTAATTCGACGGCGAGCCGCAGTGTTGCGTTCCAGATAGCTCGGCTTTATCACAACAACTTGTTGGTGCCTGTGGACATTTTGGCTCTTCGGCCGGCTGTGGAAGAGCTTTACGCAAAGAAAGGCCCGTATATCACGTCAGACATTCTTCATCAGTACGTTGAAGAATTAACGCGGCTTCAGGAAAGGTGGTATGATCGCATCATCAAGGATCGGCGGCATGAAAGTGAGAAAGAGCTAGCCCAAGGTGTTGATGTCATTCAACTGCTGGAAGACTTGGTCACGAGGGGCATCAACCGCGTAAACTGGAAAGAACACCACCAGTCGCAGCTCATGCAGTGTCTACATGTCATATTGACACCAACTTCGATGGTCCTCGACGGTCCTTATCCAGACCAGTCTAATCGTCCATTGAGGTGGGTGAGCCGAGACTTTCCAGCAAATGTGATACTTTGCTGACAATAAACTGCAGAAAGTACGGTCATCACGACCATTTCGTACGAGTCGCCTTCATGGACGAAGACAGACAGCCTTATTACTGGGTAAGTTCTGCCCATTTATGGAGCATGGTATGCCACTCATCACATCCTTGCTTTTACAGGGTCCAGACATCGATTGGACAGCGTTCCTAGACGAGCGTGTGGGCGCAATCCTACGGGAAGGCATCTTCCTAGCTGGAAAGTAAGTATTGCATGCTGTCACATCGTCATTTGCCAAGCTGAGTCACCTCAATAGGCGATACGAGTTCCTCGGGTACAGTATGTCATCCCTACGAAGCCGTTCCACGTGGTTCTGCACGCCCTTTGAGTGGGAAGGTCAGCAAGTTGACGCAGACTACATTCGAACTAATCTGGGCGATTTCGAGCGAGTCAAGCGACAGCCTGCGCGATATGGAGCTAGGATGGCGCAAGCTTTTACTGCTACAGATCCTTCCATCGTTCTGCGCAAGGAGGAAATCATGGAGATACCCGACGTGGAAAAGAAGTGCAGGGGAGAAACAGTGTGCTTTACCGACGGCGTTGGCAAGATTTCTCTCTCGATGACACAGCGGGTCTGGATGGCTTTACACCACGGTATGCAGCCAGCAGGCGTGCTTCCCAGTGCTTTTCAGGTGAGAACAGGTTTGTCTTCTGGATCCTGTGTCTGCAGTCACATTGACCATGGATCCACAGTTCCGCCTCGGTGGCTACAAAGGCGTGCTAGCCGTGGACTCTGAGTTGGAGGGCGACAAGATGTACGCGATAGTTGCGCACCCAGGTGAATATCCGCATGCTGACAGGTCTCCTCCAGCTGCGTACGTCCTTCACAGCAGAAATTCGATGCTCCAGAATCCCTTGGTCTCGAGGTTGCGTACACCTATACCAGTGCGATGCCGATGTTCCTCAATCGTCCCCTGATCAAGGTTCTGGAGGATCTTGAAGTGCCGCCCGAAGCCTTCCTGAACCTCATGCAAGATGCGGTCGGCAAAGCCGAAGACCTCAAGGTCTATATACGAGAAACTCGGAAACAATTGACACTGCACGAGCTCGGCCGGCCTTTTGACGTGAAGTCACTAGTCGAACATATCGGCAGTCTGCTCAAGACAAACCGGATTGAGCCTTTCAAGAACAGCGGTCGTCTTGCATCTTTTGTTGCCGACTCCCTCGAATTTGCTGAAGTGCACATCCTTCGACTTTTGAAACTGAAAGCACGAATACCCGTCCATCAAGCCCATGTTGGCGTTGCAATCGCTGACGAGTCAGGCGTGCTAAAGGCGGTGAGTCCGGCCCCTCAATCCTCATTACAGGTGTACTGACATTGCTTGTCTCCGAGGGGGAAATCTACACGCTGCGGCACGACCCTGGAGAACCACCTCGTGTGGTGGAAGGCGACGTCCTTCTCGTCAGAGCACCCACCGTTGACGTAGGCGATGTCCAATATGCCAGAGCTGTAGGCCATCCTCCGCCCGGAGCCGAACGTTTACACGACATTCCAAATGCTGTCGTGTTCTCTATACACGGCGACGAGCCTTTGATTACAAGCCTGTCTCGAGGTGACATGGACGGTGATCTTGTCGGAGTTATCTATGACCGGCGTCTGTTCCCAAAGAAGACAGAGAAGGCCATGCAGCATAAGCCGAAGAAAGCGGTCGATCTTCCCTACGATTGCACGATCAATGAAGTCATTGACTTCGTTCTCCGCTTCTTCCGCAATGATATGTTGGGTCTCATCGCAAATAGAGTGAATCCTTCACTCCTAGCAGCAAGGGGACTCTCACTGACGGCGAAAGCAGCACCTCTTGATTGCAGATCAAGCACCGAGTGGATTTGTGACTGGACACGGAACTCGCCACCCCGCTTGCAAGAAGTTAGCCGAGCTGCAGACTATTGCTGTCGATGGTGAGTAGAAAGCCCTATTGCGAAGACTAGTAGTCTTACATCCTCTCCCTTACGCTGCAGCGCCGAAGAGTGGCCAATCGGTCGACCTCAGTGAAATGCCGCGACCTCTCTTTCCACATCGTCCAGATTTCGCCTCACGCGACCTCTCGCTTATGAGCGGAGAGCCCGAAGAAGAAAACCTAGTATACCAATCGAGAAATATATTGGGGAGACTGTACCGCTCCATCTCTCTGACTAGTCAAGAAATGGAAAATCAGACACCTAAAGAAGCCGAGCCTCTCGACAACAACTACATTCCAGCCGGAGAAGACGACCAGATCCTCATAGCCCTGCTGCATGAGCTTGAGCTCTGTGGTCTTCAGACGAGTCGACAGACATCAGACGAAAGTTGCCGCACTGACGCGTGGTATGCGATGCACTCGTATGCAAACGATCTCAGGCATATCGCGTGGTCCAACACCATGAATTCTGGTCATCCGTTGACAGAACACGAGTTGTTCATCACTACCATATTGCACGGGCCATGGGCAACAAAGCAGAAACAAGAGCTACTGGCACGCATCGGTCTACAAAGTAAAGACCTTATTGATTCAGTACTTCTCAGGCTAGAGGGGTCCGATGGTCGCGATCGACCTCAGCAGTGGACAAATCGAGTACTTGCCGCCCTTCGAGTAGCGGTTTCTCAAGGCTCCAAGTTTGGAGCTTCTACTTTTGCATTGATAGCCGTTCGGTCCTGCTTGAATCTACTCGCCATGATGCGCGAGGTTCATCGGGCACAATTGTTCGCAAGCCACCAAGAAGAAGATGTCGAGGAGCCTTTCCGACCGGTCTTTACCGATCAAGCTTCCTTCTTCCAGTCTACCCCGGTCACCGCCTTTGGCTCAGAGGAAGGCATCCTCGGCCCAGCAACCTGACGTCGCCTGGTACAAAGGGCTTATGGCAGACCGCATCGCAGCCATCAAATACAGTTTCGCCCGAAGACATAGGCAAGCAGCCAGGCAGTAGTTATGCAACGAATTGGCAGTGACAATATCACGACGAATGATGTAGCCTTAGGGAAACGCGTCTGGTGGAAGCATATCCAAGAGGTTCGTTCGCAGTCAAGACATTAAATTCAGAATGAAAGAAACGGGCAGTTCTGCGAAGAACCTGAGATTCCAGCTGTAGCAGCGACGGTGTATAATGAATGGGTAGTCAAGCTAGCGAAGCGCTTCTACAACACCGTTCATGGTTGTATCGCCATTCATAGCTGTCCCGACATGATCTTGATCGACCGGCATAGCATAGTCGTCCATATGAGCGAGTATGAAGTCTAAGAATGCGCTTTCTTGCTCAAGTCGATCTGCGCGAGCGTAATGACGCTCTGTATAAGGAAGAAGTGCCTCGATGACCTCGGACATGGTACTTGTGCTGACGGATTTGCCCTCTTCGAGTCCAGTTGAGGAAGGCGTCGCAGCCATTATGTTCGAAAGACTATGCACCTTGAACAGGACATTCAAGACAGCCTGGGCGATATCAGAGTCACGCGATTTGGCATTCCAGTCGCGAACGTATTCAAGAAGTCGGAAGATATCTCCGGCCTCCAAGGTCTTGAAAATCTCCTTGAGAATGCGAGTGTTGCTCGTGTCATCACTCAGAATGTCGCGAAGCAAACCCAGCAACCGACGTGGCTGATCCATCGAGAGTGCAAGGATTACAGCGTTACGATAATCCTTCACCTCCATATAGTTGGCCAGGTCTTGCGAGCTGCGAGACAGGTTCAGCCAACTACACGGCAGCGAGGCAACAAGATATACGACTCGCCGCAATATTTCCTCCTCTTCGGCAATAGCCTTTTCATCCTCTTCTTGCTCGGTAATGTCGTTCCAGAAGCTGATAGTTGAATCCGCACCGCCCGAGATCAAGGTACTAGCATCGTGATTTACTGCAAGTGCCCAGATCTAACCAGCAAATCAGCTTTTGATCGTTTCTTGCTCGAGGACCTCGACTTACCTTGTCTTCGTGATTGTCGAGCGTCGCGACGCATTCTTCATCCTTGACATTCCAGACTTTAACCAAGCCGTCGGATCCGCAAGAAACCAACTGCTGGCCACTGGGGAGAAAGTCTATTCGCAAGATTGTATTTGTATGTCCTTCCAGAGTCTGAAGATAGGGCGGATCAATTGATGATCGCAGAGACAGCTAGGCAGACAGGCTGAGCATCTGTGCACATACCTTGAGGCATGTGAAATCATTGATATTCCAAAGCTTGATAGTCTTGTCACCGGAAGCAGTGGCTAAGCATTGATCCGTAGGTGAAAATTTGACACTCCAAACGCCACGTTTGTGCCCTTTCAGCAGACCGAGAGGCATCATCTTAGCTGTCGGTACTGTCTGAGCTTTTGAGGCTGCCGCGTAGTCGATTGCAAACAGCTTGGCCGTCCGATCTTGCGACCCCGTGGCCAGTATACGATCGTTTGGCGCGAAATCTAGCGAGTTGATATCCTTGTCATGGACTTTGACAGTCGTCAAGGCTAGAGCTTTACGAGGTGCTGAGCCATGATCTGTGCTGATCGAAGACTCATCGAGGAAAGGTGATAGGTCCCACAACTTGACGGTACGATCTTGACTGGCCGTTGCAGCAATCAAACCATTCTTGCGGGCAATTGAGACGGCGCCGATGCTTTCGAGATGACCTTCGAACAATGCCACGCAAGACCAGCGCACCTTGCCCTCTCCAGCATTGGGATCCGGAGATGCGCGCCACAATCGGGCTGTTCTATCTTTACTGCCGCTCATGAGCAGCTCACCATCCACACTTCGCGCGAGACAGAGCACGACATCGCTATGGCCAGCCAGGAGCGCAGTGTCGAAAGTTGCCAGATCATATATGCGCAAAAGGTCCGAGTTCGTTGCGACTGCGAGGTGAGTCTCTTCGGCAGTCGGTCCCGTTGAAAGATAGACTGTATCGATGACTTCGTCGTTGAAGCCTACTACGTGCTTGATAGGTGACAGAGTGGCCAGGTTGTGAAACACAATATTCTGGTCGACATGCGCCGTGATGAGGGTATCCGCAAGTGGGCTGACGATTGAGGATGTGTTAGTACCAGGAAGACGATGCAGATGCTCACAACTCACCAAACACCAACTATCTCATGAGCTTTGCCCTGATCTGCGCTGCTGGACGATGACAATTGTACTTGCTGGCTGCTTTCCAAGTCCCAGAACTTGACTCTACCGCTGTCTCCTGCAGTCCACAACACAAGTTTGGTTTGCTCGTCGGCGGCTTTCTTCTTGCCCTTGCCTTTTACTGGCTTTTCGTCGTGCACAGGCAGGTTATAGATGCCTAGAGCCTCGAGAGTCTCAAAGACTGGGATTGTGTGCTTCAGCCGTCCAGTCTCAGCGTTCCAAACGCTGTAGACCTTGTCTCTTCCGCCGGATACAATAGTCTTGCCATCTGGAGTGACTGCCAGTCCCCTGATGACCGACGCGTGTCCTTCGAGGACGTGCAGGGCTTTCCTCGTTGATAGGTCCCACAAGCGAATGCGGCAGTCATCGGAAGCAGTGACCAGCCTCGGTGACCGCGAGGGGCTGATGTCGAAGTGCAAGGCGCTGACCACGCCGCCGTGGCCTTTGAAGACATGCGTGCAATGTCCTTGTGCTGCGTCCCAGACTTTGACGATGCCGTCGGCGGATCCAGTAGCAAAGAGAGAGCCTGTTGGGTCTGCCACGGCTATGGTGATGGGAGCGTCGTGCGCACGAGCGACTGAGCGGATGAGAGAGAAGTCGTCGGCGGTGTGGAAGCGCAGGGCGAGTGAGCGGTGGGCCACGAGCAGAGTTCCAGCAGAAGACGCATTCTCCGGGGAAACTGCAAGAGCCGTCACTGCAGACGTGTCCTATAGAGAACAACAGAGTGTCAGCAGCTGGGCGTCCACGCCGTCGCAAAATTGTCGCCACCGGACCACTTACACCTCTAAACAGATGAAGCCGGGCTCCAGATGCGACTTCGGTGAGGACAACGTTGTCGTTCAGGGTCGTGTACAGCCTGGTGCCATCTGCGCTTGCTCCAATAGCTCCTCCGGTGTAGATGGGCGTGTAGCTCTTTTCAAGCTTGAAGCTGATCGACCAGCATTTTTCATGTGTCAGTGCCAGACGAGCAGCGTCAGCCAGTAGTGGTGGGATAGCCTCTCGAGACAGATGCTTACGAGGTCTTGAGGCGCATAGCCATGGTCAGTGAGAAGCTCCAGTAGTTGCTCAGTCGGACTGGAGCTTACCGCTGAGAGGATGGCTATTCGTACTTTGGCGGCCACCGCTGCCAGCAGGACCCGCAATAAGCAGCACGAGTTGGCCTTGTGCCACCAGAGAACACGGACGAGGGCCTCATCGTTGGACACACTCACTTCAAGCTTGAGACACGTCGCGACAGCAGCGAGGGCGAACCACTCGAACCGCACCTTATTCGGACAGGAACCATGGAGGGACGCGTGCAGGCCTATATCGCTGCTGGACTGCCAAAAGCAAAGGCAGAGACGGCAGCCAAGAACGAAAAGGTCGCTGCATCGCTCGACAAGATCATCGCCAATGCATCCATCACCGAGGCTAGCAAGAACCCCAAGCAGGGCGCACTGCTCCTGCATCTTGCAAGTAACGGACAGGACCTGCCTGACTCGGATCAGACTATGGTCGCCCAGCTGGTTGTGGAAGGCAAGATCCAGACGCAGGACCAGCTTAATGGTATGTTATAGCCGTATATCGCGCTCGAGATCCCAATCATACTCATAGCCTTTCTTGCTAGGCGGTCTTGACCATTTGAAGGCTGGCGGCGACCGATCAATTGCCAGCGTCGAGAAGGCCAGTGGCGTGGGTGAGTACTTCTACAAGCTTCATCAACGAGCGCGTCTTGCGTTCTTGATACTGTTTCCGTCGCAGAAGAGCTGACCATCATATACCCAGGCATTGTCGTATCTGCGGAACAGATCGCTTCACATGTCGCAGACTACATGTCTGAAAACGCAAGTGCGCTGGGGGACACCACATGGGCAAATCTCGCCGCCGCAATGAACTCCCTGAAAGTAGTGGAAGACCTCCGCTGGGCAAGCCCACTGGACATCAAGAAGTCGCTAGAGTCTGCTTTCACTGCCACCTTTGGCTCAAAGGAGGACTACAACAAGGCCAGCGCAGCTGCGTCGAAGGCGTCGAAACAGCAGGCCAAGCAAGCAACAGCGGCGTCCTCCAAGACGGCTGCGTCTGGAAATGAAGCTCAAGCTAGCACGTCTGGATCAAATGTGCCAAACATGTTTGAGGAAGGTTTCTTGGCCAGTCTGCACCCAGTCGGCGGCAACGCTCAAATCAGAGAGGATCGGCGACAGGAGCATCTCAAAGCTACAAGGGGAATGGTGCATACGCGTTTCCCTCCCGAGCCCAATGGTAAGCTGGATACCCTGTGTCGTGACCATCTGCCCAGGCTGATCATGTTCGTGCGCCTGCCAGGCTATCTACACATTGGTCACTCCAAGGCGATTGCTGTAAACTTTGGCTTTGCGCAATACTATGGCGGCAAATGCTACCTCCGCTATGACGACACCAACCCTGAAGCAGAAGAGCAAGTCTACATTGATAGCTGTCTCGACATCATTCACTGGCTAGGCTTCGAGCCGTGGAAGATCACCTATTCGAGCGACAATTTCCAAAAGCTCTACGAATTGGCTGTAGAGCTGATCAAGCGCGATAAAGCGTATATGTGTCATTGTACAGGTCAGTGGGCGCGATTGTCTCACATAAACCAATCTTTCAGACTGAAAGACGTCATTGATAGCCGAACAAATTCACGAGAATCGAGGAGGAGCAGACCATGGACCCCGCAAAGCTTGCGAGCATCGGACTCGCCCTGTACAAGAGTCTCTAGACACTTTTGAGCGCATGAAGAACGGGGAGTTTAAACCTAGTGAGGCGACTTTGCGCATGAAGCAAGATCTTGAAGATGGCAATCCTCAAATGTGGGACCTGATCGCGTACCGGACCCTGAAGAAGCCACACCATCGAACCGGAAGCACATGGTGCATCTATCCGACATATGACTTCACTCATTGTCTTTGTGATTCAATCGAAAACATCACGTGAGTCGCCCTCTGCGTCCATTCCAGACGTGGACCTGCACCTGACAACGTAAATTGCAGACATTCACTATGTACCACAGAGTTCAGGCAGTCAAGGATATCCTACGACTGGCTTTGTGACGCCCTCGAAATCTACCGGCCACAGCAGAACGAGTATGGCAGGCTGAAGCTGCAAGGCACATTCCTGTCCAAGCGCAAAATCCTGAAACTCGTCGAGCTGGGCATCGTCAAAGGCTGGGACGATCCGCGTCTATACACGCTCATCGCACTGCGCCGCCGAGGTATTCCGCCTGGTGCGATCTTGTCTTTCATCAATGGACTGGGCGTGACGACCTCTACAACAACAATTGGTACACACCGCTTCGAGCAAGCTATTAGGGCGTATCTGGAACTTAAGACGCCTCGCCTCATGCTGGTGCTCAAGCCATTAAAGCTCACATTGGAGAATGTACCGGAAGACTACGTTGAACTCATCGACAAACCGCTACATGCCAAGGATGCAAGCTTTGGCACCAACAAGCTTCCGCTCACTCGACATTTGTACATCGACGCAACGGATTTCCGCACTGAAGACTCGAAAGATTTCTTCCGACTCGCACCAGGAAAGACAGTTGGCTTGCTGTATGCCAAGTATCCGATTACATGCACCTCTTTCAAGACAGATGAGAAGACGGGAGAGGTTACAGAGGTGTTCGCACGCTATGAGGGCTTCACCGGCACATCGAATGATAAGCCAGCCAACGTTCCGAAAGTCAAGACCTACATTCACTGGGTAGCAGAGCACGCGGCCTCGCACAGTCCCGTCAAGATTGCAGAAACGCGGATATTCAAGCAGCTCTTTAAGTCCGACGACCCGGCTACCCTCACGGATTATGTCGCGGACGTTGATCCAGACAGTCTGCAGATCGTCAAGGGAGCCTTGCTTGAAGTCGGCTTGTGGGACATCATCGGGAAAGTCAAGAGCGCCGAAAAGTCAGACAAGGCTGAGCAGAAAGCTCTGACTTCGGATCCTTCCGCTGCGTTATCTGGAGGTGTGACTGGTGGAAACGAGCGCGTACGCTTCCAAGGCCTCCGTACAGCTTATTTCTGCTTGGACAAGGAAGCAAAGGTCAATGCTCTGACCGACGAGGCTAGCAGCGGGCCTGCAGAGGGAGACGAATTGATCCTGAATTGGATTGTCTCGCTCAAGGAGGACAAGACGAAGTGAGAATTGCTCGAGAAAGCAGTGCGTGCCGCAGTAGAATAAGTAGCAAGGTAATGCAAGCAATGAAGTGAAATGCCCGCGATCGACGAAAAACGTGACTTTGAACTGGGCAAATTCGCCAGTGCGGCGGTTGTTCTTTGCGTTTGCCCACACCCACTCTGCGACTGCACTTGATAGCCCATATACAAGCCCATATGGCTCCTACTGCTCTTCTGAAAGCGCTTAGCAAGAACAAGAGGAAATGCGACGAGCAGGAGGAGGATGAAGCAGACGGAATCGCGTACGACGACGGCGACGAGGGCAGCTCGAGCAGCGAGGAGGAGGACGACGAAAGCGAGCATGAAGACGAATCAGACTCAGAAGCAACCGGAGCGCACGGCCAGGTCAACGGTAGCTCTGCGCTGGCCAAGCTGAAAGGCAAAGGCAAGGCAATCGATGGCGAGAACAGTTTTCTAGACGAGGACAGTCTCACCGTATCACAGAGTCGGAGGACGGTCTTCAAGCAGAAGACATTGATCCTCAGCAGTCGTGGAATCACCCATCGAATGCGCCATATGATGAAGGACATTTCCAACCTCCTGCCCCATTCCAAAACTGGTGAGTGGCAACACCTTCATCACAATGCACTTGCTGACATGTCAGTGTGCGCTTCCTACAGATGCCAAGCTCGACACAAAGCACCAGCTATCGCTGTTGAACGAGCTGGCAGATCTGTCCAATTGCTCGTCGGCATTGTTCTTCGAAGCACGCCGTCATGCAGATTTGTACATGTGGGCGTCAATGACCCCCAATGGCCCTTCTATCCGGTTCCACCTACTCAATGCGCATACGATGGACGAGCTCAAAATGACAGGCAACTGTTTGAAAGGAAGTCGGCCTATCCTTGTCTTCGACAGTTCTTTTGACCAGGATCCACACATGCGTCTAATCAAGGAAGTTCTGACGCAGGTGAGCTGCTGGAGGCTGTGCCGCCTAGTGTAACGCATGTCCTCATTATATGCCACCGTCCCTTTCAGATCTTTGCTGTGCCAAAGACAGCTCGCCGCGCGAAACCGTTCGTCGACCATGTCACCTCACTCTCGGTTGCGGATGGCAAGATCTGGTTTCGCAACTATCAGATAGTGCCAGACTCTCCCTTGGACCTTTCAGATTCAGCAAAGCTAGCAGAAGAATTAAACAAGGCCAACAGGTCAAAGACTAAAGGCCCCCTCGACCCCCTGGACAAGATGAGCATGAATGAAATTGGCCCACGTTTTGTCTTGGTGCCCATCAAGATCTTCGAGGGCAGCTTTGGCGGTGCTGTCGTTTGGGAGAACAAGGGTGCGTCCGAAACCTTGCTTCTTCAGACTGATGAATGTCCACTGAGTAAAAGTGCGTCTTCAGACTTCACTGCACCAACAGCAAAACTCGCTCAAGCGAAAATGGCAAAGGCTGTCGCATACAAGGACCGCAAAGGCCAGGAGCAGGAGATTTCGTCCAAGAGGGAGTTCCTCAAGGAGCAGGCTCAAGCGGACCGTCAAAAGAGTGGAAAGACGGCTATCGAGCGTACCAATGTGTTCCGTTAGTGCCTGTTGGACCGTGTTGTCGTCTAATCTGCATGCTCTTCCTTCTCATCGGTGGCAAATATTGCTTCCAACTTTCGCCTCACGAAATGATGCCGCCTGTCTGTCTACGAATCACACGCGCAACATGGAGGTGGACACGAAACCTGCACTACAAGAGCTGCGCGTGGTGCTGCCTGGCGATAGCGTCAAGCAAGTCGTACAGGATGCACCCATCAAGCTTGGCCCAGGCGTCATGCAGCTGGCACAGCGCACAGCAAACGCTGCAGCCCCAGGAAGCAGCCAAAACAGCAGTTCAGCGGAGAAGGTACACATCACTGCGACAAGATCCGGTATACTAGGCCACCAGGCTGCATCGTCTGGCCAGAAGGAGGCCAAGAATGCACCAGAAGTCTGCTGGGTCGAGGCTCAAGGCAAGAGAGTGCGCTTGCATGCTTTGGCGCAGCGACGGCGTCCATAGAAGACAACTGACAAATGCGGCCCGCCCACGTCATTCTCGCAGTACGTACTGGCGCAGGGCGAGCCTGTCATCGGTGTCATCACGGCCCGCTTCGCCGAAGGCTATCGAGTCGATATTGGCGGTTCGCAAAGCGCCACACTAGATGCACTCGCGTTCGAAGATGCGACAAAGCGCAACAAGCCGAATCTCAAGGTAACTCTTCTTGGTATCCACTGCTTGACTCATCGTACTCAGCCTGACTGTCCCGCTGCTCGATTCCTCCAGGTTGGCCAGGTGATCTACGGCAGAGTTTCGCTGGCTTTGCCCTTTTGCGAACCCGAGATAGAGTGTTTCGATGCAAAGACTGGCAAGGCAAAAGGCTTTGGTGAATTGAATGGTGGCATGCTCATGCGAAGACTTGAGCTGGGGAAGTGTAGAGCGTGAGTCCATGTCCTACGACCCCTCTACTCGAATGGATAAAAGTCAGAGCAATGAGCTGACAGGTCTGCATTCGCACACTTCGACCGCAACTTTGTAGATTGCTTTCACCATCCCATCCCTTGCTACCCCGGCTTGGGGCAAAATTTCCGTTCGAGCTGGCGATTGGGATGAACGGACGCATATGGGTCAAGGCGGCCGAGCCACAGAAGACTATCGAGCTCATGAAGGCAATACAAGATGCATAATGCAATCACTCGACTCCTTCAGCGCCCTGCGATCCAGTCGTTGTCGAAGGTCTCTCTTTCGCAATGATCAGTCGGAGGCTGGTCGATGTTATTGCAAACTGGACCGACCGAGAGCCCTGCTTTGCAGAAAGGCACGATCATTCACAACACACGCATACTGTCAAGTGCATCTGAATCGGGTCTGAGACGCATGCAAAGCTTGTCGTATTCATCAGCCGAAGGTGTCCCAGCCAGTTCTGCACCATGCTGTACCTCACTTCGGATCGCTTGCCAATTTGTGAGTCTCGCTCACTTCCTTTGTTGCGACCACCCTCATCCTCTGGCGTTTACAGTTCTACCTTTGGGCATCATTGGCTTCTATCGCTATCTGTGGTATGTAATCCGGTTCGCTGCTTTCATCGCATACAAGCCTATCCCGGTACCGGAGAAGCCCACTTACCGCGCCGAGGAAGATGTTACAGTAAGTCTAATGTCTAGCAGAGTGTAGCAATGCTAGCCGCTGACGATTGTGCAGATAATTGTACCAACTATCGACGCCGACGATAACTTTTTGGAAGCCTCGCAGACATGGCTAGCTGGCAATCCCAAGGAGATCATCATCGTCACGGCCGAGCACATGCGGAAACCTTTGGAGGAGCTGACACTGCGCATGGACGGACCAGGAGGCAGAGTGAAGGTCCTGACAGTGACACAAGCAAACAAGCGTAGACAGATGGTCGAAGGTATCAAAGCAGTTCAGACGGATATCATCGTCTTCGCGGACGACGACGCGCTGTGGCCACCTACACTGCTGCAATACGTCCTGGCGTGCTTTGAGGATCAGGCTATCGGAGGTGTCGGCACTTCCCAGGTGGTCAAACCAGTCGGCAAGCGCATGACCGTCTGGGAGGTACTTGCGGCTATGCGCCTCTCCATTCGCAATATCGAGATTGCCGCTTCGACTCACATCGATGGCGGTATACCCTGTCTTTCTGGCCGCACAGCTGCATATCGCTCCGTCATTCTCAAAGATCCAGACTTTCTGGATGGTTTCACCAACGACTACTGGCTTGGCAAATATCATCTAAATTCGGGCGACGATAAATTTCTCACACGATGGCTCGTATCGCACGGATGGAATACATACGTCCAATGCTGTCCGGGCGCCGAGCTGCAAAGTACAATGAAACCTAATTGGCGCTTCCTCAAGCAGGTCCTACGATGGACACGCAATACGTGGCGGTCGGATCTTCGCAGCATATTTATGGAGCGACATATCTGGACACGACACCCATATGTTGCATATATGATGATCGACAAGTTTCTCAATCCGCTCACCCTCTTAGCTGGACCGTGCCTGGTTATCTATCTCTGCGTCAAAAGTGGCTATTCAGACCACATTGAGGGCTACAGATTGCCCGCTTGGAACATCCTTCTGTCCTGGCTGGGATGGCTGCTCTGTACGTATGAGGCACACCTATTATGCCTCTACGCAGCCTGTCTGACCATGCTTCTGTGCTTTGAAGTGACTCGAGGTCTCAAACTAGCACCGCATCTCTATCGTCGACCGCAGGACATAGTCTACATCCCTGCATGGCTACTTTTCGGCTACTACTTCGCTGTAATGAAGATCTATTCTCTCTTGACACTACACGAGGTAAGCCTGCTGTGAAAATGGCAGCAGACAGAGCTGATCGGTGTTTCGACAGGTTGGGTGGGGTACGCGTGCATTGACAGATACGACACAAACTGCAACGACTCCAGATGCTGTCAAACAAGGCGGACAATCCGCCGAGAAGGTCAGCGATGGCGGCAAGGGATTGTCACAGGCTGCAATTGAAAGCGAGAAGACGCAACCAGACTTTCGGTCTCGTCAACCGGACTACGAAACGCAGCGCCGGGCAGACGACGGCACTCACAATATTTCCGCACGCGCATACGAAGATCAAGCCTATTACGAGGATGACAATGCTCACGGCATAGAGATTTATCACGATTATCTACCGCAGTTGAGTCGCACTCCAGATCTGGAGAATGCAAAGCCGGTTATCCGAATGTAGCGGTAGTCAGCACATTGATAGATGGCTGCCAACACTTCGCTTCATCTCTGCCATCCGACACCTGGTGCATTGCGTTAGGCTTCAGCGAAGCGTGTGCCTAGTTGGCAACAATGGCAAATGCGTTGTCAGCCTGCGGTCAAACAGCTCCAAGCAAGTGTTGTTCTACCCGACTCGTTTCTACTGTCCTGTATTCATTATATGTCCCCACAAGTCCAACATTATTTTGCTCGTCAATAGCTAGATATGCCAGAGTTATGCTAGCCGGCGCCGTTGAGCGTCTAGAACATAAAGACTTGATCATCCTTCTTGCTGACTGTGCGTGGCTTTTCGTAGCCCAGGGTATCCAGAGCTTTCTTCATCGCGGTCATCATTGGCGGAGGACCTACGAAAGATAGTGCCACGTCAGCATAGGCTCGCTTGCAAAGCGTTGTGCCACCAGACATACCACACATCAAAATCTTCATGTCGCCCGGCACCGACGATGGCGGCGGGCAGTGCTCTTTGATGATATCGGCGGTAACGAAGCCGACACCTCCATTCCAGCCCGTGGCAGGCGGGTTGTTGAGCACATAGTACACGCTGAAGCGCTTCGGATGCTTGGCAGCGAGCTCGTCTAGCTCTTGCTTCAGCAGAATGTCATCAGGGTTAACATTGGCGTAGATAAGCGAGATGGTCGTCATATCGAGCGGGTTCTTGAGTGCTGCACGAATGATTTGCTGTCAAGGAAAGCACAATCAGCGTCATGAATATGCGGATCTAATTCACGCGCAGCAGGGCAGGTTCTTTATTGTCACCGGCCGCTAGAATGGTAAAACTCACCAGCATTGGAGTGATACCACTGTGCATATGAGCAGGAAAGGTGTATCGAAATCAGCTTCCAGGTTATCTTTAGAAGAGCCGTGTCGGTCAAGCGTCACCTACGTTCCACCGGCAATCATGCCAATCTTGAGAGCCAAATCGGCCTTGTAGTTCATCTGTCCCTTGGGTCCTTTGACGTTGAGCTTGTCTCCGAGCTTCATCTCCGCCACGACGCGCGAGATGTTTCCTGTGGGGTAGGTCTAGTCCAAAGCAACATAGTCAAGCCACCGTCTTGTCAGACAAGAACTTGCGCTTTGTCGCGAAGCAAGTCGCATACCTTGATAAGGAGGTCAAAGTGGCCCTTGTCGTCGTCGGACGAGGTCGGCGTGTACGAGCGCATGACCTGCTTTCCGTCAATTTCGGCCTGAACTGAAATGTGCTGTCCGATGGGCAGGCCCAGGATGTCTGTAGGCTTTGGGAGGGCATAGCGGTAACTGTGACCAAAAGGACGCGTTTCGTCAGATTAGCGAGCCACACGCAGCATGACGCCAATGCCAATGAAACGCTGCTTACATGGCCGTGTTATGCGATATCCGCTGGATCTCAACCAGAGGGAAGTGCTGCCATTTCGTGGGGTCAAGCGCCGGCTTTGCTTCTGAGGTGCAGCGAGCATGCGGTAGGGGTGATGACAGCATCACATCAGTATCTTTCAATACTCTTATGCATGCTGTGGAGCAGCCCATGCTTGAACGTCGCCCTCACTTGTTCCTGAGGTCGCGAGCACAATGGCCACGAGCAGGGCGAGTCCGGCCAGAGCAGCTCCGATGAGCTTGGGATCGAGCTGGTCCATCGTGCGTGCGATTACAGCTGCCTCAGCGATGTCTGTGTGGCACGCTCGGAGCTCTTGAGGTGGTCTTGCGATTGTACGATGCAGAAAGGAAGACAAGCAGCTGCTGCAAAGGTTCGGCAAAAAGCAAGTCCCGAACGGAAGTGGCAAAAAAGCAATGCGCGGACAAAAGTAAAGACGTGGACGCGTCGTACGCGGGTTCATACTATGCTACATGGCCTGAAGACTCCCGAGCTAGTCTGCCGCGCTACCACCAGGCTACATCGAACCTCGCTCTGCGGGTACACGACTCGAGCTCATCCAGCAGTTTTTGTCGTTCTCTTTCGAACCAGCATCTACTAGCGGCTTGCTTTGTGCACGTAAAAGGCATCAAACTTGTAAGCTTGAAAGCTGTCGAGGCTGTGCCGTGGCGCGCAACCTGTTGCATGGTCAATTGTATACCTTTGCTGTTGCCGACGTGCGCAGGCTGCCCTTCGAGCCGCTCTAGCGTGCAAGATGGGTAGATAGAAGCGGAGCGTCATTGTGGAAGCTACCGGAAGACGGTGAGACCTGAAATAAAGTTGTTCACACTGGTAATCGCAAGCATAGTCAGCCTTTTGACAACAATTGCCGCTCACGGCCACGTGCATCGTCTGCCCACCTTGTTCTGAACGCTTGCGAGTCTATTCCCCTCCCGCTGACTCTTGAGTCCATCTCCATGACTGGATTGCGAACGATGAATTCGACAAAGGAGCCTTGGTAGATTTGCTTGAGGATGAAGCGAAGCGATTCCACATTTGGGTCCGAAAAGAGAACAAATTTCATGCCAGAAGGGGTCTCAAACAGGTGCAGCTTGTAGGTAGACGTCTTGTACGCAATAAAGGCTTCACCTCTGTTGATTGAAGAGCACCTTTAGACCATAATTCTCCTTAAAAACGGTAAGGGTAGTTCGCGGCGCACTCTTTGGTAGATATCTTCTTCATCATGCTCCGCAGTGAGTACACAATACCATAGACCAGCTTGCACTCTTCATCGAAGGGCAGACCGCGCTTCGGCTCAGGCTGTTCATTCACGCGCTCTTGCACTTGCGTAGGTTGCTGCTGTGACTGTGAGCGAGCGAACGGCAGCACTGCAGACCCCGGCGTGCGCGGGACACCGAGGCGGTCCAGCTGCCGCTGATGCAGAGACTGAAGAGGTGGTGGCTCTGATTGCTCAATATGCTCCTGCTGCTGCTGCTGCTCTTGCGCTTCTTGCAGCCGCGTGCCAGGTGCTACGCCGGGCAGGACGTCCTTGCCAGGCCTGATCGGTGTCGTCCTGTGCCAACCTTGATAGTAGACGCATTCGCAATGCCTGCGTCAGGGAAATACGCGTGTCAATCCACTTGTCGACTTCCAGTGTGCCTCGCAAGCATGCAAGACCCGCTGTGAACTCGCCTGTCATAGATGTAGAGGCTAGACGGGCCGACAAGAGGGTGATCAACGTGACGCCGCTGCCTCTTGCCTTTTGGTCTCCGCTCACCTGTAGATTGTCATCGCAGCTGCTCAGGGCAGAGGCGCACTATGGACTCTTCACGGACGCTCGCAGTATCGCGTCTGTCACCGCATTAGGCTGGGCTGGGCACTCGGTCGGTACAAGGCAACTGTGACTGAAGTCGTGTACCTGCTCACGGCAAGCGTAGGATCAGACAGACACAAAGACTCGCGACCATGGAAAGGCAAGTATCCTCCGCCGCCACTATCTGGACAAAGCTAGTCGAACGCATCAAGTCACAGCTGGACAGACTTCCTCTGGGCCTGCGCTTTGACCGCAACTTTCTCTTTGGCTTCGTTATTGGGTCGTCCTTTTTTATATCCTCGGCCAGTTTGGCATGTGCGCTTGCTCCAAGCCTACACAATTCATACCAGACACTAATGCAACTCACACCTGCAGATTTGTACATTAGCAATTGGAGGAAGCAGGTCGGTCGCTTGCTCCATGTCTATTGCCATGCAGCTGATCGCCATCTGCTTTCAGATTGCTTTGACTCTACCGAAGCGACCAATAGAACTTCGGTGCATTTCATTCGACGAATGTGTCGTCCTCGAGCACTTACTAAGATTTCCACATTGGCTAGACGTGACGAGATTTTAGACAGTGTCACTTCTCTTATCGGCAATACACCGCTGATTCGGATAAAGAGCCTCTCGGAGTTGACGGGCTGCGAGATTCTGGTCTGTATCTGCGCAGATCATCTCAAGGAACATAGCTGACCTTCTTACCACCATCTTCTTACCTCTATCGACATCAACAGGGCAAGGCAGAATACCTCAACCCGGGTGGATCGCCAAAAGACAGAGTCGCCCTTCGGATCATCGAGCAAGCAGAAGAAGATGGATTGATCCATCCACATACCGGCTCTACAATATTTGAAGGCACGGTTGGCAGCACTGGTATTTCAATTGCCACCGTTGCAAAAGCAAAAGGCTACAATGCTTGTGAGCTAGCGGCTTCGACTCTCAGAAAGATGATCAGAAACATTGATGTCTATTCAATAAGGCATTTTCATGCCGGATGATGTAGCTGCCGAGAAGTCGCAAATACTAGAAAAGCTGGGCGCTACGGTGCAGAAAGGTCAGCAAGCAGACCCACACTTGCAAAGGGAAGTCTCGGCTAACAAGAAATCACCACCATGGCCAGTCCGTCCAGTCTCAATAGTGTCAACGCAGCATTTTGTCAACCTCGCACGTTCAAAAGCACTCGAATTTGGCCAGACCGAGCTGGTCGGACCCGACGTGCGTGTCAAAGACGGGCAAGACCGGGAAAGTGTCAAGAGGTCAGACCTGGTCATTACGACCAAAGCGACATCCAGCGAAAGTCAACATCGGAAAACAAAGTCATTCGAAGATATTTTCAAGGAGAAGCCGCGTGGCCTGTTTGCAGACCAGTTCGAGGTGGGTTGAAATATGTCCTCACTGGACTGCCTCATTGCTGACGAAAGTCTCATCAGAACCTTGCCAACTTCGAAGCGCACTACGATGGCACGGGTCCCGAAATATGGCGACAGACGAACGGAGGCATAGATGCTTTCGTTGCGGGCGCAGGGACCGGAGGAACGCTGGCGGGTGCAGGAACATTCTTGAAGGAAGCCAAGCCAGATATCAAAATCATCCTTGCCGACCCCCAAGGTAGCGGTTTATACCACAAAGTAAAGAACGGTGTCATGTACGCCTCGACCGAAGCAGAAGGCAAAAGGCGGCGATATCAAGTGGACACGGTGGTGGAAGGTATCGGAATCAATCGAATCACCGCAAATATGCAAAAGGGACTAGACAAGATTGATGAAACATATAAAGTGACAGACTTGGAAGCTGTCATCATGAGTCGGCATCTGGTAGAGCATGATGGCCTTTTCCTTGGCTCGAGCAGTGCTGTCAATCTGGTTGCGGCATGTCGACAAGCTAAGCAGTATCAGCTCTGGAACACGAAGAAGACAATCGTCACTATCTTGTGCGACAGTGGCAGTAGGCACTATTCAAAGTTTTGGTAAGCTTCGCCTAGTGGTCACGTTTGTTGAATCGTGGTTGAAGCCTTGCTTAACAGGAATGATGACTACCTTCGTGCCAACGGCGTTCTCACAAGCGAGCTAGTTCCGTCACTGGACAGCATATTGTAGTATGTGTATCAGTAGATGTACCAAGGTGGTCCCCAGTCACAATGTCCCAACTCTTGTGTGCATGACATGTCATCTGTCACGTGCCCCGTTCCAGGCGAGATCACCCTCGACGCTGTTCATCCCTTGCCGCCCTCTCTTCGCCCGAGCAGGTCGCCCACGATGTGGGCTCTTTTCGGTCCTCAAACGGTACTCGCAGTGTTTGTGGGCGTGCTGGGCTACGTCTATCTCGCCGTCCAGCAGAACACTGCCCGCGATGACTTCACGCCTTTGGAGCTGCACGGTCCGGTGCTCCACGGCGCGGTCGACGGCGTCAAGCTGGACGGCCTGACGCTCATGCGGACGGTGCACATGCCCGCCATCATCTTCAAGCTGCCTGGTATCGGGGTGCTCACGCTCAGGAATCACTCGAGCGAGCTGGTCTTTGACACTCTCCGCGTCACTGACATTCGAGTGCGAGCTCCAGACGCCGCTCGTAGCGTCATCGACACAACCACAAAGGCAGTCGTCAAGATGGCCGGGACATGCCTGGCCCGCATTGAGCTGGTAAGTATGTCATCTAAGTAACTGTATCGTGCAGCGTTGTTGATTTGCATGCGCGTATTCGCGAATTATTACAACAGCAAATGAGCCCCAATTGGCCCTGGATAGGCGGCCGCTTGTACCGCTTACAGCAGTCTGGCCGACTCTCGCTTTCGCTGCGCAATCTACACGTGCGACTGCCTTTTATTATTGGAAAGTCCAGCAACGGAGAGCCTAGGCTCCGACACAAACCTATGGTCATACTTGGCGGTCAATTTGAAGATCTATCCTTTTCAGCTTCTGCGCATGCGCACCTCGCGACGAAACTACCGCTATACCTCACCGTGGCACCAATCGCCAACTTCCTGCTTCGAGACGCTTTGAGGAGTCGAGAAATCGAAAGCATGCTACCAAAGGTATGGTCTGGTATCAAGCCATATCTCGAAGTCGAACCCTGGCAATCTCTTGGTGCGGAAAGACACCTACCGCCTATCAAGGCAGCTTCGCTTTCAGGCAGGCTCGAAGCAATGTTCAGCATTCTGGGACAAACCAACTTTACAAATATTGAGCTCCCAGATCATTCACCTGAACTCTATCGAGAAGGCTCGAAGCGCGCATATCTGCAGTCTTGGAACGTGCTCACAAGTGGAGTCAAGTGCGATATCCACAACAACAAGATCCTGAAGTTGGGTTGGAATCATGTTGGGATAGAATGGAAACCGGACACCGCTCCCGACAAAGCAGCCCATCATGCGGCGAAAGATGGCGAAGCGGGCGCGTTGGTTACACAGGATCAAAGCGAGAGACACATCATGGTCTGCAGGATCGAGGGGCTGCTAGCCGAGGTATCTTCGAACTTCTCGGTCTACGTGGACATGGGCAAGGCCTTGCAATTTGTAACAAACAAGCGTCAACTAGGCGAAAAAGCACAGAGCCGCGCACAAGCTCGCGCTGCCCGCCTTGAGCTCGTCTTCCAAGTGTCAATTGACGAGACCGGAGTCTCCGTAAAGACACTCCGAGTCGATGATTTGGATCACATCGAAGTATCGATAACAGGGCTCAAGGGCCGAGCCAACGATCTCGTCAATTCGGCATTGAAGATTATAAAACCTCAAATCGCAACCGTTGCAGGGATGCTGCTAAGAGGCTTTCTCGAAGAACAGGTCAAGCAGTCGACAAAGGCAATCGAGACGGTGGAAGATGCGTTGTTGCTACGCGGAGTCGAAGTCCCCGGCCTATTCCGCGCAAGAAAGAGGCACCATCTAAGCAAGACTGCCCTTTAAATACAAGAAACAAAGCCAGACACGATTGAAGCACTTCCGAACAAGGAGCCAGCTCTCACTTGATATGAGGCGCAACATCGAACTTTCGCCACTGCACTTTCTCCTTGTCGCGCAGCGAACGTCCTTTGAGCTTCCGCATGCCAATGCGCGACGTCTTCTCCATCTGGATCTTGCCACGTCGTCTGGACGAATCTAACCATTCGTTCCACAAATTGCCATCGGTCTTCAATTGACGCAAGCTTTCTGGCAATTCTTCAGACAGCAGATATGCCTGCTTGGGCGTGGGCACACGAGACGGGCCCGACCGCATTCCTGCAAGGCCAGACGCAGCCAGACGAGCAGCCAACTCGCTCTTGCGCTTATGCAGTTGGGAAAGTGAGATGGAAGAAGAGGTATCGAGACCGCCCTTGATGCTAGAAAGCGAAGACAGTGCCTGTCTTTGAGACTTCGTCAAGCGATTCTGAGCGCGCTCTTGAGCCTGGCACAATTTGCATAGTTCAGTAAACTGCACATGGTAACAGTATCCGAAGTAACATCGAACACACCTCCAATGCGACATTTGCCTGCCGCCGTTTCTTCTCTTTCGTAGTCTTGCGACGCTGTTTCTTCTTACTTGACGTCGCCTGCGCTTCATCGCCAGAGCCAGCGGATTGCTCTCCGTCATCTTCTTCGCCACTGCCTACTTCATCAACATAGCCCGTCTCACGCGCGTCTTGCACATCCTCGCGGCTCTGCATTACTCTCTGTCTCATCTCTTCGAGTCGCGCTGCAGCCTCCTCCTCTGTCAGCGCCTTGGCATATTCAGCCGCTAGAAGGGTCTGATGGTCGTCCAGAGTAGGGTTGTATGACTCGCCAGGATGAGGCGCAGTGATAGACGTGGGAATGTTTGAAAAGTTGAGCAGCTTGTGCTCGTGCAGTGTTGCGGGTGCCTGAAGCGTAGAACAAACAGATTAGAGCCAACCGAATGACAAGCTCGGCATATGCAGTACTAAAAGTTACCTTGGGAGGGGCGCGCTCAACGATATCGCGAATGTCTTCTGGGACTTGATTAGAGGGTCCTGCGTCTTGTGAAGTGCTGGCCCACATGTCGTACTCGCCAGCAAGCTTTGGGTCCGAGAGCTGCAGATTTCGAGGCGCTCCCGGCTGCGCCACGTCCCACAGCCCTCTGTCATTGACATTCTTGTGGTTGACCATACCACGAAGCCGTTTCTTGAGCTCTGGCGTGATCTTCATTCGCTTCTCCCTCTCCACCTTGTACTGCACCGTTGCGCCTGGCTGCACCTTGCTCGTGCGCGACGGCACCTTGCTACGCTGCGCCAGAATCTCGGCTGACTTGAGCGGCTTGCCAGAGCCTCGTCTGACATGTGCCGCAGCTGGATTGTCCCACGTAGACGACAGAATTTGCCTGCGCAGCGTCTCATCGCCGCCTTCGTCTACCACGAAGAGGTCGGCATCGGTAGCCTGCTTTTCCTTCGCTTTGCCCTTGCCTTTCGCCATCTTCGTCGTAGGTCCCGAGAGACGTGTGCGATGGTCAGAAAGACGCTTGAGAGTCGATGGGTGTCGCAGAGCGAGCGAACAGAAACTCACAACAGCTTGTCTTGAGCAGATGCAGGGGTGGACTGGCAAGCTGCAAGCCCGAAAATTCAGAGGTCAGCGGTGGCGAAATATTGGCACGTGCCAGAGGAGGACAAGGCCGACTACTGGGTGTACAGACACTGTCATACCCGTCTGAACTGCACTCTACTTCACTTTGTTAACGCCCTAGTCTTACGTATACATCTATATGGTCATGTGATTGCGAATAGGCATGTGGCCGACACCACGAGCAGCGCGCCAAGCTGGAACTGAAAGCTAGGCAAGCTACGTGACAGCAAGCACGACCACGCGGTGCTTACTGTGCGAGAGGCAGGTGAGATCACTTGTCCTGTCAGAGAAAGTGAAAACTCTTTGGCTCACAGATGACAGCTAGACTCGTCGCAAATCCCTTGCTGACGCTGTCTGCTTCGTTGACAACCGTGGCAATCAACAGGCCTCCAAGAGCCTGGTTGGCTACCACGAACCAGGTCAGGATGTTGAAACCAGTCAAGAGACCTTCATGCAATATCCGTTCCCGATCGTGTGAGGATGCGAGTATGCCAAGCAACGATAACGGCATCGAAACCAAGGCAAGCTGCAAGTTGCGCATTGCTAACGGTGGTGCAGGCGGGAGCTTGACAATGGGTTCTTTACCATTTGCTTGGTCATTGCGGTTTGAGCCAATTTCTGCAGGTTTGAGTATTGCCCTAATAGATCATGTCAGTCTGAAAGGTCAAAAACACGTGCGCAAAGGTGAGGAAAACTTCACTCGAAGTAGCACCCTGCTACAGCGCTGGAGATACTGGCAGCTATCACAGCAGCAAATCCCAAGAACTGATCCTGCCCATGCGTACGAGAATTCGCTACAGGCTTCTTGCTGGGGACTTGCACGATTGCAACTCCGAATGTGAGAAGCAAGAGGGCGAACCACTTCCACGTGGAATACCTGCGACCAAAGACTATCGCAGAGAATACAGCTGTCGCTAGTATCTTGAGCTGATAGCTGACTTGGTACACCGATGCTGGCAGGTTGCTGAGCGCAACGTACTGCCGGTTGAAGGAGGAACATCAAAGGTCAGACTTGCTAGCCATGGGTGCTTGTGCGGAAGCAGACTGACTAGTAGGTTGTTCTGGCCGGCGTATAAGATGGAGGGGACCAATAAGACAGCCAGGTCTTTCCAGCGTGTGGCTACTGCGGTCGTCAACGACGCGTAAACAGCACGGACCCAGCTCAACGATGCGGCATCATCTTCTTTTTTGCCTCGAGCGAGGATCCGGTAGTCGCGACAGAGTGTAATGAGGCTGACCAGAGCTTTGAGGACCTGCGCAATCACAGCTCAGCGAGCTGACCACCTGTAAGACGGACCACAATATCCTCCATGAAGGCGATCGATGGCCTGCGGCCCTGCGACTGCATGAAAACAGTCACGAGCAGAGGGTTTACAGTGCTTACCTCGGCGCTAAAGACCGCTACAGATGGCAGATAGAGGTTCTTGGGGTCGCCGATGCGCGACTGACGGGTCAGCAGCGATATGCTCGCATTCTGCACGGTGAGCAGCACCAGCGCTTGAGTCCGTTTTGAGACTCGTAGACCACGCCAGTCTGCCATGCGAGATAATGGCCGTGAGCCTGCCTGTAGGACAACTGTAGTGCTGTCACAAACTCGACTGCCGCATTGTGTTGATGCAAAGCTGCTAGACGAGTGGGCCTGCGCGTTGTCGCCACATGGAAGGTCCTTTGTGGCGCGCACGAGCGTGGCCACTGCACGTCTCCCGCATATGTATGAGTGCATTGCTCTAATCGTGGCAGACATTCCTCTAACCATGCTTTCACAAGATTAGTACAATGCTTTAATGCAGATCTCGTGAAATGCCTGAACAATGACCGAGAGTAGAACAATGCTCTAACAACAGATTAGTACAATGCTCTAACCCCGACCCAAGCAATTGCGACGATTAGGCTACACGGCTAAAGGTGATGCACGCTCTGGGACTTTGAGGAAGCCAGCTAAGCTCATCTGACCGTTGCCAATCTTGCCGTTGATTGCCTTCGCCAAAGTATGATTGCCGAGTCTTCGCTGTAGTGCAACCTTGTCGGCTCGCTTTGTAGCAGCTTGTAATTGATATTCCATGCTGTGCTGCACCCGAACTAAGGCATTCTTGGCCTTGTTCCGCATAGGGCTGCTGAATTTAGGGTTCGCCCCTGTGAGAATCACGCAAGATTCGGGTTAGTACAGTGTACTAATGAACATGCCTTGACGGGAGGCTTACGCAGTCGACTTTCGACATCTTGAACAGCATTAATCATGGCTTGCGTGTCTTGGCGAGCCTCTTGCGCACGCGCTGCGGCAGCTTCGTCGGACGAATACACATCGCTGACGAGTGCGGCTGACATGTCGGTGAGTAGCAGTTGCAGAGTTAGTACGGAGTAGTATAGATCAGAATCCTGAGTTGCCTCGGCTGTATCGCTAATGTGAAAGACAGATCCTGATTTTCGGGCCGTGACCAGGGAAAGAAGGCTCTTCATGGGCAGTTCCGTATCGAAGTCACTGCTTTCATGCTTCTGTCACCAAGTCCAGGCATCAGTACCGTGCGGAAGAGTCGAGAAAATGATTGTCACTGACTTCGTTCCCTTGTAGCATTCCGTAGCAGATCGACTTCATCATGGACCGACTTTCAATTGAGTGCAACGGCCAGAAGGTGCCAATGGCGTAGCGATCTCGAACCGGCAAAGCGGCAGCAAAAGGCAGCACGCTTTGAATGACGGAGATGCGATGCGGCGCTTCTTGCAACGTCTCCAAGGTGCAAGAGAGCGTTCGAAGAGCGGCTTCTCGCAGATGATGGTCTTGTGTGTCCAAAGCCATGCGCAGACAGAGTGTGACGACTGAGCCGACAGTTGAAGCCGGTATGCGCCTAAATGGGAATTCATCTGAGCTCGGGCTGTGCAGAAACATACCGAAGTTGACTCACCTCGTCTCTAGCAATGTACAGACGACGTTAAGAATCCTCAGGACAGCTTTTGAACGCTGATGTGCGGTGAAAGACACGAGATCGGGACGAAGGACATCTGTGCCGCCTTCAAACGTCACATCCATGTCATTTGCTTCTGCCAAATCACCGTCGAAGGACTCGCGGCGAGCTCCCAAATCACACAAAGAGGTGACGATGCAACTCATGTCCACATCCGTATCCAGCGAGCCTTCTGTTCTAATTTTGCGTAATAGGCCTCGTAGAACAGTGAGTACGCGGTTGGCGAGGATGGGGTCCGTGCAAGGGTGCGCTATTAGGTGATATAGAGAATAGGTGACTGAGACGGAATCCCGCACTGCTCGCCCTGCTGTCATGAAGGGCGAAAAAAGCTCCGCAGGAAAGCGAAGCGGATCCACCAGGCCAGCTGAATCAAAGAGCCTGAGCACGGGCCAAACTCACTGGCAGCCAGCCAACGGACTCACCAAGAATGCCCTCCCTAAGGGCATAATCGAACCCTTTGCAGCCTTCACTTTCATAGGGTTCGAATGGCTGTGCAGAGTCTTAGCGATTAGGCAGGGGTGATAAACGGCAAACTGACTCACCTTGATCTGCAGTTCGCCTTTCGTCTTCTTCCAGAAACTTCGCCCTTCTTGCTCTCTCCGCTGCTTTGCTCTCAGCTCTGCCTCACGCAGCTCGAGATCCGCCATCTTCATGGCTTCTATCATATTCTTGTTCTCCTTGGTTGTCTCCATCTGTTTGGCTACACGGGCTAGATGGTCTGTGATAACCGGCTCGTCCGGCAAGAGCCTCTCTTTCTTGCTATCTCCAAATTGAGGAGGTGCGTCGGGGAGATCAGAGTCCGAGTCGCCATCGTCTCCATTTGCGTTGTCACTATCATACTCGGCCTCACTGCTACCTTCTGGATGTCCTTCTTTCGGCGAAGACCTCAAGTTCTCAGCTGCCTCTTCTCTCGATGCTTCATCTATGCCATTCCAGCCACGCGCTTGCTCGGCCCGACGAGTTGCTACAAGACTGTCCAACGAGTATTTGCTCTTCGACATGGGGGGAAGACTGGATTTGCTCTTGGGCTTCTTGGCGTTTCTAGCCTCCGTTGCTCGTTGCACGGCAGAGTCGCCAGTGCGGATCGATGCGCTGGTCGCCGCTGTGTCCGGTGTTTGCTCGGGAACCGTCTTTGGCCGTACATTTCTGGAATTTTTCAAGAGAGTGCTTGTATCTACGAGATCCTCATCGTCTTCGTCCATGTCATCTGTTGTCTTAAAGAGCTCGAGATTATTGTCTAGGTTCCACTCATCTTCCGCCTCTTGATCGCTGTTTTCTGCTTCGTCGGAGCTCTCCATGCCAGCATCGACCTTGCCTTTTGCTCGAAGTTGAGCAATAATTTCCTGCGCGGACATCGCTCGTGCTCCTCCAACTGTAGAAAGCGGCACGAATGGCTCCTTGCTGGCTTTAGGAGGAGGTGGAGCTGGTGATAGAGTCGGCTCACGGTTCGAAGTGCTTTCTTCGACCTGCTCGTCTTCCACCCGTACTCGCTTGGACACAGGTGGGGACTCTTCGACCCGCTCGCGGACAGCTGAGCGATGCTTCTTCGTCCGCAGCTGGCTCGTTGAAGCTCTAGAGGGAGAAGCGTGCACCTCATCGAAGGCCTCCTCGATAGCCGGGTCCTGCCGGCCTTTGCCTTTCCTATCGCTCTTAGCGCGGGTCGGTGAGGCAGACGGTCTTTGCGGTGCGCCCAAGTCACCCAATCGAACATCACGGAAGACATTGACTTTCCGTGCAGACGTTACTTCGACGCAGGAAGATTCCCCACTAAGGTCTTCCGTAGACGTGCGCTGGCTGGTGCATACTTTTGCGTTGCTCTTCATGTCGCTTCGATGCCTTCTTCTGCCGTAATAAATCTTGGGCCCTTTTCCTTTCGGCTGGGTTTCAGTGGCTTGCGAGTTCTCGCTTTCGCGTTTCGAGCGCGACGGCGTCAGGTCCACGTGCTGGCGATGACCTTTTGCATGTGTAGATCGATGAGTAGATCGAGTGGAAGCATTGCTGTTCGTACGTCGGCGTGAAGATTTCCGTCCTTCAGAACGCTTCCGCGACGCCTTGTCTGGATGTAGACCTTGTCCATTTGGGTTGTCGTCTGGGCGTAGAACACCGCCGCAAGACAAGATCAACGGTTTCCAGTCGTCTGGGTCCAGGTCTGCAATTGTGAGATCTGACTGAAGGGAAATGCTACCATCTTCCGAAGAGTTGACGGGCGCTTGAGAGTCCTGTTGAGTCAGAAGCTCGGCTTGCAGTTGATCTAGGTGCTCTTGGCTAAGCTGCTGGCTGAGCTGCTTGCCGAGCTTGCTGGGTGTCTGAAGGCGCTTGGACGGGGTGCACAGCGAACCCAGCTTGTTCGCTGTATTTGAGGAAAGAGGAGGTAGCGAAGGAACTGGCGTGACCGGCCGAGAGTCGGGCACAAACGATGTATCCTGTGTTTCTGGCCCATCTTCCGGCGATGAATGTTGATCATCTCCGTTGTGTCCTTCGTCTTCGCTGGGAGACTTGTCGGAAAGTGGGAGCTCCGGAGAGGAGATTCTAGAGTGCAGACCCGCGGCACCGTCGTTATCAATGCCATGCCTGTCTTTCCAGCCGTTTCCTGCTTCTGTCGGCTCGAGGGGCTGGAAAGCACTCGTTTCTACGAGTGTGCTGGCATTGTCCCCGGGCTGCCCGTCTACCTCCATCATGGCTGCCAACTCGTACTGCTATCCACGTAGGCTACGATGGATTGGTCCGCTCAGTGCCGCTGTCGTCGTAGGCGTGCTGCTGCTGAGCGAGCAGTCCTGCTGCTGGACTGGCTGTTCCAGGCGCGTAAACAGCCTGCGAGGCTCGCCAAAGAGGGTGGATCGTAGAGGGTTTTGTAGAGCGTCGACTATTGCACAAGCACAGGCAGGCGCGGTGTAGGCATTCTCATTGTGTGTGCCCCACCTGGTGGAGCGATGTTTGTACTTTCTTAATGACTTTCGCGCTTCACGTGAGGCAAACGATTTCGTCAGAGTCAGAGCAGCGTTTCTTGAGGGAGCCAACGCTGCATCCCGTTCAACACGTCGATTGCAGGCGAAAGGGCGTGTCATCAAGCTACACATCATACGCCCACAGTATGCTGTAGTCCTTTGCAGCGCCAAGTACGCCAGACTGCGCGGCGGTGGGTTCCAACATGGTCCGCATCAGCACAGTAGCTGCCGCAGCCTCTGCGCAGCGGGCGCGAAGCAGCGCAGGGAGTGACAATGGCAGGCCACAAGTCGAGCAGCCAATTGTCACAGGAAAAGCTCATCGCACGAACCCGCCCAACTATGGCACTGTGCGCCCTCCAGCTGCATACGCTGGACAGACTGGCCTCGATCATCTACCTGCATCACCGTCTGCATCCTCAGACCCGACTATAGGGCCCGCAGGCGCTGGCACCTCGTACCACGGGCATTTGCGCCGTGCAGACTCTCCTGATGGATCGTCTGCGGGATCCTCCGTTGGTCACTCGTCCATCTCGCTCGGTTCGGCCTCTATCTACACTGGCCAAGGCGACGAGACCGCTATCCACGCCTTGCCGGCCTACTCTGCCTTCAAGCTCACCCATCAAGCCCTCGATATGCCTCTATGCCTGATAATACTGGTGCTCTTCCTTCTGCTGGCTGTCTTTGGCTGGCCGGCGCGAGATTCGCCGTATCCTCACCACATACACTGGAAACAGTTGACCTTGGGCGCAATCACGTGGATCAGCACAGAAGCGATTCGCAGACGCATCTTTCGCTTTCTCGGCAACAGTAAATTTCCTGTACTCCGCTCTGCAGCTGTGCTGCTCCTGCTGCATACTCTCTTTCAAGAGCTTCTCCGACTATTTGCCGTCCGCCTTACCTTCCACCACAATTCGGCAAGCCCGCACATTCCCGAAGATCCTCTGCCACCTTCCGAGCCACCTAGCACGGAGCTCTTGCGCGCACTAGACTTTGTCGTCACCGCACCTCGGCCTCCCAGAGGATTCTTCAAGGCTTTCTACCTTGCACTCGGCTTCGCAGCTGCCGAGAACATCTGGCAGACACTTATTCTTCTTGGTCAGGTGCACTTGTACAAAGGTATGCGCAATCATCACGATCTCCAGAAAGCTCTTAACAGATTCTTGCTTTTGCAGACGTGCTTGCATTCAGTCCGTCCGGGCCATGGCTCGTGGGAGAGGAGAACGTCCTGCATGTCGATGCTCCAGCTCAAAAGGCTCCTATAGCAGACCCGGTCGATACATCTCATGGTGATATGGCAAGTGAGAGGCTTCATCAGCATGCAGGACACGACAATTTGCATATGGAGGCATCTCAGCGAGCCAAGCATCAGGAGGATGACCATCGCGCAGATGGGCACTTGGCGATTCCCGAGCAGGTCCAAAGTACGCGCCACTCGTCCATACTTGAGAACGAAGACTTCGTCACAGATGCTCCTGCTATATCGGACAGTGAGCTCGACGCTTATATCCGAGAAAGAAAGCGTGTGGAATTCGAGGAATCGTTTGGTGGTGTGGCACTGTGGGACATCTCGGTCTTCGTTATTGCAATGTGGCGCTTGGATTCGTAAGTTGTTTTTTCGCGTGGATGTTTGGGCACTCCAAAGACGTTGCTGCCATACTGATCCCTCCTGTGCCCCTCCCCCATAGTTGTCTTCTCAATCTTTCTCTCACACTGCTCATGTCTTTACCTTTCCACCACAACGACACAGACATTCCACCACGGCGGCATCCTTCCATACATGTTCATCTATCCCTGTGGCCTACATTCTTTGGGGTCGTCTTGCTGCATTGGCTATTATCCCTGGGATGGACGCTCGGCATTCGGTACAAGGAGCGTTTCAGCCTTGCTGGGATTAGTTATGTCACGCTTGTGGGCGTACTGGGAACATTCTTTGCAAGTCTCGGGGGTAAGTCAAGGTTGTTCGGCATAATTTCCCTTCACTTGCACTGATTCTAATTCCACGGACAGTTTGGAGTGCCTTGATATGATGAGCAAGTGCAAGAGCAAAATATACGAAGCTATTATCAACCTGCGTGTAGTTTAGGATTGGCAAAAGTAATGCAGTTTCTTGTCAATCCTCGGGCCTTGTGCGCACTCCTGTCTGATGCGGCAGTCCGATGAGGGTTTATAAGAGGTTCACGGTGTCTGATACGGGCCTCTCCAATCACACAGCCAAAGGTAAAGCTAGCATGCTTTAATGCCGGCAGCATTGTAGATTTGCCGACTTCGGGTGGTCGCCAGCGGAGCATGCACGTGCTGCAGTGCTCGATTACTTGACAAGTAAGTGCAGCGTCAGTGATGCTCGTCATGCCAGAACTTGGGTCTACGCGGATCAGAAGAGGCATACGCACGGCTGGCTGAAGAGTGTATTGAGGGCTGGAGACTGAATTACGTCGTCAAGGCGGAGCGCGCGCGATGTCTGGGAAGATAGACTGGCCGGCCTCACATTCAGAAAGCCATGAAGCGCCCACGGCCAGTGGTACGGCGCAGCCACCGTAGGCTCCTTGACTATCCGCAACCCAGGCACAAAGCTGATCTGATCTTTTTCTCATTGGCAGATGTATGCCGCCGGACGTTATGGCCATCGTGCTGGACTTTGTGGACTGCAAGGAGACGGCCCTGAACGTCATGCGGTCATGCAGGGCATACTACGAGATCGCCGTGCCGCACGTATATCGAGACATCACGCTGGACACCGTCAGACAGCTTCTTGCCCTGGTCGAGGCTTCTCAGCTTGCGGTTTACGATTGTGAGCATGACCACGCGTGGATCTGTCGCCACCGTCCAGTTGGCAGGCGCTGATTGTGATTCACGACTCTGCCGTCTACGTTCCTTTCTCTTCACGCAACCATTTCGGCTTCAGCTCGACTGGCTCATCAATTTCATCATACGCGATCTTTACGTTACCGCATTGATGAAGGCGTCTTCCGTGGCCAGGATGTTCGAAGATATCGCAGTCTTACGAAGCGGTCGGACTGGAACACGATAGTCTATCTAGCTCTGCGCGACGTCGAAAGCCACGACGCTCAGTCTGAGCCCATCTTTACGAATCTCGGAATCGCCGAATTCCACGCTGTGCCTAGGCTCGACAGCTTCAGCCATGCCGAATCAACCTTTCTGTTCGGGGTGACCAATGTCACACTTCTTCATAATCTACTCTCGGAGTACGATAGTCCAATTCACTTCGGGGCTCTGGCCATGTCCAACATCCGAGAGATGCGTCTTTGCCATCTTTTGGGCGTAGAAGTGACTGGTAAAAGCGATTTGATCAGATATGTTGGCGCGCAGACCAAGCTGTCTTCTTTTCACTTGGATCTCGGCGAGCACTTCGAGCATATTTTGGGTTCAGAGGGCAGCCATGCATCGACTGCTAGTCTGCACATCAACGGAGGAGCCCAAGTTGCGCCGTCTGTTCGACGGGCGCGCAATATCGAAACACAGGTGTATATCTCTGAATATGCAAGTGCCGTGGCGATGGTAGTCACAGCTCTCGCCTTCGGCAAGCAGCTGGCTCGCAGCCAGTCCTATGCCCTCTGTCCAGCACTGTCCCGAATTGCTATCAATATTGGCGGCGAGGCCGACGTTCATAAGAGCTTGCAGGCCGATCCCGGCCATGAAGAGGCAGAAGGGCAGTTGTCAGACCGGGAATTGCTGAGCGATCGAATACGCAAGGAAATTCTCAAGTGGAGGCAATATCACATGGGAAGGGCAGAACGGGCCGCTCATAATGCCGCGGCACAAGCGCAATTCGCAAGAAGTCTACCACCTGTCGAACTGCAGCTTGGTTCAGAGGGACCAACGTGGATGCTCGGCAATCCAGAAAGGACACATCAAACCTCACACCTTGAGATCGATGAAGCGGACTCTTTGCCCGTTTGGTATAGAGTGAACAACGCAGGCCGCGCACTGGGTTGATTTACGATACCCATTCTCACGGACTACGCCACGATGCGGCGACGAGACGCAGGCAAGCCGACCAGCATCTTGATTGTCGAAGATGCATCTCGCTGCGCCTGGCTCTGTGCCTGCACGAAGTGCACAAGCAACGATCCGACAAATCTGCACATCATGTCTCTCGCCCGTCTCCCGAATGCGGAGCACGGATGCGTCTCGCCGGCCTGGCCAGCCGTAGTCCACCAAATCAGGATTTCTTTTGACGTGTCATACGATGAGGTTCGGACCAGTGCGATGTCCTAATGAAGTCGCGTCGATGAAACGGCAAGTCCTCGAGTTGTGTGGTGGGTGAATCACGTGCTGGACAGCTGCTGTCAAGCCGTGCAACTTCATGCAGCAGCATACATTGCTGTTACAGATATGCGAAAAGCTTGTGATTGCCGAACGTTACATGTGAGAGACAGTCCATGTGCAGCGCAATGGCTCTCGAGGTCCATGCAGAGTTATTGAACTATAGAAGCCCATCGGCATGTGGTGCTGCACTGTCCATGCGTGCCAGCCCGCCACCTGCGGCTGCTTGCTCTTGCTCTTGCTCTTGCTCTGCCGGATCATGCTGCGAGAGGTGCACGACGCAAGGATGAAGAGGAAGCAGATCTAGTGCCATCCAAGAGGCGTTTCTGTGCAGAGCTGCCGCAATGCCCTCTTCAGGCTTGCTCGGTCGACGCAAAGCCAGCTTGAGCTTCGCATCAGGCGGCAAAGCAGGAGCATCAACAACAGCGACGGGCAGTGCTGGAGGAAACGCAGGGAACAGCGGCAGCATCAGCAACGGCAGTAGCGTGCACAAGGGCTCCTCTCGCGGCATCAAGCTTACTCTTGAAAACGATGAGGACGACGAGCTCGAGACCGGCGAGCTCGAGCACGATGGCATCAAGGTCAATAGGCACAGCAGGCCCCCGGCAAGCGGCCACCAGAGCCACAGCAGCAGCGGCAACGAGCTCCCCATGCTAGGCGCTGGTAGCAGGTACGCCCGGATGTATCCTTCTTTGGATTGCAACTCCAGCCCTGACCGTGATGCGCTTGCACTCCAGGTCCAAGATCCTGCATCAGCTTGGCCAACCCGCCGACATATCTTCAAACTCAAATACGCTTCCAACGAGCGCCCAGCAGATGTCACCTGGGCCAGTGATACATGCCAGCAAAAGCACGTCCTCCCTGAATGGGCCTGCCTCGAGCTCGCCTCCATTGGCAACCCCAGGCGGCACCCCAAGGCCTCGCCACTTTCGCAAAGCCTCATTCCAGAGCAAGCTGTCCCTCACCGGGCTCAAGGACGTTGTGACCTCAAGCCCGGTATCAACTCCGAGTCACATCACCGGCGTGCTAGCGCCTGACCAGCACACCTACTTCGACTTTCCGAGCGTGAGACCGACCCCCGCATCGCCACAACCTCCGACAAATCTGCCCAACCCCTCCTCCTCCTCGCGTCCATCTGGTGCTGTCGGAGACATCGTAACTGCCACTACCAACGACAGCAAGCATGGTGGCGCTTCAAGCAGCAGCAGTAGCGGATTCGGCAGTGCCCACTTGCATTCACCTCCACTGACTGTGCATCAAGGAGGTGTGCAGTACGCTACAATGCAAGAACCGGAAACTGCAGCTCCAGCGCAGTCGACTGGCCTCTTTGGCCGTCATAGACGGTCCTCCAAGAGTGGCTCTTCTGTGAGCTTGAATGTAGTCGCCAGTCCCCCAGGGCGACAACGCTCGGCGCCAGCGGGTGTACAGACTTTCAACGTCGGGCTACCGCCCGCAGATGCTTCTGCCCGACCGCCCTATGGAACCTCAACACTGCCAAAGACGCATACAAAAGGCAGTCTCTCGCGCCAGTACTCTGACCTGAGAGCCTTGGGAACTCCATCCGAACCATTCCCAAGTGGGCTTGTGACAGCCAGGTCGGCTTCGTTCCCCGACCTCGATGGCTCTACTGAACGTGATGCAGGGGCTTCGATATCCCCTTGGCCAGCATCTGCATCTCATAGCAGCAGGATCGTGTCGCCCGACATCACTGCCGACGATGGGCAATTGGAAGAAATCGTCCCCTGGCTTTATCAGGGTGCCGACGGCAAGCGACCTACTTCGCCAATCTCCTTCTCATTTACAAGCTCGCCCGCTTCACCCGCCCGTCAGAGCTCGCCTCCAGTGCCATCCGGCTCACACAGACAGTCTGTCGGGCAGATACTCCGTCCCTCGAAATCTACGAGCAACGTCCGGCAATCTTCAGATCGCTCACAATCTGCTGGGTCGATTGAAGTGCCTCGAGAGCGCAAGCAGAGTAATCGCTTCATGGGCATGCTACGCAAAAAGTCAACAGCTTTCGTCGATGCAGTATCGAGCTCGTCTACTCGCGAACGTGATGACAATACCCTCGCGGCGCCATCAAACTCTACATCAGCTGCTGCCGCAGCTGCAAACCGAGCAAGAAGAATGTCACCTCGCGAGGAAGAGTTGTATAGCGGACGTGGTGTGAAGAAGTCGAAGAAGGACAAGAAGACCAGTAAGGACGCACCAGTCTCACCAGCTCGTCCGGCTACAACAGGCATCTCTCTCGACACCAATCTGGATCACATGGAAGGAATCGTAGATCTCAATAGAAACACTTTTCCGACCAGCTACAGTATGTCCAATCCTTACGAGCACCTGAACGCGGTCACAGCAGCGCATGGCTCTCCCCGCCCCGGCACTCCCCCTTCGCCATCACAGATTCCCACCTTGCGGCGGCCGTCTATAGGAGCAACATCGAAAAAATATGAATTCATAACCAGTGATGCACAAGATCCTTCACCTTTGAGTAAACGACTGGGTCTATCTCGTAAACAGAGCATGGATATCCAGGCCAGTCTGCAAAAGTGGCCAATGGCGGGCAGTGGACCGTTGACAGGCCCAGGTCCTGCATTCACGGACGGCGGCAGAAAAGGCTCCTTGGCGAGTCTCTTGAACGATCGTAGAGGCTCAGAGGGCACTATCAACGGCATACCCTCAGCTGCGGATGCCGGATGGACAGCACCGGATAGCTGGGCTGTGAAGCCGAGTGTCAATAATGCCAAAGACGAGGACTCAGATGATGACGATCCACACATCAAGCAAGACACAATTATCGCGGGCAGTCTGCCGGCTACTCCATTGCTCAACGGTGATCCTTCCGATATGTCCTCTGCCTCGACTGCTGTCATTCCTGTCATCAAAGCTTCCAATGGACATCGACCTGGTACTGCTGGAAGCACGCGACCCGCAATGGCATTGAACCTCAGGCCACTTGCGACGATGGCAGCGATCCGCATTCACAAGGTTGACGGGTCCCACACGACCATAAGTTTGCCATACAGTACTACTGTCGAAGAGTTCCAGGTCGCAATTTCGAAGAAACCTGGATTCGTCCCTTCGAACTCGAAGATACCGGCCAAGTCGTATAAACTCTACATACGGGCTAAAGGGCTTGAACGCTTAATGGCCCCCAAGGAGCGCCCACTTCAATGGCAGGACAGAAAGTTGAGATCAGCTGGCTACGATCCGGACAGCGACAAACTGGAAGAGTTGGGACGAGAAGATCAGTCGTATCTCTGCAAATTCATCTTCAAACCGGAGACGGTTCCCCTAGTGCGACTTGAGGAGGAAAACATTGAAAGCTTCGAATACATCGATCTCGCTTCACGCGGTATTGAGAACCTACCAGTCTTCTTGCACAAACATGCACATGAGATCATCAGTCTCAACATCTCCCGCAACTCCCATCTCCACCTGCCAACGGATTTTGTACAAGCGTGTACCTCGCTTCGAGATCTGAAAATGGTGGAAATGGGCATGAAGCGCATACCGCAAAGCGTGCGTGAAGTGCCCGGTCTCACTCGACTCGACATCTCCGTCAACCGCATCGTAGAGCTGGAACATTGCTGTCTAGATCAAAGCAAGGAGCTTACGATGCTCAATGCGCTCAATAACCGCTTGACATCCTTACCAGATTACTTCGTACATTTCAAGGCTCTCAAGTACCTGAACCTGTCGAACAATCGCTTTGAGATCTTCCCTGTGGTCATTTGCGAGGTGGCTTCTTTGGTAGACCTGGATATCTCCTTCAACAGCCTATCCTCTCTACCTCCGGAGATTGGCAAGCTGAAGAATCTCGAGAGTCTCATCCTCGTGTGTAACAATATCGCCGCCCTACCTTCTACAATTGCCATGCTGCCCAAGCTTCGTGAGCTGGATTGTCGGCGGAACAGAATCGCAGACTTCTCGCCGATCAGCTCAATGCCCTCTCTGCAAACTGTGCGGGCTCAGCACAACATGGCAAAAGCCCTCGAGCTGCATCCGGGTTCTTTAGCCGTACTGAATCTTTCGAACAACCCTATTACGAGATTCACGGTCGCGGGAGGTACAGATGTGTCTGCTTTGACACACCTTGACATATCGAACACCCGACTGGAAACCATACCGGAAGAGCTGTTCGTCTCCTGCACCCAGCTGCAGGTGTTGGCCATCAATGACAACAAAATACGGTTCCTCAGTGAGGCTGTCGGTGATCTGCAACGCCTTGGTCGCCTGTCCATCAACAACAACGCGCTTCAGGCCCTCCCAGCATCTATAAGCAAGCTTCAGCGCCTACACACCTTGGAGGCATCCAATAACAAGCTCACAACGCTGCCCAGTGTAATCTGGCAATGCTCCGAGATTGTCAACCTGAATTTCAGCTCGAATTCCATCGTCGAATTCCCTGATCCATTACTACCAAATGCAAGTGATGCGGGAGACGATCCGGATCGCAAATTCTCTTCCGCTTCCGGCCCTCGTCAAGCTCCACCGCTTTCGATGAGTTTGAAACGATTGCATCTGGCTTACAATCGGTTACGAGACGACGTGTTTCGCCCTCTATCTCTGTTTGCCGGTCTTGGCGTCCTCAATCTCAGCTTCAATGACATCTACGAGATCCCTTCGGGCCTTCTGCAAAAATGTTATCAGCTCACTCACTTATACTTGAGCGGTAACATGCTCACGAGCTTGCCGGCGGATGATCTTGAGAGGTTGATAAACCTCCGAGTACTGCACTTAAATGGCAACAAGCTGCAAACTCTGCCAGCCGAGCTGGGTTCCATACAGACTTTGCAGGTTCTGGATGTGGGCTCGAATGCATTAAAATACAACATCGCCAATTGGCCCTATGACTGGAATTGGTAAGACTGCGTAGCCACTTAGCCAATTTCATCGCTGACAAGTTTGAGCAGGAACTGGAACCTTCAGCTGCGCTACCTCAATTTATCGGGGAACAAGCGCTTGGAGATCAAACCATCGAATCAGCATGCTCAAGAAATATCACCCAATGGCATGCCCATCAAGCGTCGCAATCTCTCCGACTTCTCGGCTCTTTCGCACTTGCGCGTTTTGGGCCTCATGGATGTTACCCTAATGATACCGTCGGTGCCAGACGAAACGGATTCGCGCCGGGTTCGGACTTCGCTCTCATCCATCAACGAAATGGGTTATGGTGTGGCCGACACGCTTGGCGCGAGTGACCACTTATCGATGATCGACCTCGTTGTGCCGCGCTTCAGAGGCAAAGATGACGAGTGTGTCGTCGGTCTCTTCGATTGTGGTCTCCAAGATAAGGCGGGAGGCGCCAAGATTGTCAAATTCATTGTTGATCAATTTGTCCAGCGGTTGACGTTGGAGTTGAGCCGTCTACGAGACGAAGATGCATCTCAGGGCCTGCGCCGGACCTTCCTCAGTCTGAACCGCGACTGGGGTAACTCCGTAACTCTGGACTACGATAGAGCAAGAAAAGAGTCAGATGTTCTCGGTCCAGGCGACAGATTCGCCAATGGCGGTCATAGCTCACAATCCAGCGTTCAAGCCGTTGCATCTGCCGTGGTCGTCTACATCTACAAGAAGACGCTGTACGTTGCAAACGTCGGAGATTCCATGGCCTTGATAGCTGGTCGGACGATGTTAGCCCGCGAATTGACTACAAAGCACGAGGCATACGCTCCTGAGGAAGTCTACCGAATCAGAAGCGCGGAGGGATGGATTTCTGCTCGGGGGCTCGTCAACGACGTCACGGAGCATGCGAGAGGTTTTGGAGCTTTCCACGTGTTCCCGGCTGTCAATTGTGAACCAGCGGTTCACGTACTGGACATGGTGGATTCCGACGAATTCGTAATCATCGCCAATCGCGGGCTGTGGAGCGTGCTCACTTCTCAAATGGCAGTCGATGTGGCATGGGAGCACAAGGGTGATCCTATGCTGGCTGCTCAGAAGCTGCGCGACCTTGCAATTGCGCAAGGTGCAGATGCCAATATCATGGTCATGGTGGGGAAATCTATGTTGAGCTGTGATCTTCATATGCTGACTACCATTGCAGGTTATCAATGTGGCCGATTTGTACAAGAGTAAACAGCCTATCATCCGAAGAGGGCTGGCAGTCCCGTCCGCCGAACCGGACAACTTCTACGACAGCAAACCTCTGATCAGAAGGCCGCAAGGTAGCATACCGGGACTACGTGTTGCGGATGACACCGTTGCTCCTCAAGGCACCGTCGCCTTGGTCTTCACTGATATCCGAAACTCGACGGCTCTCTGGGAGACAAACCCTGGCATGCAGAATGCCATGCGAATCCATCACGAGCTTCTCCGCCGCCTTATCCGAGCCTTTGACGGCTACGAGGTCAAGACCGAAGGTGATGCCTTCATGGTGTCGTTCTCGTCTGTCACTTCCGCCGTCTTGTGGGCCTTCACAGTACAGCTCGAATTACTGCGTGCAGACTGGCCAGTCGAACTATTAATGAGTGAAGAAGGCAAAGAGCTCTATGGTATGTGCACGCAAGCAAGTATTGCCAGTCAGTGTGCTGACTCGCCTGAACAGGTCCACAAGGAGAACTTGTTTATCGCGGTCTTTCCGTCCGCATGGGCTTGCACTGGGGAGCACCTATTTGTGAACAAGATCCCGTCAATCATCGCATGGACTACCTTGGCCCGATGGTCAACCGCGCAGCGCGAATTAGTGGCGTTGCCGAAGGCGGTCAAGTCACTGCCAGTGCCGATGCCATTGAAGTTCTGCAGGCTATGCTTAGCGCCTTCAACGACAATGAAGACGAGAAAGACAACCCGCTGGTCGACCCCAACCAGCTCGACGCTGCTACCAAACGTGACATTGCATCCATCCGGCAGCTCGGCTGCGTAATTAACGAGATTGGCGAACACAAGCTGAAAGGCTTGGAGACACCAGAATTCCTGTCTCTCATATACCCATCTGCCCTGGCTGGTCGCTTAGCTGGCGGCAATGCCAAGGAAAGTATCCCTGGCCCGAACATCACGGCATCCGTCCTAGCCAATGTCCAGGCAGTAACCCCAGCGCTCCCGCCAGTGTTGGAGCATATCGACGTTAGCGCTCTCGCTATGCTATGTCTCCGTTTAGAAGCCTTGAGCGTTGGCCAAAATCATCACTTCTACGAATCATCCTCGCAGCACACTAGCTCGGCCTCACATTCTCCCGCCATCGGCTACCCCACTTCATCCGCTGCACCGCGCCGGCGAGTCATGCTCTCGCCATATCTTCTATCCACCGTCAGCGTACGTCCAGAGGCTAGCGAGGAAGAGCTCCTTGTTCTTCTTGAATCATTCATCGTCAGAATAGAGAATGCATTATCTGCAGTTCAACTTCGACAATTGGGGCCTTTCACGGATGTTCTGGCTGCCCTGGGCGATGCGGTGAAGATCGAGCCCAGCCTAATTCTGCAAGCTTTGACCATGCTGTCACAGATGCTATGAATGGCTGGATTATTGTCTTACAGTCGTTTCGGTGTTGTTGTAGGATGGACGCTTACGTGCCGCATCGGTTATTTTCGTGCTAGAGCGGGCAGCCGCACCGTAGCATATTCAGTGCGGCTGTAACAATTGGACCGATTGTCCATTCAGCGAGAGGGCATCTGTATGGGGCATTAGCACCTTTAAACGTTCTGTAGCAACTGTAGATTCAAAAGCATATGGAGCAGGTTACTGCATAAGGTACATAATGGTTCTCGAGCAATGACAGTGCGCCTATGTCGGGCCTGACCATCCTCATGCGAGTCAATGTCGAAAAGCAGGTATAAAGGTGTCCACGCTAATACAGGACAGCAGAAGGAAGACGAACTTTTGATGCCAGCTGGCGATACATTCACTGAGGAATCACGCCGCCCATTTGATGAACAAAGTTTGACCACAAGTCGTCGTTCGGCGTTTTGTCGCGGCGAGTGGGAGCTGCTCCTTTGCGCCTGTCGTTTGCCGATGCAGGGACGCGCTCTCGTACCTTCTCTTTAACGGAGCCAGTCTTCTGAGCTTTGTCTTGTTTTGCACTTCGACGCTCACGCGACGCTGAGCCAGTACTGATGTTGCCGGACTTCTCCCCCAAAGCAAGTCTCTCCTTCTTGTGGACGTTTCCGGAGACATGCAGCTTGGTAGATTTGGACGATGCAGCATCTTGCTTCGGCCCCGAATCTTTCGTATCCCGCGGCAGGGACTCGTTGAATAATTCTGGTGATGGAGCCGAAGATCTGTCTGCTCGGCGGTACTGTGCTTCACTGTTGGTGATAGTCGAAAGCGATTCGCTAAACTTGGCTTTCTCGGTAGACACTTTTGTAGTCACCGTCGGAGGGTCTGCTGCATGAGGTACGATTCCCATGGCCTTGGTCGAGATGTCAGGGAAGGTTGGTCTCGGTGGCAAGCTATGGCGCTCCCTGTGCGCGGCCCACCCTCCAGGTCGCAGTGCAGGCGGAACGTATGGAGGACTAGCCGTTTGATGCAAGACAGGGGCTTCCTTGCGTGTAGTGGCGCTACAAAATGCAGGGCTCGAATCTGCGTTGAGTACTTGATCTTCGAAGGTGACCGATTTGCGACGGTAAGAGTGCATAACAGCAGGATCATCGGAGATAGATCGTTGCAGCGATAGCTGAGAGGCTGTCTGTTGGCCCTTGGCGGCTGGCTTCTGAATCGGGACGGCCTTCGAAGGAAAAAGATACGGTGCGGCAGGCGCGGCAGCGGGAGTCGCGTATACTTGCTCTACGTTCTGCAGTACGTCGAGACCCGGAGGGAAGCGTGGAATAGCTTGTTCGGCAGTGACTGGACTGACAGGGGCGACGGCGAGCGGCCACATGTACGTAGGAGAGCTATTGCCCGCCAAAACCCGCTCGGTGTCCTGTAGCATCGAAATGAGCTGCTGATTGGTTTGCATCATGGTCTGAATGGCAGAGAGTACGCCAAGGTTCGGTGCGGCCGTCAGAGGAGAGCTAGGAGCCATCCCACTCTGCATGTAACTCGAGGTATTTTGTAGAGCAGCGATCATAGCCGACTGCTGCTGCAACAGCGACTCGAGAGACATCTGCGGAGATGCGGGCCGGCTTTGAGCTCGTTGCTGAAGGATGTGCAACAGACGATTTTGTGTCTTGGTGACTTCAGCAGCCGAGGGGTCGACATGCTGCTGGGAGTACCCGACGTGAGAATACGCCGCATGAGTTTGAGGAGGAAAAGTGTACGAGGGGTGGACGAGCGGTATGCCATCGAGAGCGACGACCCTGTCTCCAGCTGGTAAGCCATTCCTAGGCAGGAATGGAAGTGCGCCAGAATTGAGTTGCTTGCCAGAAGGTGTGCCATGCATCTTGACAGCCGCCTTCTTGGGTGCTTCAGGGGATGCCTGTCGCGTCCATCCTACTTCGGCATCATATTGCCATTTGAGCAAGTCATCGCCAACAATGGTGGCAGTGGAAACATCGCCAGGCACAAAAGCCTCATCGAGAGGGTAGCCACCGACTGCTCTGGAGTGTCGCTCATCTTGCTCTTGGTTCAGACGCTTGACGATCCGAGCGAGCTCCTTCCTGCCTTGCTCTTCGATTCTAGCCTGCTCGCGTCTCATAGTTGCGCTCTTGACACGCTCCATCCTCTGCCTGGCTCTCTCGTTGTGCGTACTTGCTCCAGATGCCGGAGCGAGATTGGTCTTGTATGGTACATCGATGGCAGGCGAGGGACTGGGCTGGTCATCGTTCCCTTGCGAGCCAGCTCCGCCGGCAGGCTGTCCACCCCTGGCGCCCTCGCTCATTGTGTCTCTGACTGGGGCCGAAGAGGCTTGCAAGTGCGCGTTTGCCGAGGACCTGGGCGGCATTACGATATCGTAAGGCCGCGGTGCCTGCAGGTCGAAGGCGAAGGAGTCGACGCCGCTACCGAGTCGGAAAACCCAGTGAGCAGGAAGAAGCAGCAAGAGAAAGACTGCAAAACAAGACTCACGATGGGCACCGAGCGTATGGTAGGGAATTCGGGCCGACCAGAGTCGGTATTTTCTGATTGCATTCAGGACCGGTCTGAACTTGTTTGTTGTTTTCAGTCAGTGGCGGAGGTGCTTGCTTTGTTCGCGACTCGTGACGTATATCAGGTGGCATGCAGCTCTTGATGAAGTCGTCGGTAAATGTGGTCGGCTGTCCCAGCTGTTCGAGCTCGGGTGGTAAAATGTCTGCCTCGGCGGCCTCTTCTTCCTCCTCTCGAGCAGGCGACTGCCACAGAATATCCCTGATTTTTGCTTCTTGCTTCCGAAGAGGGGAGAGGACCGCTTCAATCTGTAGAGCACCTGGCCGTCGTGCCGCAAGAGCGGCATGTGCAGCACTCTCGTTTGTGGGATTAGGAGGAAACGTGAGGTTGGGAGCAAGAGTAGCCTGACTAAAGCGCTGGATGAAGCGAATTGGCGAGCCTTCGTGTATCAGAGGCGCGATAGAGGGAGAGTCGAACATGGACTCGTTGGATGAACGCGATTTTGTGCCTGGTGTGCTGATGCTAAAAGTGGCGGAAGGGGAGCCAGAAGAGGCGGACGTATTGCTGTTTGTCTCGCGGAGCTGAGTGGGAGCGTACGGCCTGCAGAGAGATACGACCAGAAAGAGCAGGATGTGAAGACATTCTTTAGCTTCTTGTACGAGGCTCTGCCGAGTCGCATATGTGCGGTTCTGGTGGGGGGAAGCTCACGTTGGGCGCCTGCCTGCCAGTGAAGCAAGGCTTCGCGAATAAAGATCCTTGAGCGGAGTCTCCATGTGGACATGCATGCCGATGCGGCTTCCATCTTCGGTGAGCTCGTCTATAGGGTCGAGCTTTGGGGAGGGAATGGAATAGTAGTCGCCACCTCCAGTCTTGCCAAAGGACGCGACGACCGAGGGCGGGGGCGGACTGGGTAGAGCAGCGGCGCGGTGAGGAGGGACATACGGAGGGATGGCCTTTGCAGGCGATGCAGAAGGGACTGTGCCTACTTTGTTTGCGTGGGTCAGCTTGTGTGTGTTTGCTGTTGTGTACGCAGCGTACCTTGTGGATCCTGGCTTGTTGGCTGCACGTGCCCGGCCCCGGTGCCTGACTGAGTGAGGCGACGCGTCGAATGAGCGAGGGAGGACGACAACGTGAATGGACCAGCAGGCTGGACTTCATGGTGTAAGGAACGTGCTCCATCGCTGCTCGGTTCCCTCGCTGATCCAGCATTGGCCTTGCTGATGTTGCTGGTCGCAGGCCTCTCTGGGTCGAGGGCATCCTCAGGGGCACCATCCAGAGCTGGTGAGCTGTCACGGCGAGCCCTGATGCCCAGAGATTCGCCAGACAAATCATTGGTGTCGTCGTCGCAGATGTCGTGTGCCTCGTCCATCGTCACTGCGCTCTTTGAGGTTGGGAGAGACGAAGGCTGCACGAGGCCTTGAGGACTTGGAGCGGGCTGGGGGGCAGCGGGCAGAGTGGGAGGGAGTGGGGGAGCCATCGAGGACTGTGCAGTCAGTCCAGTGAGTGTCCACACACAGTGTGGCTGCTTCTGTGCCAGGGCGGTCTCGCCCTTGTCGAGGCGGTGAATGTCCTTCTGGCAGTCGGTCAGAAGGGGAGCGACGAACGAGGCGCGGTACCAAGGCTGTACGAGACGCTACATCCAGGCTCTACAACAGACGGTGCAGGTTTGCACTAGTCCCAGCACCAGCACTCGATACTCAGATTACCCCACGCCTCACGCTAAGCCTCTGTCGAAGCGGCGGCAGCGGGCGCTGGCGGCGGCGGCGTTTCGCTATTCGGGCTCGGAGTGGGCGTCTTCTTCGCAAAGAAACTCGTGAGAGGCGACATGCCACGCGTCGACACCTTCTTGAGCTGTCGCACACCCATGCTCTCCTTGGCCGGACCTTTCTTCTGATTCTTCTTCTTCTCCAGCTCGGCTCGCTCGTCTGCGCTCAGCCGCTTAGGCATACCGAATGTGCTGAAGCCTTCAAGTTCCATTGAAGACACGGACGCAACAGACGAGGTGGCCGAAAGCGCAGGCGTTGACAGACTGCTTCCGCTCGTAGACGCGCCGTGTCCCGCCAGGTACGCTTCATAGCGCGGAAAGCTGCAACATGGATGACTTTCAGGCACGTGACACAGAAACACCTGATTTACGCGCTGCTGGCCAGCTGCAAACGCTCTCTGGCTTACCTGTACGTCTTGACGAAAGTTTCCGAGATCTCCTTTGGTAGGTACCCGCACAGCAGATCCAAAGCTGCTTTTTGCCGTGCTTCTGAAGGCAGAGGAAGCCGAGTATCAGTTTGCCGAAACTGTGCATTCGAACGCGATGCGGCGGACGAGGGCACGCACCCTCGTGTAATTCCGCACTTGGCCCTTCTGACTCTGTGATTCCTTCTTTCGCCAGTATGCGGCTGAGAGAGGCCGATTTCGCAAAGACTTCCTTCGTGGCTAGCTTTTTTGCCTTTGCGCGGAGCATGATGAAAAGAGCTGCGTCGTCTAGCCTGTACGTCGACAGCTCGGGCGTGATGGCTAGGATCCCGATCAGTCTCTGTGCGCTGCGCTGACGGTCAATAGCCAGACCCACCTTGGACCTCGCAGATCCTTGCCATTGCTGCCTTTGTGCTCGCCAGTTTTCCGAATAGCGCCATGTCTTCTTGAAGTAGAGACGCAGCCGCTTCGGCTTCCGCGTCTGCACCCGCTATCGGTGCACTAGCGTCAAGTTCTCCGTCGTCTGTCCTTTGCCGTTTGCTTCGTGACCGAGGAGTGTCGGGCGCCGTTACTGTCGAGCTTCCCGAGATGGGCGCCATTTGCGCGCTTGCAGTTTCGAATATATCCTCATACGGCAAGGACGCCCGAGTCGTCGAGTTCTGCGTTTACGAAAGGTATCGCATTCAGATTGAAAGCTCTCGCTGTCAATGATCCTTGCGATAGCTCACACGACCAGTTCGCCCGACCACAAGCAGGATCCGAACAAGCAAGAAGATGGGGTCGAACGGAGTCAAGAGGAGCATCTTCCCATCTGGGTGAGACCACGCGAAATGAGCCAATACGAAGCATTTTTGAAGATTGGCACTAACCTCCAATAACCGTATCATCGCCTGTGAACCATGATCTTTGCTTGTCGCCAGTCGCGTTAACCGCTTGAACCTCGAGCAGGATCTCTGCCTCTGTAGACGACGACGCGTTCCTGCAAGCCGGCAAGAAGAGGGCCGGCGCGCCTGCACACACCCAAAACAGCATACGTGTCAGTATCCTGAGCATTGAACCGCGCAATCGCCCGCCGTCATCGATTCTCTTCGGTCGAAGAATGCAGCCTTGCAAAACAGACGCGCCTGTTCGTGGATGGGGCAGCTTGAGGAAGCGCGTGGCACCGCTCGTCGATGGAAAGGACACGTCTGCCGCAGAGCAGTCAGGGAGTCAGTCTAAGTGCACCGTTATTGCGGGTATGCCTCTCGCTGCTCACCTGCGGGCAAGACCGCGACTGACTGGTTCATGCTTATTGTGTCCTCGATTGGCGTTGGGACAAGCTGCAAAGGCTGGGAGGCGCTCTCGTCTCTGGACGCATGGCCCTCTGGCAGAAAGACGCCCATCCTGCTATGCAACGTGTGCAGACTACAGCGGGCTCTTCAAGACGCGCCTGGAGACGTGCTCACGCATATTCCTCCCCACAATCGCCACTACTTCAGACAGAGTGCTTTTGCAATGCTGGCGCTGAACATCGTGTTCAATGGTACTCGAGCAGAACGCCTTCTACAACATGACTCGCACATTCGTCAAATTACTTCATGACTGTCCTCGCCATTCTGTCGCAGGGAGTCAATGAAAATCTGATGAGCCGGCGTCAGGTGGGTTTGTATCGCGCAACGCATTGCGATAGCTCTTGCGTGAGTGTCAGAATGTCTGTATGGATATACGCCAAAAGCTGAGACCATTCTAATCATTTTTCATCTGCATTATGAAACCTGTCGCTTTGGCTTCTGGGCCGCGCATGACATACGGGCATTACCACAACTGCATTGACGATCCTGCCAGTATGTCCTCGACATACAGGACAGACGGACGAGTCCAGCAACACGTCCGAAAGGAGTCTGGAGTCATATGAGTGAGACTGCCTAGTCTGGTGCTCCTTGGCTCTCAATAAGCACCTGCGTACGCCATCGCCTTTCCGCTCAGAGCCACAGCTGTCGTGCAGAATCAAAGCAAGACCCGTGAGATTGAGCACGGCACACATGGATCAGTACGAGGACCCGTCCGCTCCTAGTCTGCCCAACAGCACTTCTGCCTCGCGACATGCCTCTCCTGAAGCATCGCGGCATTCGGAGGCTGGGAAGTCCGCCACTGCAGCTTCTAGCTCTACCTTGCCAGCATCAAGTACTGCAACAGAGGCTGGACAGACTGATTCTCAAATGTCGAGGCCCCGTCCACCCTTCACCAGTCGAGCCTCTTCCGAGGCAACCGTTACTCCGCACTTGCTCGCATCTGCCCAGAAACACGAAAGCGATGATACAAGGGCAGCAATCGAGGGCCAGAGTATCGTACCGCATTCCGCAGCCAACGGCCAGAGCATCGTCCCGCATTCGACAGTCGAAGAGCATGGGCAAGCCTTAAAAGTCGCTTCGCCATCGAGTGCCCATGTTACGGTCCATTCAGGCCTTACCCAAATCTACAATTTTCCATTCAAGATGCGCCAAGATGTTGCCCCGAAGGCCTCCGATAGTCTTGATCAGATGCTAGCTGGCGCGCAGGCTTCGAACATCACTGAAGAACCTCGCCTGCGTGCCGCAGCCACTGTGGGCCCGAGGTTGACCACTCCCCTCCCACTTCTGCCACCAGCGAGCCATGGCGTCCTACTATACAAGGTGGCTTCTGGGAACGGAGCTGCTAAAGACACAGCCGAAGGCTTGCACAAGCTTGATAGAGGTATGGCTCTATTTCAGATGCCCCAGACTAGAATGTCTACTGACACGAGTGTATTCTCAGGTACTTCGGTCCAGCCGCCAGATCTGCCCCAACTCCCAACGGACGCATATGGGGGTAGCGATCGATTGCCTAAAAGTTTGGTCCTAGTAGCGTCTGACGAGCCCGAGACTGAGGCTGAACGCCAGCAAGCAAACAACTACTTGCTCTACAAAGCCGTCTTTGCATTCACAGAAAAAAGTCGCAAAAAGCGTGCCGGATTTAGTCTCGAATCGCTGGAAATTGAAGCTCTCTGTAATGGTCAAGTTCGAATGAAACACGGGCACAGCCTGCTTGACAAGAAAGGCGCTTGGATGCGCGAAGTCCTTTCCGTCTTCAAACTTGGCAAGGCAGGCCGAGACTTGGCAAAGCTGCGACAGCTCCATAATGACACAGAAGCTCTGCTGCTCGAATGGCGTGGACTTGACAAGCGCTTCAAGGAAGCTGAAACTTTGGCAGCTGCAATTCATTTCAATTCCAACGATGATGATACGCGTGACTCTGTCACCAGTCCTGAAGATGATAACAACGAAAATCAAGCGCCTGCAGGCAAGAACATCGGCGATAGCGTCGTGTACAGAGGAATGAAAGTCGTGCACGCCGAACCCCTGGCAGGCTCGGCAAAGCTGACCGAAGAGGTAGAGATGCGTTTAGCTGAGGCGCAGGCAAAACAGGTCGTCATAAGAGCAAGTGGTCAATACATGCTGAAGAACTGGCGTTTCTTCCTGGCTCAGTTAGAGTATCAGCAGTGCATGCAACGACTCAAGGCGAAACAGGCTCGCCTTTGAGGCAAGCTGACGATAGATTGATGGATCGTTGATCCACTGTAGACTGCTTTTGTGCTGTTGGTTTATTGCAAATCTCCTGCAAAGGTCTAGTCTGGCTTCCATCACGTAAACTTCTTGGCATCTGATCTTACCCGCGCCCGCAGGACTCGAATTTCTTCAGTGTCTCATCGACACGTTGCGCTTGTAGACTTCCGACAGGATGTCTAACGCTGTCACTACAAGGCGCGACTTCCTCTCCCCTCCAAAATGCTTACCGGTAGGTTGTATGCGGTCTGGCTGTCCTAGCGTCATTGGCCGACCTATTACATGACAGCTGACATTACTGACGTGCGTCACCTCTTCGCCATGGCTCGACCTGACAATCATTACAGGCGCTACAGGCAATATTACGACTGTCACAACCCCTTCGGTCAGAATTCAGCCTCTGCTTTGGGTTCTGGTGTCTCCTGAACCCAAGCCGCTGTATCACCTGAAAGCCGACCGATCTCCACCTTTGTCGATTAAACGATGAGCAGCGAGATCTTCAACCCGACAATGTCACATGCTGAAGACCTAGCTCCATTCAGAGCAGTGGCTTACGAGCAACTCCGCAAGACGCAAAATTACGCAGCTCCCACAATTGACGATCCATCAGAGATACACGAGACGCTCACTCCACTTCCTAGCTTGAGGAATCTCAAGTCGCCTGAGTCGGCCAAATCAGCGCCCAGTGTGGCAGAGAAATCCAGACCTGCGCCCATCGAGCAGACGGTGCGCGTACCAGAAGGCACGCTGTTTAAGCTTGTCATTCATGCTCAGACTGTCCATATCTACAACATGGCTCTCTCCCTACCTCCGGACTCTGCTCAGGGTGCTTCCGAGGACACTGGTTTCCATACCTTTCCACAGCAGGCAAGCAAACCTCAAAACGCGACCACAGGACAGTCTGGCACCGACAATGACGCTTTTTGGCGGGCACAACAACTGTCTACCATTCTCAATCCTCGACCGGTTTACACAGAGGGCTTCGATGAGCGGAATTTTCTTCCACCGTCTCCGCGAGTGTATCCGCATGGATATACATCGGATTCGGGCTATGACATCCGAGTAGTCAAGCCCTCCCCTCCCATGAACGGTATCTCCCTGCCATCTCCTCAGGAGCCTGACAAAGCACCACTTTCGTCTCACTCCGGGCCATACAGATTGCCCGCTACGTCTAGTGCCAACGGAATCAGCACCACCCCGTCCTCGCCGCTTACAGCGACCTGGACAAGCAGCATCACTCCAAAGACTAGCGCTACTACGGTGTGCAAGAAGGGTAGCCAGGACTGCACGTGCATTGACGTTGCCAGCTTCGACTTGCTGAAAGATGCTGCCACCTATCTATACACGATGTCTCGCAGTCTGGCGAAGGAGCTCTTGGACATCAGCCAGCAAGTCAATCGTCTGCTAAACGAGCTTCAGGATGATGACCTCCTCAAGGCTGGAGCCCCCCTGCCCTCAAAAGTGTATGCCTTTTTGGAGACAGAAACTGCGCAGCTCTTGCAGGATTGGGCCAACGCCGAGGCCAAGTGCAGTCAATACATCTGCGACTGCATACTTGCCGACGTGAATGCAGGCGACAAGGCACATCAGGCTTTCACCCCTGCCGGCGCTTCTAAAGGCAAGGATTCCGAGGCTCCAGTACCAACTTCCAGCGGTGAGCCGATGGTCGAGAGCGCCATGGGAACCTCTCAAACTGCATCGGACCACCAAAAGGACTGCACCGGCCGCTTCGAGGAAGTCAAGGAATTGCTTATTGAATTGCGAGACAGATCTGATCGCGTCTTGAAGCAATGGCACAACCTCTACGAGTAAGCTGAACCCACTTTCATACTTTCATCCATCTTTCAATTCGTCATCAACCGCTGATCGTACGTTCTTGCCAGACTATGCAGCACGTTAGCGACAGCGGCAAAGATTGCTTGATATTCAACATTGTTGAGACACTAGAGACATTTATGACCTATGTACTACGTAATGTAATGCACCCGATGGGCCAGCGCAGTGCATCTTCCTCGACAGCAGCATTCTCGCCGTGTTGTGGCAAATTTGGAAGTTCGCCCTGCTCGAGAGCGGGCGATGCGGTTCATCTCTTGCCGATGCTCATCCGGCCACGGCATGGGAGTGACTGCTTCAGCCACGTCCAAGGCAACAATTGCATTCATTGCGCAATGCTGCAGGTCTACCTCTGCAGACGCGAGCGTGCTTGAGTGTCACGCATCTGGGTTACGCTCCAAATTTCGTGCGGCTGGCCAGGCAGGCCAGGCAGACATCGTGCAATGTACGTCTAGACACCGGCAGCGCTGACTAGCTGACATGCGCCACTGCATCATCGCAAGCTATCGACCATCAGCTCTTCCGCTTGCAGCAGCCGGTTTTGTTATTTCTCACTCTTCCGGACCCTCGCTCTCGAGCAGGGTCACCGACAACATGGAAAGTGCAGATTGTACGCCAGGCGATATCAAGACAGAAACACTTCATTGTACTGCATGCTAGCAGCCTCGGGCTCAAGCTGCAGAACGAGAAGGTTCGAACTGTTGGCTCTAAATTCGGTCGGGCATACCTTGCGACAGTGCATCTGAAATGTGGAGCCAGATCTTACGATGGGCCATACATCATGCCCGCGTCATCCGATTGTACTGTAAAGCTACTTTACCAGATGCAATCAATATATTATATCACCAGCATGAGGTAGTGGCAACCTCGACATTGCCCAATGACGTGGGAAGCCAGGGACGCGAAGTCCATTGCACGCAGGCCGTCCCGACCATGTCAGGCAAGTTATATATGCACCAGAAAGGCTTATGTCAAGCGTGTGTCCTCGTTGCATTGTATCGGACTTCTGGCAATTCCACCTCCGTGACCACCACCACTTTCTGTCATCTATTGCGAAAGACCATTCTACTCCCCCTGGCCCCTGCTCGCTCTACCTTGATCCGAACGCAGCTGTTCAATGCGTAGAAACTGGTACCGATTATCGTGCTTCGCTTCGGGCCTGCTTCATTCGGAGGCTTGTGACCCATGCGATTAGGCTATGGCCCATGTCGACAATAATTCCGGCGGTAGGGGTTTTGTCCCGATGGCCAGAGTGCAGCTGTCTGCATGTACCTGTGGAGACGAGGCCTGGCCGCCTCGGTTTTCAATATAGAGATGTGTTTTTCTTTAAGAACTCCATAGTCAGCTCGAACCCGACGAACTGTAAAGGCGATGCTCAGCAGATGAAAACTTTGATAGAACGGTTCTGAACATACCGTCGATGCTGCGGCCGGAACACTGAGAGTGAAGGCAACACGATCAGCCAAAGTCATAGCGCGCCATTACTCGCAAACCCTGACTCACGCTCGAATATCTGAGAGGAGAAGGAGGTAAAGTTTCAGCACGCTGTTTCGGGCTGCGGGCCCTCGAATATCTCTTCCAACCACTCACACGTAGGTGTCAAGCCTCTGATGAAGGCTTTCATGCCGCCCTCGCGATAGATAGCTTGAAAAGTGTCTTTGATATAGCCCACGCCATTAAGTGGGGTTGTGGTGCTTTGTACTCTGCTCTTTACGACGTCAAAGGGATAGCATGCCGTCCAGTACGCTATGCCTCCGGTCGCACCGGCCGTCAAGGTCGCCCAGATGGGCAGAGGCGTGTCCTTTGAAGCATGCGGGCCGAGCAGACTCGTATGGAATTTCCGCTTTGTGTATTCGTATCCCGAGTAGAAGCCTGCTACCGCTGGCATTTCGCGAAGGACCGTGATCCAAAATCCACGCATCACTCCATTGCGCAGCCCATACTGGCCAAACATCTCTTGGAAAATTGCTCCCAGTTTCTTATCTGTCGCTGCGCCAAATTGCCCTGTGCGCGAGAGAAGCCAAAAAAAAGACATGTGAGCAGGGCATCTAGGTGCATCCCTAGCATGAATCATTGCCTAATTACCTTGCATTCTGATTTTGAAGAGCTCCACGGGGCTTGCTAGAATAGAATTGGCCGCTCCAGCAGCGGCTCCGGCGACCGCAGTCTGCTTGATTGTAAGCTCTGGGTAGGGCGACACGATCTTCTTCGCTTGGACGTATGCGCCAAATAGAAGGGCGTTGACTGCAGAAATACCAATGAGGGGAGAAGCCATTCCTTTGTATCTATCATGGATGCATCGCACTCGCTCAGGAGGTGGCTTCTCAGCGATTTAGCGAGTCGCCACTCACAACGCGAAGAAGCCCTCTTTGGAGACAGTCTGTTTCGCAATATCCCACGTATTCTTGTATTGCCCTTGCCGCGCTAATTGTGCGCGCACTTTCAGCGTATCGAATGGCTGTCCACTGAAGAGACCGCCAATTCGTTCAGAAGAGCGCCTGGCAGCTTGCGTTACAGGACGTCTTACATGAGGACCTGAAGCGCTCCTCCGACAGAGCCAGCGATAAGCGACGCAGTGGTCGAAGGGTTCCGCGGACTCGACTCGCTCTGGAAGTCCTTGCCCATCACAGACGGCGGTAAGCTACGTGTGGTCATCGTGTGTCAGCGTTTGTGGTTACTTCAAGCTCAAGCGAAAGCTGCGAGAATGAGTGGATGGATGGCGCATTTGTCGATCGCCTTCTTGTCGACTTGTCGTGTAGCGTGTGTGTACTGATACAAGGCACTAAAGCACTCATTCCTCGTGCATCTTGTCTATACCGTTCCTGATCTGTGTACTATGAAGAGACGCGAGAGGCTCGCTATGACTCGTCTCGTCCAGCAGAAGCTGAAGCCCGAGACGCCACCAACTCGGTCAGCCGAACCACCTTTACGAGCTCTGCGCTGACAGGTCACTACAAGACTCTACTCAGGGCAGCTTGTCTAGGGTCCCACCGCATGCGCTGTGTCCTTACCCTGGTGAGAAAGTGCACGCTACCTCGCGAACCTCATCCAGGAACCCGATCACGTTACGGCGTGCATGACCCAGGCCTATCGACATCTGTCCGAGCAAACGATTTGACGCAAAAGAACCGCAAGACATCAAGCAGTAGATCCTGGGTGGTGCTGCGGAACCGACGGGCCAGAGACTAGAAGCGAGGGCGGGACATGGTCGCGGGCAAGTCGACCAGAACGAAGCAATGGGTCTCTGGCCAAATCGAAAGTTTTAGTGATTTGGAAGGCGGAGGCAATGACGATGACAGCGACTCGGAGAGCGGTTCCGACCAAGGGGACAAGAAGACCAATGGCGACATCCGCAATAGGGCCTCTGCGGACCGCGACCTGCAGGACTCGGGTCCAGATCCCAAGCGACATTGGGATGCATTCGAGGATTTGGCTCGACGTCAGATTGGCACGAGCCGGACCGCACAGCGTGCAGGGTTCCTAGAAGAGACACTGTTGAAGTCTTTGAAGAATCAAGGTGTGTTCGAACCGTCAAGGGGAAAGTCCGCAGCAAGCTGACCTACTTGCAAGTAGCACTGGACGCACAGCAGGTCTCGATCATCCTAAAGCTGCTAATTCCCACCTACCCTCGGTACAGCGACTACCGGTCGCGAGAAGCTGTTCTGGCATGTATTTCAGCAATAATACAAAACGACATCTCCCCCAACAGCGCATCAGGCGGAAAATTCACCGACAATCTGGTAAAGTGGCTCGACAACGAAATCACGAACAAGCTATGTTCTGCGACGACATCTGCTGCTGCTGGCTCCACACTGTACAGCATTCTGTGCTGGACATGTTGCGTGCTATCAAATGTATCAGGCGGCGCTGCCGATGAACTGTCACAGAATCAGAAGACCTTGCTCAAGGTCCTGGCTGTCTGTTACAACTCGTTGCTAGACGGTAATGCCAAAGCTCGAGTGAAGAAGAGCTCCACAGTCGTGACAAGGCGTCTGCTGCGAGGTGTAAGCTCTTCAAGAGACACTTATTCGGACAATCCGTAGGCTCATGGTCTTCGTGCTCTTCAGATCCCAGCATTGTTGCCCAAGATCTTGCAGCTCCTGACCGCAGCCTCCGAATTCAAACCTGACACGCTGGCGGCTCCTTTGCTCGGACTAGTAATCGACGTCACTCTGAGACTGAAACCAAGAAAGGGACAGAAAGCCGGCTATGGCCGAGATTGGGTTCTAGCTGCGAAGGAGGATATTCTCAAATACTATCGAGAGCACATTGTAGTGGCTCGGACGCCGCTACCTCTTCATGCCATAGTAAGCCGGCATTAACATGTTCAGTTGTCTCGCACTTGCTGAGCTCTGACTTGCAGGCTGCTTTCAACGACTTTACCGGAACGAGCATTACGGTGGAGGACCTATCACTATCCTCCGAGCTCGTCAAAGCGATGGACCGAGCTCTTCTGCGCAATCCTGAGTTGGCTCTTCCAAGTGAGTGATCCTACTAAAACTGTGAAGGCCTGTCATTTCTGATTGTCCTGCCACTCGGTGATTGCGATAGCTCTGGACTCCTTCTTCCAGAGCTACGTTTCTCCGGTACCTTTGTCAGGGGAGCTGTCCTCATCTAGGCCGCCACCTCTGGACCTATTCAAGACAAAGCTGCTGCCAGCGATTCTCACGGCGTCCAAGTCAAGCAATGCTTTGACGCGATCATCGGCCGCACTACTCCTGAACACGCTGTGCCAATCCTGCCTTTCCTCGGAAGGTGCAGCGGCACTCGCACTGCATGTAGTCAAGGAGATTGGCGGACCCATGAAAGCGAACAAGACAGCTTCTCCGGAGCATCGAATAGCGTTGAGCCAGCTCATACTAGCGGTCATCTCGACGGCGCCGCAAAGCATCGGAGCCGAGCACAACGCAGAGGCCCTCGACTGCCTTGCGGCCACGTTGGCCAAAGAAAGCAACGAGAACGCCCTGAAAGCGACTTTGATCAGCTTTGCAGAGGCCACAATAGCGCTCCTCAAGCTAGATTACGCACAGTTGAAGTCTTCAGCGGCTCTCCTGGCGAAAGGCATGCAAGACACCAAAGCAAATTATCGAAGGCTATATACTGGCTGTGCCGGCGACATTCTCTGGCGAGTCGCTCACACCGTAACAGAGCCGACAGCAGCTCTCTGCGACTATGTTACTGCCCTCAGACCTGGATTTGAGAGTGCTCTCAAGAATGCCAGCAGTCCAGGCTTCCCCTCTGCTGCAGATGGCTGGGTCACAGTTGCAACGTGGAAAGGCCCCCTTACTACCTGGAATCTGGCTCTAGATCTCTTTGAGAAGAACGCCAACGCCCAGGGCATCCTGAGCTTCTCTCCGCGACCATCCTTCTTGTTGAGCGAGAAGACATATCGCAAAATCAGCGACTCCGATGACGAGGTGTGGCTGGTCCGTGCGATAGAAAGCACAGCGAAGAATTCAGCTGAGCGTGCTCAGCTGGAGAGGGATCAAGGTATTTATGCGGGCGTCTGTGCGCCTTTGATGCACGTCGCTCTTGACAGTCCTCGGCACGTATCGAGAGCTGCCGCGCGGGATGCAATTGCTTCCATCGCAAGCGAGGGGTCCTCACCTACAATCAGTGCTTTGATACAGAGCATGGTGGGCCAATTACAACAGAACGAGAAGATCCAAACTCCACAGACGTGGAATCCAGACGAACCAGTAGCGGCAGATCACAGCTCTCGCTGGCAAGCTCTAGTAGTGGCTGTGGCTCGGGGAAGTCGACATACGGATAGCACTCTCGTTCAACTCCTAGTTCCCAGTCATCACGAGGCAATAAGTGGCAAGACGCCCATATGGATCGATGCGTGCATCGCCAATCAGCAAGATCCCGCTGCTATGGTTGCCGCGAAGGCAGAAGCATTGATGGGCACCGTACGACAGCATCAAAGCCACTCTGACCTCGCCTTCAGGAATGCTGCATATAACGCCCTTTCCACCATTGCTTTTGTCGCGCCCGAAGTGATAATGCCCCTCATCTCTCGAGATATCATAGAAGGATTGTCTCCGCGTAATCTGGAATTTATCGGCGAATTGGAGCTCGGAATATACCAGACTCCGGAAGGGTCTACTTACGTTGACGGCAAGTGACTGCCCTCAGGTACTAGTACCCTGTGCATCACGCCTGACACTTCTTGTTTTGCACAGTGCTGAAGACTGCACAAAAGGGACAATCAATCCAGAAGGGCAAGAATGCAGCTATCGACAAGTGGGATCAGGAGACCCGAGCTGCGCTTGCAGCGAAGAAACAAAGCTCGGGTCCTACACTAAGTAAAGCTGAAAGGGCCTTGGTGGACGCGCAGCTCGAGAAGGAAGCCGCGATACGGTCTCGTGTCAAAGAAGCCCTAGCACGCACCCATCAGGCGCTTCGTTCCATACGTTGCTTGATGAAAGTTCCTCTGGCATCTTTGGAGTCAAGCCTTCCCGATATTGCCTCAGCATTGATAGACGCCGTCACTGCTGAGACATGCACTTTGTTCGGGGAAGAGGCCTTCCAGACTGTTCTGGTAAGCATGCTGAATTACCAAAGCACAAAGCAGCCCCTTCGACGTACTGATCTGACTCCGGTCGCGAAAGGCTCTCTACGAGGCATGCTCGCCGCGCATAAGCGATATCCGTCTATCTTTAGCTCTTGCTGTCCTTCGCAGTTCAAAATCAGCTGTGGTACCGGACGATTTCCAGGTAGAGGAGGTATCGGCCTTGGTGGCTCGCGTGCTTTACCGGCTGCGCTTCCAATCCGAGAAGGAACCTTTTGGACCAAGCACATTCACGCTGGCCTATCCTTTGCTCGCTCAATGTATACTTCAAGGCGGCATTGGCATACAAGATGGCGATAACGACACCACATTAGAGCAGCTGACCTTGGTGGTCGACATATTTGGTTTCCATGCCCCACACTGTATGGCGCTCTCTACGAACATACACTAGCAAAAGCTGACTGCCCTTCGCAGTTCAACAATCTACTTTCCCGCGCTTAAAGACTTTGAATAGTCTCATGGAAGGACTTTTGCGCTACCCTTCCCTCGGGAAGCAGCTGTCAGACGCCCTGGTCAAAGCGGGCGAAGCTATCGCAACCAATGCATCTCCTCAGGAGCAATCGAAGCTCTTGAATGGCCTGCTCGTGGATGAAGGACAAGTTCGGCATGCCTGCTTACAAGCGCTTGTGGTGAGCACCCCTCACATCCATCACTTCGATGCATCACTGACTCGAAAGACAGCCGCTTGACCTTACCGACCTGGATTACAGCAACCAAATATGGCTGGCAATGCAGGATGATGATGACCGGAATAATCAAATTGCAACAGAGATCTGGGAAGACAACGGTCTTGACGTGAAAGAAGCGGCGCTAGCTGAACTGCTGAGATCTCTCGGTAAGTATTCCCAAATGGCAGGAACGACCAGTACCTAATTTTTGCTCCACAAAGGGCATTCATCTGCGTTCGTACGATCTTCCGCGGCACTCGGCATGGCTCGAGCCGTTGCACAAATGCCACAGACTTCCGGACAGTGCATGCGGATGCTTCAAGACAGATATGCAACGGCTGCCAAGGAGAAACTGCCCGAGTTCGACGACTTTGGCATGATCATTGAAGCATCGCTGCATCAAGTGGACGAATGGACCGAAAGAGTTGCGATTGCAGAGACTTTCGGTCACCTGGCCGAGCTGCTGCAGCCGGCCGAGATTGCCCTGCTATTTGACTTACTCATCAGCAAGCAAGCTCTTGGAGACCGATCCGAAGCAGTCCGGAGCAAAATGCTAGAGGTAGGCTGCCTGATCCAAGATGAAGAGAAGCCCATTTTAATCACTCCTTTGTTGATATAGGCTGGAATTGCAGTCATTGACGCCAAAGGAAAGGATAACATTGTCACGCTTATGAAGACGTTCCAGGATTATCTCAGTACTACACAATCAGGTTCGGAGTCTCAGGACAGAGTGACCGAGTCTTTGATCGTACTGCTTGGTCGACTGGCAGGTTATCTGGACCCCCAAGATCCCCAGGTGACGGCAGTAATTGATCGACTCATGAAAGCTCTACACACTCCCTCGGAGGTCGTGCAAGAAGCTGTCGCAGAGTGCCTGCCTCCCCTCGTGCAAGCCAATCGACAGAAGGGGGCGGATGTGATAGAGCACCTGCTACGGGAGACACTACACGCCTCCAAGTACGCCGAACGCCGTGGAGCAGCTTATGGTCTCGCTGGTGCCATCAAGGGTCGCGGTATTAGCGCTCTGAAGGAATTCGGAATTATGGATCGCTTGAGCGATGCAGCGGAGGACAAAAAGGACGCAAATGCGCGTCAAGGAGCTCTTTTTGCGTTCGAAACCATGTCTGCAACTCTTGGTCGGCTGTTTGAGCCGTATGTCACGAAGACAATTCCGCTACTGCTTAATTGCTTGGGCGACTCGGACCCCGGAGTCCGGCAGGCAACCAGTGATGCAGCAAGGGTGATGATGAGCAAGGTGTCTGGACATGGGGTCAAACTCATTCTCCCGGCTCTTTTGGACGCATTGGAAGATCGCCGTAGGTTTCACAGCTCTACGCACCATCGCAGCTACGATACTGATGCCTTCAATTGCCACAGAATGGAGGACCAAGAAAGGCGCAATCGAGCTCATGGGCAGCATGGCCTATCTTGCGCCACGGCAGTTGTCAATCTCACTGCCACGTATCATACCATCGCTCACTGAGGTCATTACGGATACGCACACCCAAGTCCGCAATGCAGCCAATTCAAGCCTGAAGAAGTTCGGCGACGTGGTCGACAACCCCGAAATCAAAGCTATGCAAAACACACTCTTGAATGCTTTGGTCGATCCTACCAACAAGACTTTGAAGGCCCTCGATGCATTGCTCACAACATCCTTCGTGCACTATATTGATACTTCATCGTTGGCACTCATCGTGCCAATCATTGAGCGCGGACTTCGAGAGCGCAGTGCTGAGCTCAAGCGTAAGAGCGCTCAAATCGTCGGCAATCTCGCCTCTCTTACAGACTCGAAGGATCTCATCTCATACCTGTCCCAGTTGACGCCTCGTGTTCAAGAAGTCTTGGTCGATCCAGTTCCAGAGGCTCGCGCTACTGCCGCAAAAGCTCTGGGCGTGCTCATCGAGCGTTTGGGCGAGGATGCATTCCCTACACTCCTGGACGACCTCATTGGCACACTCAAATCAGATCTGAGCGGCGTTGATCAGCAAGGCGCAGCTCAGGGTCTGTCCGAAGTGCTGGCTGGTCTAGGGGTCGAACGAATGGAGAGTATGCTGCCGGAGATCATCAACTATACCAGCTCACCGAGGGCATATGTTCGAGAAGGCTTTATATCTCTGTTGATATACCTTCCATCAGTCTTTGGCGAACGATTTGCACCATACTTGAGCAGGATCATTCAACCGGTGCTCAGTGGTCTGGCAGACGAGTCAGAATACGTTCGCGAAGGTAAGCTTCTCGCGTCTCGGTAGCCTGAGCGCCTCAATTGATCTCCATACTTTTGCAGCCTCAATGCGAGCTGGTCGAATGATTGTCAACAATCACTCAAGCAAGGCTATCGATCTTTTGTTGCCAGAGCTGGAGCGTGGCCTCTTTGACCCGAGCTGGCGTATCCGTCTTTCCTCCATCCAGCTTGTCGGCGAGCTGCTGTTCCGAATCTCTGGTATCAGCAACAAGGCCGAATTCGAAGACGATGGACCAGGCGAGGAGGAAGAAGGCACTCCACAGAGCAACAGCGAGATATTCAAGAAGCTATTGGACGTGCTTGGCAAGGATAAGCGAGACCGCGTTTTGTCGAGTATATACATTCTCAGGCAAGATTCAGCTGGACAAGTCCGCATGTTCTCTCTCAACGTCTGGAAGGCTTTGGTCTACAATACTCTCCGCACAGTTCGCGAGATGGTTCCAGCGCTCATGCAGATTATTATCCGTCTGCTAGCAGCGCCAGGGGCCGAGCAAAGAGAGATGACAGCGCGCACTCTGGCAGAGTACGTGTTCCCAGCAGTTCATTTCAGTCTGCAGCTGAACGGTTTGTCGGTTTTTTCTTCTCATATAGATTGTGCCGGAAGCAGGGCGAGCGCATTCTGGTAAGGCTGAATTTCATCACCCAAGAAACGTAAACTGAGTCTCACTGTCACTACAGGGCGACATTATACCCATTTTGCAGCAAGCTGGAAAGGGCTCCGTGGCTTCGCGCCAAGGTTGCTGTCTAGCTTTCGCCGAGATGCTAGATGCCACTACCAAAGTCCAGCTGGAAGGCCACGAAGATTCCATCATCGAATCTGTGCGAGGTGCACTGGTGGATGAGGAGCCAAGCGTACGCCAAGCAGCAGCCCTGGCTTTCGACGCCTTGCAAACGCAACTGGGGCCTCGATCCATCGATCAGACAATCCCTACGCTTTTGGGAGCATTAACATCACAAGGAGCAGCAAGCGACGCGGCGCTGTCAGCATTGCAAGAGCTGTGAGTTCACCTGCCGCCAAGCAGCTTCTCTCATTTGCTGATTTACCTTTTCCTACATCCTCAGCATGTCTGTCAGGTCGCATGCCATTTTCCCCATCCTCATTCCAACTTTGGTGGCCTCTCCAATCTCGGCATTCAATGCAAGAGCTCTTGCCTCGCTTGTTGGGGTCGCCGGGAGCGCCCTCAATCGACGTCTCTCACAAATTCTGGATGCGCTACAAAGAGATGCAGAGATGCAGACCGATCCAGAGATCAAGGCAGAGCTCGACTCGGCTATTAAATCTGTTCTGGCATCTGTCCACGACTCGGACGGGCTGCACATGCTCATGCTGCATCTTCTTGGCATGGCCAAAGACCCGCGAGGAAAGAGGAGGGCCGGAGGCTGTGACTTGTTCGCCGCTTTCTGCCGGGTCACGGAGGAGGACTTCTCTAGCTATCACATCGACTGGTATGTGGCAAGTCGGCGGGTGCAGATGGCATGTGAAATTGACGCGAGTGAATTTACAGGTTGCGCCAGATACTATCGCTGTGCGAGGACAGCGAGTCGAACGTTGTGGCAGCCTCTGGACGAGCCATGGACGCTTTTGCTAAGACATTGAGCAAGGACCAAATGGAAGGGCTTTCTGTTCCTCTGAGAAGAATCATCGAAAATATGGGCTCTCCAGGCAACGAAATTGCTGGCTTTGGCCAGCCTGGCGGCCTTAAACCAATCTTGCCAATCTTTATCCAAGGTCTGCTGGCTGGTACGAACGAACAGAGAGAACAGTCCGCATTCGGCTTGGGAGACATTGTCGAGCGCACTGCTGTGGACGCCTTGAAGCCATATGTCACGCAAATCACAGGCCCGCTCATCCGTATCATTGCAGAACGGTATCCTGCACCAGTCAAGGCTGCGATACTCTCTACCCTGGCAGTTCTCCTCATACGAGTACCGCAATTTGTGCGACCTTTCTTCCCGCAATTACAACGAACATTTATCAAGAATGTCGCGGATCTCACCAGCTCGACAGTCAGGATTCGAGCGGCAGCTGGCTTGGGCGTTCTCATGGGCTTGCAACCGCGAATCGATCCTATCATCACGGAGCTGGTCAATGGCCTGGCGAACGAGGAGCAAGAGGTCAGAGACTCGATGGCCAGCGCCCTTGGACTTGTCGTGCTCTCGGGCGGCGCCAACATGGGACCTGCTGCCCGCGATTCCGTCGCAAATATCGTTTCCGAGACCTTGCAAGAGCCGAGCAGCAAAGATGCGTACAATGCCAGCATCGCACGAGTGCTCGCAGGCATGGTCCTGCATGGGATGCAGCAGGCCGAGCCTTTGCTGGGAATGTTGCTCGAGAGCAAGCCAACGCCGATGGGAAGCGTCTGCTTTGTTACTCTGATCGAACACGCACCTGCGCAGCTCTATAGCGCAATTTCGCCAAGCAAGACGGTCAATAAGATTTTGAAGAATGTCATTAGCGATGTGCCAGGAGTCGGACGGCCAGCGCGAGAAGCCCGGGACCTGCTGAAGAAGACAGCGCCATGGAGCGATGATGAGGATGTGCAGGCTAGATTGGCGTAGATTATACGATGAATTGTATACGCAGGCATATTTGAGCATCGCTTGTTTCCTTTTGAAAGAATAAGGCAAGTCACGTTATGGCTGGGGCGGCTGGGGCTGGGGCAGCTGGCAGCACTCGAAGCAATTTGTTATGTTTTATTGCGCCTGCTTAAATGAACTGACTAGCACAAGTTTCTTTTTGCCAGGCAGAATCCAACTCGGCATTGCCATTATCTTTGGCTTTTTCATCCGCAATTTAATTCTTTGCATCCTTCTTGGCGAGAAGTTCTGTGTATGAAAGATACGAACTCAGCTTTTCGGCTGTGGTACGCAAAAGCTATGCCCTAGCGTCAACTCACCAGCCTCTTCGCGCTCGATTTGCTCGTCAATCTGGAGGGCAGCGGCAATGGGTGAAACGTCAGCGAAATACGCAAACCTGCGGAAAGACCAAAATCGTCCAAATGGACGGCATACTCACCTTTGCGCCCTTGCTTGGCTCGTTGCCGTGTTTGCGGGCAGCGTCGGTGGGCTTCTCTGCAGCCTTGCGGGCCTCTTCTTCTGCCTCTTCCTTTTCGGCTTGCTTTTCAGCACCAGCTCGTCCAGTCAGCGATCGCGAGTCCTTGGGGTCGTGGCCGATGTGCGACTGCTCTTTGCCCTCTTCATAGCGTGGCCCAGTGTGCTCATCCTCCTTGGTAGGGTGTGGGCGCTGATCGCCGTCCTCTGCATGTGTTTGAAGGTGCAGTGTCAGTTGTAGCTGCGATCGAATGACGGGTCGGGATGAGGCACTGAGGTGCAGGAGGACTTACGGAGGTGGGCTATAGATCAGACCATGTGTGAGAGGTCAGTCTAGGGTCCAGAGAGCCACGGCAGTTGATTGCACATACCCTCGCCGTGACTGTCGACGAGGATTTGCAGGTTGGTAAAAATACAGAAGTCCAAGATCAGTTGCGGTGTCTGTGCCATTGTGAGAGCATGCACGTACGCCTTGGATGAAGATGCCATGTCTCGTAGAGTGATGAGATTGGGTGCTGATGCGCCGGTGAGGGTAGCTGAACGGTCAAGAGGCAAGCTGAGACTCGTAGCTCGTCGACTTTCTTCCGCGCTTCCCCCGCGACGTCATCGGTTCTCGCGCCCCCCCTATTCTGTCAAGGATTCCCGACGCTCGTGCGGACAAGGAGGAGAATGTCGTTGCGATGTATGCAGAAGCAATATGTTCACATGATAGTTCTACTGACACATATGCAACAGATAGAGCTACACCTGGTCTACATCTATGCTGCAGGACCTGAAATCCACGGAGGTTTCGCTTGCTGAACCTGGCGGCCGGCAAGTGGCAAAGCGTGTCAACCCCACAATTTGCCTTTGTATATGTCATAAAGCAGAGAATCTGTTCTATAACGGCCGTGTGGTGTAGTGGTAATCACGTTCGCTTCACACGCGAAAGGTCGCGAGATCGAAACTCGCCATGGTCAAAGATTTTTGGTAGATGCACCTCGACTTTGCAGAGCGGAAAGTACCTTTTTTTGCTAGGGCCACACGCCGTATCCGCGCGCTTCATGGTCCAGCAGCTTGGGCTGCATCGCACTGTGATCTTCTTGCTCGTTGCCTTTGGCCGGTTGGACATCTTTTGCTTCCCTTGTGTCGAAGTTTTGGCAGGGCTATGTAAAAGCAAATATCGAATGAGTCATAGCTGCTTCTGAGAAAAGTCATCGATTGCCCAATGGGCAATCCTCGAAAGCACCCAGATAGCCAGAAGCGATGCTGTCTTGCTGTCAAACGCGCCTCATGCTACAGGAACGCGACTCCTTCGGACAGTGCTCATGACAGGAGCGTAGGCCAGCAAAGAATAAGCTCAGGAGGATCGCTTACAGTTCTGACCTTCTGTATGTGCTATTCCTTGAGGCGGTGTGCAGCGTGAGGTCAGCCCAAGGTTCTTGCAGATCGAGTAAGCCAGTGTCGCCCAGCTTCCAGAGAGATGGCTTTATGCGCTTCGGCAGTTCTCTACAAATCGATGACGACAGCTGCAGTAGCGGAGCCAATGCGTCTCCCGTCGGCTCTTTTGCGAGCTGCTTTCAGAGTGAACATCACAGTGCAGTGAGTAGTGCCATTTCCTCAATGATCTGCTGCAACTTGTGCTTTCGAAATGGCAGGAAGATCCATGTCCGGTAGCCCTGTTAAGCACAGAAGCAGGGCCCAGATCCAGCTGTGATACAGATATGTGTACTGTACTTGTTGCTTCGGGATGTACTGCTCGTCCCAAGGTATTAATGTATTCTCTTCACTGTAGACGCTTCGAGGAGCCTACGCAGCTGCCGCCACTTCCCCGGCTCGAGGGTACCGTGTCCCCTCTTGGTTTCCTGGCTTCAAGGCGTCTGCAAGCTCACGGACCAGCATGGGGACCCAGGAAGGTGCACAGTCAAGCGTCGAGGCCCCTTTGTCGGGTTGACAAGACGGGTCTTCCTGTCTGGCCGTTGTCCCGCTTTCAATCCACACTGTGGCTTGTGCGGAGAGCTGGAGCGTCCGGCTTGCTCGAGCTCGAACCTCCCATTTTACCCGTCTCCGGAAGTTCGGACCAGAGGAAAGCCGATCAATCTCGGGCAAGGAGGATCAGCTGTCCAGCTGTCATCATCAAGGCAAAGGGCTGACGAGCAACGCTGTGGTGGCCGATGTTGGACAAAAGGCTCAGATTCTACAAAGAGTGCGTTGTAGAAACGAGGCAGAGGTTTTCCAAGTCAAGTGGTCCTCCTTTCTCCAGATTTGCAATTCCTGAAACGTCGCCTCTGGAAAAGTGCTGCTTTGTCTTGTCGCAGCTCTTGCTGTCATCGGACTCACCACCATCAGATCCAACCAACGAGCAAGTTTACCCAACGTGCAAGGCCGGTGCTCCGACCGGCCAGCGGTCCCAAGGTAAAAAAGCACGCGTCTGGGCGGCACAGGCACACTTCGAAAGAAAAATTCGCCACCCTGGCCTGGCCTGCCTGCGGCATCTGGGCGTCCGGGTATTATTACAGAGTTCGTGCTCCAGCTTTCGCATGCTGCACGCGCACGCAGGGCCCGGCTGAATCTCTCTGTCTCTCTTTGTGGAAGCTCCCAAGTTCTTCATCTCCTCCTCCAGGAGCTCCTCCTCTCTTCTCTCTCTCCTCTTCATCATCCCACCTCGTCTTCCTTGCCAGCTCGACCTCCCCCAGCGCCACTTGGATCTGCAGCTGAAGACTCAAGGACAGAGAGCTTTGCGTGGTCAGCAACAACCAGTCATCGACTTCATCTCCGACTTCAGCTTTCCAACACACTCCATCCACCATGTCCCACTCTCGCCCAACCTCGCGACCTGTCTCGCGAAGCAACTCCATCTCAGAGGCACCCATCAGCATTCCCGTTGATCCCAGGATCCATGCTGCCCAGCACCAGGGACACCAGTCCCACCACAAAGAGAAAGAACACCACCACCGCCATCACCACAACGAACAGGATGCCAAGCTTTTCGTCAGTACTTTTCCCCCCAATCCCAAAGCAGCCGTGATCAAGCTTGTTGGCGCGAAATTGCCGCTAATGCAGTGAAACACTTTTCTTCCTCTAATCTCCACTTTGGATGATACAACAACAGGGTCCTGGTTTCTCATCCGCTGCGCCTAATACCGCCGCTGGCCAGTACCGCTATGTGCTCGTTACGCCCGAGATGATGGCTGCCATCGAGTCTGGTGAGCGTTTCGCCCATTTTAGTCGCGACCACGTGATGCGACTATCTCTTGCTTGCAGATCAAAACTGATCTTTCTATCTACTTGTTTTCCAGGCACCGCTCCTCAGACGACCCTTGTCCACCCTGCAGGCACCGAGCTGCGATCCCATGCGGCCTCGCAATACCAGAGCCATGGTCTTGCGCGTGGTCATGGATCCAAGAGCCGACCGAGCACGCCGCCTGCTTCGCACGTGGCCGACCCGATGGAAGTCTCATTGAAAGCCTCGGACCCCATGACCATGTACAAGTCTGAAAAGGGCGAAGTCGGACAGATGAACGAGCTGTCGCTCAAGCAGGACGGCGTCTCGTCTTGCGACTCGGCCGACCACATGGACTTCCCAAATCCATGGGCACGCTTCCGCCATCCCATGAAGGAATACTTCGCCGAATTCATCGGAACCTGCGTGCTCATTCTCTTCGGTAACGGTGTCAACTGTCAAGTCGTCCTCTCTGAACTCACTCAAGGCAACTATCTCTCCATCTCGCATGGATGGGGTGTTGGTGTCTTGGGTGGTGTCTACATTGCGGGTGGTATTTCTGGAGCTCACATCAATCCGTAAGCGTTGAAGGGGATCATCTTCAGGGGGTGCCAATCAGCTGAACTAACAATCGCCTCTAGTGCCGTTACTATTCCTCTTGCCATCTTCCGAGGCTTTCCATGGCGCAAAGTGCCCGGCTACTGTCTCGCTCAGATTCTCGGTGCCTGCTTCGGATCCTGCCTCATTCAAGGAAATTACCACGCACTCCTCAACCAGTACGAGGGAGGCTACAACTTGCGCACTTTCACTGGCCCTACCGCGACTGCCACGCTCTTCTTCACCGGAACAAAGGACTACATGTCCAACATGTTAGTTACTCGCTGCATTATTAGCCACGCACGAACAGTAGCTGAATATAGGGTGTCGACTTCTTCCTTTACAGTGGTGCCTTCTGCTCCGAGGTACTGGCTACATGCGTCCTCCTTGCGCTCATCATGTCACTCGGCGATGCCAACAACAACCCTGCACCTGCCGGCATGAACGGTGTGATTCTCTTCTTCATCATTCTCGGCATCGGTGCATCGCTCGGAACCGAAACTGCCTACTGCTTGGTAAGTGGCCTCTCAATAGATCTAGTCTTGCTGAGCTTTCAGCTGACCCAGTTGCTGGACATCACAGAACCCTGCTCGTGATCTTGGACCACGCATTGCCGCCGCCATGTACGGTTACCCATCGACCATCTGGACAGACAGGAACTGCTACTGGATCGTGAGTCGGCAAGACAGTTCACGCACTCTTCTTGCGTTGGAAAGCAGCAAATCTAATCTGGTCATTTTATTCTCTTTCCACAGTACGTGCCTATCATCGCTACCATCGTTGGCGGCTGCCTTGGATGCTTCGTCTACGATCTGCTCATCTACACTGGCCCAGAGTCGCCCGTCAACTCGCGATGGGAACTCCCATGGTCGAGCAGGTCGCGCAAGAACAGGCAGGCTGCCGAAATCGAGGCTTAAACGAATTGGCTTTACCATATTCTGGACCGGCCAAAAAGCCTTTTGGATACACACACCAAAATTGCGACGCGGGGCAGTCGTGTCAGCCCTGCAAGCAACCTATTTTGACGAGGGGTCTCTTATCACACACAAAGCGAAGAGCTCCGTCGTACACGTCAGTTTAATATGGAACTCAATCGAGGACCTGTCGAAGTCAAGGGAAAGAGGTGCGCAGAGGTGCGCAGTTGCAGTCTGACACCTCAGGTCGACGGCAGTTTTGAATTGTCAGAGAAGGGGACAGTCTATACACAGTCATAAAAGGAATGGAGCATCTTGTTGTCATGTACAGTACATAGCTATTTTCCACTGCTATTCTCGGTCGTCAGAGCAATCAATGACATGAATACGTATTCATGAGTCTTTGCAGCGGACTGCAGTCTGCATGATACGATACTGTACATGTCCGAGGCCGTTCAACGCGAATTAGAAGACTCGTCTGTGTCAAAGTGAGGGACACGAATACAGTAGCACAAGTCATAGCTGTAAACTGTGTACAAGTGATCCACGCAGGCTCGAGGCTGGCCATGTAAAACGGAGCTGCAGCTTCAAGTTGAGGTGTGGATGCCGGTGGCGTTGGAATCACCTTTGACGGCGTGCGGCACGCTCTCCAGCTCCCGGCGCGTTTCAGCTTCTCGAGCCCCAGGGTGCGGTTCTGGTTCAATTTGCGGGTCAGCATCTTCACCCGCCTCAGTTCAGGCTGGATGGGGATGCGATGGGATGGGATTTCTCGCTGCAAGGCGCTGCCGTCGAAGTTTGGCCGCCAGCGTCAAGCTTGGGAGCGTCGAGCTTTACCCGGCTCGCCCATGATCAGCCGTCGCCCCCGGTGCGGTGGCGGCAAGCGCTTCAAGCGGAGGCGGCGAGAGAAAGAGAGAGAAAGGGTGGATCGAGGAGAGAGAGGGCGGCGACGCTGTCTTCAGACGACCAACAACAGCGAGTGCACCTGCCTCGCGACTCGCTTGCCAAAGACCAGCGCACCTTGCCTGTGCGTCGTCGCCTTCACGGCAACCTCTTCTACGCCTGAGCCCCGTCTGACCTCATCGATTTCAGCGCGCTCGCAAGAGGAAGCCCACTGTCCACAAAGTCGAATCCACAACCAGCCATGGTTGCAGCCTCGCGCTTCGCAGGCAGGTTCCGCGCCAAAGCAACCGCGCAGAACGCCCTCACCGTCGCGGGCGCAGCGACGGCCTCGTACGTCGCCTTCCAGCTCATCCAGCAGCAGCGCCAGATCCGCCTCGACGCTCAACGAGAGGCAGACCCGGTCCTCAAGACCCCGTCCCTGTCATGGGTCCCTCCTACAAGAGACGAGATGCTCAATGCTCTCAAGAAGAATGCCACCCTTCATCCCAAATTCGAGCCTTCTTCCGAGCTTGCACAGGCTCGAAAAGTCAGGATGGCACAGATCGGCTCTCAGGATGAGGGATACGACCTTTTGGTGAGCCTAGTTTCTTTCATTTTCATCATCTAAAGTCGCACTGACTTGCAATGCGCAGATCATTGGCGGTGGTGCTACAGGTGCAGGAACAGCAGTCGACGCTGCTTCGCGTGGCCTCAAGGTCGCAATGGTTGAACGTGACGACTTCTCGTCTGGTGAGCATCTGAGAGCGGCACTGCCACCCAAAGCCAGCACACTGACGGCCTTTGCTCCTCCTTCTTCTCTTTGCCCACAGGCACCTCTTCCAAGTCAACCAAGCTCATTCACGGTGGCGTCCGATACCTACAAAAGGCCATCATGGAGCTCGATTACGAGCAGTGAGCTAATTCTACTCCCATATCTCGATCCAAAAACCGCATACTGAGCCTTTGACTTTTCTAGATGGAAGCTCGTACGCGAAGCTCTGCATGAGCGCAAGACTTTCCTCGAGATCGCACCGTACCTCTCCCACCCTCTACCCATCATGCTGCCAATCTATACGTGAGTATCATGAATTCCAGCAACCCTTATCGCTCCCCCAATACACAGACTTACACATGTTGGCTCAGTTATTGGCAGATTCCCTACTTCTGGTCTGGCTGCAAGGTCTACGACGTCCTTGCAGGATCGCAAAATATGGAGGGATCCTACTTCATGGGTCGTGGCAAGACATTGGCGCAATTCCCTCTGCTCAAGGATGACAAGTTGCGCGGATCGCTCGTATACTATGATGGTGAGCTTCAATTTCCTCTGCATTCGCATACGATTTACTTGCTGAATGAAGCACCCAATTTTTTTTTTTTTTGATGATTCAGGCCAGCACAATGACTCGCGCATGAATGTTGCGCTCATCATGACCGCTGTCCATCAGGGTGCTGTCGTTGCCAACCACACCGAGGTTGTTGCGCTGCACAAGAACAGCGAGGGCAAGTGCAGTGGCGCACGCCTCAAGGATAACATCACCGGCGAGGAATGGGACGTAAAAGCCAAGGTGCGAAACTCCCGTCTCAGGCATACTACTAATAATCCTCAGCTAAGCTGACTATTTGCGCAATTGCAGGGCGTAATCAACGCCACTGGTCCCTTCAGCGACGGAATCCGAAAGCTCGATGACCCTTCCGTGCAGACTATCGTTGCTCCCTCATCTGGAGTGCACATCACCCTTCCCAACTACTACTCTCCTCAATCCATGGGCATGCTCGACCCCGCTACCTCGGATGGCCGGGTCATCTTCTTCCTTCCATGGCAGGGCAACGCCATCGCCGGTACGACAGACTCTGCCTCGCCAGTCGATGCAAACCCTATTCCTAAAGAAGAGGAAATTCAGTGGATCTTGGGAGAAATCCGCAATTATCTCTCCAAGGACATTCAGGTCCGTCGTGAGGACGTCCTCTCGGCCTGGTCCGGCATCAGGCCACTTGTCCGAGATCCGGCAGCCAAGGACACCCAAGGTCTCGTTCGCAATCATATGATCAACGTTTCGCCTTCTGGCCTCCTCACTATTGCTGGTGGCAAGTGGACGACATATAGGGTCAGCAAAGTCTACACTCCACACCTCAATTCATGGTGCTGATGCTTCCGCTACTTTAAACAGGCTATGGCCGCGGAGACTGTTGATGCCGCCATCAAGGCTTTCGGACTCGAGGTCGACGCCGTCTACCCTTGCAAGACCGAGTCTCTTAAGCTGCTCGGCTCGCACGGCTGGAGGAAGAACCTCTACGTCGAGCTCATCCAGCAGTACGGTCTCGACACAGAGGTTGCCAAGCATCTCACAGACACCTATGGCGATCGAGCCTGGAACGTCTGCGACATGGCCAGCAAGACTGGTTTGCGGTGGCCCGTACATGGTAATAGGCTCGACCCTGCTTATCCATACATTGACGCCGAGGTCAAATACGCTTGCAAGCGGGAGTATGCACAGACAGCGGTGGATGTCATCGCACGACGGGTGAGTCAGGGTTCGATTGTCTTGCCGTAGAACCAAGTGCTGAACGACTTGATTGTGCCAATTAGACACGTCTTTCTTTCCTCAACTCACAAGCAGCTCTGGAAGCTTTGCCAAAGGTCATCTCGATCATGGCCGAGGAGCTGGACTGGTCCAGCGCACGTCAAAGCTCAGAATTCACAGAAGCAAAGAGCTTCCTCACTTCAATGGGCTTGCACCCTTCGCTCGAGAGCGTCTCTTTCGACGATGTGAAGAACGGCAACGTTGCCAACCGCCGAAGTCTTGGTGATGACAACAGGACAAAGGAGCTTGCTGCTCCAGAACAGGGCAGCAAGCAAGAACGTCGACAAATTCCGGTTGAACGCTCCGGAGGTGGTACATGAGCGACAAACTTTCTGGAAATCGGGAATGGCCTCTTCACCTGTCCGATTGCACGCTGTTGCGGTTGAGAATCCCAAAATTGAGTCGGCATCAGACTCTGATCCAACAACACATTAGCCTCTTCGCATCGATCCGTGTCTGTACCATCACTCATTGGTCCTAATGTCTTGTACGTTATCTTTGTGTCATGAAATGGATCTTGGAACATGCATTCTCAGCACTTCATTGCTGGATGGTTTATTGCCGCCCCTGCTGCAAACACGCTGCATGACAGATTGCGCCGCCTCTGAATACAACAAGGCTTTTGTCGTTACTGCCGGTCTCGTGTGCTTTTCTCGGTTCATCTTCGTACCAATCCGTTTCTTTTCCTTTGAGGCTTGGTCGTCGCCGGATGTTGGGCCTGTCTTTCAGCTTCTCCTGGACTTCCAGTCCGGAAGCGCTCGGTAGTACCAGACTCGGATCCTCGAGCCTGCTCTTCTCGCTCAAACGTAACCAGACTGGTCGTCCGCACGCTTCGCAGAGACCACTTCTGTCTGGACGCCAGCCTTGCTCCCTGGCCTTTGATAGTTTTGCAACCTGCGAATGCAGATCTTCCCGAACAAGTCGAAGTGATGCGTGGAGCAGGTCCTCTTCGAAGTGATGCGTTTGTAGCATGCTGTCTAATATGTCCTTGTACTCCGCATACGATGCATTGGAGTCGTCCTGCATGAGGGCCCGGAGCAAAGTCGATTGCGACAGATCGGCTCTTGAAGAGACTAGACTTGCGAGCGCCTCGGCTACGAGACCTCTCAAGGGCAGTAGAATTCTGGAGTTGCAATATTCGTAGCAGCCACTACCGGGAGCTGGAAGAGCTTTACCTAGGTCCTTGGTCAGGCCTGTCAGAGACGATAGTATAGCTGTCCAGATCTGAATGGCCTCCGCGTCGGATGCGGACGAGGCTGCAGAGGCTGCGACTGAGACGCACATGCGAGTGACCGAGGCGATGCGCTGGATGGGAGCTTCTTGCAGGTGATGCACTGCTTTGTACTGCATAAGTTGACTCGTGAGTTCTTGGCTCTGATTTTGCAAAGCTTCTCGAGCAACTTCCAGACCTCGCTGAATGTCGCCATCGCGAGCATGCAGCCAGATCGCAGTCTCGAGGTCATCGTTCTGGCGACATATGGACAGTAGTCGTTCGGTAGATAGACCCACTGATGTGCGTAGATATGTCCGAGCGTTTACTGGATCATACTTTGATAGAAGAGAGACGTAGGTGTACCGTTGATCATCGGCGAGAGTCGCTGGTGCAGCATTCTGCGTGTCTCGGTCTTGCGTAGTCCCTGGTTCCAGTAGCGATCGGAGATAGGCCATTTGACGCAGTGGATTTTCTTGCAGAGCCAACAACACATCATTGTGCTTCTCGGGCATATGCCGGTCGACCAGATGGGACGCCTGCGAGACATCCACCGTGACCAGTGTCGAGATATTGCGTAAAATAACTTGCAACGTAGCTTGGTGCTTTTGAGCATCGGAGGACGACTCGCGAACAACTGACTCCACACGTCTAACCAGAGACTCTCCAAGGGCTGCATCTCTTAATAGGACTGATGCCAGAGAGCTCCATGCCTTTGTCACGTGATAATGGGACGCAAGGACTCGGTAAAACTCTGCCCTCTCGAAACTTTGTAGCAAGGCCGCATCGAATGAGGGACGATAAGTGGACAACAGATACTCAACTGCCAGTTCTCGGTCCTCTCGGGTGGAGAGATCTGGGTCGTCCGCAAGCTGATACAAAAGCTCGCGGGCTGCGGTTTCGTCCAGGTGCAGAAATTGGCTGTATTTGGGTAGGTTGCGTGCCACGAAGATGTTGATGAGAGTGCGGCTATCAGCCGCCAAATACTGCGAGTCTGCGTCCCATTGTGTTTGAGACAACTTCAAAAGTGTATCCACGATCTCTTGTCGATTGAGTGTACCTTCCGTTTCTGCATCTTCATCGAGATATGAGTCCTCGAATGCCATGTCGAGACAATCCAGCAAAGCCTCGGTGTCAAAACGAAGAAGGAGCCGCAGGTAAGGCATCTCGGCGTTCTGGTCTACATCATCGACACTGATCATTGCTCCAGATCCGTTCGGGTACTCTTGCAGGGAGGCGGCGAAGAGAAACGTGTATAAAGATCGTTTGGCAGCGGTAGCCGTATGAGTATCCAATGGCTCCTGATTGGGGTGCGACAATCCAACCAAGCTGTCGGCCAGATAAGAATACACTACGTAAGCGCCTGGTACCATGCACCCGTCTTCGACAGTTGTGTCTTCGATCGAATCATTTTCGCCGAATGGACTTGTCCATCGTGGCCGTCGACTCCTGCTATCGGTGACAGCTCTCACTAATCCCAGCAGCTCTACCAGTGGTCCTACAAAGTCGCCCAAAGCGTTCGTGTATACGTAGATAAGAGCATTGTATAATTGATGCCGTGAGCAGAGAGATACTGCTTGGTGGACGTCCAGACATGTGGGATCAATGTGCCATATGAGGTGTTCGACCTGCTCCAGATCGCCACGCTCCTCATGTCGCTCTAAGAGCCGTTGAACGATGTCAACGGGAATGAACTTTATTGACCCATTCAAGATGAATGGCTCCAATTGCTGCAGGAAAATGCCCTCGATACCGTTTGCCGAAAAGCGCTCCGCCAGATCTTCATAAAGGAAGCCAAAGTGCTGACAAGCCAGACTTGCTCGAACGGTAGCATCGACAAGCGTTCTGAACAGGTCTGTGCGGTCGACTCCTCGATTCCGGCCAGATGGATCCACATGCGTACTGTCGCGCATCCGGTCTTCGGAGAAGACATAATCGGCAGAAGCCGTCAAAATTTCGTGCAGCTTCGGTTCCACCACTAATTGACGCGCTTCTTTATTTGACGGCAACTCGAGACTTCCGAGTGGCAGTCTTCTTCGATTTACGCTGTGCTCGTTGCTGGTCTCGAGGTTTTCGTATGTATAGTATAGCACTAAGAGATCGATCGCGCCGACTAGATCACCAAGGCTAACGAGCTGGAGCACCCGGTCTGCCCAGGAAAGAACCGTGCCGACTGTAAGATCACGAGAGCCCTATGCAGCATATCAGATTCACAGAGTCACAATCTGCCTGTGTGACCGTCTTTGGGACACTTACAAGCAAGAAGAGCTTCCGCTTGTACGATCGAAGCGATTGGCTATTGAAGTCCCTAAAGGCAGTTATAGCGCCTGAATCCGCAAACATGGCTGTTTCTAGCAGACACATGCCTTCCAAGCTGAACAAAGAAAGGCCCTGGACGGAGAGTAGAGCTATCACCTATTGTAAAGTCAGTGATGCTAGCTCCAGAACACGAGTGCACGACAAGCTCACTCCTTTGTTCAGCCACTGTACGGATATTATATCATCGGCTGACTGGTACGCTGGCCTGGTTGAATCATAAACACGTCGTCCTCGCTTGTGAGCGGGAATCTGTAAGCTTTCGAATGTGACAATTGCATCGGGGGCTCTTTTTGATTTTGAAGGGTCGCGATTGTCTGAGCCCTTCTGCTTTGCAGGCGCCCCAGAGCTGCGTACGCCGACCCGAACGATGCGCAATTCCTTGTCCCAGCAGAAGGCCAGCAGCGGATTTTGGCCATCGATGCTGGGTAGCCACGCCAAGGAACCGAGTTGTACCTTGGAATCCGCTGCGCTATTCGTTTGCATTTCAGCCCTATCCGGCCGGTCATCTACTTGAGGCTTTGTTTTTGACCTGGTGAGCGGTGCGTCCTCGTTCAAACACCTCCACCAGGTTCTCGGCGTGGGCTTCAGGCCAGCAATCACGAGTTTACCGGGCGTGAGAAGAGCGACCAGACTGAAGTTATCGGTAGCGTGATCTAGTGTGCCAATTGGCAAAGGCTGCACCCCCAGGAGCGTGGCATTCGGAATTGCCGGCATGGGTGCTGTCATGAAATGCTTTTGTGTAGGTAGCAAGGTATCGTTGACGTTGGGGTACTTGCCGAGTATTCTGAGTATATCCGTATTTGCGAGGCCGAGCACCTTACCTAGCGAGTGGTAAAAGCACAGGCCGTAGTGATCACCTGACACGATAGCAGTATGTCGACTGCCCATGAAGCCAAGGTAGCGCACATGGCTTCCACCATTTTGGGTTCCTCCGCCGATGTGTCCCTCGGCTTTGCCAGCTGTGACTGCTTGCAAGGTGGTCGGTATCACATTCCTTGCGGGTGTGCCGGGCTTCCGTTCCCATTCGAACAGATTTATGCAGCCACTGTCATATGCCACTGCTATGAACGAAGTGTCCTGTGAGAGTGCCACTGCGGTCACGCTACCGTTTGCTGCAGCTATGTCTTCGTTGCCCACTACTGCCTTCGTGCTCTGTGCGTAATCAAAGACAGTCACCCAGCCTGCGCTGGACCCAGTCACGATGAGACCGCCCGATACGGCGAAGCAAGTAGCCGAATCCGGCTTTTGCTGTGATGAAGTGCTCCCACGGTAGGTAGCATCCTCACTGAATATGCGACTAGAGAGGCGTTTGAGAGCGGTCCATTTAATTGGAGGGACTTGTTCGTGAATGGCATGCGCAGTGGCTGTCTTGGCATGCTCTGTATTGAATCGACCGGCTGTCGTTTCGCTCGGCGCACCATCAACGTCAAGAAGGTCGCTTCCGAGATTTGGGCTAGCTATACCGGCTTGCTGATTACGCGCAGCAATGCCGGCAAGGTTTGAGGAGGATGACCGCCGACTACCGGCCAGGGACGGACTTTGCAGGCCATCGAAGCCAGTTTGCATTGCGTTACCCTCTTGCCTGTGTGACGTTGCATCGTTTGCAAAGCCATGTTGTGCGTCTTCGCTTTCACGAATCATCAGACTAGCTAATGAGGACGTTTGGGAGACGCTTCGCATGCCGCGAAAGCTTTGTGATGGCGTTGCCGAGGTCGAACGAAGGCGTGAAGCTAGGGGGTTCATTGCCGGACGTCGTGCACCAAGGTAAGAATAAGATTGGCTGCGGAGGGAATTGTCCGGTACTGGTGAAGAAGGTGTTGGAGACGACGGAATTATAGAAGAAGCATTCGAGCCCAATGAGGCTTTTCTTCGTGGTCGAGGAAAAGGCTGGCTGGGCGGCAGCGCGTGGTGAGAAATAGGCCCATTTGATAGGTTCCAGCCTGGTGGGCTTTCATGCCCTTGCCGTTTGGGCGAAGACCGCGGCCAAGACGAGCTGGGAGGAGACCGTGGTGGCGTACTCGTGCTTGGACCGGCAATTGGCTGCTGAAAGCTCGTAGACTGCTGTGACATGCAAGCTTTAGCTTGCTGGTCTTCTTAAGATGACCATTAGCCATGACCTACCTCCACTTCCGTTGCTGGTGTCGCACGTGAAGCGCCTACGCCGTCTTGCAGTACACTATCTAGACGGTCTTGATAGCTAAGACTCGCCAGCCTGGCCTCTTCTCGAAACACTTTTGTATCTTCGTCGTCCTCTCCATCGTACACGAAGCGCTCGCCATCTTCTGCTGTGCGCGCATCATCGCGATTGACCGCCCCGTTCGAGAGGTTGGTGCTCATATCATGCGCATTGAACAAGACAGACTCTAAAGCAGTCTGATAGTCCGTGGACGTCGTATCGTGGCCATCTTCTTGATCAAACAGAGATGCTTCTCGTGCGAAGCGCTCATGCTCTGTATCGTTCGCTCTTGCTTTGCCTTTATAGCTCGACGTGGGCGAGACATTCATGCCATGCAACCGCCTGGCTGCAGCTCGGCACCACGGCAGAGGCTAGAGCTAAACAAGTCCACTCTTAAAGATCCAGATAGTGTCGGTGCTGAGCAATCACTATGCGCAGCCTTGCCATCAGCATCACACCAGAGCGTGATCGGCCTTGTCACCGAGGTTCCAGTCTCTCGTGCACACCGCACGCAGCATTACACAGCCAGACACAGTGTGGCAGTAGCGCGTTGTTACAACGACATGCGTGATAGAAAACTAGCGGCGTAGGCTGCCGTCTTTATGGCTGAAGTTGCGATCGCCACCAGGTCGTAAGTTAGTGAACAGATTCACTCGCCAGAGCCAGCTGTGACCCAGGGCTGGCGGTCTAGCGGACATTGGTTCTTGCTGGACTCCTAGTGAGACACGAGCGGTTGTAGTCATGCATATATCAAGCAAGGTATAATTCGGACCCACCGCGTTGAGCCAGGTGAGCAGACAATGTAGGTGAAACTGCGAGACGCGTCCAGCGGGCAGAGCGTGTTAGTCGTGGACAGAGAGGATAAAGATTGATTAGCGCACGATGTGCGTACATGCCCCAAAGACTGCATACAGTACGTGTCAGCTGCTGTTGCCCGCGTCCTCGAGCTGTGAGCAACGAGTCTTACTCAGAGGGCAATCATCGCCAGGAATCTTGCAATTCGGGCAAGTCCCTTCAAAGGCAACTCTGCAAATGCCACAGACGTCTTCATCTTCGTCGTCATCCTCATCTTCGTCCTCCTCTTCTGCCTCTGCGTCTAGATCACTCTCGGCTTTCGACAGGTTGCCTTCTTCTCCCTGACCGTCTTTCGACTTGATGTTCCACCTCCATGACGCAACGGCGTTGTAGGATTTGACCTTGATCTTCATAGTGCCTCTCGTGTGCGCCTCTCAGGGTGTCTGGCACATCCACTTCATCGCTCAAGCGCGCTTTCTGAAGTGTATCGAGTTGGTTGCGAGCAAGAGCAGCGCACGTGCATTCCAGTCACGCGGCGACAAATATGAGAACCCGCATGTTCGACCAAAGAGAGAGAGAAAGCATTTCTCGCAGAAACAAGGGCTCATTGCAAATTCTCTCGCACACCCAGCTGAGGAGGTTCCACGACAGGGGCGCACAGAATAAGTGCAGGATAGTACTGTCGGCATTTCCCCTTACAATCAACTAAATCTCGCTAACCTCTTCAACCGCATCTCTTCAGCAGTAGGAGCCTTCTCTTCCTCCTCCCCCTCCTCCTCTTCTGCGTCTGCTTCGTCTTCGGTTGCCATTTCAAGGTCCTTTCCTAGGCCAGGCGTTTCGTGCGAAGATGCCAATTTCTCTGATTTCTTTGCTGGTGGTGTAGCATTCATGCCTGGGTCGTCTCCGCTCAAAGAACGCGAGGAAGGTATCTTCTGACTTGTGTCTGACTGATCGTTCAGACTGGCTGCAATTGCAGCAGCAAGTTCGGGGTCCTCGTTAAAGTCAGCGGATGGGGCGATTGCTGGCGTTGACTTCGTCAGACTTGCGGCCGGCGGCTGATATCCCTGCAAGCTGGCTTCGATGGCTTTGTTCAGTTCTTCGTCTTCAGTCCCTAATCCGCCAAAGCCAGACACCGATGCGCTGACCACCTCGGGGCCATGCCCGGTGCTAGTGAAGAGATGCTCATCGTCGATGTCGCATTCGGCTGGCAGATGATCAGGTCGAGTCTTTCCTAGTGCTATGCGGGTCTCGTCGGCCACTTGGTCAATTACGTTGTCGGCCCCGGATTGAGGTAGGGAAAAGACTGTAGTGATAGCAGATCGCGACGTGCCGGCGCCTTCGCCTGTTGGGAGGACCACAAAGACGCTGTACCCTTCGTGTTCGGCCTGGTCGATTTGTAAGCCGAGATAGAGAGGCGACACGTGTCTGGGTTGCTGATGAAACGAGTTGACTATACAAAAATGGACAAGGTCGGCAAAGTTTAGCATGAGCGTTGCAATTGTGTGCGGGAACCGCACTTACGATCAAACCAGAAATCCTTGCTCTTTCCAAACTTTCTGATTGGGAACCAGTGGGAGTGCAAATTGAAGACAAATGCTTCCATCTTCTCAGGATTTGCGTGCAGTGAGCGAAGTTCCGCGTTTCGCCAGCGCATCAATTGAAGGTTAAAAGACCGCAGGGCTTCGTCCATGACTTGCACACTGAAAAAGCCAGAGTCGTCCATGTTTCGTGACCGGCCGGCATTGAGGTGCGGGTTAACATGCCTCATCCTGCTTTCGTAGTCTTGCACATCATAGTCCTCGTCATTCAATGGGTCTGGATCAGATTGTCTTCTGTTGCGAGATGTTGGGGACAAAGCAGCTGTACCGGCTTCAGAGGTTGGATTTACGCCTCCTCGAGCCTCGAGCTCGCGTTCGTCGAGCTGCCTTGCAAGATCTGCCAAGTCGGCGGCGGTCCAGAGGCCATCTTGCACGAGATTGTTCAGGCAATGCTGGGCGCAAAGGGAGCTGTCGGGCTCTTGTTTCTCGTGGTAGATCGAGGATACTACCCTTTCTTTCAGCGACATTGTCGATTTGCGGGTGTTGGGCTAATGGACGTTTGCTCTAGCAGCCTATTGTTCTAGTAGGTGATGTTGTGTGGCGAGGAGACCTGCACACCTGCAGGACAGCGAGAGAAATGCGGCAAGATGAGCTTTCATTTCAGCTCGGAGAGGGCCATCGTCATACAGAGGATACCCTGATTCCTAGTTGGAGCGTTTCAGCACGCTGATCTTGGAAGCATACACCGTACTCTGCTGACGCGGAACGTGGTGCGCCACGCTGGCGGTTGAACGAATATGCCTCCGCTGTTCATGTAAAGCGATGGAAGGACTCAGTGTCTATATGATACGAGCATCTCTCGAGTTCCGCTGTACTTGACTGTTGAAGCATGAACGCACCTGGCGTGTACGACAGACTGTTGCTGTGGCGCTGCTGAGCGCGGGCCAGTGTTCTCTAGTAGATGCGAGCGACTTGCCTGAGCACGTAGTGCGTTGCGTCAGCGTGATCACTAGGGTGCTGAATGCTTGCGTGCAGCCTGGGACATGCTAGTCGTGGCGTGACGAAGCCAGGCAAGTGTTATCGCAGTGTATTAGTGGGTTGGTCGCCTCTGCACAACTGCAATCGAAACGCGTCAGGCTGGCAGACTCGACAAAGAAGCAGCAGGGCGAACGCGCGCTGGTCAAAAGACCTCTGCCTCAAAAACCCGTGTGTATGTGATGCAAAGTGTCACCGCGCGGAACCCTCAGCCGGCCTGTCAAGCACCACACGCGAGAGAAGCGGCGGTCATGAAAATCAAGCTCAAGGGACAGTACGCGAGCAGAGAGGCAGCGGAGTCTCTGGCTTTGACAGACTCGCCGTCTGTCTCTGTCAACGCTGGCAGCAGTAACAGAGCGGAGAATGGCAGGAGGCAGCAGCGGCAGAGATCAGACCCTTCTCAGAGCGCGGATGGAGACGCTGCTGAAGAGGCAGAAGCGGACGATAATGGTAACGGCGAAGATGCAGGAGAGGCAGCATATCAAGCTTCATCCACAAGCTCATCTCAGGGCGACGATGACGATTTTCTCAACGCTCCCATTCGCGACCTGCCAGAAAGCTCAGGCGATGAATACTCGGCGCCGTCTGGTAAACCCCGTGGCAGACCTCTAGGCAGCAGAAACCGCTCCAGCGCGTCCTTTTCCGCTTCTAGACCAATACGAGCAAGCAGATCAAGTTTCAGTCTGGCGGATGACTCGGCTACCGACGATGCTGCCGAGTCGAGCCGTCAGGCGCGCTCAATTGCCAGCCCACGGCGGGCAGCCATGTCGCACTCTGCTGGTCTAGCATCAGGCACGGCACCTCCGCTCAAGAGAGGTCGGGGACGACCGCCAGGTTCTTTAAACAAGAAGACCAAGCTCAAACAGCGCTCGGAAACACCCGTGCTAGACGAAGAGGAGGAGAACTCCGAGGAAGATGAGGATCCCGAAGATTCGGCCATGTTTGACGACGATGAAGGCAATAATTCAGCTTTTGCGTCTGGCCGCTCTACTCCGTCAGGCAGAGCTGTGTATGGAGCAGACGGCAAGCGCAGAGGTGGAGCCGTGTCGGGAGCACGGACCAAGGCTGTCAAAGGTGCCAAATACGATCTTGCCAACGACGAGCTAGCCTTACCTATCGACCCGAAAGGAGAGGAGAAAGTGGATCATCTTGGGAGATTACTTGGAGGTTCGCGAGCACATTGAGCTCTCTATTCAATTGTTCGGTTCATACTGAATGTTCTGCCCTCGCGCAGGCCGGGAATACAAGACTTTCACATTTACTTCGCCAGCTCGACCAGAGCCGGAGAGGCGGTACGTTCTCGCCATTGATGCCGCGCGTTGTGCTGGCTTCAGAGACAGTCTCTACTTCTTCCGTCGCAATCCGTGGATTCACAAAGTGAATGCAAGTCAGGAGGAGAAGGAGCTTCTCATCGAGTTGGGTCGTCTGCATCAAAATTTGAGATCTCGGCAAGTCACCATAGTTACGGCAAGAAGCTTGTATCGCGTATTCGGTGCTCGATTTATCAAGAGTAGGTACATCAGTAGTGCAGCACTGGGAACTAGCTGAATCTCCGTATCTAGATGGAAAGCATGTGACGGACGACTACTACGAAGCTGCTGCAATTGCAAAAGGCTACAAAGCTGGCACGCCAGCGCACAGCGAGATCTATGATCCTGATATAGACAACACCACTCTTGCAATGCCGAAGATCGGAAGCTTTGCCAAAAGCAAAGCCGAAGGGAGACCTGCATACATGCGCATGGAGAAGGCTTTCGAGCTCTTGCATCGCGGGAGGAGTGGACAGGATCAGGACGACGACGATACTCCAGACGTGGACAATTACGCAGAGCACGAAGAGCGAGAAGCTGAACGTCGAAGAAAGAGGAAGGAGGATGATGGCGAATCGTCGCATGACGAGCAGGGCAACATTACGCGCAAAGGCAGGAAGCGACCGAGCGCTTTCGTCAGCCTTGCACTTCCTCAAAATTACGCCGCAAATACATTTGGGCTTATTGCCACTGCCTTTTCGAATCAAGCACCAGCGGCGCAGTTTGGTGGGAACGGTCAGCCTCCGTTCGGCGAGCAATGGGAACGTAGCAAGGCCAAGAAGCCGGCGCCTTTCCTTACGGGCTTCAATTGGATGTACGAATTTGCACGATTCACCTCTCGCGAAACCAACCGGGCAATCATGGGCGTGCGACGTGAATACAATGCCTACCATCGCATTACATTGGGCTTGCCGCAGCAAAGCTTGACGCCGCTGGAGGCAGAAGAAGAGCAGGAAGGGGTATGGGACATTAGCGAATCAGACCATGAAGACGAGTACGAGACATTGGACCAGTATCACTCGCGGGAAGGCTTGGACAGCGGTGCAGTCATTGGGCCTGATGGCGAGATGGATGACCGGAAAAGGGGAAGAAGCCCTAGTCCAAGCCAGATGGAGGCTTCTGAAAACCAGGCGAACAACAAGGTCAAATCTGCCGACTCTGACGCGGATGTCGACATGGGAGGCACTGTCAAGAAGACTCAGACTTCACCTAAACGCAAGAGGCGGCGCAGGTCGCCTTTGCGCGGATACTACGATTCGCACACTCGCATTCCACAAATCAAGCAGAGCACACAAGCAAGCCAGGTGCTGAGCTGGGAGCAGACCGATCTACAGCCTCACGTCAGCTTGCCCGACCAAGTGACCGCACCGGCAATGGGCATGGCGCAGAAAGGCATTGCAACCGTGCAATATTGCATGAAAGCTCCGGCACAATAGTGCTTCAAGTGTGCCTTGCTTGCTGCAACGGAGGTGGCTCAAGGCAAAAGTATTGTTGTTCTAGAATTGCTTGGCTTTCACACTCTTTGAGGCGCACAATCGTGGAAATACCAAAAGACTGGTGGCACCTGTTCCATTGCCTGGACAACACCGGCCCACTTCTACCTCGCAGCAGTTTGGTTAGTTGCTGTGCCGTTTTGGCCGACCACATCGTAGAGGAAGCCAGCATCCGCAAAGGCCTGAACAGAGAGCAGAAGTGAGAATGATGCACAACGCAGGGATATTGACCCGATTGACTACTCACTTGACATTGTTGCTGATACAAGACACTCGAATGCTGCGGCGGGTCATTGATCAATTGCAAAGCCGTAGTCGAGTTAGGGCTGAAGGCTTCGAACGGAACAGATTGCGAATAGGACAAAGTGGTGTTGTATGCTCTTCCGCGTACACGGAGGTAGTCTGCACTCGGCTGCGGGTTTCCAGTGCGGATGAAGGCTGTCCAGACGTCGTTGACGTATTGATTAAAGGTCAAGGAGTTGAAGGACCCTTGTGGACCGTAAGACAGTCCAATGACGTTGCTTGTAGCAAAGACCTGAAGAATATCCTCGCTGTGGCAGACACGATCCACGCCAGAAGGACTCTCCGGAGTACACGAAGCGGGACCGTCGTCGACCAGCACTCCTTTGTCGAAAACGAAAGAGTAGAGAGATGAGAAGGTGCTGCGCTGATTGGCTATGCCGAGGACCTGCTGCAAAGGACATTCTGTATGACGGGGTCGAAATCAGGGTCATATTTTACGATAGTAGGAATTTCAGGCTCTTACGCCAGATATATTGACTAGTTTATTGGTTATCAGCGGAAGGCCCCCTTAAAGGTAGTTGCTATATGTGCAACTCACGTCTGTATGCTGCCTGCGAGGTCGCGCAAAGCATCTGGATCTGTGGTGTTGAACGCAAACTGATGGAAAGCTATCAGCTTGACCCTTTGTGGAAAAGCTCAGGGCCAATTGACACTGACCAGAGCTGGATTCTGATTGACCGCTTGGATGGTCTCCTCATTCACAGCAGCTTGAAGCAAGTATTGCAGAGTGAAGTTCGAGGCTGGCACGGGATTTGCCAGCTGCGGGACGCTATCAACGAAGATGGTCTACCGTAGAGATGGCTCAACACGTACGCACTATTCCTTCTGAAGCAAAGAAGTCCACTCACCCCTTCATCGCGCACGTTGCCAATCATGAATGGGATACCGGCGGAAGGAAGCTGACCAGACTGGATGAGCTTGTCTGGAAGATCGTCGACGATGCCAGTGCCGACGACTGGCAGCAGAGGCTCGACAGCAGAGACGAGCAGCCCAGCAGAAGAGTATTGTTTCTGCGCTGCGGTGGAAGCATCCGTGATAAGCGAGAAAACATCCGTGTCGTCCAGGAGCGAGCTACTGTTCAGAGCCTGCAAGCAAGTGAGCTGCGCTTGCTCATCTGCGCCGGTGCAGTTGGTCGCGTTCAAGAGCGCGGGGTAAATAGCAGACGTGTACACCTCGCGTGAGAGGAACGGGTTCCAAGGGCTAGACTGGGAGATTGCTTGCTGGAATAACCCCTTGGCTGGCGTAGAACTCATCAAGGCCAGCACGCTCTGCGCACCCGCTGACTCGCCATAGATTGTGACTTGCGATGGGTCACCACCAAAGTCGCGAATGTGCTCTTGCACCCATCTGAGGGATTGAATCTGGTCGGCTGGAGCCATGAACCAAGCTTATTAGCTGGTCACCGAATGAGGCAGGGCTGACCCTTCAATACTCACTGATGCCCTGCGAGCCGTTGAGGCTGTTGCTCGCCAGATTGCCCAACAAGCCCAAGCGGTAGTTTGTAGTCACGACCACCACATCTCCTCTTGAAGCGGTGTTGCCTCCATCGTAGCTAAGATGGAACGTCGTCTCACTTCAGTCTTGTCTATGAAACGCCAGCGACAAAGCACTCACAGTGGAATTCTCGCTGAGCCCGAAGTGAAAGCCCCACCATAGATCCAGAAAGCCACGGGTAGCAGACGGGTAGAATTGCCTTGTTCCGGCAGGACGGGTGAGAAGATATTGAGAGTCAGACAATCTTCGCTGATGATGCTCGCAGGGAGGCCCTCTGTGGAGTTTGCGGCTTGGGAGCAGACGTTGCCAAATTCGAGAGCGCTAACATTGCTGTATGATCCGTTGTAGGGCTGTGCAGCCAGGAAGCGAAGTTCGCCTGTAGGAGGTGCAGCGAACGGTATTCCAAGGAACCTGAATGACCTCGAGTCGCGTGCGCCGGTGAAGCTGTCTCCGGAGGAAGTGGAGAGGGTGCTCTGGAATTGCACAGCGACTTCACTAGGACTGGCTGTGCTGCTTCGTCGTGTTGGTGGTGCGGAGTTTGTGCATAGGACCGGCTGTCGGTTGTCACATGTTTGCCGGCGGGTGCGATGGGCAAAAGGACGTGTAAATTAGCTTCCGGGGTCTCCACAAGCTAGCTTTTCTCGCGAGCAGCACAGAGGAAGAACTACCCACCAGCTCAGTTGAGCAGTCGACGGTGCTGACGGTGCCTTCTCCCACGGTGTAGACCTGGCAAAGACCTTGCTGTCGTCGGTTGTAGCGTAGGCGGACTAGCCGGGTGGTTCCATTGACGTTGTTGCCACTGAAGTTTGCGCTGACATGGATTCTCGAAGAGTTGCTGAGGTCTCCGCGAAAGACGAGGTAGTTGAGCTCGTCTTGGATGTCTTGGTTGACTGCAGAGAGGGGCTGCTCGCCGTACGCTGCACATGCGCTCGAAGCATTGGATCCAGCCTGCCCGCCTTGCAGTAAAAGCGCCGAGCTCAGAGTGCTGTCGGAGAGATCGTTGGCGATGAGCAGGCGGACCTGCGCTGTCACAGGACGCGACAGCTGCAGCGCTGCAGCCAAGAGGACGGCGACGAGCATGCTGAACAGGACTATCTGAAGTTTGAAGCTGCCGCGTAGGAGGGTGAGGAAGATAGGAAATCTTGCCGAGCTCTTTTCTTTTAGACAGTGGGCTTTCTTGGGAAGTCGAATAGGGGTGAGTGTCAGCAGTCTAGCGATCGCACGTGGAGAACGTGACTTTGCCCATGCTGTCGGACAGGCTAGGTAGAGGTAGTGTAAGTCGTGTTTTTCGTGTGCTTCGTATCTTGATGCACAAGTAGTTCGAGCCTCCAGCGTTTGCTGTGGAAGTGCATCTTTAGTCTCTCTGACCTGAAGGACTAGGTCGTGGACTGGAAGTTTCTCCAATCAAGTTCAAGGGAGTTGACACGGTGAAGCAGTCATGCCCTGCCATCTTTCACAGCACCGCACGTCTTGCTATGTCTATTCGACTATGCTGCTCTTCAGCCACCGAGACAGCTCATCCCGCAGCGCATCTCGAGAAGCCCGAGTGTAGAAGGCCGCCTCGGGCTGCTCGAAAGCACGTGAGTTGGCATCGCGTCACTGACGCGCGCTGCTGCCGGGACAAGGCAGGGTAGCACCGAGTTGCAGACATCTGTGAATTGATCAGCGTGCCAACACCTTGCATTGACGGACCCTTTCAGCGCTCCTCGAAACAATCACTTTTTTGCGCGATCGTCACTTTTTGACTTGTTTATGGGAGAGCGTCTTGGTCTTGTTGGATTCGCATCTACCAGAGCAGTGCAAGCAAGAGCAGCAAGAGCTGGAGTGCAACCCACAGCGTCTCACCTGAAGACACCACATACCTCGCACACCTTCCTTTCTGTGCTGGATTGACCTCTCTGTCAGACGCCGGTCAAGTGCCCCTCGCGCAACGTCGATGCGACGCTGGCAGGAGGCCAGGCGGCGACGAAGGCCAGACAGCGGTGAATCACAAAGCAGGAGCGGTCCTCAACACCATGCATCATCACCCTCAATGACGCTCAAGGTCGCCGCGGTGCTGCTGTTGCCGCTCTGCAGCATCCTGTCAAACTCGCTCGTCGTCTTCGCACAGGCCGCCGCCACCACTGCACCAGCGCGCGCACCCCAGCTCGACTTTGACGCTCTCGGAGGCAGCCTGGGCGTCTTTGGCTCTTTTGCAGGCATAGAGCTCTTTGGAGACGATGGCACCACGTCTTTTGGCATCAATCACACTGCTTCTTCGGCTCAGCAGGCACACCTCCTTTCGCTGGATGCCTCGAACCAGGTCAAGAACATTGCGAGCGTGCAGGGCACAATCAATGTCGTAGCTCGGTGTGGTGCGGGCATCTACTTTGGTGGTGCATTCTCAGCCGTCACAAGCAGCTCGACCAGCAAAACTACCACCATCACCGCAGCCAATATTGCTGTTTACTTTCCCTCAAACGGCTCGATCACCTCCCTCCATGACGGCCTAGACGGCGCCGTCTCTGCCCTCGCGTGCGACAGCAGCGACAGCGACACACTGTACATTGGCGGCTCCTTCAAGCAGCCAGTGAACGCTCCATCCGGCGGCTACGATGGCGCCGTGGCTGTGTGGAACATTGCCTCTGCTAGCTTCTCGCCAGTCGCGTTTGGCGGGTTCCGCGGTGACAATGTCGAAGTGCTGGCAATTGCAATCAACGACGGATCCTCGCATTCCAATGGAAAATCTGTCATCTTTGGCGGTGACTTTACGACCTACTGGCTCAACGACACTTCGGTCAACGATGGTGCCAACGTAACTGTCACCACCTCTCCAAATGGCGCCGTCACCATCACAGCCAGCAATTCCTCTTCATCCAGCAATACACAAGTGGTAGACGTTTATCCATCGCTAGGATCCTCACTCATTCCGATATCGCTAGCAGATGCAGAAATATCGGCATCGACCAGTAGCTCGGATGCGCGCTACAATCAGGTACAAAGCATCTTTTGCCCGGCTGGCGAGGATGGGTCTACTGGATCAACATGGCTCGCTCGACAGGGAGACGAGGTCAATCGCATCACTGCACGCTTGTTCGCGCCGCTCGAGGTTGGTGGCTTTAGGGTCGGCAATACGCGCGTCAATGGCGCTGGAGCCCGGACCTTTAGGTAACTATTTCATTTTCCCGATTAATGCGCCCCGCATATGTGCTTATCCGCATTGCCTTATTGCGTCCCGACAGACTCACTGCAATTCCCTCCAACCAAGTCGTCCCCTTGCAATATCGTCAAGATCCAAGTTCCCCGACTTCCCAGCTGCAGACCTGTTCGGATGCATGTCCTCTCAGTCACGATGCATCAGTTGAATATGAAGATTTTATAATAGCTTCTCCGTCCAGCAGTGGTGCGGCTCTGATGACTGGATTCGAGATGACAATCACCTCCCACTACGGCTCGAGCGGTGGTCTGCACTCTTTGCAGCTCCTTTCGTCCGGCTCAGTTTCGTACGCTATTGATCGCCAGAATGACGGCAAAGGCCGAGGAGTATGCAATTCCGGTCCAGCTTCAGTCTATGGCCGCTCTAGCTCCACTCAACAACCTACTAGCCAGATCTCGTGGGATCCTACCCAGGTCACTTCTTCGACTATTTCTGGAACCAATGAAGGCGTCTTGTGCGGAGCTACGCCCGTAGACTTGGACGCGAGCGAGTCTCCGGTGGTAACTTGGTACCCTTACATTGGTCAAGATGGCGAATATGATATCAAGTTCTTCACTCCGGCTTGCTCTTTCGATGCAACATGCGGTCAGCGCGGGGCGGTCGATGTTCAGGTCGCCATCACCGGCGCCAGTGGCAGTAGCTCCCTACTTACCATCATCAATCAAGAAGTCGAAGTGGACACATACACGACGATCTACTCTGGCCGAATCGCTCCGATTGCCGATGATCAAGAGGTCAGAGTCACGATGAGGCTATCAAGTACCGAGCGTCCCCAACTCGCTCATGGACAGGGGGACAAGTACTACCTTGTCGCAGACAAGATTCTCACTGTCGCAAAATCTACCGATGGGAATGGAGCTACGCAGATCAAGGTTGGCACCGGTATGACTAGCATCAATGTGTCAACTAGCCAGGACGCAAGTAGACGACTAGCGTACGCTACTGGACATGGTCTCTTTGAGTGGAGCGTAGCAGACGTTGATGCCATCTCGCCAACTCTGGATACTTCGTCGACCGTGCCTCAGCGCATGCGGCCGATTGGCACCAGCTCTACCACCAATCGCTTAGCCTTTGGATTAAATTCACTAGCCAAGGTTTCTAGGCTATTGGCCTTGCCTGAGCAATCAGCGCTGGTTGTATCAGGCACTTTCCAAGCAGGCCAGCGCGAAAACATCATCGTCATGCCTCTGGACGCTGGTTCTGCATCCTCCTTCTCTCAACAAGGCCTCGATGGGCCAGTCGAGTCGATCCTACTTGACAATGGATACCTCTATGCCGCTGGCAACTTCTCCCAGGCTGCGGGCGGCAGCGTTTCTGGATTGAGAGGACGCGCTCGTTTGTCATTGACTTCCACTGGCTCGCAGTGGGAAGAATTGGGCGGACTTTCGGCACAGCAACAGGCGAACTTCGTTGCGACAGCCCCATCGGCTGGAGAACTTCTGGTCAGCTATGCTGGACAGTCTGTTAGCTCTTGGAACCCCGCAAACGCTTCTGTTAGTAATGGAGGACCGCTACTCGTGGGCAACTTCGCAAGCAGTACTGCCGGAGATGATCCTTCGGTCGTCTACCTAGCTGGAGAGGTTTCTGCGTATGCTTCGCATTCAAGCTCTGGGTCTGCTCGTGTCACGAAAAATGGCGTTCAGCCGTACAACTTTGGCTTTGGATCTGGCACGAGCCAAGCGCCGATCACAAGGTCGTTCGTTGCGAATCCTACCACTCGGTCTTTAGGATCATCGCTCGTCAGCAATCTGAAGAGCAGACTCCGCAAACGACAAAATGGGAATGCATTGCCAGCTCCAACTAGCCTCCCCCAAACTAGCCTCTCCATGTCAGATGATCCGGTCATCTTCGCTGGTGCGCACTGGCATAACCCAACAGCGAATGACGATGTGGCTATCCTTGGAGGACGTTTTGTCAGTCGTGATGGGCAAGTCACCAATCTAGGCGTTCTCGATAGCAGTGGCAGCATTCGCCCACTGGGGGCGTCTGACCCCACAGGCGAAGTACGCAGTCTCGTCGTCTCTGACGACATCCTGTGGGTTGGCCGCAGTGGTAGCTCCGGGTCGTCGCTCTCGACAATTAGTCTGGACAACGAAGTAGTCTCCGCCTCGAACACCATTCCGACAACAGTGTCGCCTTCGGCAGCCGGTAGCCCTGCTGCTATCAGCGTACTCCTAGCTCGAGATAGCAACATTGTCGCGGCTGGCTCATTTGGTTCCGTCAATTCGGTGGTCGGCTGTAGCAATATTTGCGAATGGGATCAAGACTCCAAGGAATGGATAGCCTATGGCAACGGTGTAGAAGGCGTTGTCGCAGCTGCTGCGCTCACCAAGGTATGTTGACCAGGCACATTGCTTTTTCCGCACTGCTCATCGAACTTGCTACAGGATTCCATCGTTGTTGGCGGAAGCTTTGTCTTCAACAACACTTCCGCTTACGTTATGAGCTGGGACTACGATGATAAAGTCTGGACCGCTCTGCCTGCTGAGGGTCTGCCTGGCCCCGTGCTATCAATCACAGTCGATGACGAAACCAGCATCTTCGTCGCTGGCATTCAAAGCGACGCAAGTAGCTACATCAGGCGTTGGGATGGTCAGACCTGGGTGACTTTTACTTCCACATCAAATGCTGCGGTAGTCGACAGCCTCGATTTGGCCAGCTCCAGCATCCAGCAAATTGCCCTCATGCCGGTGTCATCGGAAGTAGCCGAATCTAGCTACTTCTCTGCAAGAGACCGCGTCCTCCTGGTGTCTGGCCAGCTGACCCTAGCGTCGACGGGATCAGCGTCCAGCGCAATCTTTGACGGCACTCGCTGGTATCCGTACCTGTCGGCTCTTCTCTCAAACGGTGACACCGGAACGATCGCCGGTTACTTCTATCCAGCTGCTCAGATACAGTTTGGTCGACATCGTGAGTAGCGCAGTCTTGCAGGCTTACGGTGGGTGCTCACGTTTACTCTGCAGACCACCTGGCCGTTGGGCTTGTCATCCTGATCTCGATGGCTATTGCACTTGGAGTGGTTTTCCTAGCCGTCTTGATCGCTCTCATCATCGCTCTCAGTCGCCGGCACGACGACGGCCATGCATACCCACCGGTCATGATACCTCCGTACGACGCTGACTACGCGGGCTCGGAAGCCACATCGCCTACGCCCTTCTTTAGCGACAAAAGCCGAGGAAAGTCAACCCCCACACCAATGCTGGAGACTCTGCACGCAGCCACAGCTGCTCTGTCCTCGGGCCTTCCTGCCGCTCAGCGCGCTGGTGGTGTGCGCGTGGTGGAAGACGATCGTGCAAGTCACCATCAGGAGCCGTCCTCCGCGAGCGAGCTCCATCAAGCAGGAGGAGTCACCTCCGAGGAAGATTCAGTCTATGAAGACCCAGACGAAGGCGACGATTCTTTGCCTTTGCGGGGTGTCCGCTATACTTTCGATGCCGAAAGGGAAGAAGAATTGTCAATTGCAACGAGCGACATGGTCGAAGTCCTTGATGATTCGGACGACAATTGGCATATTGTGCGGCGTTTACGTGACGGTAAACAAGGTGAGTCCGCCTCTTGACTTCAGACGTCCGTTAGCTTATCGCACTTTACAGGACTGGTGCCAAGTGCTTTCTTGACATAAAGTCGGTTACAGTCGAGGGATGCGTGCTTTGCTGGGAGTATGGGTTTCAGTTTATTATTTCAGTCGAAGTCACGGCAGTGAAGTCATTTATGCAGTATTACCTCGATGGTTCACATGCAAGCTTTCTGCACAGTCGTTATTGATTGTATTCAACGAGGTCACCCGAAAATATTCGGTAATTTATTCGGACACTTCGCAACGTCGAAGGTAGCCGACAGCGATCCCCAATGTAGCTAGTTTAATCTTATGACTGCGCAAGTCGCACAATCACGAGCCTTCTTTACGTTACACGGGAGTTTTCGACTCTGACAACAGTGCCTGCACGTGACTAAGAGTGTATTCGAGCTCCTTGAGGTGCGCTCTATGATTGCTGACATCCGATCTCAATAAGCGAAGTGCGACTTCCGCCTTGATGAAGACTTTTGACCGCAGAGTCTCCCGAGCGTTTGTCTGTCAGGGAACACCATTCTTGATCAGCTGAAAGTGTCTGCTTATCCTTGGGCGATGAAATGCTCACCTGCAAATCGAAGGCCATGGAGTCTTGTGCTCTGCCCCAATCTTTCCAGAATTTGCTCTTTGCTTTGGTCCACGTTCCTTGCAGATGCCAGGCCGCAGCTGCCATACCCAGTCCAGCGAATCCGACACAGAAAGGCAGGTCTTGCTGAAGTTGAAGCCAGCTGGTCTGATTCAAGAAGACCGCCGATGCGATACTTAGACCGCTGATGGAGTAGAATCTGACGACAGCTTGTTGTGCTCGCAGCTGTAGGCGCTCAATAGCCCCGCCAGAGGCCTTGAGCTGCACGCGGCGAGTAACGATTGGGCTTGAAAGGGACGTTTGTGAGAGGTTGAAAGCAGACGGGTGTGCCGGTGTCGGAAATCCAAATTGGGTGCTCGGTGAGTATGAAGCGATTTCATTATGCATCTTTGCTGAGTAGTAAGAGACGGCAGAATTCGACGTTTTCTTGGCGAAAGGAGCGGTCTTGAGGGCGTTATCGACCAGCAGCGAGAGTTCGAGAGATCGTTCGGCGAGTCGACCGGTTTTGAAGATAAGCCTTTTCTCCAGGTCGGCGAAGTAGTAGTTCAGACCGTTATTGAGGTCTGTCGCAACGTCATCGGCTCGACCAAGTGGTAATTTCCACCATTTCAACCGCTTGCTGTTCAGCGCCGATTCCGTACCACGACTCCCATCTTGCAGGAGCACAATCTCTTCTTCGGTCGATGCCGGCCCTGCTGAGTCTGCCTTTGGCCCAAGAGCATCTACAGTCCCCGCCAATGCGCCGGGCTTGAGCGTAGTAGAAGGAGAAGAAGAGTGAGATGCTGTGTCTGATACAAGACTGGCGAGGTCGAGCTTGTCTAGATCCGTGAAACCTAGCTCGATCTCGGAGTGCTTGATCTCCCTTGCAGTTCGCAAGGCCAGACGCCCTAGAGCACCTTCAGCTTCGTACAAGCTTCGATGCGAGCTCGCTAGATTAGAAGCAAAGTCCAAGATAGCTCTATGAAGCAGATGGTGGATCGAGGCTTCCCGCGTGGTTTTGGACGATGCCAGATTGCACAGATGTTCGCTCAATTGAGGAATACCAGAGTGCAGTGATAACGCCGAAAACTCCGACATGCGCGGTGCCGAAGTTTCTAGGATCTTATTTGCCTGTAGTGCCTTGTCCAGGTCGACGAACATGGAAGATCTGGCCGATGATGCTGCCGGCTGGTCCCACGCGTTTGCGGGCGCGAACATGCGAGTATTTCCAGCCTTGGGCAAAGGTGCTTCTTGATCTTGACTTTCCAAAAAAACTACATTGGGCTTCTGCAGCAGCCTGTAGAGATCCGAGCTTCGTAAAGGGTCTGAAAGAACGATTATCGCGTCGCTCGTGAGAAGGCCTGTCCACAGATTGGGACTCATAGATGGAGAATCTGTAAAAAAAATATCAGCAACAGTCGCATCGCTTCTGGCGTGAAGAACAAGCCTACTTTCATCAAGCAATACTTCCTTGATCTCCAAGTCATTGTCGCTGAGGTACGGGCTTGACAGAAGCAAGTCTGACATTTCTGATGTACCTGGCTCCGCCGGCGCCGCATCTTCTGTTTTGCTCAAGGATTTTCCGTATCGAATTGTTCGCACTTGCTCTTTCCTGCGTATCTGCCTGCATGATTGCGTCCGAGCCGCCAGAAGCGCCGCCAGAGTCCGGTCCGACGATAATGGATCCGTGAGCAATGCTTGGCTGAACTTTGCAAGATCCTCAGAAGAGCTCCCAAGCACTGTCGTTGCGCAAACAGTGGTCAGCCTTTAGTCATGAGTTGAACGCTACCTTGTGCATCTAGGCGCCCACCAGCAACTACTGTCTTGCGCCCAGGAAGTCGAGCCGTCAAAGCCGATGATGATGATGCCCACTCCAATCTAGAGACCCATTGATGCTCTTCCTCTGCTCCGCCATCGCTGTCTGGCCAGGCTACCTCGCGGGGCAGGCCGGCATGGTTGTGCAAGGTGGTGCTGAAAAGGTGGTGGAGGGCAGAAGCCAAAGAGGCCAGGTCATGGGTGTCATCTTGCCGCGAGAGCGACCGAGTGACGTCTGACGCAGGAGTATAGACTTGGACTTGCGCATCGGCAGGCGTGTCTACGTTTGCCAATTGCGTGGAATGTGCTGTTGCTGTCGCATATCGTCGATTGCCTGTTTTCGAAAGCCGCGTCCTCAGGCTGACATTCGCTGCTGCTCGCGAAGCACTCGCTGCCGGTCGTTGACTTGTGCTGCAAGAAGAGCTGTGCAACGTCTTTTCGGACGTGTGCGTGCTGCGCTTGTGACAGCTTGGGCCTGCCCTTGCCCTTGCCGCTGATGGGATTGACCGTAAAGCGTTCAAGTTGACAAGGCCAGCGTCTTGCAAGCCAGCAAGGCACGGACGCGCCAGGCCCGATGCCTGCATAGCACGAGTCGTAGAGGCCCAACGCGATGCTCCTCAATAGCCGGGATTGACTTGTGATGCCGTCAGTGATCAGGAGCAGAACATGATACAGTAGCCGCCTTCTACAGGTCGCAAATGCACGTGTGCGGCTGCCGGTGGCACAAAAGCTAGATTCCGTGTAGAATAAGCCCACAGTGCAAAAAGGTGTACAATAGCTGAGCATCCTGTCATCAATCATCGTACATGAGACGAGACCCGGTAAAAGGGCAAAAAGATTGAAGGCGAAGCCCAATGCGGGGCTGAAGAGGAAGGCAAAGTCAGGAACTGAGACCGCAAGGTAAGTTCAAGAACTACTAACCTCGAACCCGCGACAATCAGATTAAAAGTCTCTACAGGCGGGAAGAGGCGAAGATGAGCCAAAGTTGACTTGTTGCATGGCGGGACAAGCGACTAACGATGCTCTACCGACTGAGCTAACCGGGCCACAGATTGAGGCACGCAAAGCTGTCAAGTTCTCAATATACGTATGTTGAAGGGTTACCATATTTTAGCTCCATCCGGTTATCCTTGTGGCGGCGGACCATGCTGAGCAGCACAGAAGCTTCAGCTCCGACGGTGTATTGCAGCAAGGGGTCACAAAGCTGCTGTAAATGGTCACTACTGTCTCTACGCTGGCCTGTTGTCGCTCGCACAGGATCTCGTTCTTGATTGGGTCTCGTGCCGCAAGCCCTGCTTTGCATATTTTCGCCACCATCTCGAAGGATTTCCTTGCCTCTGCATCGCTGCGTGCTTGCGTTTCTACAGACAATCCTAGGCAAACATGCCTTTGCAGCACCCTCGTTAGCGTATCCGCGTCGCACTCGCTGGCCCTGCATCATGGCCATTCGCAAAACCCACGTCAAGTCGGACAAGCGCATCAAGCGAGACAAGGAGGCCAGAGAGGTGTCGCTGGCCAGTGCAAAGAAGCAGCGCAGCAAGAAGCACACTTTGGGCAGCAAGAAGCAGACTTTTGTGCAGACTGGCTTTAGAGTACGTGCATTGCCCTAGCTGCTTTGCAGTGGCACAGCTAATCATTCCTGCTTGGTTTCGGCAGTTTAAAAGTCAGGCAGAGCGCTACAAGGATGTCTCTGTCGACCTAGCCAGCCTGCTCGACGACGCAGTTGAGCGATATGGACGCTGGGATGTCCAACAAGAAGATGACAAGGCCAATGACGATACCCTGCCTTCGGTTCCTGCTGCAAGCGACCATGACACTGGATCCGAGGCAGACGAGGATGATATGGTCAGTGGCAAATCTGAAAGAAGAAGATCAATCTCTATCAGCTGTTACTGACGCACACATTCACCGACCCTCTAGTTATCCAGTCCGATGGCTACTGCCTTGGCAGAGCTCACGCTGCTGAATACCTCCATTCCTTTCCAATCCCTCCATACGGCCCTCTACCCAGTCACTCGGTCACTTCCTCTCATCATACACAACCGGCACCGTATAGCGACCTTGCTTGCGGGTGCCTTGACGAATCCAAACCATGTCGACTTGGCTCTTGGCGCGCCACACGTCATTGAGCTTCTTCCGAGCTTCATACAATCCCTCTGCCCAGACCCAGACTTCAAGTTTCTCGACCTCGAAACGATTCTATCACCGCTGCTACGTGCAGTCGTCGCTCTTGCAGTCGATCCACCCACTCAACATATTCAAGCCGGAGGTGACCGGGGTAATGACCCCAGCTCGCCAGTGGAGATCAGCAAGAGAGCGTTCCAAGTCATTGCTTGGACTTTTCGACAGATTGGTCAAGACATTGTCAACAGCAGTGATGCCGCTCATCGTGTGCGCGTGGCATGGAGCTGGGTTGTAGATGGCTTGAAAGGGGATAAGCCGCGTCTTCAGAGCCCGCAACGGGTCAATGTATCCGATGACATGGATGCAAACGATGTTCAAGAAATGGATGGTGCAGAAACGGAGCGAGTCACTGGAGACGAGAACGAGTCGTTCGGGGACGAAGCTCAAGAACCCGAAATTGTTGAGGACGCCGTGGTCGAGAACGAAGTCGTTGGTGATGTATTGACCGAGAATGGCCCAAATGGAACTGGCACCATCGATCCAGCAGGCGCTGGAGAAGACGCGTCTAGCGAGTCCGACCTTGGCGACGATTCACAAGAGGACCCCATTCCTGGACAGAATGATAAACCCGTGCTGAAAAGGAAGTCAAAGTCTGGTACCAAGCCGCATCTGCGCAAATTACTGGCCACGTGCTTTGCATTTCTCGTCCGAAGGGCTCGCAATGGCGAATTCTTGGGGAACATCATCAATATCGTATTGTCTTCGTTGGAGCCTGACAGTTCCGACGAGTTGCCTGAAAGCATCAGCTGGTTGGTGGTTGAAAGCATCAAGTCAGTAGATACGCATCTACACTCGCGGGCCGCAGCTATCATGCGGGCCTGCTTGAAACAAGCCGGTCTATCGCAGCTTCCACAAATTGTCGACGTTCTCGAGGCTTCGTTAACCGCTGTGGTACATCATGGCCGCATGGAGACAATGTCAACGATGACAGACCTTCTATTAAGCAACCTGGAAACCAGCATGCACCACTCCGATCCCGAGCACTACACTTTCACGCTCGCTATGCGACTCGCCACTGTCTTATGCGGCGTGCGCAAAGGGTCGCGCTTAGCGGACAAGGACAAGATTGCTGTCATCAATCTGGCCAGCAAAGCTTTCGAGACTGTCAAGACTTGGCCAGATCATGCCGTGCTTATGCAAACCTGGGCGAGGCTAGCAATCTGCTCGCTCATGGTTGTTCCTGATCTCAAGGTCATGATGGGACCTGGTCGCAAGCTATTGGAGGCCTTGTACAGCATTCCTGGCGAGGTAGGCTACCTCAAGCATGTGACAGCCCCAGGTTCGCTGACAATAATCTGTCATGCAGAACACGCATCTCAGCATAGGCGCAGTCATCACGCTCTCCGGCCAAAAGTGGCCATACTTTGACGACTTCGCAAAGCCATTGCTGAAGGGCGGCAAATTTGAGAGTGATGGCCGATATGTATCGCTTTTGGCCACCCTCGTAGACGACGGCAATTTCGAAGGCCGTGATTGGCAAGCTAGGCTAAAAGAGTCTATCTTGGCCCAATTACAAGACTGGCAAGTCTGCAAGCGTAATGGAAAGCTAACAGAAAGAAAGGTGAGTTGCCACTTGGTCGTGACATCCGCCATCAGCTGAATCACTCATAAATCCTGGCTAGACTTACGATCTTCTAGATAATCTTCGTCTCTGTGATGCCTTGCCCGTTACTAGCCCAATCGTGAAAGCCGTTTCGCGAAATATGGATCTCTTGCTGCAAGTATCCGAAGATCCCCAAAATTTGCAGAGCGAATTTCACAGAAGTCCGGCCAATTCGGCTGCTGTTTTGGCGGCTTATCTAAGGGTTCTTGCGACTTCGGACAGTGCAGCCTCAATCACTGAAGAGGTCATGCACGGCATAGTCAAATTATATGGATGGCACCGAATGGTCATGGCAAACTTGGCCAAAGCCTCTCAAAGCCAGTCCTTCTCCGAGGAAGGCATTACGTCGCTGCGGCAAGAGTTGCGCGCTGCAATTCTCTCAGAAGATGCCCTGATCAGACAGAGTGTCCTCGAAATTTTGCGTCGGAGCAACCCAGAGTCTCCCATCATCGCCAAGGCTATCGAAGTCGAGAATACTGCCATGGACATGCAAAATTGCCGTGATAAGAGCGCATCTGTTCGGAGATTAGGTCCTTTGTTGAGAATGGCCGAGCCCCCATCCTTCGATTTCGAAATTGGCATTTGGTACTGCATAGCTATGCTCAAGGTCAACTTGAGCCCCTTGTGGCCAGAAGCCATCGGCAGCATAGCGGAAGCTTGTGCAGCGCAATCGATATCCGCTCAGGGCAAGATTTGGAATGAGATTTTCGGAGAATTAGGCAATGCCGTCCATACGCTGTCCATGGGCACCGCCTCTGCCTCCAAAGTATCATGGTCCAGTTCTATTGATGGTCTCCTCAGTGATGAATCCCCACGCTGGAAGCAGGGTGAATTCATCTGTACTGCCATGGCGAGGCTCGTCACTGCTTTCGATCATAGTGCAGCTCGCTATGCGCCAGCGGAAGAAAACATAGCTCGTCGACCCCACTCCCAGGACATCCGAGTAGGTCTCTTCATACTTTAGAAACAGCTTGCCGGCCTATCACTGAGACCTGTCGCCATGGTGTCCAGCGTCAGATAGCGAATGACCGCTTCTCCGCAAGCAATTACGAGTGTCAGCTGCTAGCCCTCTGCGGCAAGCTATCCAGCTTAACCGAGCGCCACTCGCGCGAATTTGTTACTCTGTTCTTCACGCACATTGCGACATCGAACGAAAGCGATTCGGCCTTGAGCGGTCAAAGCGGTCGAGACCAGCTCGGAAGCTGGCTGAAGGTCTTCACGACATTCAAGAATCCCAAAGCTCTCTATCGCACCAATGATGTCTACTCAAAACTCCTCACATATCTCTCCCATGGCGATACCGTCTTGCAAGGGCTAGCACTAGATGTCATACTCACCTGGAAATCACCCAATATCCTGCCATACGAAGATCGTCTCCGTAATTTGCTCCAGAGCACCAATCTTCGAGACGAATTGTTACATTTCTCGCTAGCAGAGGATAGCTCCGACATTCTCTTGGAGCGGCGTCAAGAGGTGGTCAATATAACCATCAGGCTGCTTTTTGGACTCATGAGCTCCCGACAAGGGCGCGCTAGCTCGGTTACTGTCCATCGAAGCCGGAAGACCGCAATTTTGGGCGCCTTGAAAGTATGCAACCCCGACGATCTTACCATTTTGGTCAATCTCATGCTAGGCTCTCTTGACGATCAAAAGAGTGTTGCGGACGGAGTTTTCACGTTTGCGCAGCCTACTACTGCTCAGACCAGCAAACAAGCAGGCTTCTTGCTCTTGCTTGGCGACCTTTTGGCGAATCTGGCCGTTAAGATCCGTCAACATTGGCATCAATTATTCGCAGTCACCCTTAATCTGGCCTACCATTCCCGTCCGAGCCTCACCAGCAGTGATCGGCTCAGGCATGTCCGCCAGCTGGCATTCAAAAGGTTAGGAGATTTCTTCCACAAAGATCCGACTTTCGATTATACGCCGTTTCTGCCGTCGCTGTTTGCGGATCTCATTACCCCAAGGCTGGCGTACTTTGGGCCGGAAAATGCTCAAGGGCCTTCTGCGTTGCTCAACCTGATAGCCACGTGGGCTCAGCACCCGGAGACGGTTCATATCCTGGAAGATTACTCTGCCAATCTGCTGACCAGCACGACCAGTGTATTGGCCATTCCGAACGCCAAACCTGCCAGTATCCTTGCTGTACTGGGAATCGTGCAGGATCTGCTCGCACACGGCAATGATGTGGACGACAGAGGCCGTCGGCTGATCCAGACGCACGTCGATTCCGTAGTCCTGCACATCTCGACCTTGCTAGGAACGAAAGCACCAACATTGAATGCCCGCGACACAGTCAGCATGCGCTTGCTCGAAGTTCTTTCCAGCTTAGCCCCCTTCCTTCGCGATGCCCAAGATCTGCAACCCCTACTCCCTGCACTACTGTCGACTTTGAGCAAACCTAACAGCATCATTCCAGAGAAAATGAAGACAGATCTCCTGAAAACGCTGGAAGTCGTTGTTCTGCTGCGTAATCGCGACACGGGCGGTGAACACACCTTGTTGGCAGAAAACACGTACGACACTGTCTGTGGCCTATTCACAAGCATGAGAACGCGCCCGGCCAGACTCCAGCTTCTTGCAGTCCTCGAGAATATTGGTATCACAAGTCGGCGGACGCTGGAGCGCCTTACCGATCTCAATGCATATACCGCCCGAAGGCTTGATGAGCCAGATTTCGACCGGCGTTTACAAGCATTCTCAAGGCTGAATGATACAGAATACAAAGATTTGGCCGCTCAAGACTGGGTCCCCATTTTAGCAAACATGTTCTTCTTCGCTCAAGACACCGATGAGCTGTCCATACGGACCAGCGCTGCGTACACTCTGCGCCGCTTTGTCGAAGTGGCTGGACCTAGCATCGACCCTTCACTCCGGGCCATTCTGGTGAAGAAATACATGCCCGGCTTGCGGCGGATCCTCCTATCTAAGTCTCTGATCGTGCGCACGGAAGCGGTGTCGGTGCTCAGGGCGTCTGTTGCAGCCAGCACTGGCCTGTCCGAGCTCGAGGATCTAAAGTGCCTGTTGGCGGGCGATGACGAAGAAGCAAACGTGCTTAACAATATTTATCACATCCAGACACATCGACGCGCCCGAGCTCTGAGACGTCTTGCAGACGAGGCGCAGGATGGGAATATCCCTATCAGAGTCGTGCATGAGCTGTTCATTCCGATAGTCGCTTTCAATCTGGCGGAATCGTCCACTTCCAAACAGCAAGAACTTGTCAATGAATCCGTGACCACCATTGGTCGTCTCACCAGCGTACTATCGTGGAGCGCATATAATCGTGTTCTCCAACGGTATTATATGTTAGCGTCGACTGCCAAGGAGGGCCAGAAGCTCTATGTCCGGGTTCTGGTTTCTATCCTCCGCTCATTCCATGTAGACTTCGAGACGTTGGAGCCAGACGATCGCTCCCGGGTTCTTGCGTCGATTACGAAAGCACTTCTTCCAAAACTCAGCCGCTTCCTGCAAGCACGCGACGAGGTTGACGAAACTTTACGGCTTCCGGTAGCAGAAGGAATAGCAGCTGTCATACAACGGCTACCTTCTGATTATCAAGCGAATGACGTGTCGAATCTCGTTACGTCGTTGGCGCAGATCTTGCGAAGCAAATCGCAGGAAGTGCGGGACATGGCACGAACTACTTTAGTGAACATCGCTACATTGCTCGGCTCGGAGCATCTGGCGTCGATGGTCACAGAGCTAAGGTCTGGTCTCGCTAAAGGTCCTCACCTTCACGTTCTGGCATATGTCGTACATGCACTCCTGGAAAAAACCTCTACCGATGCTTCAGGGTTCTCACTGGACTCTGCTGTAGATGGCATAGTTCCGATAATCTATGATGATCTAGTGAGTCTGGTTCTGTGCCAGCTGATTGCTCCAGGAGTTCACTGACATTGTAACCCAATAGTTCGGGTTTCCCGCGAAAGATCGCGGTTCACGCGAATTCCGAGCAAAGACCAAATACCGCGAGGTCCGGCTTTGCAAATCCTTGGACTCCCTTGAGATTGTCGCAAGCAGAGTGTCCGCAGAGAGACTCAATCGCATTATAGGACCACTGCGGGATGTTCTCGCTAAACACGAGAGTTTACGCATGTCACAGTCTGTCGATGATGCTCAACGTCGAATGGTTACTGGCCTGCTTCGGAATGACACCTTGCGAGTCAATGACCTGTTGAGCCTATGCCAAGCACTCATTAGGCAGAACACGGATTTCCTCAAGCCGCGAAAGAGCAGAGAACCTGCCGAGAGTCTGGCACGAAAAGAACACAGAGTAGAGTTGCGGCGGGCAAAGCATTCCGACAGTGACATATCTTCGCAAAATGCGTGGCGCTTTGTTGCTCTGGGCCTGGACTTGTTGAACGGAGCCTTCAGACGCAATGTGTTCGACCTCCATAATGACGATACGGTGGCTCGACTTGAACCTCTCATCAGCTTGGTTGGCAATACACTCTTCACGGAAGATGCCCACATCCTAGACAGAGCGTTGCGAGCGGTAGCAGCTCTCATCAAATGTCCTTTAAAGTCCATCGAGAGCGTGGCTCCCGCCTTGTCGAAGCAAATGATTTCTATTCTCGAGACGGCGGGAGGAACATCATCGGATCTAGCTCAAACCACAATGCGATCTTTGGGGTATTTGATACGCGACCGAAAAAGCCTAGTCCTGTCGGAGCAGCAAGTAACGACCTTGATCGGTATCCTGTCTCCTGACATGGAAGAACCGGATCAGCAGGCCGCTGTCTTCTCGTTACTTCGAGCCGTTGTCTCGCGTGGTTTCGTGTCTCCAGAGATTTACGACCTGATGGATCGCATTGCCGAGATACTGGTCTCAAATCAAGCGCACGGTGTGAGAGAAGTGTGCAGAGCTATATACCTGCAATTTCTGCTCGACTATCCACAAGGCAAGAAACGCCTTTCCACTGCACTGCAATTCTTGACCAAGAATCTCATCGGCTACGTTCACGAGTCCGGACGCATGTCTGTGCTGGAACTTCTCAATGCCGTCCTCAGCAAGTTCGGCGTCGATCTCGTTGATCAATATGCGGACCTATTCCACGTTGCACTGTTAATGAGCTTGTCGAATGACGAATCCGCCAAATGCAGATCGATGACGGCGGAGAATTGCAAAGTCTTATACGCTCGGGTGAAGAAGGAAACCTTCAATAAGTTTCTTGACGCCGTGCTATCTTGGGGCGAGCAGGATGCAGACTTCGGGCTCTCTCGTGTCGCAGCTCAGGCGTCTCGTCTACTGCTCGACTCAAAAAACGGACGCAGTGAGACCGAAGAGAACGTCAGCCGCATTCTTCCAATGTTAGCAAGGATCGCATCATCGGCTACAGAGCTGGTGGCCAACGGGGTCGACGAGTCCGAGTACGAAGCCATTGACGAAACGCCCACGGTCCCGTCAGATTGGCAAACAGCCTATCAAGCTGTCACATCTTTGCAGAAGGTCTTCGAGCTATCAGCAAAACCCGTAGAGTATCTCGACTCAGGATTGGTGAAGACGATAGAAGCCCTGCTGCTGTACCCGCACGCCTGGGTTCGACAATCAGCTTCCAGGCTTGCAGGCACCCTCTTGACGACAGCGCCGACCAGCTTCTCGTTGCCGAATCTTGTCTCCCTCGCATCAAATATGACTATTCAGTTGCGGAGCAAGCTTTTGGACGAGGCCGCGGCTCTTCAGGTCGTGAAGAACCTGTTCTCGATTGGGAAGCGATTCGCAACTGTTCCGGTCGATTCACAAGTGGTCAATCAGCTCGAGGTCGTAGAGCACGACGGCGAAGGCGCTGATCCCACCGCTACCTCCGCGGCTGTCCATAGATCACCCACTTCAAATCCCTTGCATTGGCTTTTTGTCAAGCTGTCACACCGAGCAAGGTACACGCACCAGAGTCGTCCAAGCAAGTATTTGGCGGGAGCGGTATGTCTGAGTTGCGATACCTGGATGTGTCGTGACATGCTGATTTGAACATGTGCGCCAGACCGCATACAAATGGTCGTTGGAACCTTTGTCCATCTTACGATGGTTTGGCGCGATGACTTCTGAGCCTAGTCTCGAAGTAACTCAGCTGCAAGATCAATTACGCCAGATGCTCATCCCCGTTGTTAGAATTATCGAGGATCCAAATAGTGCCCAAGATCCACAATTAGGTCAGTCTGCTTTGGAATCTTCGATAGCATGTGCTGACAGATCAACTTGCATAGATGAGCTACAAATAGTTGCCCGCGAAGTACAAGAGCTCTTGGCAAACCGCATCGGCACTTCGAGCGTCACACAAGTTTACTCAAAGCTTCAGCGAGACATGACCGTTAGACGGGAAGACCGCAAACGCACCAGTGCCATGCAAGCAGTCACGAATCCAGAGAAAGAAGCCAAAGCACGAGCGAGGAAGCACGAGCATAAAATGCAAAATAGAAAGAGAAAAGGTGAAAGCTTCCAATCACAGAAGCTAAAGTATGGAGTAATGAGCAAAGGCAAGAAGGCTCGGTTCGAGTAGTTTTCACGCGCGTCATACTCTGCCTGCGGATGTCTGCAGTCGTCAGTGTGTTGTTGTAACATGAGCTGTCGTGTAGCGCCGCGGATCTAACGCTAGCAATTGCAAGTAAAGAGTATTAGAGACCCAGGATGGAATGGACCTTATGATGGATTATTGCAATATCGATAGTACAACGACAGAAAGTTGTGCAGCCATCGCATAACCGTTTTAGGCGCTCGTCTGGAAACAACGCTCGTTCTCGTCTGCCATGGCTTTCCAGTCCATCTCCGACAACGTCTGCCCGTCCATGCGAGACGACACTTCGCGTTCCCACGCTTGTTCAAATTCGACATCGATTGCGTCTTCCCTTTGCTGAGCGGCGTCCTGCTGATGTGCATTCTCTCGCGCATACTCTGCCAAGCTGACGAGCTTCGTGTCGGCCTGAGCAGGTGATGCTGGGCTCGCCGGGCTATTTGAGGCAGTTCTAGTACTGAGCACTGTCGACAATTTTCCTTGGGTCTCTTTGCTTCCACTCGTGAGATCCAGTATAGAAGGCACAGGCAATACCCAGATGCGCTCTCTCAGCCGTTTATGGCGCTCTCGGTCATCCTCTATTCGACGCAGAATGTCGTTGCGTGAGAAAGAGGTTGTTGCTGAGCTTCCTTTTGAAGAAGGCGGAAAGGATGCTTGGTTCAGGTCGATGAGGAGACGTTCGAGCTGCAGGACCGGAAGCAGGCGACGGGTCTTCCAGCTCTTGAGGACCTGTCATGGCGAGCGCGCCGGTCAGGCCTGAACTGCTAGCAGCGCTGTACCGCGCAAAGACTGGTAAGCTCACTTGGACGGTACTGAGTCGATTAAGTACCCCTTCCCGAATGTCTGTCGGCACGGTCAGGTTCACAACCTTGTCTAGGTCACGCTGCACAAGTGTCCTGTAACTCTCCAAGCCGATGGCCAACGTTTGATCCAAGAGCGAGTCGAGCATGTAGAATATGTTGATCCTTGCATTTATGCTAGATTTCTCGAGTTCTTCAATGATGCAATCCCACAAATCTTGCTCTTGGGCGTTTGGTGCTGAATGTTGCGAAGAGCTCGCTGCGCCACCTCGCCGCGAGGCAGACCCGTGTGATGAGCATTTGATGAGGAAAGACACAACCTTGTTGATGCTTTGAGCTGCTGATGTGAGGCGCCTGAGGTGTGTCAGGAATTGCATCCGGATCTGTATGCGTACAGTCCAGTTTTAGTCGCGGCCTCGTACTCCGAAGCGTCAGATCACAGTCTTCGGGCGACGCACCTCGAAGGCGTCCATTGTACGAACCGTGAGAAGGCAGTTGTTGAGATGATCTTCTGTGCGCCCGCTCTGGTACTACTTCGACGCGAGTTGTCCCTCAACCTGCGAGTGGATGATCGAAGCCTACCGCCGTTGCATGAGCGCACTACCAGGCACTGCACATGCGCTGGCGTTGGGGAGTGCGATGCGAAGCAATGAGCACTGTGGACCTCAAGCTGCCAAAGTGGTCAGAAGTCAAGCTGAGGCTGACCGCAACAGTGGCAAAGACTTCTCTATACGATTGCTGCAAAGTACAAAGCTAGTCCGTATGCTGATGTAATGTATGTCCACTCTAGAGCCAGCTCCCGTCGAGCACACCAGCTTCATGCGTCTGCACAGCCCACAAGCCTGACCGCACCGCTGCACGCGAGACTGACCGTTTGAGATACCGAGGCCTTTCGAGCGCGACGCTGGCCAGCAGGGTCGAGGGGCGGCACAGCGAGAGGGCGCTTGAGATGTCATTACCCTGCAGAGCAGGACGGCGCCGCAGCTCGCTCGACTCTGGCGCAATGACTGCATCCGAGGAGCGTGCTTGGCCGGCTTGTCCTCGCCGCCTCCCGCCTACCCTCGCCTCGACCTTGGTTCTGCGAGCCAGCACCGCGCTGTACATCGACCACCGGCCAGCCAGCCTCGCCTGTGCACGGAGTCGGGCAGACTTCGTGTGCCTACAGAAACAGAAGGACCGACATGCCCGTGTGACAGAGCGCTGGCGAATTCTAGAGCATGGACGCGCGCGCGCCTTTCAAAAAGGGACCTCGCACAAGGAATCCGTCTTGGGGACCGGAACGAGTCGCATTCGATAGGTTGCAGATGCTGCACGACATGCGACTAACCTGTGGGCAGATGGAGAGACGTCAGCTGTAGGGAACTGTGCCATTCACGTAAGCGCCCACTTTGGTGTCCCCGTTTAATTGTTCGTGGAGAAGAGCAAACCTTTCGCTGGCCATGGCCGCCGAAATTTTGATGGCGCGCGAGTGGCAAAGGGAGGTGCGCTCCAAGAGTCCTGTTAGGAAGGCCATTGCTTACTCTGCGCACTCTTATTGCACAGTATGCCCAACAGTCAGCCCTCGTAGGCGTCTTTTTTGCTCGAAGGTCTGACATTGTCATCGGGATGACCTGACTATGAGCAACTGGTACAAAGACTGCACATCCTGAGAGGCCCCTATAGCACCATCTAGTACTTGAGCTTGAACAGCTTCTTGGCAAGACCAGACTTGAACGAGTCGAGCTTTTCTTGTGTAAAGTCTCCCTCGGGCTTAAGACCGTTGACCCATGGCATACCGACCTCGAACTGCTCGTAAGGGCTGGACAAAGAAGAAGTCAGATTGACTGTACTTTTTCGATCTGTGATACATGGTCAGGAACTCACTAGTCAAGAGAGAACATCAGGCGGTCGTAGCCGACTTGTTCACCAACGAACTTGAGGACGGGAGTGTAGAAGTCACCAGACGAGGTGATGTAGATGCTGTACAAGGCGGTAATCAGCGTTTGTAGACTATCCGGCAAGCTGCAAGAGAGACTCACTTGGTCTTGAAGTAGTACCACAAGTCGTGCTTCATCTCGGTGATAGACTTGCGCTTCTTGTGGACATCCTCAATCCAGTGGCTGGCGGGAGGGTATTTGTGATTAGCAATCCCAAGGTATAGGCCCGAGAGCATATAGTAGACTCACTTGATTCTCCACAGATCAATGGGGATCTTCTCGCCAAAGTGACCAACGATCATCTTCAGTTTGGGGTTGCGGTCGAAGACACCCTTGATGATCTGCGCGCGAATTTGACGACACTGCTCAGCACAAAGCCATTCCAATCCACTTTTAGTCGGCAACTCACCATCGAGGTCAAATGAAGGGCAACATTGTTCGGGAAGCTCATGCAGGGGCCGATGAGGGGAGTTCGGTCCTTGTAGAGCTTCTCAAAGACAACACCTTTGGGTGCGATGGGGTGGAGGTAGAATGGGACATCGAGGTCAACGCACGTCTGCCAGAAGTGATCCCATTCTGGGGTGTCGTAGAAAATGGGAGTGTCGGACTCGGTGCGCTGGTTGTCATTGACGAGAGCACCGACAAAGCCAAGCTCCTTGACGCAGCGGGTCAGCTCATCCGCGGCAGTCTTGGGGTCGTGCATGGAAAGCGCAGCGAAACCACCAAAGCGCTTGGTGTTGGACTTGATCTGATCGTAGAGCCAGTCGTTGGCACGGACTGCAGCCTCGGCGGCTTCCTTGGGATCAGTAAAGTCTGGCGAGCAGAAACACGTGACGTTAGCGTACATCCTTGACAGATGTCCTGCGTTTTAGCGCGAATCTTGGCTCACCCTGGGTGCCCGGAGCGGTCATGGAAAGGATGCTAAAGTCGACTCCATACTTGTCCATCTTCTCGAGGCGCTCGCCATGGATATCGACGAGACGCCTGGCGTGGGCTTGTCCATCACCGTCCTAGATAGTCAATTAACGTGATGAGCGGGAAGTAACGTCTGATGGCTTGTTTAGAATCTTACAGGTGTGAAGAATGATGCCTGGTAGGCAGACATCTCGGCCCATTCTGGCAAGTTCTGTTGTGGTAAAAGTGCGGGGCGTTCGAAGAGTCAGACAGACAAGTCAGGGGATCAGCCAGGTGCGCGTGTTGTCCATGCTGTGTCTCCTTACGAAGGCTGTGTAGCAAACAAGAGTTGCGGTTATCAGCATCTGTCCGCCAGCGAGCACCAAAACGCGGCTCCCGACCCACCTTCTTCAAAGACGATAGTGCCGACCATGGTGGACGATTTAATCTGAACAGGTAGAGGGATGAAGGGAGACTGGATCTGGCAAACGACGACTTGTGTCTGCTTGAAGGCAAGAAGGCAACAAGCTGAAGCATGATCTCGGCTTCGTAGGATCACCTGTGCGGCTGCGGCGCGCACGGCCGAAGAGGCCCGCCGGCAGGTGGGGTCCCCGGCTTTTGCTGCCGTGACAAAAGCCAGCTTCTCCCGCTTATTAAATCTTCCATCTCCGAAGGATTGTCTGGATTGTGACTGTCTACTGTATGTACACGTTGGCTTGCAGATATGTACATCGTACTCTCTGTGGCTCTGCGCTCGCATGATCTGGCTGATTGACTCTAATAAAAGGGTGTTCAATGGCCGATACGCGATGGTGGCGCGGTTATAGCTTTGCTACATCGATAACGCATTCCTGAACATACCAGACTTGATTCCGAGTCGTAATATCAACTCAAGGGATGAGCATCAGTCCGTACAGAAGACATTCGGGCTCGATGACTTCAAGCAGACGATCGATGTGGCTGATGGCTGCGCGGTACAAATTACGCGGCTGGACTCCTGCTTGACACAAATGTCTGGTGTATCGCAGGTGTAAGCTCGCCTCACGTCAATCCAGAGCATGACAAAATATGACCCTCACCTGGCCTGCCGAGCACAGAGCAAAAGCTCCGCGTGTTCGCGCAAGAGGGATTGATAGGCTAGCTTTTGCTGATACTGCAGACCACGCAGCCTGCGTTGCCTTGATGCATTCCAAGTCTCCTATAAGGGGGACCAGTGTAAGGCAGTCAGATTTGTTCACTGCTGCTTCACGCTTTCGCGATATCAGAAGTTCTTACCTCCCTGAGCAATTTGATTTCGTGCGACCATAACGCATAAGATTTAGAAGAGATCCAAAGGGTATCCGTAGCGTGTTTCGCCCGTTCACCGAGACGGACCGGCTGCAGGTCGTATGGAGGAAGTGTGTATTCGCCCTCCGGGCGATAAGGGTAGAGATTCGCAGAGGAAGCGTAAGACGAAGGCGTATACGATGAAACCGAAGGCGATCTGCAGGACTCAGCCCACACAGAGGCGCCGAGCCCGAAATAATTGTGAGACCAGCTCGGGATTTGACGAGGAGTTGGGAGCGGCAACCTTGGGGCATCCAGTACCTGGCGGGTGGAAGCGTAGCGCGTTCGAGCGAGCATGTTGCGGTGGAGAATGGTAGCGTGTATGGCCAAGAATCAGAGTCTGCAATCGCAATGCGGAAGAAAGAGAGGTCTGGTCCGAGGACATACCTTATGTACACAATTCCTTATTGAACGCAAACATGTCGCTGCTGAAAACCTGACGCAGGACGTGAGAAGCCAAAGATTTGGATACGGCGGTGCAGAGACGCGTCCATGGCAAACGGATAGGAAGACGTGCTGATGACATTGGCGCGTGACAGTCATTTGCCAGAAGTATGTTTGCCTGGCTAAAGTGATGGCACCCCGTCAGGTTCTTGTAAGCCAGTCTTGCCTAGCCTGCAATATGCTGCTTGGTCTGCGTGGCCGTCAGAGAAGGGTGTCATTCCAACGTCGTCGTCAAAGGCGATGACATAGAGTTGAGGGAAAAGCATGTCAGAGTGCCCAAATCATGGCGACGTGAACGTGAATGTGCAAATGATTGGAAGATGCAGCTGCAGCGAAGCTGACAGTCCGCCACATTGCAGATGACAGAGGGCTTCAGAATTCGGATGCGTATGCCGGCGCGCCAGAGGTTATAGAGAGTCTACTATCACTAGTAGTAGCTCACATAGTATGTAGACCGTGCTACCTGCGCTTGCAGGCAGAGTCTTGGTGGCCAGTCGGTCAGTAGTCGAAGAGGAGCGCGTCGAGCGTCACAACTTGCTTCGACTCCATTTGTACATCTGTGACCAACAGCAAAGCAGGAGCGACATGGCTGCAGGCTACGACCCGTACTCCACGGGTACTGCATCCTATGGCGCTGCACCAGACTTGCAGTTCTACAGCGGGGGCGGGGGCGCGACATCAGGAACTGGCATACACGCCTCCACGTCGTCAGGCATGGGCAGCCTCTCCCACCTTGGAAGCGGCAGCAGTGGAGCCAACGCAGGAAGCGACTACTACGGAGGTGCACCGACTGGCAACATGCAGAGCGCTGGAGTCGGCGGCGTGATGCTCGCGCAAGGTGGCTTTTGGTCTGCTTTCACTGCCGCACCCATGTACGAAAACGAGCCGCCATTGCTGCAAGGTACGCGGTTGGCAAAACCATCACTCGGAGTGTAACTACGAGCCGGTTTGCTGACTCAACTTGTCTTGACCCAGAGCTGGGCGTGAATTTCGACCACATCAAAAACAAAACGTGGACCGTCTTGAATCCCTTGCGGCGACCTGATCAGCATATAATGGACGACGCCGACCTCGCAGGGCCGATATTGTTTGCTTTCTGCTTTGGGATGTTCCTTTTGCTGGTGAGTGAAGCTACAAGCCAACAGCGAGTTGCTGGAACTGAAGTCTGTATTGTCACAGTCTGGGAAACCGCAATTTGGGTACATCTACGGCGTGGCCCTACTGGGCGACCTATCGCTCTATTTTCTGCTCAACCTCATGTCTCCTACCGGCGTCGACGCATATCGAGTTACATCTGTCCTCGGCTACTGCCTGCTTCCCCTGGTGATAACGTCACTTGCAAGCGTCGCTCTCAACCTGGACAGCATCGTCGGATACATCCTTTCCATAGGCAGCATATTCTGGTGCGCCTACTCTGCCAGTGGGATCTTCGTCAGCGTACTACAGATGCAAAATCAACGATACCTGGTGGCATATCCCGTCATGCTATTCTATGCAAGCTTTGCCTTGCTGACAGTGTTTCAGCATCGAGGTAAGCTTCGATTCAAGCAGTATACTTTGCTTCATTGCTAACAGTCCGCAACAGTCCTTGTAAAAGTGTAATGGAACAAAGTCGAAGCGCAATTGAAGATTGAAATTGAATTTCCTAATTTCCGCTGGCCCACTTGGGCGGCTCATCCTGGGGGCGAAGAGACATTCAGCGAAGCGAAGTGGGCATACGCACAGGTCACGTCTACCTTGCCGTCATCTTCCAGCTTGTCGCCTTCTTCTTTGGTCTTGTGAATCGTCTTTTCATTGTGCTCAGCGGGAGCATAGCTGGTGAACAGCACAAGTGGGGTACCGCTGGTGGTGATGAAATTGTGTTTGCAGCCTAGAGGGGGAGGTGAGCAGATGTTCGTACTGGGCTAAGCCCTCCAGAAAGACCCACCAGCAGGCACGATGACGATGTCACCTGCTCCAACCTCTTTCTCTTCGCCGTTGACGATAGCCTGACGAGCAAGTGTCAGGAAAGGTTTTATTCGTGAAGCTCGCAGTGCATGTGTGCACTAAGCTCTACCAACCTTTGCAGTTCCGCTAGTGAAGATCAACGTCTGATCTACATGGTGTGTTTCCTCGCCAATCTCGCCTCCCACGGGGATGGTCATGCTGACAAGCTGGGAGTGTTCGCCTGACAGCACATGGACGCATTTCACGTGAGTGGCGATATAAAGCCTTCGCTGAGACGAACACATACCTGTCCACAGGACACGTCTGAACTCGGAGAACTGCGAGATCTTCTCTGAGACCTTTGGAAGTACGAACATCTTGTTGAGATGAGCTATAGCACGAGAGGTGGATCGAAGTGTCAGCTTTCCCCTCTCCATAATTTGGGCCCGCGAAGCCTGGAATAGACCAGCAGCTGCAGCAATCATACAGGGCTTAAGCATGTTTGCCGTCAAGCTGAAGCATTGCTCTGCTGCCCCAGCTTCGCCCTACTGCTTGGCTAAAGGGCGGAAGAAGACACTGGCGAGCAAGCCAAAGACGGACGCGATCATCAGAAGTGCTGCTTACCTGGCTTGCTTGACGAAGACATGCTGAATCGAGGAACGACGCGCGAGCAGGAGAAGATTCGAGGAATTGCTAAGGTTCTGACAGATGCTCCGAGCATGAGGTAGGTCACAGTGCAGAGTCAACGAGTTATTGGTGCGCAATCATCAGCGGGCACGTGAGATCAGATCTAGATCTACCAATCGTCATCGCTTCCGCCGCGAGTATGATAGGCGTGATATCACTTGCAGACAAGGCCAGACAGGCGAGCCGCGTTCAACAGAGCATTTCATCATACCTCTGTTCGAGGAAAGATCGCAACTACTAGTATTCCCAGTAAGGCTACATATTCTGGAGAAATTCGCCACCTGCTATAATGCTGCCCTGAGTGGCCCAGTCCTGAGTATTTGTCAAGGCGGTCCAAAAATCCAGGGTCGTATCGTCGAGCAAGTTTGTGTATGCCTCCAACGGAAGAAAGCTGTTGTTATCGCTCAGAGGGGAGTAGGTGGGCAATGTGCCGGAACCGCTGGCGGCGGGCTGCGGACCCAAGCTAGTGGGCTGATTATAGCTGAAGGTGCCAGGATAGGCTGATCCGGGTCCAAGATCAGAAGCCGATGGAGGGTAAGACTGGTTGTGAGATATATCGCTGAAACTGCCGCGATTTGCTGCCGAAGCG